>CAXIVR010000005.1:126077372-126794872 GCA_964035755.1 Teleogryllus oceanicus | reverse complement strand
AGAGAAATTGTGAACTGGCCATTTTTAAAATGTGCATCAAAATTTCTTTACTTAACAATACTGAATACAACACTCTTCCTTCATTTAGCTTTTAATAAACTTGTTTTTGGTGATGGTACAATTTCCCTTCGATTAGGTCTCCCACACTTCCTCCGAACCACTTTTAAAGTTTTTCTCAAAAGCAACCTATAAACTTCCATCCACCATCCGTTCCTCGCCAAGACACGGCTCTATCTGTCCTCTACTACCAAAAATCTATTTTGCACTTCTCGAAAAACGCCTTGCATGCTGTTTTGTGCAACGCGCTCAATGATTGGCCCCATGACGCAGAGCAATGATTTCTTTGCTTAAAACATTTTTTGACACCGTGCGCGACACAGCCCTAATATCGTTCCATCTTCGTTTCTAAGCTGCAAATCATTTACTTTCTTACCGAAAATATTCTTAATCAATTTTCTACTTGAGAGATCACAATTTGACGAAGTGAATATTTTGTTTTTGCCTTTAATTATGATTAATTTTCAAAATAAATATTTTCTCTATTAAAAAATTAATATTTTATATTTCACTACAATGTAAGTTTATTAATACGACATTTAGTTACTCGATCTGAAAGTTCTACGATCGAATTTTATAACTCGAATAAAACGAAAATACAACTCGACATTTAAGTAATATGATCACTTTCCGTAGCAATGAGGTAAGGATTACCCGAGTGCTGAAGTAGAACATACCAAATAAGTTACTAAAATAAATAAAAAGGTAATAAGAAATTATTCTTAACCGGATTTTCATCCTCGGGCTTTCCAATATCCTAATCGGTATTTACTGGCTGTCAATGGAGCGCTCCAAGCCCATTTCCAGAAGTATTACACGTTTGTTATCAGATGAGCGGGATGAAACGTGACGCAACAAATTCTGACTGGTAATTACTCGTAAGCATAACATTTGCAGCCGCACATTTGCAGCAAAGGGGGAAAGCTAAACGCGAGGTAATCGGATTTTGGTGGCAGCGTTTGCCCGTTAGGCGATTTCGGTGACGCTCGATAATGACGGCTTGTCCAGCGAGGTTATGTGCACATGCATGGAATACATTTTCTGCGACAGCGCGTCCATCACTGGGTTCGTTGGGTCGAAACTTCTATGCTCTACGAAATGCAATTTCATTGATGAAGGATTTTTCGGAAGTAGAAAGTATGGAACCTGTTATATACACTAATTCTAGGAGCCTAGTATGTAATACGTTTGAGTACATCTCTCAATGTTCATTGTTCGTTTCCTTCCAATTCTTTATAGATGGTGCTCTCTCGGGTTAAGGTTCGGTTCCATCATCCGTCTGGAAGTGTTTGGTATTGAGGGATTGGGGGTGGCAATGACCCATCAGAACAAAGAGCGTCTGGAAAACGCAGACTGCAGGAACGGCCCACCCAACCGCTCAACTAGTTTCAAAAATCCTCCATCGTCTCAATCCAACCAGGTATCTCCCACCAGTAGGGCACTGCACCAGTCGGGACAAGCACTAAGTTCCCATCAGGTTTCCCGGCATGTATGGTAGTGTAGTGCATATTAGTGTGTGTGTGTGAGGTGAGAGGATAGAACAAGGATGAGGTAGAAAAGATCGCGCGCGGTCCGTGGCCCGTTTGTTACGGTAGTTCTCCGGAATTTGCCTGGTGTTGATCGGAGAAACCACGGAAAACTACCGATCAGAGCAGCCGGCCTATAAAATCTTCTCTGGACAGCAACAGAATTCGACCTAGCTAACACGCTAGTGTCGAAAATCGTGCCACCTTCCTGACTCGAACCTAGGACCTCCCGGTGTCAGGAACTGCAATGACATCAGTTGACGTTCTCCTAATCATCTCTCCCGGTAAAGGGTTTTATTAAAACTGATAATACAAGATTCAACCGGTTCCGGATTTTAACGGTAACATATACATTTGAATTGTTTAGGTTGATTTCCCCGTCAATGCATCGATTTTCTTCCGCACACGTGGGCTGTGGTTCCGCCTAGTGATCGCGGAAACGCGGCAGTCCCACTGCTCGCTGTGTGCGAGAGTGGGAGGTCAGCGCCAACACCAGCGCTCCGCCCTGCGGTGGCGCGAGCTGTCAACACGCGGACAGCCGAACAACGCGCGGCGCCGCGTGGGCGGAAACGGCGGAAAGGAAGGGCGCGGGGGAGGGCCACAAAGCGGCAGAATGGCGGCTAATGAGACATTATGCCCCCGCGCCATCGCCTGTGGGGACGGGGCGCTGCAGGCGATGATTGTGTCGGTGGGGAACGTGCTGTGGTGGGGGGAGCGAGGGTGCAGGTAGGGGCAGCGGTCAGGGTAGCGCGGGGGTGGAGGAGAATAAAAGGGGCGCGCAAGTGTTGAATTATTTTCATGAAATAAATGTATTTTCAGGAAATAAATTTCGATTAAAATACTATGAATCATATTCAGTGCTCTGGGAGCCACGCAACTTGAAAGATGCATCCTGAATCTGCGATGACTGGGTGTTTCCAGATCATAACTGCGTAGGGGATAAGTCCATCCTTCGGTTCTATAGGTGGAAGTGGAAACAGGATATGGAAGGAATGATGGAGCACGGTCTGTTGACCGTTGTTGATTCTCCAGCATTCAGCTGGAATTGATCGGAAGGAAGATGAAGATCACCGATTTAAACACCCAACTTCTACAATTCTCAGCCATGCAGTAGTCGTCCCAGATATTTAACTGGCTTCAAAAATCCGGTTTCCGTCGCCACGGGTTCAAACCTAGGATATCCCTCGTCAACGAAGCTTCAGTCACTCTTTCTAATCGACTTATATTGCACTTCTTGTACTTGTATATTACGTATTATTGATGTAGCCATTAGTACACTAGTTTTGTGTTCGATCCGAATTGTAATTTTCATGTTTTTACTCATTTTCTTCTAATTTCGCAATTCCTTTGAATATTTGTAATACATTGGTCCCTTACATAAAAGGTCTCATTTGCTATTACAACAAACCACACCATAAAATTTGTACATTGCATTCTAAATTCATTTAGAATTGACTGTAAGTCTTACTAGATTTTTTTGAGTCGTCAATGGAACAGAATCAACTGCGAGATTAGTTAACATTTTAATTCTCCTCGCAATCAAGTATCTTGTATATTTTGCTCAATGAAGTCAGCAGCAAATTTTTCCACTAGTGATCGAAAGGCAACTCAGATGCTGATCAAGAAAAATGTGGATAGATAAACACACTGATTGTAAATTGTTTGGGTTTTAACAGAATTTGTTATTCTGTTCAAAAGTTACTTATAATTAGATGGAAAGAAATTCATTAAGTTTGTAATTTAAATCGTAACTACTCTTCCTTCATGCGATCTAATAAGGACAGTTAAATTTAAATATAGTAATATATATTCGTCTGAAAATATAAAAATAAAACTTGGTAGTTTTCGCTTTTTTAATTTTTCATTCACGTTTCATCAACTTTTATACGAAAATGTTCATGTTCATCTTTTAAATCGTAGCTTTTGGTATGTTTGATTATTGCCAGATTCTTGACTTTTTTGTGTCCAGTTAATAACTCAAATAAAATTGTGATTATCAAGTGTAAAGTAGGAAATGATGAAATATTATTATTTGGTTACTGTATGTAAATACATTTCTCACAACGTAAACGAGATATCAGAAGATTGCGAGTTATCTATCTCCACAATAATCCATAGACATCCGTGGCAGTGTCTATGAATGCTTGTAGGTTTTCTTAAAACGTAAAATTTTTAATTTACACGTACGAAACAAATGTCAAAATAGCAGTAAGTATGTAGTAACCGTTTATATTTAACAACGTAGATTTGCTGATTTTTATAGCAAATCTATTGCGATCATTCATAAAATTCTACACATCTACATTTACACTAATTACTTAATGATAAGTGACATTGGCCCTTCGGTTGGCTCATGGACATCGTGCTAACATTCTGTGAGACGGTCCCGTGTTCGATTCCCACCCAAGACAAGAATGAAGCTGTAGCCACGTATTTTAAATAGAAACGAATCCTCTCAGCTTCTATAGCTGTGTGGCGAAAGGAAGTTCATGAAGGTCAAATAAGGTAGGTACGGTGATGGAAATACGTCATGCTTAACACAGGCGTGGAAAATAAAAAAACAATGCCCAGGCAAGGGGACACTGTTAGCTGAAAAAAGTCTGATACTAAAATTGGAAAGACGTACATAAATAATTGACATTCACTATTCCCAATTACATATGGAAATTATTTTCGAACTTGTTTTCCTACTACTCATTAGTAATCAACACTACCAATAATTCATCATTTTTTAAATCTCGGTATTGTTTCCATAAATTAATGAAGTAAAATCTGGAGGTTATAAATGTTATACCCAGTTGTGCTAAGAAAACCTCTGGCTACAGTATTGCCATGCAATCCAAAAAATAAACAAAGGGAGACACATGGTGCACGCAGACTATCAGTTTTGCATTCATGAAGCAGGAAGTTTTGGTGAATGACGCATCAGTCTGAACAATGAGTACACGAAAAATAATTTTTTCTAATATGACTTTCTAGTGTACATGTGTTATGAATTCTAAAAATTATATTTTTAATTTTTCCTAAATCTTCATTGATAATGATTCCAATCGACGATAATTCCATGAACATCGTAAATACTTGTCTCCCTAAACGTGGTTTCTCGAAGAACCGTTTCAAGATAAGGCCGGTCCACTACCGCATGGCGACATCGAAAGCTTCGTGTCGTTGCCGCCGCAGCAGGTAAGTGATTTGTGCTGCAGTCCAAGGCGTTCGCCAACGACTGTCGCTGACCACCGCTGCTCCCCGGCGGCAGCCGCCACACGCCCTCTCTCGGCGCCATTAGGGAGGACATTGCGTAAAGTGAATAATCTATGCGCGCGCCAAGCGACGGGCGCGGGGGCGGCCGTCGCTCCCCCTGTCAATGAACAAGGCGGCGCGCGGGACAGAGCCCTCCGCCCCCGCCGCCCCCGCCGCCCCGCCGCTCCCGTCGGGACAAGCCCCGAGTCCCCGACCAGTCCCCGGCATGTGCAGTAGTATAGTGCATGTTAGTGTGAATGTGTGTAAGGGATGAATGTAGGACAAGGAAGAGGTAGGAAAACCGGTAGCAGTAGCTTAGTGCATCAACTGATGTCACTGCAGCGCCTCTGACCGGGAGGTCCTAGGTTCGAGTCCTGACGGCGGCAGGATTTTCGACACTAGCTCTTCAGCTAGGTTGAATTCAGTCGCTGTCTGGAGGAGAATTCTAGTGGCCAGCTGCTCTGATCGGTAGTTTTCCGTGGTTTCTCCGATCAACGCCAGGCGAATGCCGGAGCAGTACCCTACCAAACGGGCCACGGACCGTGCGCGATCTATCCTTCTTCTTCCTTGTCCTATCTTATCCTTGTACACACACACTTACCCTAACATGCACCACACTATCACATATTCCGGAAGACCGGTCGGGAGCTTAGAGCTTGTCCCGGCTGGCGCCGTGCCCCGCTGGTGGGAGAGTCCTGGTTGGGGAAACCCACTAGGCGACGGTAGGTCGGGCCGGATCTCGCCATCCAGCGGCGGAAGATCACCGCCATTTACCGAGAAAAAAACATGCACTACACTAACGGAACTAAATGTCCGAAGCAGTTGACGCGCCCGGAATTCCGAAAAATCAATCAATCAATCAAGAGGTAGGAAAGATCGCGCGCAGTCCGTGGCCGCTTTGATACTGCCACTACTGCTCCGGCATTCGCCTCGTGTCGATCGGAGAAACCATAGAAAACTGCCGATCACAGCATTCTGCCGCTAGAATTCTCCTTGAGACAGCGACTGAATTAGACTTAGTGTCAAAAATCCTGTTGCCGTCGGAACTCGAGCTCGAGAACCTCCCGGTCACAAGGACTGCAGTGATATCAGCTGATGCCCTGAATCACCGAAGTTGGTCACTAAATAATCAATCAGTCAAACCGACGACACCACTCCCGGCGCAACTGTCGCCGCGTCCGGACTTCTTCACTGTCTAGACCGTGCGCAATGTAGCAAACGCTCGGCGATTTCACCGCTGAAGTTCTCTTCGCATATCTCTGCCTTCTCGCAACCTTGTATTCTTCAATAGTCTCCCTACTGCACCCTTTCCCTTCTCGTTCTGGCTTAGCTCAGAGTCATTACTGACTCTATCCGGAAAGTCTGAGGATTCAAGTCAACGGTGCTAAATTCTACACTACACTTGTTTTCTTTTTTAACGTGGTGTCTCAATGTTACGTGCAAAAAGGGAGAGGGAAGGCAAATTCCAATAGGGAGCCTTAAAAATCGGAGCACTAGTGACGTTGCAGATCCCCTACTGGAGTCTGTCTTCCCTCTCCCTCTTTCGCGCGTGACCTTGAGACGCCACGTTAATAAAACCCAAGTGTAACTAAATAGCTTGTTCGAATTCAGCCACTGTCTGAAGCAGAATTCTAGTGACCGGTCGCTCAGATCGTGAGTCACGTATATCATTCATCATAATCTCCCATCATTCACAAATGGAATTCCCTTCTCCGTTTCCACACTTCCCCCTAATACTCCATCCACCCTTTCGTCGCCTTTCGACTCTGTTATTGCCGCCTCCACCTCGTCCCTTCCGTGGGCGCGGAGGCCGTTGTCCGGTCACCAGTAAAATGTTTACGAGTGGCGGCTAGTCGATAGACGTATTATATCCGCGGGTATTAGGCGGCTAGAGCGGGGGAGGCCGCGGGAAGGGGTTGGCGGCGGGCGGCGCGCTGAGTGCCTGAGCGACGCCGAAGCCATTTCTCTAATGGTGACAGCCCATAAATTGCGGCCTACAATACGACAGGCATTGCCCAATTCTGCGAAGCGGAAAGCGAGGCGGGTGGAAGGTCTGCAGCGGGAGGGTGGAGGGGGCGCGCGAAGGAAGAGGACGGGAGACACAGGTAGTCGCAACTGCGTCTCTTCTTCGTTGTCCTCTCCTTCTGTGGGACTCCTCAGCAGACGGCCGACTCTTCCTCAATTCGGCTCAGACTTCCCGTCTTCCTTCTCTCCTTCGCGGTCGGCACGAATCGTCTGTCGCAACGGGGGAGGAGGCTCAGAGCATCAACTGATGACACTGCAGTGCCTCTGGCCGGGAGGTCCTAGGTTCGAGGACCGGCGGTGAAAAGATGTAAGACACTAGGTTGTCGGCTAGGTCACATTCAGTCGCTGTCTGGACGAGAATTCGGGCTGCTTTGATCTGTACTTTTCCGTGTTTCTCGGATCAACACCAGGCAAGTGCCGGGGTAATACCCTAACAAACGGACCAAAGAATCGCGCGCGATCTTTTCTTCCTCTTTCTTCTCCTATCCTCACCCCTTACTTAGATACATTTACTCTATTTTGCACTACACTAACCGAGACCGGTCAGGAACTTCGTCTTGTCTAGGCTGCGTCGGTGACCCTCTTGTGGACGATACTTGGTTGGGGAAACCCCACTAGCGACGGTAGGTTGGCGCTGGATCACGCCATCCAGCGGGGAAAGATTACCATCATCTCTCTCGCAGAAAACATGCACTACATTTACGGGTAAATGACCTCAGCTGTTGACGCGCCCGGAACCACTAACAATCAATCAATCTTTTGTCGCCTGTCATGTCCAATCTTCCTGCCACGTTTGTTCCTTCTTCCAACCCGCAGATTCGTAGTTTTATCTTCTCCGGGACTTGTCTCTCGCCCTTCTTCTTCTCGCCCACTTCCTACGGTGCCTCGCGTTTTCGCTGCCGAGACACGTCCGGTGGCTCCCCTGCCGCCGCTCCTGTCGCCGCCCGCCCTGCAGCCTGCGGCGTCGGCCTCCGCAATCAGGTTAATGAAACCTGCTGCGGCGGGCGGCTGCGTGGCTGCGGCTGGGCCTCGGGGCCCAAGTGAGGCAAAGCGCCAGAAGCGAGGGGTGGTAAGGCAGGCCGGGGAGGATCCAATCGGATCGGATCGGGGGAGACGTGGCGACAGAGAATGTGTTATGCACACTGTCACAGAACATCACAGAGCTACAAAGTCATGAGTATTCTAACAAAATAAAACCTAAAATTCCTACATGTGCGTTAATTGGACTTTAAGTCTTCACGTTCTTCAATATTGTGATATGTAAGAAAATAGTGAAGAAGAATGGAAGAGTATACCAAAGATTGCGATATTGAATGTAAAAGTGTTGTGAACAAGAAAAGTTCAAACTTAATTCGTGACATAATATGAATGTCTACTATAAGCAAATTCTAGGCAAGAGTAATTTGGGAAAATTAGTTGTTAATCTCGCTGTAACCGAACCTTTGTCTCTGGTGTGTAATGTAACAACAACGTTAATGTCAGTTCATTACTCTATTACCAAGCCTTGTTCCATCAAAGCGAGAAAATGCCTCACAACACATACTATGAACGATACCTTTGGATATCAATAAGCACATGCAAAACAATATAATAACAGTTTCGCCGTCACAATAGAGCGCATTCAAAGGCTAATTAACTTGTATTAATTATGTTCCAACTATGTGATCCGATGTAATGAATGGCATTTGATTGCATTAATCAGAAAACAGTCACCACAAAGGAGCTAGAAAGCAAACTGAACAGTACCACATGCTGTGTGGAGATAAGGTAACGAATTTTAACTTAGCATCAAGTTTTAATGCAAATCACTGAATGCTTTAAATGTATTCTAATGTAATTGCAGAAAATAAAAAAAGGATAAACGGGAATAAGAGGAATATGAAATTTAAGATGAAGGAGATATAATATGAACTTCAAGAAGTAATAAAAAAAAATGTAAAAGTCGTAGAAAAATTTGCGTTAATAATACTTTTTCACAATGTCATACGATTTCGGGGGAGAAAAATTACTTGGTTAAGAAACAAATGTTGATGAATAATTCGATAGTGGAAGGTTTCGGTGGTAGAGATATTGGCATGATGAGTCAGAAATGGTAGGAAAGTTGACAAATTATTTAGATTTAATATTCTTCATTTAATTAAATTATTATTTATCAGAAGTATTGCGCTGGCGGGTCAAAGTAACTAGGAGTGAATCTCTGACGTAAAATGAAGTTCATCACAATCACCCATTGGAGATGAATTATGAATGTTTAATGTTAATCAGTTTACAAGAATGTAAAATTTTATGATAAAATATTTATTTTTTACGAAGTATTTATCGTAAGATGTATTGTAACAACGAGATATAGGAGAAACAATCGCGTTTTGTAATAAGATGCTAATAAAAATCCAATATATATTACGATTTTCGTTCAATTTCCACTATACATCCTGGTAAAGTTGACTGCCTTTTGCTCATAGGAGTCGATAGGAGACCATGGATTGTTAAACCACTTCAGTGAACACTTTTCCTCTTTGTTACAAAACAACTTTTTGCTGCTAGTGCACCCAGAATTAGTAAGATGTGTTCTAATAGTATTTTTAGACAGCCTCTATTAAAAGCAATTACTTTCAGAGCGTGCCTAGCTTGCTAAAAGTTCAATTTTTAGCACTAATGGTAAAAATTAGACGATGCTCAAATACTCAGATACCTTTGTGAATACCACAAAGAAAATATACATCCGTCTAGTCAAATCAGTAAATCAGCCACTACTCAAGGGAATTTACCACAGTGATTTTTATTATTGAATATATTATTGGATTAAAATGAAATTAATGCCTCAACCTATCGGCCTCATATTGCAACATTTCCTTGTCGCAAAATAAAATGCCAATTTTACCACCATATCATATATAACTATTATTGTAACTTGGATTCTATTACGTTTATTCTATTACGTCCTCATTTCCTAGTTTGACTTTACTACTTTATATTGAGAATATGAAGAAGATAAAAAATATTAATTGCTTTTATTAGAATAATAAACAACATTACATGCAAAACATACATACGTAAATCAGCATAAAATATCTCAATTTCTATTATTCATATAAAAGAAATTAACTTGTAGTAAATTTTACGTTTGGTGAGGAATGATAAAATAAAGATACGAAAAAATGTTGTATATTTTACTTTATTTCATTTCATTAAAAATCTCTAATTTTCAATAAAACGATAAATAAAAGAATATTATTTGAGACTGCTTGACTTTTAATGAATGTGATGTTTAGGGTGCTAGACTTGTTCTTTTTTTGGCGTCCGTTATGACATTTATGTTTCAATTAAAAACTCTTTTCCCTACGTTTTATTCGATATTCCTAATATTTCTTCATATCAAAACAGTACGCTTATTCTCGAAGAGCTTGTGAGGCAAATGCTGCCATCTACTGCGGGATGAACACAACTTTACTCTTCGCCGCTTGGAGCGCCTCTGTACAGAGAAGGGTTGCTTCTAGTTGCCAGAGACGCCGCCAGGAGCGCTGAGAGCGCTACGAGTCCACATGCAGCGTTTTGTGAATCCCTGCTGCACTACTTGAAATTCTGTGGACCCAAAAATTTCTATAAAAGAAAGGAGTTATTTAAAAAGAATAGAATCCACCAAAATACACATCTTGCAATCAGTTGGATGCAAGACGAAAAGTGAAACTATTACGATCATAAATAATAGTTCGTAATAAAATGCGCAATAACGGTTTAGATACAAGTTGAACTGACTAGATTTATGATTAGAAAAAAACTTGTTTATGACCTTTCATATTAAAATAAACTTGCACAAACTCAAGTGCTATTTTATCATATGGCTTAAAACATATGGCCAAGATTTATTCCAAATTTATAAACGGGTTCCTTTAAAATGTTATTCTTAGATTAAAAGTCACTCATCCAAATGTATCTGTAGTTGACGGTTAATGACATAGTTTCTAGTTACTAAAAAAAATTTGTACATTTTTTATAAATTTAATTAATCGCGTGACGTACAGAATTTTAATAGTAAACTAGGAACCTTTAGATTTTTCAATTGTCCGAAATCTCCGAGTGAATACCGGAAGCG
Source organism: Teleogryllus oceanicus (assembly GCA_964035755.1). Lineage (NCBI taxonomy): Eukaryota > Metazoa > Arthropoda > Insecta > Orthoptera > Gryllidae > Teleogryllus > Teleogryllus oceanicus. The sequence goes on along the minus strand of CAXIVR010000005.1, from coordinate 126,783,931 downwards.
TGACAACGCTATTCGGAATAGTTGAATGGTGACTTTGTATTGATGCTGTATAAATAATTCGTCGTTGTTATGTAATATGCACGTTCTGGAATTAATTCACGAAGCTGCGCTGACAGGCGTGGCTGGATAATAACACGCGATAAGGTGCGTTACTGGGCTGGCGGCTGAATATTAATTGCGAGGATGACATCAACTCCGAGATTAGAAACTTCTTTGGGGCTAACAATCAAATAAACCTACAATAGAAAATGTCATTCGTTAATTACTTGCTTGAATACCTGTATTCTAACGTAATAAAAAGTAACTTAACCATGACTTAGAACTTTAATTAGTTCAAAGCAATACAATGCCTTCAAATATTTATAACTATTAAAATTATACTAATAAATATTGTGCCTAATCACTATGAAACGTAATTTATCATCACCAATTTTATTAAATTATTGTTCATCTTCCTGCGACTCAACCTATTTGCTATTTTCAAATGTTCCTTTAAACTTTCTACTCTTTTTACTCGTTTTATTTAGAGAACAACTATTTGTTTCTTTATTTGTACTCCTATTATTGCAACTCATGATATAATTATATACAACTGTACCTTTCTCAATCCAGAACGTCATTAGTTTGTGTGGTATTTTGTTAGTTTCCTGTTTTGGCGTTAAAAATAAATAAATTAACTGAATTGTATTACATTATATAGAAGAAGGTTTTACAATTTCGCAACATAGTATGCAGCAAACATTTTTTATCGTTGTATCACACGACTGATCACTATAAAATTGAGCCTTCTAACTGTTCACATGTAGATTTGAATCCATTCACAAACTAGGTTTGGCAAGAATCGGGTCTGAAAGTCTTTGCACGACTATCCCAGAGGGACAATGCGCGTACAAGTGGACGGGCTGCGCCCGACGGTGAGGGTGCCAGATGCGAGAAACGGCGCTGGTTCGAATGACCAACTGACTACCTCTCGTATACAACCCCTAAAAGCCAAATACATCTGTAAAGTATTGTACTGAACGATGTAAATCTCGAAAAATGAATAAATATGTGTTTTATATATTTTAAAAAAACCTAAAAGCCATAATTTTGGAGGGTAATCTCATCCCCTCACGACGTAACTCAACTAATATGATCGAACCACTCTTCCATCCAATTAAAATAGTTTAATGCTCTTGGCAACCCGCTTGAATAATTGAATAGGGGTACGCCAAGGGCGAGAGTCTCTATGGGCTACTGGAGGGAATCGGGTAGCAAGCCAAGCTTGACGCATAACAGGAGTGACGGCCCTTCTGAGTGCCAGCGCACGTCTTCTAGAGGCAGCACGCGCATTTCCTGAACACCGGGCGACGTAGCGGACAGTGCGCTGGTGGGGTAGGATGCGGTGACGGAGACGGTGATAGTGATGGGGCGGTGATGGTGACGGTGATGGTGAGACGTTGATGTTAATAGCAACAGTGATGGGACAGTGATTATGGTGGTGATGGTGTCGGCGTAGAGGTGCGGTGTTGAGACAGAGGCGGGGTGGTGGCGGTGGCAGTGGGTGGTGGTGACGGGGGCGGGGCGGGCGGGGTGCAGGGCGGGATGCAGGGCGGGGTGCGGGGCGGGGGAGGGAGGGCGGGGTGCAGGGGCGGGTGCAGGTGGGGTGCGGTGGCGGGGAGGCGGAGCGGTGGCAGGGTGCGGGGACGGCGTGCGGTGGAGGGGAAGAGGGCAGGTCGAGCATGATGCGGGGCGGCGTGCGGGGCGGGAGTCGAAGATGGGCGGGGTGGGCGCGGGCGGGGGCGCGGGTGGGCGCGGGTGGGCGGGTGGCGGGGTGGGGCGCGGGTGGGCGGGGGTGGGGCGCGGGCGGTGGCGTGGGCGCGGTGGCGGGGCGGTGGTGGGGCGCGGTGGCGGGGCGGTGGCGGGTTGCGGCGGAGTGGTGCAGTGGCGGGGGCCGTGGCGGAGTCGGAGTGCGGTGGCGTTGGAGGCGGCGGCGGTGGCGGCCTCTCGCGCGGAACAATGCTCGTCAGCCGCCCGAGCGCAACCCCTTTGTCGCGCTCCGCCGCCTCAGCGCCCCTCGCCGTGCCACGCGGCGCGGCGCGTCTCGGCTCACCCGCGCCGGCCTGCCATTGTGCGCCGAGGGGAAGATACGGCCGTCATTAGCTTGTTTACGGAGCTTCGCGCCCCGCTGTCAGCGCCGCCGCGGCGCGAGCAAGCAACACCTCATCCGCCCCTTCTCTGGCCCGGCGCCCCGCCCCCGCCCCCGCTGCCACGTCGCTCCGCCGCTGATCTCGTAATTAAGTGCAAGGCCGCGGTGGCGGCGGTATCTGATGGGCTCCGCCTGGGCGCAGTGAGAAAATTCCCGTCTGCGAGGTCTAAAATCAATTTGGATATTTTCAAACCATCCCTTCCTATAATATATTATTATTATTATTATTATTATTATTATTATTAACGTACAGATGGATATTACAATGAATCAAATGAAGAAATACGTGTATACGCTACCGTCGTTGCTACACGTCGCTCTTCAAGAAATGCAATTTTACGTTTCCAGGCAACCAGCGGGTGAGAAAAAAATTTGCTGAGGGAAGCGCAAAAGCAGAGAGAGAATTGAGAAACCCACTTCAAATATTTCCTTCTGCAGAATTTATTTTCTTCTCGAAATTTGAAATTTTTCAGAGGGCGCGGAGGGCGGAGTAATCTAACACACTGAGCAAGATGATGGCCAACGCCGGGAAATCAGCTAAGAACAATCTGCTTGTGGTCCTTGTGGTTGGAGAATGCGGCCCACTGTGCGGTGGCGACGGGTAGCCACCGGCACCGCAGAGCGCCCTCCTCTTCTTGTTGTGAGCGGGTCAAGTGTCACCCCTTCTTCGGCGCCCTGCCCTCCCGCAAGGGGGCGCGAAGTACTGGTTGTCACTTTCACGATAAGCTATCTCTTAGCGGAAATCCATTTGTAGCAAAGTCAGAAAGGGAACACTGATTTCACTAAATTTAAGTAATGAAGACCCAAAAGATTAAGTGAGCTATGAAGAGCTGGCTCGTACTTTGTAGTATTAATTTCTTAAATAGAGTTTTATAAGTTGGCTTTTCAACAGTCAATGATGTAATCTTCAGTACACTGAAATGAACTAAGCAGTACGAGAATACTAAAAGTGTATTACCGAATCTAAAGCTAATTCCTGGAAAAATATATCAAAGTATTAAATTTTAATTATGAACATCTTCATTCATAATTATATAGTATTATAATAAACATTAATGGTGTAATACAATTTATGCAGTAACTGGCAACAAACTTGAGGTAAAATTGTTAAACGAGATTTTGAATTTGAGTCGTATATTTCATTTGCGAAAGCCTTACCGAGAACTTAAAAATCGGTGATTTTTCACACTCAATTCACTCCTGTTGAGTAAATAAGTAAATATAACAATTAAATGTAGTTTGAGTGTAGGAAGTCGCTCAGTACTACAGAAAATAAAGCAAAATATACTGAATATTTCGTCCTTGTATTCTTGTTACATATCTCCTTTCGTACCTCTATGTAATCTATTTAACTAATTTCGAATGTACGCCTCAGCTGACGGAAAAACCGGGAGCGGTAGCTCAGTGCATCAACCGATGTCACTGCAGCGTCTCTGACCGGGAGGTCCTAGGTTCCCACTCCCCACGGCGGCAGGATTTTCGACACTAGCTTTTCAGCTAGGTCGAATTCAGTCGCTGTCTGCAGGAGAATTCTAGAGGCCGACTGCTCTGATCTGTAGTTTTCCATGGTTTCTCCGATCAACACCAGGCGAATGTCGGAGCAGTACCCTACCAAACGGGGCACGGACTGCGCGCGATCTGTCCTTTCTCTTCCTTGTCCTATCCTCTCCCCTTACGCACACACTTACACTAACATGCACTATACTCTCACTTATTCCGGGAGACCGGTCGGGGGTTTAGAGCTTGTCTCGCCTGGGGCGGTGCCCCGCTGGTGGGAGAGTCCTGGTTAGGGGGAAACCCCACTAGCCGACGGTAGGTCGGCGCCGGATCTCGCCACCCAGCGGGGGAAGATCACCGCCATCTCCCGAGAAAAAGCATGCGTTACACTAACGAGACTAATGACCAAAGCAGTTGATGTGCCCGGAGACACGAAAAAATCAAATCAATCAATGAATTTGACAGGAAACTACGCACACTCTGGTATTGCGAGAGATGTCTCACGGTTTCGTTAGATACCCAGGAACTCGGAAAAAATCCGAAAGCAAAAAACAGTTTGATATTTTGGCTGAAAAATGCAAATATCTGACCGTGTTATTCTGAATATTCTCATACTGCGCGTATTGTCTGAATTCTCATACTCAGTGCATCAATGCTTGCGGTGCAGATGACGTCATGGCTCATGCTAGAGAAGTCAGCGAGGCTCCAAGAAGAGGCCGTCCTTTGCAATTCACGTGTTGTTATGAAACAGGAACGTTTTTGGAAATCCTTGTTCGGTAAACAAGTACTGTATTACATATCCATACATACTTACTACATTTTTGGAGTCTTCGAAAATAATATTTTTTTATTAAATTATTTCATCAGTTGCAATTTTATAAAAGGGTTTTGGTTCTTAAGCAGTTTGCATGCTACTTTGGAAAAATAATTTGTATGTTCTGTTCAGCAGCACTTTCGCTGCCGTAGACCTCAAGTACTCGGACAGTCTCCAACACATCAAACACCTTACTTAATATAACACTGTGAAACTTGGTTCAAATATTGTAATTTTAATACAATTGTAGAAAAAATGTGTTAATATTTCATAAGAGAAATGGTTGATAATTCATGATCTACACGGATTTCATTGCCTTAACCAATGGACTCTATGAAAGAAATTGATCTACAAAACCAAGAAATATGCTCTTCCCACACGCACAATAAGTTAAGATGAAAAAATATGTCACTGAATGAATATGTGAATGAAGTGACTAAAACGACCGTTGAAAATCATTTTTTGATATAGAAACATATTTAACGGTTTCACGAAAAGTTTGCAAATTACACATTTCCGCACACAAGAACACGAACCATCACGACAAAAGGCACCTTAATGACTTCAAAAGAGGGCACATCATTTACGCTCTCGTTTACGGTGGTGAGAACGATGGTTTGTGTGCAACAGGGGGAAAAATAAGGAGTTTGAATTGATGAAATTCTCAACGAAGATGTACGTGAGAATGTTGATGTCGGTGATGATAACAAAGGTGGGGGGGGGGTAATTATACTAAACTACCATGCGACGCAATAGTGACAAGGGGGCGGCAAGGGTGACTGTAAGGGCGACGGTAAGGGCGACGGCAAGGGTGGCGAGAAGGGCGACGGCAAAGGCGACGGCGGGTGACGGCAAGGGCGACGGAAATGGAGACGCGAAAGGCAGCAGGTGACGTCAGCGGCGACGGCAGGGCGATGGCAAGGGCGACGGCAGGGGCGAGGCAGGCGATGCAGGGCGACGGCAGGCGCCTGCAAGGGCGACGGCAAGGGTCGACGGGAAGGCGCGACAGGAAGGCGACGTGGGCGACGGACGCAGGTGACGGCAAGGGCGACGGAACAGGCGACGGCAAGGCGACGGCAAGGGCGACAGCAAAGCAGCAAGGACGTCGAAGCGGTGTAGCAATGGAACGGAAAGGCGACGGCAACGAGGGCGGCAAGGGCGGCGGCAAAGGCGGCTGGCAATGCGGCGAAGCGGCGACAAGGGCGGCGGCAATAGGCGACGGCAAGGGCGGCGGCAAGGGCGACGGCAAGAGCGACGGCAAGGACGACGGCAAGGGCGACGAGCAAAGGAACGAAGGCGAACAGTGGCGGCGGCAAGTGCGGCGGCAAGGGCGGCGCACGGGCAGCGGCAAGGGCGGCGGCAAGGGACGGCGCAAGGGGCGGGAAGGCGGCGGCAAGCGCGGCTTGCAAACGGCATAAAGGCGGCGGCAAGGGCGGCGCAAGGGCGGCGGCAAGGGCGACGGCGTGACGACAGGCAAGGCAAGACGGGGGCGGCAAAGGCGGCGGCAAGGGCGGCGGCAAGGGCGGCGCAATGGCGGCGGCAAGGGCGGCGCAAGGGCGGCGGCAAGGCGGCGGCAAGGGCGACGGCAAGGGCGGCGGCAAGGGCGGCGGCAAGGGCGGCGGCAAGGGCGGCGGCAAGGGCGGCGGCAAGGGCGACGGCAAGGGCGACGGCAAGAGCGACGGCAAGGACGACGGCAAGGGCGACGGCAAGGACGACGGCAAGGGCGACGGCAAGGGGCGGCGGCAAGGGCGACGGCAAGGGCGACGGCAAGGGCGACGGCAAGGGCGACGGCAAGGACGACGGCAAGGGCGACGGCAAGGGCGGCGGCAAGGGCGGCGGCAAGGGCGGCGGCAAGGGCGGCGGCAAGGGCGGCGGCAAGGGCGGCGGCAAGGGCGGCGGCAAGGGCGGCGGCAAGGGCGGCGGCAAGGGCGACGGCAAGGGCGGCGGCAAGGGCGGCGGCAAGGGCGGCGGCAAGGCGGCGGCAAGGGCGGCGGCAAGGGCGGCGGCAAGGGCGGCGGCAAGGGCGGCGGCAAGGGCGGCGGCAAGGGCGACGGCAAGGGCGGCGGCAAGGGCGGCGGCAAGGGCGGCGGCAAGGGCGGCGGCAAGGGCGGCGGCAAGGGCGGCGGCAAGGGCGGCGGCAAGGGCGGCGGCAAGGGCGGCGGCAAGGGCGACGGCAAGGGCGGCGGCAAGGGCGGCGGCGGGGGGGGCGGCAAGGGCGGCGGCAAGGGCGGCGGCAAGGGCGGCGGCAAGGGCGGCGGCAAGGGCGGCGGCAAGGGCGACGGCAAGGGCGACGGCAAGGGAGACGGCAAGGGCGACGGCAAGGGCGACGGCAAGGGCGGCGGCAAGGGAGACGGAAAGGGCGACGGCAGGATGCGCACTGTTTAAGAGGCGAAACGAAGCAGGAAGCCACAGGAGAAGGAAGCGCCCGCTAAAAGCCCCAACTCGATTACGCGGGTGCAGGCGCGGGCGCGGGCGCGGGCGCGCTATCGCCCCGGGCGAAGACGACGTGCGGAGGCGAGATGCCGACCTCTGACGGCGCTGCACGTCGACCGCGCGGGGTCGCGACGCCGAAGGCCGGGAGAGCTGAGGCAGCGCACGCACTCGCCGCCACCAGACGTCTCTGCTACCTATCCGTAGATGGCCACACAGCATTTCGTGTTCACGCGGAAGTTCACCAGCAGCGATAGGATTTTTGTTGTGCTTAAACTTCTAAATGTAAGCGGGTAGAAGGAAGGAGTTACTCGCAGAATGTAATCTTCTCATAACAATCGCTTCGTACCTTCTCATAATAATGTTCCTTCGGATTTCAATAATCATTTTGTTTGATTATAGTAAAATTTAATGTATTAGTGTTAAACATACTTCTTGTTTACCACATGATGGGCGCGATGTCCCAAAAACTAATATCGCTAGAATTCAATTATCGAAAATAACCACTGTAGAATAATTCATCTGCAATTATACACAGATACATAAACGTATGTACAAAATATTGATTTTATCAGTTAATTGTACCTAATAATTTATATTGACATGATAATAATGTACTAAAAGATGTATTACAAGTGAAACCACTTTTTGAATACTATACTCGTCATTGCTATCAGAACTGAGCCTACTTTTAAATACATATAACAACACAACCAAAATGATTGAACAATGATAAAAGAGGTAAATAATCTAATGATTACGAACTTTATTGGTTTTCCAAACAAGTATTATTAAATGTATTACATTTTTGCTCCTTTATCAAAATGAAACAGATTAGCACTTGCTTTAAAGACATGCAATTAAAAGTAACGCCCTGATAAAAGAGGTAAAGAATGATTTTACAAGTGGAGTATAAATTCTCTCAAATAATATTTGCCATATGGCAGTATCAGACTTCAAGAAAATCCTCCTTAATCATTCCATTCGTTATTATTGGATTCCAGATTTGTCCGCAAATACATATTTTAGTGATCCATTATACTTCGAAAAAATAAAATGTTTAATATGTAGCGTCAATTAATTATTGGATTAAGGGGGAGAGATTGTACCAAGTATTTTCAGAGTAGTAAGAATTTTGATGACTCGTAATACCTAATACATCGAATTTGTGTGTATCATCTTTATTTTCATCTCATATAATACTCGTAGAATACAAAAATAACAATCATACGCCAAATTATTAGGAATATACGCCAACAGCTTAGGAGTAGAAAAGGCGTGTCTCTCAATTCTGGTGAAGTTACATGGCGGTCGTGGATCTGAATAAAACCTTTATTTTATTCAAATAAGAAAAAAATAATAATTTACTTGAACTTTTCGAAAGTGTGATTCTCACTTTGAGTTTCTGGACCGACTCATCTAATTCGCATGTCAACTTTTACCTAACAACAAAGTTATGAGAGTGACAATTAATGTAAAAGTATCCAATAATATGTTTGAAACAACCTTATTTATACTGTTTAAACGACGTGAAACGTTCTATACTTTTACACCCAAACACAATTAACAGTTTGGGAGAAAATGTATGAATTCGGTGAGTGTGAAAGTAATCGTGCCAGCATTAAGAATTAAGGAAGCACTTTGAGCTCAGCTGCGAGCCTAGGCTCTACATCAGCGGGCGGTGTAAACCGATGATCGTGTGCCGACCGGGCGAATTTGTTCGCCCGTGAGTAGTAACCAGTGACAGGCGCCTGTGCGCGGGTGGGAGGGGGAGGGGTGGGGGGAGGGCGGACAGGCGCTATCGCAGCGCTCGACGCTCGTCGCAGGTGGGCCCGCTGACTGATCGACTGCCCGACAATCGATCAAGCGCTCGACTCGTCCGAGTTGTCCGGCCACTGCCCGTGCGCTTCACAGCTGCCTGCCCAGCCACCCCAGCCGAGATCTCACTGCCTGTTGAATCGTCGCACCACTACATCGTTTAAACAGCCGTCGGTATTTCCGCAGCGTCAGTACAATCCGCTGTGCACATCGTGTCCACACAACTCGTGTCCTGTTCGCCATCGCTCGTGTCGTTTCCTGCTCACCATATTGCTCAGTCGCTCTCTCACACTCACACCTTCTCCACTTCAATTGGACCACACACACCTACGCCCACATGTGACCACGTGACTTCCAAAATTCAAATTGTGTCTCTAGAGCCTTCCTATTGAATTCTTCACAACTTCTTCACACATGTCCCTTGGCGTCCACCAGCGCATTTCAAATCCCTTTTCCCACCTCTCCGCTTTCACATCCAAATTCCTCTCCTTCGGTGATTCATCTACTTTTTCACGCACCACCTGTCCATTGCTCCGTGCGTTGACGTGCACCGCGCGGCTCTAATAAGAGCGGTGTGTCTAACGGTCGGTTTCACCATATCTTTTTAAACATGACTCTGTAAAGTCTTAATTTTAAGACGCGTTTTAAGTCGCTCTTTGTTGTTCGTCGTTTCACCACCCTCTTTGATTGATTGATTTTTTCGTGTTTTTTGGCGCGTCAACAGCTTCGGTCATTAGTCCCGTTAGTATAGTGCATGTTTTTTTTCTCGGGAGATGGCGGTGATTTTCCCCGCTGAATGGCGAGATCCGGGCCGACCTACGGTCGGCTAGTGGGGTTTCCCCATAACGAGGACTCTCCCACCAGCGGGACACCGCCCAGCTGACACAAGCTCTAAGCTCCCGACCGGTCTCCCGGAATATGTGGCAGTGTAGTGCATGTTAGTGTAAGTGTGTGTGTAAGGGGAGAGGATAAGACAAGGAAGAGGAAGCTGAAAAGCTAGTGTCGAAAATTCTTCCGCCGTGGGGAGTGGGAACCTAGGACCTCCCGGTCAGAGGCGCTGCAGTGACTGCACTGAGTTCCCGCTCCCGGTTCAAACTTAGAGTTTAAGTTCGCCTCAAAGGGTATGTTGAAACGAAAAGTCTTACCTTAGAATTCTTTAGACGAACTTCAAACTTGAGGGGCGGTGGTGAAAGCGACCGTAAGTGACGCGCGACTCACATGCAGTGCCCTGGCGGCGGCGGCGGCGACTAGCTTGCGAGGCGCTGACGCCGGGTCGCGCGAGGGTGATGGATGGCGTTCCACACCTTCACCCCCTCTCCGTTCCGCTGGGGAACCCACACCAGGACAGGAGAGGAGGTCAGAGGTGCTGCAGATAAGGTTGGGTATTCTACGGAAAGCAAATGCAGTGACGACGTTACTTTCTCACAAAGAAGTAGAAAACGTTATATTTCCCTTTTTTGAATTAACCCTTACTGACGATGCTACACAAGTCAGAAAAGTATTGATATCATTGAGTCGAAGAATTATAAAACACTTCACGAACTTTACTTTTCTTTTTCGTGCAAAGGCAATTCCATGAAACGAATACGATCACGCATAGGCAATTGAAGGTAATAAATACGACGTTCGACTTTTATGATCTTTGCGATCTTATAAGTTTTATTTTTCTTATTCTATTTATTTTAGTCTTTCAAATTTTCTACTCCGTCTTTCTTAGTACCGATAGACAAATTAGGATCTCCACAATGTTACATACGACAGCTCGTTGCCATTCATCCGTCTACAAGTATTTCTATGCCCCTACTCTAATGAGTGAGAGTAAGTGTGTGCGAATGTGAATGTGAGTATGAATGAGTATGTGAGAGAGGATGAGAGCGAGTATAATATTGAGTGTAATAGCGAGGGTGGTAGTCAGTGTGAGGGTCGGAGTGAGGGTGGGAATGAAACTGAGAGTGAGAGTGAGGTAGACAGCGAAGTTGAAAGTGACGTGATAGTGAAGGTGACATTTAGATTGAGAAGATGATAGTGGTAGTGGGGGTGATAGAGGAAGTGTGGTATGGGTAAGAGTGAGGTGAGAATGAGTTTGGACGAGTTAGTGAAGTTGAGAGAGAGAGGTTGAGAGGGCGCTAGTCTTAGTGGGAGTGACAGTGAATGTGAGACTTGGTGCTAAAAGTCAAGGGCTGGGCTGAGCCGCAGGCGCCGCGTGCGACGCCAGGAGGCGGCCGAAGGAGGCGCCTCCAGCGCGGCAAATGGTATTCGATTAACCGAACGGCAATATCGGCGGCGAAACGACGCTGGCGGCCGATATTTACTGGGGGAGCGGAATGCCTGCGATGCGACCGCCGCCCACGCTGCTGCCGTATCGACAGCCGCGCCCTCCGACTTCGTCTCCACTCGACCCGGCCCCGCCCCGCCCCGCCCTCACGCATCACCGCCTGAGCTCCCGCAGTGTTCAGAAACGCCAGCACAGGCACTTAATGCGATTGACGAAACTATAGAATAGAGCACAAGAAAGGTGACACTTCCCAAACAATGTCGTTTTGGATTGAAGTAGAGAAATATGTTTAGAAAAAATATTATTTTAATTGCCCTAGAGAGATGAAGAAGAAAGATAACCCTTCAGCAAAAATTTCACTTTTGAATTCATGAAATACATTTAAAAAATAGTGTTTTTAGTATACAATTTTTATATGTAGTGAGAGAAAATTACTGCTACAACAGCACATACTTTATTTCTAAAACAATTTGATAACTCATCCTTCTTTTAAATTTTTATTAAAAAATATTTGAAAATGTTTTTTTATAATTGAATAACTTGAAGCACAAATTGGCTGAAAAATAATTTTCAAGAGTGTTTCAACAAATTGTACGTGAACTGATTTTTTAAAACAGATTTTATTTAAAACATAAATCCCTATCTTCAAATTTTGATGATTTGCAATGTTACCTTTTTTCAATTTTCGAACAGTCTTCCCAAAACGGGACTAATGCCGATTTTTAAACCTTTTCATTGATACACACGAAGAAAAACTTTAAAGAAAAAAAATGGATGCATCTTTTAGAAAATAATTGTTCAAACACTGTCTAAATTTCACTCTAAATCACACCAAAACAATTCATAATTTCGAAACATTGTACATACTATATTTCAACATCTATCAACAATATATTTTATTAAGAAAAATACATAATCTACGGCGGCGATGGTGTAGCGGTTAGTATCGAACCCTATACCAAGTTTGCGGGTTAAACCCGATCGAAGCCGTGGATTTTTAAGGGCGAAAAATCCTTCGTACGCCTTCCTTCGGAGGTGAAGTAAATCCGGCTGTCCCATGTGAGTACATTTACTGCATATAAATATCCTCAAGCCTAAATGATGCCTCTGAGCCAAATTCAGATCGCCTGTTTCGTCGCCCGAGTAATACCTTCTTTCTCCCATGATAGGTGAAAGGAGTGTAACGTCAGACGGAAGAGCAGGCCTTATGGCCTGAGTCTCGCCACGTAAAATAAGGCCAATTCAATTATCTTCAATATTTTAGTTGAACTTATATAATTTCGAAAAGTCACGAATTTCTATGAAAATGATACCTGATCCATAAACGTTTTACTACGTTCTTCCTTGACTAATTTTAGTGGAATTCGCCCCAGCGGTAAGTGGTCGTATAGTTTTACAGTGAAAAATATAATTGTAAATGATAGGTATGAATTCATGTTCACCACAATACAAAGTTTCTCCCTGCTGACTGCATTAAAGCTGAATGGGAGAAGACTCATTAATTTTAAATTAATCTTCAGAAGATTCACGATCACTCGCTTTCGAACGATAGAGTTCACAAATTTCACAACGAAGACACTTCTGAGAAACTGTTTTTGAATGAAACATCTATTCTTTGTCGAAAACTAACAATATAAGTTTTCTCTGTTACGTATTACAAGCCTTCCCCAAAACTAAAATAAACATTTATGCAATGTTCTCCAAAAGTAGCCATAATATTACGGAATGTGAAAAATATATCATCGGACGTCGCCATTCGCCATTTTATGCGAGGGGAGAATACAGTATTTTCAGTTAGAAGAGGTACTTCTGTCGATCGGAAATACTATATTTGTCCCTCAGCAAATAACGGCATGCGTTGTAAAATGGCGTGATGTGTGACATGCCCCCAAAGAACACGTGACCGCGCCTGAAGATGGTATTGGTTATCGGGGATCGAAGAACACCCTCCCCTTGTCGTTTCCACAGGGTGACAGAAGCAGGGAGACTGAAGGAACACTTTACGAAGACGAGGCAGAATAAAAGAGTAAGATGTTAATAGGGGAAATGGAACGACCATAGTTAAAATACTAAAAAAAAACGTGATGCAAACTGTCAATACGTCTCCCTAGTAACATGATGAAAATAAGAGAGAAAATGGAAGGAGTAAATAGGTAAATCGTTTGTTGTTGCTTTTTTTGCTTTCAATAAGACTATGCTTCTTGATTCAATTAAAATAATATTTATGTAAATTACGGAATACGTTGTTTAGAGGTTTTTGAAAATATTTTACATACAATGTTTTATAAGTACTTTAAGTAAACTTCAAAAAATTAACAAAGATTTTAAAACAATTTTATCTTAGATGCCCATTATGTCTAAATAATTGAACGTCATATTGCATTTCATATTTATGAGAAGACATTAATTACTTTTTAATATTTTACGTACGTATTCATGTCCTATTATGAAATAATATTTTCACACAGAGGTAAAAATTTAGAATCAAAAATTCTAGACTACATTAAATGTTGAACTCATGACAAGCAAAACCTGGAGTTCGCCGAAAGTGAATCAAACAGACGGCAAAAGCTTTTTAGGTTAATGAGAGTAGTTTTTGTTGTAGCCGGGAGGCCGCGGTATTCATATTTGGAAAGTGAGATCCAGCGTCGTACGACACGTCGGCTTCCGTGTTTTTCACCATCCAGATATTTTTCCACATGGGGCAGCGCCCTTGCTGGGATCTGGACTCGTTTGTGTTTGTGTGGTAGTGTAGTGCATGAAAGTGTGTGAGTTTGTGTGTCGGGAGAGAGAAGTGGAGAGGGACGAGAAAGGAAAGATCGCTCAGGTTTGTGATCCATTTGGTAGGACACTGGTTCGGAATACGTGTGGAACTGGATCGAGAAACCACGGAAAACTACAGATAAGATCAGTTTTCGACTAGAATTCTCTTTCAGACAGTGATTTAACACGACGTAACTATGTAGCTCGTGTGGAAAACCCCCACTGACGGAACTCGAACTTCCAGTTGGGGTGGCAACGCATGTTATCACCGAGCTATCCCAGCCGATGGAAACAAATGATAAACTAGACATCAGAGTTTGGAGAAAACGGGGCAAGACGAAGACCCAAAAAGGTTAAAGAGAAACGAAGAGCGAGAGAGGCTGGTGGGGCTGTAAACCGGTTATGGCTCCCCGCCGAGGGCGGGGCTGTGAACGCGAGGCCGAGGCGCAAGTTGTAAAGTGGAGCGCGGGCGGCCGGGTCAACAGGCGGCGACGTAGGCGGCGACGTCTCTGCGGCCCGGCCCCACGCCCACGCCACGCCCACGCCCACGCCCACGCCCCGTCTCTTGCCACTAACTGCACCGCCACGCCTTCACCCCTCACCCCTGCAATAGCTTCCCTTTTACTTTCTCGCTACGGAGGAGGGAAACAGTTGTGTAATGCTACGTGAGTAAAGACGAATTTTTGGCACAAGAACTTTTATTGCAGGGATCTGGTAACAAAAAGTATATTGATTCAGTGGTGAGGTGTAGTGACATTTACATAATTGGAATGATTGAAGGTTGTCATTGCCAACAATAGTTGACTATTGTTGTCTATGTTGTTGACTATTGTCAACTATTGTTCGCAATGACAACGCCTTCAATCATTCCAACAAAAAGTAGATAAATCTAGTTGCTAAATTTAGAAAAAAATCCTTTAATACGTGGTGTAGCCACAATCCTTGTTTTGTAGGTCCTTGATAACGAAAAATCGAATAACGTCTGTCCGTTCATCCGTTCGTCTGTCCGTCTGTGAACAACGCTAGGGGCTAAACTGTTTAGTCGATTTTATCTAATATTGATATTACCATATCGATCTGGTTGATGTCACGGCATCTTGAATTTGAACTCGATATTTTAATTTTCGAGGGTACTTTCCAGAATGCCCCTAGGACATTTTCCAGATTTTCAAAAACATGGCTCCATCTTTTTTGATTAGATTTTGTTGATGGATAAAAGTGAATGTTAGAGGTGTCATGTTGTTCAAAACACAAATTATTCGAAAATTGCAAAAGATCAAAATATTTTCGGTGTCTTCTTGCAACTAAAATATAAAAGATAGTGATTTTTCCTTTCATGAAATCTGTTCCTTAAAGATAGATTTTGAAATAAGGTCACGTAAAATGTTTCGAAAATTTGACTACGTTTCGCGTAATTTTGAGTGAAAATACGGGCGAGAAAGAACGTGCTCTTTTATCACCTCTAATTATAAACCATCTGCCACTGCCGCCCGCCATCACACTCCTTCTTCTCGACTTCTTCCTGAATAACCTACTTTCCTTCCTTTCATCTTTCTTTAACCGTTCCCTTTATTCTAACTGTTCTCCTTCTCGCTATCCTCTCGCCTTTCTAGAAACCTTCGGATTCTGTCAGTTCCACTGCCGACCTTAGCCAATTTCCACCCTCTTTCGCCTCCTAAACTTCGCCCGCAGAGAAAATAAGTGCCTTTGTAGAACCATAGAACGAAGAAGCTACTTAATCTATGCTTCGACCTCGACATCATATTCCCCTTCCCTTTCATTTTCTTCTTCGTCATCCTATTAATAACCACGCCGCCATCAACCCTCAGCCCCGCAGTAGCTTCCTTTTTACAAACCATCTGCCGTTGCCGCCCGCCGGCAGACTTCTTTACCTCGAGACTAACCTACTTCCCTTCCTCTTTATTTCATCGTTGTCTTTATTCTCATTGTTCCTCTCCTCGCTACCTCTCGCCTTTTTTACAAACCTTCTGGTTCAGTAAAGTCCACCACCCAAATCAGCCAATACCCACCCTATTCCCCCTCCTTTTTCTATATTTTGACCTTGACATCCTATTTCCTTCCCCTTCGTGCTCTTTTTCTTCATCCTATTCGTAATGTTCGTCATCATTACCCTTGTTTTTATTGTTATTATTCAGTTATCCTCAATAGCCCGTTTATCCTCTTCTCCTTTGTCTTGTTTTGTCATCATTTCCGACATTTCCGTTCTCATATTCCTTGTGAGTCCCTTCTCTACATCCTCGTAATTTTTAGCGTCCTCATCCTCCTTGTACTTCACTCCTCCCCCCTCCTTCCTATCCCTTTCCCCTTCTCTGCCTTCCTTCTTTTCACTGCATGAGGTGTTGTAGGTTATTCAAAGTTTCAGGCGTGTCTGAAGTTTTATAAACTCAATTCCATTTTGATGTATTGTGTGTAATGATTGATAACTTTTACATTGGATGGATTCAGTGACTGTCGCATTGAATATTTAATATTTTTAAAACTTAAATTAATGTAGATATTTAGTAAATGCAGATTGTTTTATTATTTTTATTTACACCAACTAATATGAAATGTAATTATGGTTTTCTAATTTATTGTGACTTATAATAGTGTACTTGAGTGTAGTTATAATAGTGTACTTGGTGTTGATGTTTGTATCTCTTGTTACCGATACCACTGCTTTAACAGTCTGTAAATATGTACCTGAATTGCAAATGTGTAACTTTTTGTTTTCCTGTGATTGTAACGGATAAAGTGGGGTAATTATCTGTTGTTTGAGCACACATTTATTTATAATTGTAGCGGTAAGTTACGATAAAATTGTAATGGCAAGTAGCATTTTATATAAAAGAAGTTGATACTATAAAAAACACTGGTTTATGAATATGAACTTATTAACATAAGCTGGCCAACAAAATTAATCCTTTAAGAATCGTTAAGTCCCAACGTTATTGCGTTTGTTTTCCTCGCGGTAATTTTAAACTCCCTTTTACTGCTCTGATCAGAATTAGGACGAATTCTCCTCTAAATCGCCACACTGACATAGTTTCCATTCTGCCTCGCGTGGGTTCATCTCAAAACTGCGTCTCCTCTGCCTTTCTTATCACAACTTCCTTCCTTTTTCTCCTTTCCGGACGTAACAGGCTTGTCACAGAGCTGAAGGACAACGTTATTCGTGTCCGTATTATATAAGTCTGAACTGTCAATTAGAGACGGACAAATTAATCGCATCCATGGGAATCCCCCCCCCCCAAAAAAAAACTCTCTAAGAGTGTTCAACTTCCTCAAAATATCTCGATACGCCGAACGTTTATATAATAAAAATAATCACTTAAACTTGTAAAACGTACTTAACTAAAGGAATGGAACACTGATTTAAGCGGCTTCATGTAACACTTATTTTCATTCGTGCTAATTTCAAGAGTCTCGAAAGGTACTCGTATTACGTAATGAGATCAAAGTAGAAAAATGTAACCAGTTTATGAGAACTCGGTGGTGTGAATCTACAGACACAAACTATCATCTATTTTCTTTTCTAACCATAAATATTTTCTTCAAATTTAATGAACGACGTCAATATTTGAAGATATATGAAAAAATAATGCGCAACCTTGGAAAATCAATATATGCAATGAATTGAGTTGTTAATCTCTTATTTGTCTGCCTGTTTAAAGCCCAATTTGTGCCAATTACTGCACTGGTAAATTAGAAAACAGGTATTTTAAATTAATACCATCACATATTTCCAAACCAGCTCGTAGAATTTAATGCGCAGCGGACAATAATAGTCGTCATTTACATAATGCGAATATATCAATATACAAAAGCATTCGAGCACCCCAAACTCCGCTAATACGCCAACCCAGACCGATTCGTTCAGGGGCTCTGGCGATGTTATTCATTGAGCTCGCAAATGGCCATATGGCACAGTCCCGAGGACGGGGCGAAAAACTGCATCGAGCTAAATTAATTCGGAGCATGGGGCTGGCGCGATCCGGTGCAGCGACTGACAAATCAGTTCGTGCGAGCTCATCTATCTCGATCGGCGGGATCAATTTGCTCGCGTGTTGGCACAGGTGTCCCGAACAACGCGACGCGAGAAGCTGAAACAACCAATGCCGAATTGTTACCAACACTCAGGATGAATTATGTCGGTTTATGCACGTTTTAGTTTAGGGAATAAATTCGGAAATCGGTGGACGCGCTCAATGTGTGCTGAAGAGATCACGTGCGTTAAATAAACTCTTTCGAACGATTGCTTTTGTCATGTGGAGGTTAATTGCTGTCAAATAATTAAAGCAGTAACAATTTTGTTCTGTAACCTATTATGTGTGTTTGTTAAATATGTATAGTAAAATAGTTAATTATTTTCAATTTACTTTATTGCAATTTACTGATTACGTTTCGCTTCTCTGATTTAGGAAAGAATTGAGTTAGCTGCTGAATAGCCAAAGAAAATATCAAGTTTTCTTGATATTTGTTAGTTTTTCAAATACTTGTTAGATTTGCAAATCAAGTTAGATTCTATTACTAAGAATAAAAAAAGAATGATTAATTAGCAGAAAAGTAGCAATATTAATTTTAGACTTCAATCGATGTCAATTTTAAATCGTGTTAATTATGTTATCATGTTTATCACACCTGGCTCTCTTAAATCTCGATTATTCTTCGAGCTGCACTAGTTGTATTGCACTAGCAACCTTAATAACAACATTAAATTATATTTTGTTTCAAAATGGTATTTAATGAGATAAGGCTAGAGAGATATGTGTTATTTACCTTCATATTATCCACATGACGTAGAGATATGTGATTAAAATGATTTGAAATGCTGCAACCAAATCCGGGACGGAAAAAAATATGACTATGTGCATAATGATAAAACCTGTCAGATAATTACAATTACAAAATGTTCGAGTCAATGTTTTGAGGCATTCAGCAGATGTGAAAATCAAAGCGGTTATCATTAATAATTTTTGGAAATACGTCTGAAAACAAATACATATACACATATCGTGTAAATACATTTGTGTGGCAAGTTCATTAAATACACAGCCCGTGACTATTTGTCCCACGTTTCTCCAACAAATATTCATCTCAGATTTGTGGGCTCACACAAGTGAGTACTTACGATTGTTAATAAGCCCAACTCATTTCAACGATTTTTTAAAGTTAAAATCAATGTATAAAATACGCCCTCGAACATTTTCTCATTTCCACGGCAATCGTAGGTCACCATTGGGGGCTCAAAACCAGACCAAAATTGGAATCCCGGACACCCTTCTCTACCTCCGGAGCAATTCGATCATCGATCCACTTACCGATTGCTAATTACGTAACGCAAACAGCTTTCGGGTGACACGTAATTCATCAACAAATTCTTTGAAGTCGAGTCAGTGAAAGCGCGCGGACGTCAGGTTTACAAATGACTGCATTGCCGCGCACAGGGAGTCTCAAGGCGAACGAGGGGCCAAAGACGACTGGAGCTCGGAGGAGATAAAGGCAAGGAGTGCCGGTTCGGAGGGCGAATGAGAAATCAAGGGCAGAGAACTTCCATCGAAAGATTGATTCTAAAGTGCCCCGCCCCCCGAGGAAGGGGAGCAAGTGAATCCGCCGGGAATTCGCAGAGTGGCATTAAAAAGCGGCGGCCGACCGCCCTCCCATAAACATTCGGCAAATGAATTCCGTTCGAAGCGCCACGCCGCGCCGGTCGGGTCGCTTTTCGTCCCCGGAGGCAAATTCGCGGCAAGTGGGTGGGTTTGCTCGGCTCCCGCGGAGAGCTCCAGTTAGTCTTCGGGTTGCAACGTTCGCACTTCCTGATTCCGCTCTTTTCTTTTACCCTTTCCACGACTTTCGCCTCGATTGTTGTTCTTACGTTCTCCCATCGTCCAGCCGTCCAAATTATCCCGTCTATGTGATTATCATTCATTATTACCAGTATTTCTTTAGTCATATTTTTCTTCGTGAATTGATAGTTTTTTTTTTTTTTATACTATCTTTATTTTTTTACCTGTATGTTACTTCCATTCGCTCTTCATAACACACACACAAAGACATCTCTCTGGATTTGTTTGTCTCCACTGTTACATGACGCGGCTACATGTTATGTAACTACAGGTCATGATGTTTTTTTATTGTTTCTTTTTGTCAGGCATATTTAGGTTTCTCCATATGTTTATGTTTAGATTTAGATCTCTACACGTTTCTACAAATACCGCAAAATCAGTAAATAATATAAATATTTATTTTAAATATTGTTTCACATTTCTCATATAATTATACAAAATCTACAAATTTGGAATTTGTAGGAGAAAAGCAGTCAGTAAATTTGGCGCACATAAAATAATTAATAACTTCTACTATAATGAAAATATAATATGCACAAACTACTTAATTAGCTCGAATTAAAAATAAATAATAGAATTACTGAAAATATTAACTTTACTCGTGCATCAAGGTCAATTTTGCAACTGTATTTCAAGAAACAATTCCGGGCAGGAAATAGCAAGTACACGCGCGGTTGTTGCGAGGTAATAAGTACGGGGCTGTACAAACTGGCGATTCAAACCGTTTCATGCGGATTTGGCGGAATTTAAAAAAATCCCTCTATTGCTTATTAGCAGTCAAATTTCTGGATTTTCCTCCACGTACGCATTAGGATAAATATAATCAAGGTATGTTTCGTCATGTATCCTTCTGGCCATTCCAGAGAAAAAATGTCGTCAATAATTTTTTTACGTGGATTTGGACTATTATTGCGCTCAGTCCTTGAATTTTATTCGTGAGAAAAATATTTAAACACAAAATACTTCTCAATTAACGCTCTCTTAATATGTATTATCTTAAGCTTCTATATTACTAATTTCGTATGCGCGCACAAAATTCAAAGAAAACTGCAGTATCCTGCCGTGTGAGAGGTGTCCTTAGTTCTTAGATACCAAGAAATTTGAGAAAATTCCAAAAAATGAAACAGTTTTGATTTTCACTGAAAAAACAAATATTGATTGTGGTACTTCTCCTATTCTTATGCTGCGCGTAACGATAGCAATTTTTCATAGTAAGCGCGTCACTATTAACGATTACAGGGCAACGTTATACGTCAGCAAGGCTCTATGAAAGAGGCCGCTCTCCGTGAAATATTTGCTACTCACATGCTGCATGGATTTTTTAAGTTCTCTTTTATATATATATATATATATATATATATATATATATATATATATATATATATACACACGCACTACATTACGCTATTACAGTATCTGTCAAGACAACCGTGTTACTGCATTGTATTTATTGTTATGTTATGAGAGAGTATTTAATTTGTTATTTATGAGTTGTGTGAGAGCTACGTTTTGGAAAACAATTTGGCTTGATTTTCTTCAGCAGCAGTTTTGGTGCTGAGGACAGTAGTTCTGTTTTAAATATACTGTGTGAAAGTAAAAATGTCAATTAAAACCTCAAAAATAATAATCTCTTCTGTTTTATCTCTCTTTAACTGTTCCTCCAACAACGCGGATACTAGCGTTGAAAGAAACAAGGAATGATGCAACCAAGTTTGATTTACATTTGCACTTCAAACGTTTTTGTGTGGTTAAAATTTACCTATTTCCTCATCTGTCGATCATTAAAAGTTACAAGTAATACATAATAGTAGGGTTCTTACAACGCACTAAACTAGAGAATCATGCAAAATTTGTTCTACACCAGAATTTACACACATTTGAAATATTATATTTTAGTCATATTTTCTGTCTACTTTTTTGCATTCTCAAGGGATTTCATCGCCGTTGTCGAATTATTTAAAAGTGCTTTCCAAAACGCATTACCGTTTCTCAACCATATGGACCTTTTCCTATTCTTTCAAACCATTTGAGATGCAGAACGAATTAACCCTGGTTTCTTTACTTCATTTCTAGCACGCTCCGACTCACCGCTATCTTTATCTTGCCTTTTTTCCCTCAGCCTCAGTGCGGTACACGCGCCCTTCTTTCAGGCTCCTCATTATACTGAACCGCACCCAACTCACATCTTCTTCCCTCGAGCCAGGCTCCGTTCGCGCCCAGTTCCCCATCCCTGGCGTTGCCCCATCCCCGTCACCACACTGCGCCTCATTTTCGCTAACGCCCTCAACCCGCCTCTACCACATCGTCTCGGCCAGTGCCCCATCTGCACCATCGCCTCATCCCTACAAACTCCCACCGGAGTCTCATCCCCATCCGCCACCCCTTCGCCACTGCCTGCTGCCCCTTCGCCACTTCTTAGCCCTCTCCCCGCGCCGCACCCCGCTCCCCCTCTCCCTGCTCCTTGTCCGCCACACGGCGCGCCTGGTCGCGCCCTGCCCCCGCCCCCGCCCCCGAGGCCTGAGCGCTGCATAAATCAGAGCGAGGGCGCGAGGCGATTGAAAGCGCAAACTTTGTCGAGGCCGCGGCCCGACGCAGCATTCCGTGGCGGAGGTAGGGCCGGGAAGGAGATGCGAAGGAATAGAGCATGGAAGGAAGGGAGGTGAAAAAGGGAAGGAAATTACATGGCGGTCTTCGAATATGGAAAGCGATACGTTTGTACCTAAGTGAAACATATACCAATACAAAGACTTTGGGGAAGTTGGGATAACTGTGGGGAAGTTGTGAATATAATAACTGACTAATTGTTTAAAATAAATTTAAAGTTGAGAGGATTTGTGAAAGTGTACGTTTTTTATTGAATAGCAAGCGAATGTCTTGTGCGCGTTCGATAATCACTGTATAAAGATTTAAGCACATTGAATTAACATTGATGAACATTGAAATAATGTTGAGTGATCGTTGACGTTGCTCGATTCGCATTTTGTGAAGAATAGCAGGAACAGAATGTGGTGAAAATCTGCCATTCCAGAAATTCATTGAAAGCTAATTCTATAACTGTAAAATGTGATAAAGGTAAGGAAATACTCGTAAATATAGGTACAATAGCAGTAGGGAAGCAGTGGTCGGAATACGAGCAGCTACAAGGAGAAACATCGTACAAACGTATTGTGGTCTTTCCCATCTCCTCCATTAGGAGAAGAGGGAACGAGACATGCAACGAGGAAGAGACTTACAAAACCTTTGTTTACACAATCTGCCAAATGAGCACTGACAAAGTATCGAGCAAGTTGTAATAAAGACGCACGACAGTTTTGAAAGTTTAAGAAGTTAGCTTTCTGCTTGGAATAAAGTCGCGTCTGGGGCATTAGCAGAGGCTTTGGAAAGAATGCCGTTAAGGCTCTCTTCACATTGAACTTTAATGTGGATTCCGACTCACCCCACCTTTATCGATGGGGTTGTTTTCTGGAAGCTAACACGAGGAACATTGTGGCTTTATAACTCTGAAAGAAAGTGCAATATCGAAATGACAAGACTACTTACACATCTCTGACATCTACATATTTATGGGGAATATGCCTCTATCTTTTTATTGATCCAAAAATGTTTTAATTTATATTCAATCATTATTTAATAATAAGTTATACTATTCAAAATTACGTCTATCTGAATGTTGCATTTTTTATTACCATATTACTAATATAGTATATACCTCAATTAATGGCTCATGGGCAGCGTAATAGCTTTCCGTGCTGTGAACCCGGGTCTGATTCCCGGTCGAGGCATAAATAGAGTTGTAGCTTTCCTTTAAAATCATCCCAGTTTCTGTAGCGGTGTGACGAAGAAAAGCTCAAGGAGTTGGATCTTGCTGATAACGGTGAAGAGAACACATGTTCGCTTCATGTCACTCTTATCCCCAAGGATGGGAATTTAACTAGGCCCAGTCATGGGCGACACCGGTAGCTGGCCGGCGAAGTCGGATTACCGACGTAAAAACGCCAAATACATACATCAACACGTAAAAATAGGTCATAAAAACTCATGTATGGGAAAACATTTTATTTCCAAATTACACTGTTTTTTTGCACAGAACTTCAAATTCATATTATTGCTTTCGAAATTACTAAATTAGTAAAAAGTACTGATGGAAAATATGATATTGTTAATAAAAATGTATTTTGAAATGCACAATGGATTTAGCACACCCGTCATATTTCCACTAAATTCAAGTAGAAACGCAACTTGGACACCCCTTACAACAACCATCGCAAAAGCTGAGCAAGTGCCCAAGTTCACATCCATTACTCTTGGGGCACGAGCCAACCAAGTGCTGCGACTGCCCCTCATCCTGACACCAATCACCTAAAAGGCCTGTGGCGCCGCCGCGTTGGTGTCGCCC
Organism: Teleogryllus oceanicus; assembly: GCA_964035755.1. Classification (NCBI taxonomy): domain Eukaryota; kingdom Metazoa; phylum Arthropoda; class Insecta; order Orthoptera; family Gryllidae; genus Teleogryllus; species Teleogryllus oceanicus. The sequence goes on along the minus strand of CAXIVR010000005.1, from coordinate 126,759,904 downwards.
ACTGCGAGGGGGCAGAGGGGGGCCCAAGGAAGGAACGGAGCTCGCGGAGCGGTTCGCAGCGCGCCTAGCGGCGGGGCGCTGCGCTCGCAATGCCGTGATGGATGAGGCCCGATCCCCGGACCCCCGGCAGCACGCCGTGATTGATGCCCGGGGCTCACGAGGGTGAGGGGCCCGCTTGGGGGTGGGGTGGCAGCGTCGGAGGGGGGGGAGGACGTGCCGTTATTTATTAACGCGGGCATTAGGAGGCAGCTCAGCACAGTCGCGGCGCTCGGATTGACTCGTCAAATATTCACGGACGTGCCACACCTGTCGGGACACCGGTGCGCCAATCTCTCTTGAAGCTCACCAACCGCGTGGAATACCGGCGCCATCCGAGATACCACGTGGGACTTTCATTGTGAGAAGGGACGTCTACTTTTGTGTGGAAATTCCTGCATGTACAGTTCTCACAACGATGCATGGGAGTTGAAAAAATCCTGATGTGCACATTATGTTTCGAGAAATGTTTTGGGGGTGATTAAAAAAACCATACGTTATGTGCTTGGGAAATCCCGGGATCAACATTGAACATTTTCTTTCGGTTATGTACTGAATGCACGAAGTACAAATTGTTAGCATATGTTCTTTATTTAAGCCTACACGTTTCTTCTGGCTAAAAATAATCGTAAGTCCCAGAAGGTTTAGAATGATGGACATGTACTCGAAATTGACTAAAATTTGGATGTATTTTCTCCGAAAGGAAATTGATTATTCTGGTATTTCTATTCTTGACTCTCTAGAAAAATTCGATCCAATACAGACGTCCTGTGTCAGTAATGCTATTACGAAAGTTGTATTTTGGTGAGTTCTTCAGCCATAGACAAAACACTTACTCTATGCTTCAGCCCTTGTGGTTCTTCCCCATTAGCAGGGGGAGGACAAGTGACTATACTTCGCCGCTCTGCTCGGGACAGGGGTACCAATCAAAGGGACAGAGTCTTCTCGATGCCGAACCTTACCGAACCACCTCTCCTGAAACGTACGAAATCTCAATCCGGTAAAAGATATGCAGAAAGAAGTATTACGTACCGAAATATATTTGTAAATATGCCCGACCTTTTTACGATACATCAGCACAATAAAACACCAATTCTCAGGACATGGACTCTCTAATATTTCCATGCGGAAATCACTGGACGAATTGAATAAGAATATTTCGTATAATCAGCTAAAATTACTATACTAAAATTTTAGACGTATCTATGTGGAACAAATAAAAAGATATTGATTGTTCACCAATCGGCACCAACCGGCCGCCAACCGCTCGCAACCGGTCACCAACCGGTCACCAATCGGTCACCAACCGGTCACCAACCGGCCGCCAACCGGTCACCAACCGGCCGCCAACCGGCCGCCAACCGGCCGCCAACCGGCCGCCAACCGGCCGCCAACCGGCCGCCAACCGGTCGCCAAACGGGCGGCATCCGGCCGCTCACCGGTCGCCAACCGGCCGCCAACCGGCCGCCAACACCGGCGCCAACCGGCCGCCAACTGGCCGCCAATCGGTCACCAACCGGCCGCCAACCGGCCGCCATCCGGCCGCTCACCGGTCGCCAACCAGTCGCGAACGGGCCGCCAGCCACCTGAGGTTGGAGGCGCCGCCGCTTCCTCTCCGGCAAAGGGCTCGAGGACGGCGTGCGAACACCGCCCCCTCGACACCGGCAAGACCAATGCAGCCACAATCGTAAGTTAATTTTCTGACCAGCGGGTGTCATTGTATGTATTACGTCTTTTAAATTTGTATTAAAAGAGTAATGTATAGAATTGTGAAATTGCATTTCGACGTCCTTCGTCCTCTAATACAACACTTATTTTCTCGAGACGCGCGGGTCGCTCCCGAGTCGAAGTCTAAGGACCTCGCGGCCTGCGGACGCGTCGTTTCGACGAGGAAAATAAAACGGACCGAGCCACGGGGCGAAGGCGAAAGCGAATATCTCCGCGGCCGAACGTCGCGCCGAGCGAGCTGTTTCACAACATCCTTTTTTGCGTGAGAAGGATAATCGAAAGAGAAATATGTTGAAGGTTGAAATAAATATAGCCAAGAAATTATTAATAATCCTTTATTGTCCTGTTGAGAACTTGAATGTGATATTGGTGAGGTATTACATGAAAAGCCATATTATTCTTAATTATTTAACTCTTAAAATGATACAAATTCGTTACACATCAAGTATCATTTAAATAATGACCCACTACGAAGAAACAACATTTATAAAAATTAGAATTGAAAAAATTGCATTTTGCTATTGAAGAAAAAACGCAATTTATGAAAGAATGAATCAACTGACATTGTAAATTAATGTTTTCACAAAATGCCACAATAAACAAACACCATTTTTGTCATTTCACATTACATTTCACATGTAGTACCTAGCAATATGCTGTGAGTTACATGTGCAAGTGTATAAAAGAGTGCCAGGTTTGTTATTTATTTAAACAGATTTAACATTTTAGTATTACGCCATACATATTGATACAATTGATCATATTAATGAAGTAACAATGTGTCAAAAATATTCATTTAATGTGATTGGAAAGTTTAAACAAAATAACTCGTAACATTTTACTGTGTCTACACACCTACAAACAACAATGATATTATTTATTCCATTAATAATCATGTCATACCAAACATTTTTTATTTACTTATACACTTCCTACATAAAATATTTTTTTCCTCTACATTTAATTATTTTTGGTTTGGAATCAACGAAAGAGTCTTCACACATAACTGTTTCATTTTCTGCTCACACTGTGTTAATGTATCACACACTACATCTGTAGGTGACGAGTATTAAGAAAGTGGTACATTCTTTCAGAGTACAAAATTGATTTCAGAGAAAGTTTGCAAAACCACCTTGTCAACTCCGATCTCTAGCACACGTAGCCGCTAAATAAATACACAGTAAGCACATAATATCAGTATTGTGAGAACAAATACGGGTTTCTCATTTGATCCAAGCCAAAAATACTTATGGTGGTAAGTTCCTGCTAGTCGCTAGTCAAACACGTGCCCATTTATTACACTTACAGATTAACAATAGCTGCTTTAAACGTGATCGGAGCATTTAAATAATTATTTGTAAATAATTAAAAGAGAAGTATAGAATAGTGACTCTAGAAAATTAATATTTATTAATAAATTTATTCTCTCCCATGATTTTTTTATTTTCACAAATTGGCAACATCTAATGTAGGTAATGTTGACTTCGGCGCCCGTACCTTTCTTTTTCAGTGTTGAATATTAGTCCACAATGTTTACATTGAAAGAGAATTATCGTCAAATAGTTTGTGGTTGTGTGCTACAAAATTTTATGTTAGATGGCTTTGCATCGTACATCAAAAAGAAAACAGAAACGGTGGCAACATTAGCATGATTTGTACAGCATAACTCCTAGACCGAGAGACAGTGCTTCCGGTTGCGATTAATTTCGCAGCAGTTTTTTTATCAATTACTCCTCAGAATGCCCGGTGAGATATGTTACATTTAACACCACCTGATTCCTAAAGAAAAATAGAACTAATATAACTTCTTCAATAAATTAGCAAAACATGGCCGCGAAAATTTTTGCATAATCCTGTACTAATTCAAACTTTTTTTACTCAAAACTTAGGCCGGTAAGGGCCCATTTTTCTTACGAACTTGAACAAAGATTTTGTTTCCCTTAGATCGAACACAGTGAAATACCCCTAAAAGTACTTTAAATAAGTACTTTTTGAGGTACTTCACTTTGATCGATCTAAGGAACATATACCTTAAAAGAGAGAGGAGAACTAAAGGAATAAATAGTTGTAAAATAATTAAAAGAGCAGGAGAAAAGACATGAGAACTACTGGAACAAGAAAAGGCGGGAAGTCGGATTTCGAGAAACAATATTTTCTTAAGATAAACCTAGCTTCAACGTGTTAATTTCAGAAGAAATGTTCAAATCATCCTGGCAGACTTTTCACAAAAAAAGCAGAGTAAACAGGTTTGCTGTAGGGTGCAGTCACGTCATTTCCTTGTTGGGGAGATACGAGGCCAGTCATACGAGGTCCATGTCAAATTCGATTGACTGGGAAAGAGAATAGTGGCAATGAAGAACCGCAGGTGAATGAAAATAACACGAGAATGAGTCTAGAGAACTAGTGAGACACCAAGAGCCAAAAATCTAACATTACGAGAAAAATATCAACGACACGAGTCAGCACAGTTAAGAATGAGAAGCGTAAACGATCGGACACAAAAAAAGAACGACGATTCCTCCGACGTCGCGGCGAGCAGAGACGACTTCCCCGACGAAGAGGATGAAACTCGTCGTCAGCCCAATGAGCAGAATCTCGAATGCCATTCTGACGTCCCTCAAACTGAGCGGCTTGACGCCCTCGTCGGCCTCCAACGCGCGGCCGAAGACCCGGCGAAAGGCTCTCCGGTTGCAGAAAAGGCCGGCGTCGAAAGGCAGGCCCACGGCGTTCAGGGCGCTCAAGACGCGCTCGAGCACTGGGAGCAGCGGCCACCCCGTGCGCGTGGGGTAGGTGAGGGACACCGTCCACAGGCGGATGCCTTGCGCGCTCATCAGCTCCGGCACCGCGCTCTGCAGCTCCGCCGGACAAACCACAAAATGCGCCGGTTAGATTGATGGATTTTTTCGTGTTTCCGGGAGCGTCAACTGCTTAGGTCATTAGTCCCGTTAGTGTAGTGCATGTTTTTCACGGGAGATAGCGGTGATCTTCCCCGCTGGATGGCGAGATCCGGCGCCGACCTACCGTCGCTAGTGGGGTTTCCCCCTAACCAGGACTCTCCCACCAGCGGGGCACCGCCCAGCGGGACAAGCTCTAAGCTCCCGACCGGTCTCCCGAACATGTGGTAGTGTAAAGCATATTAGTGTAAGTGTGTGTAAAGGGAGAGGATAGGACAAGGATATCGCGCGCGTCCGTGGCCCGTTTGGTAGGATACTGCCCCGGCATTCGCCTGGTGTTGATAGGAGAAACCACGGAAAACTACCGATCAGAGCAGCCGGCCGCTAGAATTTTCCTCCAGACAGCGACTGAATTCGACCTAGCTGAAAAGTTAGTGTGGAAAATCCTGCCGCTGTCAGGACTCGAACCCAGGACCTCCCGGACAGAAGCGCTGCAATGACATCAGTTGATGCACTGAGCTATCGCTACTGGTGCGCCGGTTAGAGGGAAAAGCTGATAATAGTACGTTCTTGGCTGTCCGGGAGACGCCGCGTCCAAGGCACAGGTGCCGTCGTTTCGGCCGCCATTCTGCGACCTTCCTCAGGGCGAAATGCCATAAGGACCCTCAGGGGATTACGCCGTGAGGAATGTTGCAGAATGCTGACCGAAACGTCGCAACCTGTGCTTTGGACGCCGCGTCTCTCGGACAGCCCAGAACATTCAGACTCCGGCCGCGGGAACCTACGCTCTCACCGGTAAAAGTACTTTACATCATAAGGATGGATAAAATTACAATACGGTTGAGATGTTTCTTGGCTGGAATTTCTAACGAGTAATGTAATATTTTTACCCGTGTGTCGTAAAATCATCTTTAAAAAATTGAACATGATCTTTTATTAAGAGTTGATTTTACACAACAGAATTTGTCTAAGGCAAAAATCGTTATCTTCGATTTTATAGTGTTAAATAATAACTTTTAGTAAGTTTCGAAAACACGAGGAGTTCGTCGAAAATGAAACTGGCAACATATTTTTTAGCGTCCCTTGATACATACGAGGAATAAATTTGAAGAAAAAATTGGAACTGTTTTTGGCAAAAACTTAACAAAAATTACACGAAAACGACTCATATTTTCGATAAATTGTACGTGATCTTCTTTCAAGATCTATCTTAAGGGGGAAAATGTCTCCCTTCATTAAGGAAAGGTTTTTTATTGCAATATTCTAGTTGTAGGAAGACGCTCCTAGAAAATTTCACTTTTGCCATTTCCATGAAACCAAGGATTTTAACACAATTCTCTTAAGCGCATTTACGCTATTCGAGGACAAAGTTTAACCACAATTTTTGCGCTATTTTTGAGAATATTTTAAAAATGTTTTTGAGACTGATGTAAGAACCCTCAAAAATTAAAATATCCGTTTGAAACTCCCAAAGCCTCGAGTTTATTCAGATCGATCATGGAATATCAATTTTCGAGAAAACCTGCTGAACGATTTAGGCGCTAGCGTTGTCCACAGATGAACAGACCTTCTGCAGTCAATCAGTTTTTCCCACAAAACAGATGCTGCCTACACCACGTGTTAGAGAAAGTAATTTACTGAAGATAGGAACAAGATGTATCCATTTTTTCGTTACCAGGGCCCGACAATAATAATTCTTCTGTCAAAAATTCGGTGCTTATCGGTACACGATTACAATACTTTCTCTTCTTATATTCGTAAGTGCGGCAAAGTAAAAATAAAACCTATGAAGTATTTCTTTCTGACTTACTCTCGTGTCAAGAAACGTAGCAAGCACAGGAACGTTACATACCATAAAACATGTCCCTATTTTATCTTCAAGTAGGAGGGCTGCACGGCCGTGCATGTCGATGCACCCTTGGGGTGTATCTACGCGCAGTCTGTGCCAAAGAGCAGCATAGGGTGACTCCTCAAGACTGCTGTGCATAGCCTTAAGCACAGAGTGCGGCGTCACTATTGCCAGGTCTGATTTCTCCAACTGCCAAGGCCAAAGGTCATGGAATTAACGAACACGCATGCAATTGTAAATCAGAAGTACTGTAGAACAAATGAAATAAAATATGCAGTAAGTACCGAAAGAAGAAATATTATTGAAATTAAATAAAACATTTATTCTTTAACTTCACTTTTAATCATAACTGAAAAGTTTTGAGTATTTTCAAACTGGTTACTTACGCATTTGTGGCGATTTGCAGTTAAATATATTTTTTTACATTCAAGAAACGTAAAGGTTCGTAAACGTATCATCTCAATTCGTTTCATTATCTACTTTGGCAAAAATTGGCGTGGACACAGAAGCATCAAACTATTTTATGTCTGAGAAATCGTTAGCTACCTCTTCAAGGGTTCTGATGGGAGGCCACCGCAGAGGAGTAATGAGGGCATCTGACAGCAAACTCTGGTAGATGGAGACCAACACAAGCCCCATGAGCAGACACACGGCGAGGTAACTCCTACAGTGTTACGAAAAAAATGAAGTAATGAACAGATAATACAATAAAGAGCAATCAAAAAAATGCTGTTTTGTTGATGTTGATGGAATAGTTTTCTAGTACCATTTAAATTCCGCATATAATTGGAACACATTATTGTCTATTATACGTACTTTAAAATTAATACACATTAATATTTCACGAGGAAAAGAGCATTATTTATACATTACATATACATGTTATTCTTTCGTAACTACCTATAAGTATTTATGTAATATTACCTTCAATGATGCGTCCACAATTTCCATCACGTTAACATTTTAAATCTCCGAAAACATCCCACTACTGTGCTCCAGAATGTGGCTAGAGCAGACATATTCTTCTCCGCAAATCGCACCAAGTTAAAATGATCAAACAATTATTTGAGTTCCCGAAAAGGCGTTCGTTTTGATCGTACGTAGGTACGAAATTCAAATGGGTTCGCTTCTTTACTTGTAAAAGATTCGATATATTCATGCAGGTGTCTTAGAAACATCCTACGTGCTCCCACGGGCATTTTGACCTCAAGAGCCGGACATCTGCTCACGAGAGCGGCAAAAGTGCAGTGGGGTAGGCACCTTTGCGGAGAGAAACACACTGCCATTTGTTCAGAGAATTTGTTGCGGCGCGTAGGTTCAATGCCTAGACGTCTAAATGCAATGATCCATGCTGTGGAATTATTTGCCCACATACTTGTATTTAATTGGGTAATGTTTCGTTTATCTAGCTACAAGGGCCATAATTCACTGTTTATATTCGTCTGTGCACTGCTATGTAACGACACTTTTTTTAAGCTCATGCTCATTGTGACTCTTAAAAAATATTTTAAATCAGTGCCCTTTTTTTAAAAATTTATGATTTAATTATAACTAACAAAAATGTACAGTTGAATAATGGATTCTCACCTCTAACGTTATATTCTCAAAAGGATAACAGAATGAAAGAAATTATTAGAGCAATCTCTCAAATCATGATTGCATAAAAATGATATATACGTAATTCCAAGAAAACATGGAATGTTAGGAAGCACACATTTAGTGACCATTTTTACCCCAACGTTACGGACAATCATGAGATTATTATGGGTCTTGTTAAAAAGAATTAAAAGGGCTTAATTTTTTATATGATGTAAACGATTATGAATAATTTTGGTTAACATCTATAATTCCTCTTGACATAAATTAGAAAGAAGATAATAATGTTTTTTAATTAGAATCTTTTTGCTTTGATGTGACTGTCTTATTCAATTAAACTATTTAATAGAACAAATAGTTTATAACTGTCATCATGAAACAAAAATGATTAAATATTACAGTTTTGTGTTTAGCACCACACTAATTTGTGATGACATTGTAACAAAGTCAATTAAATAATCAACCCTACAAGCAATTAATTTTTTTTTTTTAAGTTTAATTTCGCTTTCATTGCGGTCCCCATTCCTAGAATTGGTCTCAACCCCACCCTTCCTAGCTCCCTGGATTTGCACTCGTGCGCGGTCCCCGAAGTCAGTGAAAATGAAAAATGATGTGGAGGCCTGATCTAGACTTTGTCGGAGGTTCAAAGATTAGAAAAGAAAACAATTTGCAAGATACAAATTTATTTTAATAGTCTGTATAAACTCTAGTGGGTGGTGATACACAAAATACTATCAGCTTCCTAGGATTCGTTTTTCTAATAATCGTACGATTTAAATATGAGTAAAATTTACATTTTAAAAATAGATACTACTTGTTCTCCATGAATGTACGCCCAAACAATTTATTATATAAAAGTGAAATTGTTCACAGTTAAATGTGTCAAAAAATAGTCTCTAGGGTATTGCTCAAAATTTGATCCGAATATTTTGGGCGACTAAGAATAAAAAAAATCGTAGTTACATTTCAAAATGTAAACCCAATGTGCTATTTTTACCAACAAGAAATAAGAAAAAATGCTTTGAAGTATGTATAGTCTATGTCTGCTAACATGGGGGACAACGTCAAATATAAAACAAATTAACTAAGAAAATATCTTGTATCGGTCTTCGTATTATCATGAGATATTTTACTATAGTTAAAATGTGTAACAGAAGAATTACATAAATTACATATTACTAGGAACGATTTTGAAAAACCTGTTGAACATGAAAATACTCCTGCGGTTTTCTTACATTTACCATTTTATAAAGATAATTTAAAATTGTTCGTAATTGAATATAGGTGTGAATGTCTTAAGTGTACAAAAGAGATCAGCTTAATGGAAAAAGTCATGAATGAAGAACATGTAAGTACTTACATTCGTGGTTATTTATTCAATTGTCTAATGTGAAATATTTATAACTGTGGCATGTTTTCTTCACATAAATATTACTCAAGGTAAATTTAAAATACGAATTATCATATAATAATTGTTACAAGAGCACATATTTTCCCGCATTATTTGCAACGGTCAATGTAATATTATAATTCTACCTGAACCTGAAAAATTGTTTCCAATCGGCATATTGTTTTTCTCCTTGCAAATATTCCAACTGAGGTCCACAGATATGTAGATTAATTGTTTGATTAAGTGTTTCCGGGCTCGTCCACTGGAAAGGTCAATAGTCTCGTAAGTGTAGTGCGTGCTTTCATCGCAGAAGGAGACGGTGATCTTTAAGACAGTAAGTTCTAAGCATCCAACTGCAGCAAATGGAGTTGATATGCCAAGTACACTATACCTATACTACCCACTGCACATATAACCAGTTCCCAACGCTTAAAAAGTTGATCATTTTCATTATGATTTTATGGAGCTATTTTGACAAAAAACTTGAAAATGGAAGATTTTAGTACCCCCAAAAATCAAAACATCAGTTTCAAAATCTTAGGGTCTTCAATTCTTCTAGGTGAATCGAGGAATATCAATATGGGACAAAATCGTCTGCACATTTTAGGCGCTAGCGTTGACCATAGGCGGACGGACAAACGAACAGACCTAGGAGTATTCGCCGTCAATCGACTTTTCGTACAGACAATCGTGAATTGTAAAACACAGCTTGTTAGAGGGAGTAATTTACTGTAGGTAAGTATAAGATGTATCCACATTTCTACAAAGAGTCTTCACAATACGACTTTTTCTATCCAAAAATCTCTGATTCCGGCTATAGCGTTACAAGTTTTATTTTCACTCCTTTAGATCTAGTATGGTAAGAAAGTAAAAAGGCACCGTTTTGTTTTGTTACTTCCTAATAATCGGCTTTGGTGGTATAGTGGTTATCACTTATCCCAAGTTTGCAGGTTTAAAAACGGTCAAATTCGGGGATTTTTGAGATGCCAAAAATCGACGGCATGCATGCGGACATTTGTCGGCTTGTAAAACAGATCTCAGGAGAGGCACTTGGCCGATCCTGGAAAAGTAAATTCTGTAGCCATTTAGCACCCATCAGAGTTTCAATTTGAATTACTGGATAAGATGGCGGGTATTGTAAGTCCGGCCGTCATAGACATTCGTCCATCGGCCCGTGGTCAACGCTAGTGCCTAAACCTTTTAGAGATTTTCTTCAAAATTGATATTCCCAGATCCATTTAAAGTAACTCGAGATGGTGCGAGTTTGCAATGGATACTTTTATTTTTGAGTGTACTTTACATGAACCCTCAATTACATTTCCAAAAGTTTCTTCAAAACGGCTTCAACGTTTTCGATTAAACTTTGTCCTCGAATAGCGACAATAAAAAAAATGACGTATGTCTCATTTCCGTTGATTCTAGAATTTTTCGAAAATTGTAAAACACTATAAATGATGGGAGAAAGTATGTGCTGTTGTAGTACCATAAGTTGTGAATCGGTTATCTGACCTGTCGCGATGCGACAGCACCCGCTCTAGCGCCGGGCGTGACGCTGAGGAGAAGGCGGCGGCGACGTCCGCGAAGGCCTCCAACACAGCCGCCCCGCCCCAACCCCGCCCGCGACTCCGGCCACGCCCACCCCCTTTTGCTGTAGCGCGTGCCACACGACCCCAGCCACCACCAGGCTGCACGCCCCGGTCGCCCACAGCCGCCACTCCATACACGCGAACACGCCATCCCCGGCAGCCGCTGCGCCGCGGGCAACACCAGCATCGGCTCACGGAACCCATGGGCGACTGCGAGAGATGCACGCCCAGCGCCGGCGGTAGGGGCTCCAGCATGCGCGGGTTCATGGACAGGTCCGCGCGCCCGGCGCTCACCTCCCCTGCGCACCCACACGCGCAGCGCTCCCCAACACTCTCACGCTCAGCTCTACAGTTCACACGCACGCTCTGCTCCACTGTTCACCCGTGCACTCAGCTCTACTCACCATTGTACATTCAGATCTCCTCCACGCTCGCACGCACAGCTCTACAGTCCACACGCACGCTCTGCTCCACTGTCCACCCGTGCACTCAGCTCTACTCACCATTGCACATTCAGATCTCCTCCACGCCCTCACGCTCAGCTCTAGAGTCCACACGTACGCTCTGCTCCACTGTCCACCCGTGCACTCAGTTCTACTCACAATTGCACATTCAGATCTCTCCACGCCCTCACGCTCAGCTCTACAGTCCACCCGCACCTCTGCTCCACTGTTCACCCGTGCACTCAGCTCTACTCAAATTGCACATTCTGATCTCCATGCCCTTTTTAAAACTGAAAACTTTTGAAAAAATTTTTTCATCTCGATATTTCAATTGCACTATTAGGGGACCAACAAATTGAGAATAAGTGAAAAACTGCCTTTTAGTCGCACAGAGAGTGGGGCCATACCGGAAAGGTAGTCGAAAGAGATTAAAAAAGTAACTAGTGCGAAAAAGTTCCTGCCAATCTGTGGCACTTATAGGTTTGAACAGAAGATAGCATAGAAATTCTGAAGCTGAACACAATTATTTCATGAAACAGACACTGAATATCTATCAAGATGTTTCCAATTCCATATTGTGAGGATGGCTTTCTGAGACACCCAACTCCTGGCTCTTAAGTGCGAGTCAAAATATGATAAAAACACATATAATTTCATAGAACACAGGAGGCCCCGGTAGGATCCAAATTCTGGCACTAGTTTTGAGGTTAACATGCAGCCTCTGATCTCGTATTGTCCTAATAACTACTGTGACTAGGACTTCGCTGCATTTTACAATAGACTATCGTGGTTCCCCGAGAAAATAAATTTCCATAGAATACATTTGTTCATTTGCTTTTCCCAATATTGATTGGCAGGAACACTTACAGAGATTCATAAAGGCAAAATGGAGTGTACGAATCGAAAACAACCTCAACACATCTCTGTACACCGTCATCTATTCTTTTATTGCACTAATGACATTTTAACACTTTTTCCATTTTATAAAATATTATGAGGGGCAAAAACGATTGTGGTACAAACGTCAAACCCAAACAGAATATAATGTCTAACGGAAATAAATTTAACTGGTTTAGCACGACTTTCAGCAGAGAAAAGATGAGTGATAAAAACAGATACAGTTTGGAAAAGCATTTAAAACATTCTACTGTATTCCGAATCGTGGACCATGAGGAGAGGTCGTGTGCGTGGCGCCCCCTACCGAGGAGGCCGGTGGCGGAGCCGTTGGCGAAGAACACGCCCTCGCCCTCGCTCTCGGCCAACGAGCGAACCTCCGCGCGAGCGCCCGTCGCGCGCAGCACAGAGTGCAGCACCAGCGAGTCGCGCTCTATGGGGGTGTTGGCCTCGTCCAGGATCCTGAGGCCGTAGCTTATGTCCGCCACGCGTATTGTACCGCCGGCCAGATTCCAGCCGGGGGGTGTTTCCACACTTAAAGGTCGCACGCCGCCGCCGGCTTTAGAGTGCGGGTTCAGAACCAAAGCAGGTCCACAGGCTTGCCCGCCAGGCATCGTCTACAAAGGGAAATTCACTCTTATTCGATCGCATCGTGTCAATCACTGAATTTCATTTACATCAATACATTGTTATTTTGTGTAAAAAAGTATTAACTTACGCCTAAACCTACGTAATTTTCTTATTAATGAATACCATTTAAAGAATATCTAACAATTTGAATAAAATAATGTATTTAATTACATTATTTTAAAAGCTAATCAGGTCAATAAGAATAACGTGCTGTGATTAAACATTTTTGTTTGTAGGGTTGGAATGAAGCGCAGAAAAAAAAAATTAGAAACAAATTACTCCTCAGTTCAAACGTTGCTTAGTGACTATAAACGTGGTTGCAGAAGCACAAAGATGAACCGCGCTTCTTGCCGGCCGGCCCGTCCTTTATCTTTTGTGCTATGCCCAAATTCTCTTCGCTCGCTTTGCTCAATTCAATTTCCCAAAGAGAAATTCAAAGATTTTTTAGTTGTAACTGTCTAATAATCTTATTATTATTAATATAAAACTTCGTACAGTTTAAATCAGTTTTAGAATTAATAAATTTACAATTAACTATGTTTTATTATCTAAATAAACAAATTAAAATTCCTTAATTTTTTTTAAAAATCCTTAATTAAAAAAAATTATAATTAAAATAATTATATACAGAAATCAATTACCTCGCTCATTTACACCTTTTAAGTAATTAAACAGGTGGGTCTCAAAATTATAATGCATACTTACTCAATTAACTTGTTATGAATGCGCTTTAAAATTTGAAAAATATGTTATTATGGACGTGATCATCTCTTAAATTGTGTATATCTCCTTATATGTGAACAAAAAATTGTATCAATTTGCTCTTGGTAAGTTACACTATTTTGGAAAAATTAGTACCTAGCAAATTATAATATAAAACATAAATGTTTACAAAAATATTTTTCAATATTTGAAAATAATGAAAAAAGCCTTCGAAACGTAGTACAAAATGATGAAGAAAGCAATTGCAAATAAAAAACACCAATTTCTTTAAAAAAAAAAATTTAAAAAAAAAATTTTTTAATTTATTTAATTAAAATTTTAACTAGTTTTGTTAACATAGGTGCTTATGAGGAACCACTATCCCATTGAATTACCTCTGCAGTAGAACAATCGAGGAAACATTACGAAATTAACTCACACTCACTCAGGTGATTTCACATAACTAACAGTTACCAACAGACACTCCATTTTCAAGGAATGAATGACACCGTAGTTACGAAACGTTTTGCAATTGCTGAAATAAATGATTGTCATAAAAAACTTTGGATACTTTTATTTGCAAACATATATTGACAATCAAGAAGAAATATTGATTTTTAGTGAATAGTTTGTTAGTTCACGATGCACCTGCAACACCGCCAGGCGCGCAGCCTCGTGGCGACGCCAGGCGGCGCGCAGCAAGGCCTCTGGCGCTCCGCGAAGGTCTCGCAGGGGGCGCGTGCGCCCGCGCAGCAAGGCCAGCTGCGGGGCACAGCGCTCCCTCAGGCGACCTGCGCGCTCCCGGGAGCCCAGGAAGCCCAACACCTGCGCAGCCACGCACAAGTCTTCACTCCCTTCTGGGTCGAGTTCCCTTGCCTGTGGAGCGTCACGTTGGCGGCCGTGGGTGGGAGGAGGAGCGGAAGTATTGCATACCTGCGGGCATGAATAGCTAGGCGCCCGGCGTTGGGATACCTTTAGACAAAGGGGACGCCAGCTTGACCGGGAAGGTCACGTAGTACACGCGAGCCTCCCTCCCACACCTAGGACGGTCACGTGACGGCCGCACACTGGAATAAAATCGAGCCGACGGGCTCAGACGGGGGTTTTATTCTGGAAACCTCGCGCGATGCGCAAAACTTTACGCCCAGGCTGGAGCGTGTCGTGCCTAGTACATGGGTGACGAGCTCACGGTAGTGGCGTGGGAGTAGCGTCAGAGGAGGCGGGGCCTCCCTAGCTATGTGGGGTATCCACAAGGAAATACAAGTGTGTAGTTTCGGAACAGAAGTTGGTTATTGTACATACATGTAAATAAACTTGTACATCCTTGTAAATGTCTGTGTGTTTTTCTCCATGACGCCACACCTGTTAGCTTGGTAGAGCCCTGATGGCCCGGGTACTCGCTCCAGGCAAGGATAACCCACCTGCCTTGGCGCAGAGCTCAGAAACTCACACTTCTACAGAAATCGCTTCAAAATAATCCGCTAGAAATCGTTTCAAACTTCGCTGAAGAGTTCTAGCGGCCGACTGCTCTGATTGGTAGTTTTTAGTGGTTTCTTCGATCAACACTAGGGGAATACCAGAGTAGTACTTCAACAAACGGACCATGGACCGCGCACAATCCTTCCTTCCTTTTCCTTGTCCTATCCTCACCCGTTACTTACACACATGCACTAACATGCAATACACTACTACACATACATGTTCCATATTGGTACAGATTGGTACAATTCTTGATTACGCATCTAACCAACGCTGAGATAGATTTTTGAGATTATGGAGGAGAGGGCATGTCAGATTGGAGGATCTGATCGTCACCCACCAACGGTGGATGAAGGTGCGGAAGTGCTTAAAACAATGGGCCACATACCGCGCTCAATTGACTAACCGTTTAAGTTAAAACTCCGCCATTGTCTTGGAATTGATAATGCTTGATCACGATTAGTGATTCCGGGTGTGTAAACTATTAAGCTCGGTTCCTTAAGTGTAATTCACGTTTTTTGCCCGGGAAGTGGCGGTGGTCTTGCCCCACTGGATGGTGAGATCCGGCGCCGAACTACCGTCCGGTAGCAGGGTTTTCCCCAACCAGTTATCTCCCACCATCGGGGCACCGTCTAATCTCTACCCCGACTGGTCTCACGGTATGTATGGTAGTGTAGTGCATGCATGTTTAATTGTGTGTATGTGTGTATAGGTAAGGGGTGAGGATAAGACAAGGAAGAGGACGGACAGATCATTTGTAGTCCATGGCTCGTTTGTTAGGGAACTGCTCCAGTATTCGCCTAGTGTTGATCCGAGAAACCAAAGAAAACTACAGACCAGAGCAACCGGCAGGTATCTAGCTAGTTCGAAAATCTTGCCCCCATCGGGACTCGCACCTCGGACCTCTCGGTCACAGGAACTGCAGTGACATCAGTTGTTGCCTTGAGCTACTTCTCTCGATGAGAATTCATAAAGAGGACACCAAGAAAACGACCAATAAATGAAGCCGGGCCCTAAAATTCACATTCGGACAGAGATTTCATGGTGCGGCTATCCAGTTAATGCCTAAAATCCTTTCCTGTCTAAACTAGAAAATAGGAACTCGCAATATGCAAATAAGAACTCTCAACCTAATTCGCCGACGCAAAGAATACCTGATCGGGGTGATTTGCCACAAACACAAATGCAGTGCCAGCGACGTCTAAGCGGTTTAGCGCCTCAGGTCGCAGCTCATCTCCGCTTTCAGGAGCGTACAGCACTTCCACGGGCAGCTGCGAGGAGCTCAGTTCAGCGGCAGATATCTGGCCGTCTCCCAGCACCACCATCACTAGCATGCGGCTCTTCGCAAATAGAAAATCTGCCGTGCGCTGCAGCTCTGTGCTAGGAGCCCACTCGTGAGATACGTTTTCAACGCTCTTCCATAGGTCCTTATTCAGTTTTTTGGTGCCGTCTTGATGGATATTCTGAGGTTTTGTGCAGGATGTTGTCATCGACAGAGCAGGAGTCGAGATGATTACTGTGAAATTATAGATACTAATAGTGATATTCACCATCATCATCATATATGTTTTCAGTTCATCTGCAGAAACAAGAATGTCAAAAATTTTAAACATATATATGGCAGTTGATTCTGATTTTTTTTAGCTTACCCTTAACGATGTCTTCGGGTTCATCAA
This sequence comes from Teleogryllus oceanicus, assembly GCA_964035755.1. Lineage (NCBI taxonomy): Eukaryota > Metazoa > Arthropoda > Insecta > Orthoptera > Gryllidae > Teleogryllus > Teleogryllus oceanicus. Next base: position 126,743,001 of record CAXIVR010000005.1, on the reverse strand, counting down.
AGCCGTTGCCAAATACCAGTATTTCTGTTGTTTCTTGTTCGATGGAATGAAGAGTGGTAGGGGACATTACTGTCCAATTATAATATATTGAATGCAGCGTTTTCTCTTGAATGCTTTTGTGTTCCATTTGCTGGTGCGAGGGTTTCGGTTCACATACCGAGAAACACGTTAGGAGTAAAAATAGAAATACATGAATTGCTCGAAATTCCATGACGAGTAATAATTATATTTAAGAAATACATATAAAATTAACAGAAGATTGCATCACGTATTCCAAAGCAAAAAATTCGGCCCACCCAAAGTTAGGTATTGGACTAAACCGTAATCTAAGGTAGAAACGAATGAATTACGAAGCATGAGACCGTTTTTATATTAGAAATTTCCTTTGTTCCATAGGACGTATTTTTAAATTGGTTTCACGAGTATGTGGTACGAGTATTAAGCCATCCTGACGTACTAGATATTACGAAATAAATTGGCATACAATGATTTTCAGACATACATGAGAACGTTCGAAAAGCGCTGGAATCATATGAACATGCAGCGGATAAGCAATTATTCTGAAATCAGAAATTCATTCCCAATACTTATGGTTTTCCTCAAATCATTCCTCTCCAATATAATGCCAACAATTCTGAACTGAAATTCACGGTGCGCGTTCACGTCCGATAATGTATTTCCATCGTGTACTGATGTTGAATCCGTTATTATGGTCTATCTAGGAAACAAGTCAGTAAATATTGAGTCACTCAGCATTTCTAGAATTTGGTAACTCGGTTCTAGACGGGTCAAACGATATAATTGAAATGGTTTTGTGATATAATTTTCAAAGAAATATACCCTTAATGATATCAAGTTTGAATTTTTCAAATACACTTTTAAAGAATTACGATCTGATGTAATACTGTTTTAACTGTATAAAAATTCTGGCTTAATTTGAACTTGTTACCGACGGACGCAGCAAAAAATCCCTAAATAAAGTTATTCTTTATTTTTTTTCGAATTTTTGGTGAAACTGTCTTGCAAACTTAACAAGCATTCAAATAAATCATCAAGACAGTGAACATAAATTATTATTCGCAGGCAAGACATGACTAGAAAATGTGAAATATAATGATAATGATGATAAAATGAATAATAAGTATTGTGTGTTTTGTTGTTCTGACATTTCTTTAATTTTAAAACAAGTAGCGAACCCGTGCGAGTACACTTGCATGTTCAACTCCACCCTCTTCCCATTCTTCCATTTACATATTAAGCCCATAATGTATCTGTTTCTTTCAAGTCCCTCTTATCCTCCGTCACGTGTTCTATATGCCTCAGTGTAATGCTACTATCTGAACGTGTTTATACATTACAGTACAATACATCCTTGGCAATACAAACTAATCTTATTTAACATTATTACCAAACAGAAAGGTATACCCGCGCAATTCCGTCGTGGAGAATACCAATTAATTAGTTTCATCTTACATCAAGTCACAGATTCTGAACATCTCTGAACAGGTGGGGTAGAATCACAGGTGGGGTAGATGCGCCGAACCAGCAAAATATAATAGAATGTCCAAGATCGAATCCTGTAGATTACGATGTGAGGAACATGGGACCTTTGGCCTACAAATTCCAGGCTTTAAGATCCTAGAACGCTTTGTTTTGGAGTTTACATTTCAATAATCCTGCACGAGTGTTTAGGGTTGTATTGACATGAAAATTTAATTTTTTCACGAAATCCTTCATATTTTTAAAGTTAAAGTGCAATTCGTCAAGTCTTCGAGAAATTCTCTTTTCTACGCACCTACTTAATAGATTGGTTGTTTTTGAGAGCTGCAAAATTCACCTACACTATATACACTACTAAAATTATATAGGAGGATATTTATTAAATTAATGTATGGACATATTTTTGGATATATATATATATATATATATATATATATATATATATTGTAATTATAATATAATATTAACTTATTATTGTAATTATAATTGTAATTGTAATATGTCTTAATATTGTATTTCCATCAAATGTGTTAGAATATGATCTATTATTAATGAAGTAAAATTTAAATCCTTGCTTTGAAGTATTTGTTTACATTAATATTTTGTACAAAGAAGTTATACACTCAATTAATTTTTTATGGTAATTTATTAAAAATGACCTTGATATGTAGTAGCGGGTCCTCAATTTTATTCTGTACAAAATGAAGAATTGGACAATATTGTCAGGATTTGATAAAAAGGAAACAGGCTGAGAAATAAAGTATGAAAACTGAACTCTATGGTCGATCAGGATATCGATGATATCATTATTGTTCTCTAAGGCGGTCTACTACATTTTCTTCGAGTGCGGTCATCGACTGTAATACTGTTGACCGCAAGTTTACCTTCTCCTTTTCGAAATCACAATAAGCGAAGAAACCATTCAACTACATATTTTATAACAATCGCCATAAGTATTTTTAACATGAAATATAATTCTTTCAAAATATTTTTCCGTATCGTATTCATTAAAATAATCAGATTTATGGGAAATAGTGTGCGTTATATATTTTCAATACAAATTGATTTCAACATAATAATTGTTTGGTGCAGCAAAAAGCTTTCTTTGTCGATTGTGACAATCTTCAGTGCTAGTAGTGAAGAAAATATAATTAAAACTGTAAAACATATAAAGGAGGTAATTTACATATTTTATTGAACTGGACGGTTACTCTATTCCATCGAAAAATTACACTGGTTAACAAACTACTTATATGATGAAACTACAACTTCTTTAAAAACGTAAACCTCGTAGCATTTACTACAAATCTATGTAATATTTATATTTTGATACTTCCAAAATTTCTGTAAAATAATTAGACATTCTTAGGATATTTTCTCAATTAAAATGTATAAAATAAGATGGTTTTCATTTTGTTTCTTTTCAAAATTACATTTCAAGTATGTAAGATTCTCCTTTCTATGACTTCCTTAGTTTTTGTATGATGCTTTTATAACTCCACATGTATGAAAGGTGAAGTGACGAATCAACGGAGGAAAATCGCAGGCGTTGTGGGAGTCAGGAGTCCAAATGAGGAGTGTTACGATCGGAGAGATGATAGTGGTGATGTGTCGTGTAGCACGCAGGTGAAAGACCACAGGAATGAAGACAACGATTAGTGGTAGCCATGGTATCATGGTCTTGATGGGTTGGTACAAATAGTGATATGATACTGTTGATAAGATGGTAATAGTTCTTCGCGGGTAGTTTTGTTTTGACAGTGGCGATTTGTAGTATGATGAGAATTATTTTAAGATCCGTAATGTTTTTTTGGTGACCATGAAGGCGGTGTTCTGTCAGGACTCAAGAAATGTGAAGCCAATGAAGGCAATGAGTCAGGGGGACGGGGAAAGGGTTGAGACAGCGAGTTGGAGACTGGGATTTAATAGACGCTGTTTGAGGATGGGGAAATGGACGTAATAAAACTGAATTTTGATAGAACAGTAGAGTGGTGGAGGCATTAGGAATGGTAGAGGTGTGGAAGCAGTCAACTTTACGAATGCAATACATTCGGCAAAAACTGTGGAGGCGAGGGAGTGTCGAAATTGGGTGAGGACTGCAGGGCGTTCTGGTGGTGAGGACGTAGAGGCGTTGCGACTTCTACGCGCCGCCACACGCCATCTCGCGGAGAGGATTTACGAAACGTTGCCCATTTTGTTTCGATCCGTTCCTCGAGTGTCTCCCAGCCACGCCCCTTTCCTTTCCTTCGCTGTGGGATTTACGTGAGACTGCTGCTTAACCCGCAGAAAAAAACTTGACTGTTGTCATGGCGCGCGTCTGCCATTTACACCAACTGCATTCTCAGACTTACGTTCACGACATCAACTCCACACTCGCCGAAGCTGCTCGCTTTCTTGTTTGTTTTTTATGTTCCCTGTGTTGATACTTTATTATAACCTTTGCTATATTTTACAAAATAATACTCAACACAATTTTGTTCTTTTTGTATTTCTTAATACAGTGTGCCTGTATTTGATTTTTATTTTATACGATATTCTGAAAGTCTCATTTCTATTCAACTACTAGGGGAGTGACAAATTGAAAAGTGTAAAGAAATGTATGTGTTCTTTGATAAAATTTACACGATCTGAATATTACAGGAAAGAGATAAACTATTGTATTCATTGAAACTATATGTATAAATATTTTATTGTAGAACATTTTTGGATTTATTTACTTTCAGGAATTCGTCTATTACCAAGTTGGATGTTCACAGTTTTTAAAAGCAAATTTGTTTACATTGTTGCTATGACAACGTATGGTGCGGATTGACAGTGCCATTCATAAATTCAATGTTGTAAGTACGTTACTTGCCTCTAATTCTGAGAAATAAAATGGATTATCCCAGGTAGGCTCTTTATAATTATTATTTTAATATTATTTTTTACACAGACCCAACAGGAATATCTATTCCCCGCTATAATCTCTTCTATATTTGAATAATATTCCTTATTTATTAATGGATATCATATTATGTTGTTAAGATCAAGACGATTGTCGCGTGTTTCAGAAATATTTGTTTTGTTCGTGGGCCGACAGACTTGTCCATACGGAGTTGCAAGATCAAATATTATCATATAAGGAACTTCTTCCCAAGTAATAAATTAATACAACTTGTCTTGCTGGCACAAAACATTCATAATTACGTATTATGGTGACTTACAATTTCTCCCTTGCTGACTTCTAAATTGCATAACTTATGATTAGATCTCGGATTTTAGGCCAAATGCCTATTTCGTTTCTTTAGAAGGTTGAGGAAAATAATTGCAAATGTTTACAAATCATGAGAAAATAGATCTACTGAAAGCATCTAATAGTGCCTAAAATATCCTAAAAGGGCAGTTGATACCTATTTGGTATTCTTTTTGCCTAAAAAACCTTAAAACAAACGACTACACACCAAAATCTCTCACCCACCACACCAAACATACGCTGCTCTGCAAGTCAGTATAAAGAGGATATTTGACGCTCGTCTCCGATCAACAGGCGCTTCTTGGACAATTTAACGGATTGACTGAAGCTGCACAGTTGAGGGGTTGAGGCTTATCTCCGCGGCACCTCGTCTACGCAATCCAGGCGAGGAAATACATAAATCAGGAAAAAATATACTGTTGGAAAGGCAGTATAAAATAGGTCCAAGGTATGAACCCCTAGAAACTAAATACAATCATTTCGAGTTTTTTTGGGGGGGTAGTTCGGTTCGAATCCTGATTATATTTAATTCTGAATAAACCGGGAGCGGTAGCTCAGTGCATGAACTGATGTCACTGCAGCGCCTCTGACCGGGAGGTCCTAGGTTCAAAGTCTGTAGGATTTTCGACACTAGCTTTTCAGCTAGATAGAATTCAGTGGAGGAGAATTCTAGCGGCCGGCTGTTTGATTGGTAGTTTTCAGTGGTTTAAAAAAGCGAATCCCATCAACGCGCTGACTCGAATGCCGGAGCAGTACCCTAACAAACGGGCCACGGACCGCGCGCGATCTTTTCTTCCTCTTCCTTTCCTATCCTCTCCTCTTACACACATACACACACACTTACTCTAACCTGCTCTACACTACCACATATTACGGGATACCGGTCGGGAGCGTAGGTGGGGCTGGGTTTTGCTCCGTTAGTAGGAGAGTCCTGGTTAGGGGAAAACCTCGCTAGCCGACGATAGGCCGGTGCTGGATCTCGCCATCCGGCGAGGGGAAGATCTCTGCCATCTCCCGAAGAAACATGCACTACACTTACGGGACGAATGAACGAAGCTGTTGACGCGCCCGGAATCACAAGTGAAAAGACATAGTATACATCGGGCACGGCCAACGAAAGAGACAGGCCAGGGCGCATGAGAATCACGTGACTGAAGTAGTCCCAGTGTACCTCGCGATCGTGCATAGCTGCCTGCCGTTGTGATTCACATTCATCTTCCTAGATTTTTGTGGGCGCAAGGTTTTTTCCCGTGATATTTTGTGCAATAATGAGTTCTTTTTCTTCTTGTAGATTTACATCATATATGGAAAATATAACGTTCAATATTAGTAGAAAATGATTGTATTTAGTTAATTATTCACTGGTATAGGGTGTGTATTGTTAGGTTAGAACACGTACTTATTTTTATTTCTTTTCGATTGTTCTGTCATTTTTCCCAAGTTGGTACGTCCCAACATTGGAAAGCAGAACAGATATTATTGTTATTTTTCCCGGGAATGTGGATATTTGTATTTTGCACTTGTAAAAATTTTTGATTATTTTTCGTAGGAAAGTGTTTTCTCCTCGGGTGTTAAAAATTGAACTAAAAAAACTTTTTTGGAGAATTAGTAGGGTTAGTGTTCATTTTGCGATTGTACGTGTTCTGTCTGGTAAGGATATTGTTTACTATTAAATGTAAGGTGTTAACATAATTAATTTAATGCTATGTAGGATAACGCCGTATACTTGTTTAAGGTTAGAAAGTGGCTGATTATTTTTTGTTTCTTCCAGATACAGTTTTCTAATAATTTGGGAATACTTATCTTTGGGACTGAACATTGTTGGACAGAAGAAAATAATTACTGTGTGACTTCATACGTAAGATACAAAATTCATTGATATTAAGTATTTATGACTCATTTGTAGCTCTATTTTTACTATTGTTTTATTTCTTTCAGATACATTGCAAGAAAATGCCACGCAGATGCAGTGTATATGGATGTCAGTTCCAACTACGATGGGAAGATAAAGCCACAACTTTTCTCTTCCATCAAATGAAGTGTTACGATCAAAATGGTCAAAAAATCCTACGATTTTTCAAAGTTGAAACAGCCAATCGTGTGTATAAAACACTTTGCTGAATCTGAAAAGTTAGAAATGATGTTGTGAGAGTTAAGGGTTAAAGTTTTTCCCTCGTGAGCGCCTCAAACTTGTGGAAATGCTGTGCCCACAATTTTCCAAATACACCACATTTATCACAAACCCCATCTTGTGTAAAACGACTTGCTGATGTGGAGGAATCTCGAGGAGCTAGCCATAATGAAAGTATAGAAATGCATAAAGAGTATAGGGAAAGAGATAAACTGTTCACTTTAGATGATATTGTTTTGTATGTAGCCAATTGTGGTTTATCCAGGAGAAACTGGTCGTGTAAAGTTGGAGGAGAAACTTTTTCTAAAGTATGATCACAGTGGAAAATGATTCACCAGAAATTTTTTGCTTCAATTATTGTTAGTGAGTCTTTGCACTTTGAGGTAAAAGTTAGAAATGTCAAGGTGTCAGAGAAAGATTTCTCAATGAAGAGTCCTTATCTAAATTCTCGTAATGCTCTAGAAAATTTTAAATTTGCGGGAATTGAGCCCAAAAGAGGTTTTCACAGACAACTTGTAAGTTTAATTGCTATAAGTATTTTAAAATCTATGCCATTTTATGGAATTACGTGTTCAGGGTTTTTTGTGGAACAGCTTATTATATCTCAGAGGCCAAGAATTTAAAAAAGTATTGTAATCAAACCATGGTTTTAGCATCATGTTTGTATGTGCATTCTCCATCAGCCTACAATGCCTTGTTGAAATGTGGGTTAATGTTTTGCCCCATCAACGCAATTTGCAAAATTAATTTTTATTACAATTGCAAATTCAACTTGGGCAGTGCTAGTTATTTGAAGGGTAGGTTGCAGAATCTAAAGAAACTGAAAAGTTGTGTGCTTGAAATGGATGAGATTTATATTCAGCAGCTCACTTTAAAGGGGCAGATATACGGATCGAGTCACTATGATTGTGAACAATCAGCAAAAACTGCATTAGTATTTATGGTGTCATCAGTAATGACGCAGTTGGATGAATTTGCATTATTCCTATTCATAAGTTATCAGTGAACCCTTTAAAACTATGACACTTTCTGTTGAAGAAAGTTGAAGAAGTAGGGTTTATTGTCTTAGCATTAGTGTCTGATAATCATTCCATGAACGAAAGCCTTCAAACTTATTTGTCCTAATAATCAGTTAACGTCAAAAATAGTACATCCTTTCGACTCTTCAAGATTCCCTTTTTTTTGCCTTTGATACAGTACATATTTTGAAATGCATTGGAATTGTTGGGAGAGGAAAAGACTGCTGACAGGGCAATTAAGTTTCCGAATTGGAATGACAGAAATAGTATCTCATGGGCCCAAATACAAGATTTGGAAAGCATTTTAACATGGAGAAAAATTCTAGTTAAATATGGGCACACTCCTGTCTTTAAAATCTCTATACCCCACTTCTTTAGAAGCAAAATGTAAATCTTGGGGTTTAAAATTTTTCATAAAATAATGTACGGCCTTTTAATCACATTTCGAAAGATCACACAGGTGTTTGAAGATGTCCTTTTAACAGCTGGTTTCATTGATATAATTGTTAAGTGGTGGAAAATTTGAATGTTAAAGGTGTCCTGGAAGGAAAAAGATTTAATGATCCATATAGAGAGGCCATCTACAGAAAACACTGATTTTCTGTTAATTTTTTGAGGATTTTGTCATGGGTGAGATTTTGGGAAAGGGTTCAATCCTACCCATGACTCCTGTCATCAAAACATTTTCTCTCTAATCATAACAACAGAGACGTTTCTTTCTGTAATCCCGACTTGTTTGAAAGGTATGATTTCAAGTACATATTGTTAAGCAGATTTCAAAAAGACAAATTTTGGGAAAACCGGTTTAGCTCCCATCGACAGCTTAGTGGAGCAAAATTATTTAAGCTATGTGCAGTTATTAGAAAATGAAAGAAATTGAGATTCAGAAATGATGTAATTTTCTGTGCTCAAAAAGGTGATGTGCATTTAAACACACTTATGCCCGTCAGATAACTCTGATGAGGATATTGATGTAGCCCATTTTCTGGATACTGGGAACGAGTTTTGAGTTAGAGTTGGTTCCAGACGAAATTTTTGCCAATTTGACTTACATTGTTTGGGTTCGCAGTTCTCAGAACCTTAGGGGAGGAGTGTACTGTATGTTCTTCCTGGTTACTTCTAAATAAGGAAGTGGATGTTGAACTCGATACGTCCTACAATTTTCTTAAGGACTGTGACAGAGGTAAACTTTCATTACCTACAGAAGTAGCTATTTATGCCACTTCAGTCACTTGGTATGTAATGAGTCAACTTACCAAAAATTATCTTAGAAATTTTGTGTAGAAGTCAATTATCAGTTCTGTCAAAGTTGGCTAGCATTTTCTTGGAAGAGATAGTTTCACTAGTGAAGAGTGTGATTGAAATTCACACTGCTCAGAAACTTCGCCCATTAGTGAAAAAAATAGTAAAATATTAATTAATAATTTGTTAAAATGCCAATGATCCAAGATGAATCAAAATTAATGGCAAAAGGGAAAATAAGAAATTGAAAAATTTGACTTAAGTAAGTTTAAATTATCAGTTCATTGTAAATTCAGTCAAACAGTTATGATTTGTATATGTGTGTTTTATTGTATTGCTGTATTATGTCGTTTGAATGAAGGAGTGTCATCGTTTCATGTATTGATATAACTATTTTAAGACTTGCACAATAATGGACATAAATTATCATAAAATTGTTTGCTATTGATGCCATTATACCAAAATATTGTAATAAAATATTATATTGTAATTACTAATAAAATATGTAATCTTTGGAATAATAAACAAATAAAAGTATATTTTGGTTGGAAATGTTTTAATTATTTTGAGTGAAAGTATTTTATTTCAGATAATTCCAAAATATTTATTTCCAAAAAGTAGTGTTATTTCCCAAAAGAGAGAATAATTTTCCTCAAAAAATTATATTCCCTGTCAAATCATGTTAAATACTTTAATGATATTTTGTCTATCCAGTTTAATTATTGATAAGTTAACATTAAACGAGGCATAGTACTTGTATTTGAAGTATAATATGCAGATTTAACAGTAAATTTTTGCCTTTTGAATTTCTGACATATTTCGTTTAATTTAGTATGGGCTAACTTAATCAATGGACAGGGTTGAGCTTCATTCGCAGTAATTGTCCAGTGAAAAAGGATTTCTAGGAAAATAAGATAGACGAAGGTATTCGTTAAAACAATGCTGTAAAATTATTTTGTAATAACCAATATTCATAGAACCAGAAATGCTTGGGTTGCGCCGCAGAACAAGGCGCGCTGACCGCGTTGCGAGTTGAGACCTGGGACTACTAGAACCACGTGACTTCATTCTGTGACGTATGCGCCATGGCCTGTCTCTTTCGTTGGCCGTGCATCGGGTAGCGTTTATTTAAACAGTGGAAATCACAATATTGTGGCTTCCAAGTAACAAAATCCATGCAATTAGGCGTTTTTAAATTTAGTTTGCTTTGAGTTTGACTGTTCAGTAAGGAGGAGGAGAAGGAGGAGGAGGAAAAGTAGATCGCAGGCGATGGCTGCGGTGTCGGCATAAATCGTAAGAAATATGAAGGATGAGAAGCACGTTACAATAGTTATTTAATCATTGTAGATTCACGACAATGCAGTGGACTTTGGAAATTGTAATCATGGAATTTGGGCGGAGTAAATTAAACCATTGAGTTTGTCAACGTTTCGGAATATTTGTAATCCATCCTCAGGGCTGATGCTATGAACGAGGTGTGATCGTACAACTTCCTCGCGGCAGTGTATGACACTCATTTGCTATTACACCTTGGTCTGAGGTGGACTTGTGCGATATGGACCCTCGTACTGTAACTACTCCATGTATAGTGGGTTTGGAATTTAGCTATTCATGTCAATGAGTGGTCATAATCATTTTGTAACTTTCCAGTAAGATTGGCACAGATTCTCGATAATTTTGTACGTTATGCTTTTTCAATAGGACTATTATCTGTAAATACCATACGTATACTTATTGTGTTGTTGTTCTTTTTGTTTATCACCAGACCTAAGAATGAAATAAAAATATGTGAATGCTGAAAATGAAATAAACAGAATGGTTTACTCTATTATTTAGTCAATTTTTTCGACTTCGCAGAAGGAGAATTATTATATTTCTTGTAGATTTTCTGAGTTTATTCCCATTAAAACCTTTGAAATCCACAAAGTCTAATGGAGAGTGAACCAAACCATCTAATACTTTGTTAAGGGGTATTCTGTGAAAACATTTTCCAGTGGCGATCTCCACGGCGCAGCCATCAGCGTCGGTGGGGGCGGCGCCCTGCCAATGGAGGAAGAGCCGTGTCGGATAGAGGGAGGGGGAGGGGGAGGGGAGCCGAGCGGAGCAACGGCTGCGGCTGCGGCTGCCCTCGGGACGAAGGCGCTGTGTTTGCAGTAACTTACCGCCAGAGCACGCAGCGGACAGGGCGTCCCTTGGGCGAGGCCAGCGGCTGTTTCGGGGGCTGGGCATTGCCCCTGCCACCCCTGTCGCCCACGCCCCTCTGCCCCTCTGCCCTCCACCCTTCCGCCCCCGCCACTTCCTCGCCTCCACTTCGCCCCGACACCCCATCGTCACCGTTACCGCCCCCCTACACCCTTCCGCCCCCGTCCCGTCAACCTCAACCTCGCAACGCCGCCGTCCCCGCCATCCGCCCCCTCCACCTCCGCCGCCGCTCCCTCGCCTGCCCCCCCCGCCCCCCCAACACCCTCCACCCCCCCTTCCGCCCTCCGCTCCGGCGACCTCAGCCGCCCCCCCTCCCCTTCCGCTTCCGCTCCGTCGATCTCCACCTCGCCCCGCCGCCCTCCGTCCCCGTCACACTACGCCCCGTTCCCCACCTCCTGCTCCCGCCACCTTGATCTCCCCCTCACCGACGCGCCGCCCCGCAGCTGGCTCCACCGCCTTCCCCCCGCCGGGCCCGCCCCGACCCCGCCACCCATGCAATCCCCGTCACCGATGCCCCGCCAACGAGGCGGCGCCAATCGAAAATTTCCTATTCGGCTTCGGGCGCCGAAATAATAGGCTCGCTCATCACAGCCGACATCCCAGCCACGATGCCGTGTCCGCGCTGAATGAGGAACTGGCGGTGGGGTGGATGCGGAGAACCCGCGTCATCTGCTCGAAGCGGCCATAACCCCGCGGGGCCTCCAAGCCCAGTAGCAGCGTATAAAAAAGTGCCTTAATTATAGCTCGCATCAGCATCAGAGGGTCGTTAGCTCGCACCTCGCTCGTAAAACTGCGCACCTCCGGAGCCCATAAAATACAACGGGCGCTGCACTCCCAAGGCTTGTGACGCGGTGGAGGTGGCTGGGAGGTTCGTTCTAGAGACACTAAGGTGTACGACAGACAAATAAGAGATCATGCATGCACAGATTGGTGTAAGATATTTAGCCTGAAAAGAGAAAATTACTTGAAAACATACTTCAAAGTTGTAGGTTTAAGTAATAGATTTATGGGTTTAATGGTAATGGGTTATGGATTTAACATTAAAGTGATGCGTGAATTACTTGCAACAAAGAAGTGGGCCGGCGGTTCATGGCTACCGAGCTGCAATCCACGTCGCGGCCCTGGGTTCCATTTTCAGATTGTGCCAAAATTCAACTGTCGCTATTCGCTGGTAAGTCACCGTTCATTTATGTCATTCATATGCCCATTTTTACATATACTATCTGTGTGAAAATGTGATAGCGTGTCTCATCTTTAGTATACCAAATAAATTGTGTAAGACCTACTTTCCACAGGCCTCCCAAGCCTATAGTTGTATATGCTGCGACGCCTTAATAGGCTTTACCCTCAGGAGAATAATGCCAGATATACACTGTACACACATGCTTTCATACATACACACATCCATACATGCACACACTCACACAAGTGAGTGAGTATTGATTTCGGGTCACTCAACTACTGAATTAGTCTCCTAAGTGTACTGTATGTTATCTCCCAAGATGTGGCGGTGTTCCTCCCCACTGGAACGTGAAATCCCGCGCTCATTTTTATATCGGATTGAGATGTTTATCTTTCAAGTCTTCCCTCAAAGTTGCACCATCATGCTAAGACAAGCTGTAAGTATTGATTGTCCTACAGGCCTGTGTGATCGAGTTGTACATGCAAAGTGCGTGAGTGTAAGAGAAGACGTCGGAACATAGGTGAGGAATAAAAGATGGCACGCAGGTTGTATTTCTTTTGTGAGGGTTCTTCTTCAGCTTACATCTAGAATTGATCGTGGAAACAACGGAAACTAGTCACGCCCATTTGAAGAGCCGAAAATCTCTAGTCTGTGGTTCATTAAGACCCAGCTATGTGGCTATATTTGAAAACCCTCCACCTTCCTGATACGAACCCAGAACCTCCCGATCAACGAGATTACCGCTCAGGCATGAAAGTTGATATTTGTAGCGAAATTAGAAACATTTCTCGAAATACAAAAATATTAAAAATATTAGTCGTGAAATTCTGTCATTTATTTTGGGGACCAATCCATTTTACGGTCCTCCCTCGTTCATGAGCAAAAATCTCCACTTGAAAGAGACATCAGGTTTTAAGAACACGTTCTATATATCAGTATCAAGCGCATACATTACAGTATTAGTTGAAAAGATCCTTTGCACTCTTTTGAAGAAAGGAAAAATGTAACAAAAGGTACTTACATATGAAAACAAAAGGACAATCTTACACCATTCCAGTGTTTAACCCTATCGCTACAAACCTACCTACAATATTTACACTAAACACTAAAATAAAGATATGAAGATAAGATAAGATAAATTTATTTAATTGCAATTGGGAACCCGGTGGCAGTTAATTACATAAATAAGATAATAGATGTCATGCAAATAATATAATAATAATAATAATAATAATAATAATAATAGTGCTAAAATGATAATAATAACAATAATAGAAATAATAATATAAAAACTGATGGTTCTTAAAACATTAAATTTCATGAAAAAGAAAAGAAACGTACTAACATAAACAACATAATTAACAACAGTACAATTCAAGGGCAGCAAATCTGGTAAAGTTTAACAGATTTAACTACTTTTGTAACAGTAAATTAAAAACGTGACGGCGTAACGGGCTAAATTAATAATATAATTAAAATTAGATAACTCAAGAAGCATAAAATTCCAAATTAAATTGAATTAATTCATATTTAGCATTGGTATCGGTAAAACCAAAAAAACAAACAAACAAACAAAGAGTAGAAAACTAAAGACAACCACTTAGAAGACGAAGACAAAAGAACAGATGTGAATAACCAGGGGACATTAAAACATTCTGACAATTTTATAATAAATTTTGCTTAATTTGTTCTAATGTAGATGGTCGTTGAGAGGTGAAATATTTTTAATAGAAAACATTTCATAAAGGAGTTTTACATCCATTCCTATCACTGCTTACTATTATTCCGACACTTCTAATATTCAAACGAAAATCGCATTACTCCCAGATATGTGCAACAAACTGACTGAGACCATCGTCTCTGAATGTTAAAATTAGTGTAGAACAGTTATAAAACAAACAATATCAAGTCAGTAAATAATAATAATAATATTCATTAAACAGTGCTACTTAAAATTAAGGCTTACAAATCACTATACCCGGCCATCTCAAGAATTTTTAAGTCCGTGTAAACTGTATGGAAAGAGAATGCATTGTAAACCTATTTGTTTTTGTATGGTCAGTTGGACATATCTTTCTAATTTTCAATTAATTTTAATTTGAGCCATGCCTCTTTTACTCTTAATTAATAGTTACATTTGTTATTTTAAGAGAGAGATAATTTATTCATTATCGTAAGTGAATGCATTGCATTAGAAGACTATACAAGTATTTTTACTACAATGAAAACCATCATTACTGTTTTAAAATAGTATGGTTTTTGCGTAAAGGGTTTGACGTTAAAAATCACGGGAATCAATTACTGAAATAAATTAACACAATAATGATTCAGTGTGCGAAGTGTAACAGTGCACATGTTAAGGCAAGAAAATGCAGACGACGTGGTGACAATGTAAGGAAGCACTCCCTACTGACCCCGGACACAAAGTTCCGATTGTTCTCGGCGACGAGACCACCGCAATCACTCATGGTGCTTCTCACAAGCGAAACAAATTGAAACTACAAGCAAACTGGGCATAGAGCACGCCTCTCCGAGACAGCCGAGAATGAGTGTTGCAGATTTTAATTGCGCAACTTTTCTTGAACGATGGCTTAGAGAAATGCAGGTAGAGTAGATATGTTAGTTACGACATCAGCCAATAGAGTTATTGAAGCAATGCCAATCTCTGGAATATCAGACATGGCTTCGCAACTTTCTCAATAATTTGAGTTCTAATTTTCCCAGGAGTTCGAGGTATCTCCTGCGATGGACCTAAATCTGTTTTGGTCATTTCTTTAGATATTGTTTAGAAAAATACGACCAGGAGTTCTCGGTTTCAACAGTAAATATATTTTACTAGCTGGTGCACCCGGCGTTGCTCGGGTTTATAGTAAATTATTAGACAGGGAGAGGAATTCCATTTTTTCATACCCTGCGGTGGTGCCTACTATCTCATCTGTTCTATCCCTTCTCCACCCTGCTTCTTCCTGTCATGCTCTGCACGGCCACGCTTCGATAGCCCTGTTTTCACTTCAGGACCATTTGGAAATTTCCGTTCTACCTCGCTCACTTTTTCACAAAAAGTTATATTTTTCTTATTTGAGGTTCCAGCTCTTAAACTTTACCACTTTACTTACCGATTTTTTCAAATATTCCACCAATGTTCAGAACTAACAATTCACCACTGTTCATACAGGGACATTACATAACCTTATTCAAAGTCCAATGAATCTCGTTATAATTCTGGACATTGATGAAACCAGTAGTAGTCTCTGACGTCATCTCGGTGGCACAGCTAAACTATTGACATTGATGCTCTCTTGAATCTGTGATGTAAAGCTATGCCAAAAATGTATAGGAAAGTAATTATTTTGTAAATATATTAAATATATTACGGTTGATGGTTGTAAATCATAGCCTATAGTACTCCAGACCTTTACACGAAGTTAGCACAAAAGTTTCATCTGCATTGGTTCAGTAGATTCAGAGATTACCGCGTTGTAAGACAACGCACTTCTGTCTTTATATATTAGTATATAGATATAGAAGTATTGTAATGATCTGTGGGACTAGCCCGCAAGAATGCATGGAACTTTTATGTAAGCAAGGAGGAATTAAAAGAATGAAACAAACAATAGACAACAGCGCGTAATCATAATGAAAGCAATAGAAAACATAAGGGGCGGAAATATGTGTGATGAATGATGAATAGAACTTACATTTAGAAACATTTTAAGGTAAGAACCACGTTATTCGACCCACGGGTTCCGTAAATATTATAAATGGTATAAATTGCATGCATAACATGACAAAGATGGAAGACATGGAACTCATTGTTGTACTCCTGGAAATATATAACAATACGAGTTTTATTGAATATCCAGTAAATGCCTGGGTGGATTTTGGCCAAACTTACAGAAATTATAGGGAAAAATATTTAGATCAGGGCAAAATTAGTTACGGCGCGGGGGGAATTTATGTAAGGCTTTAATAAATCAGTATCCAGTTCCATAGCATAGCGAACTAAGAAAGAATTAAAAGAGCGACCGAAGATGTAAGTGACGTCATCACGAGTGGGGAAGACGGAAAATAAAGGCTTTTGGAAAAAGGAAACGGGAAAAGGGAATTCGTAATGTGATAATTACAAACCAAAAGTTAATAAAACTATGAAAGAGAGAGAGTAAGACGCAAGATGTCCGAAAACAGCGAAAATGTAAAAGTTTTCGGAACATTTATTATGGTGATGGGCATATGTTTGGAAAAAAGACAGTCACTTGGATTGTAGGGACCAACAATGTGAACTGTGTTACAGACAGAATGAGTTCGGATCTGAGGATGATCGCACGCGTTTTTATGTTGTGTTAAGTTTTTGAAAAATTTTGCGGAAGTGTCGTGTAAAACGTTATTAAGTTATTTTGGTTCATAAAAGCAATTGTTTAGACTGAGTGTATCGAAAATTTATTTAAATTCATTTAGAAATTACGAAAAATCCGCATAGACAATATTTACGCAAATTAGGTGTCAGGAAATAGGAGCGTCGCGAAAGATATATATATATAGATATATATATATATATATATATATATATATATTGTGGATGTATTGGCAAACTTTAAACGGAGGAGTGCATCGAGGATCTGGTGGCAGCTGAACGGGGAACTGCGTGCGTGAATAATGCACGTGACAACGACCAGCGACGGGCGCTGACGAGGTGACATCGCTGCAAAAAGGGAAGTGGCACGAATTGTGCAATAACAGTATTGTTGTTTTTGGTTTGTTTACGCTCCATTCAAAAGAAAGAAAAGAAGTTCTGTCGAAGACCGTTATGCTATTAGGCTAAGGATAATAAGGAAGGTCACGACAGAATGCGCATTCTGATGGATGGATAGATTTTCTTTGTATTGTAATTTCAGTGTATGTTTATTTTTTCTTCCTGTGTGTTTATATATTTGTATTGTTATGTTTCGTAAGTCGGAGGGGCAGATTGTGTTAATGAAAGGGATATCAGCGAAAAAAATCCCAAATTAAATGCATGAGCATCCCAATGGCTCATAATTGCCGTGATTCCATGTCTTTTATTCTGTAGTGGTATGAATGTTGACCCAGGCACGAACGAAACGGACCCTACTTCAACCCTGTATGGAGTGAGCGCGCGACTACAACACGGTAAGAAATAAACGATAGTACGAGCTAGCAGAGTACGGGCAATCGCTAGTGGCACCCAATTATAATTTGGGCTGGGCAGGACAAGATAGTGCGCGTGACGAGGGAAAGATTACAATCGTCGGAGATTTTGAGAGAATATTACAGTGGTACTAACTGGGCAATCGTGTTTGATTAGAAGTAGTATATTGTTACATTGGCGCCGCGACGTGAGGCGTCGTGGTATCAAAGGAGGGTGGATATATATATATATATATATATATATATATATATATATATATATATAAAATTACAGGATTAGATTACACGCCAGTTAAGATGTGTTTGGCATGTTGTCAGTGCTCGCTGCGAGCTTTTGCATTCAACTGTTTAGGATGCTCTAGGGAGGGGGAAGCGAGGTCATCGGTCAAGAAAAGTTGCGCGGGTATTACTCGTTCCCGCCCTTGGCAGGGACCTTTGTGTAGATTTCACAGGCAGATAAGGAGCGCGCTCTCTCACCAAGGCTGCGCAATCAAGCTAGCGAGAACGTTCGACGCCAGAATGCGTTTCGTCGGGCCCTACTCTCAACATTCCCATGCAGACTGTAGCCATCAACGCTTCTACACCCGGGGCTAAGACACCACGCATATTTCACGTTACGAAAACCCGCCAGCCTATCTTTCTGTGGAGCGGATCCACTGAGCAATTTATTCCGATGTCGGGCATACCAAATGGGGCCCGATATTAAAAAGTTGCCTGTTTCTTGTGCGGCACTAAGAATTAGTTGGGCGGCGGCAGCGGTTGCAGGCGCGCGGCGGCGGAACGCCCGGGCGTGATGGGGGGGAGGGGAAGGAAAGCGGCGAGTCGGGACGAAGTTTCGCGCCCGTGCATCAATCACCCGCGAAACTTGGCAACGCGGCGAGCGAAACGCCTCGCGCCCGCCGAGTCTCGCGGAGCGTGCAGCTCGTGTGGGTGCCGCCCCCGGCGCACAGTGGTCCGAAAAGGGCATGCAACGACTTTGCTTACTCTCCCTTCTAGTACACGGAGTACACTGCAAGTTCGGCAATACTGACGAGAAAAGTGCCGATTCTTCCAGAGAATGTACCGGGAGCGGTAGCTCAGTGCATCAGCTGATGTCACTGCAGCGCCTCCCGGGGGTTCTAGGTCTCATTCCCCACGACGGCAGGATTTTCGACACTAGCTTTTCAGCTAGGTCGATTTCAGTGGCTGTCTGAAGGAGAATTTTAGCGGCCGGCTGCTCTGATCGGTAGTTTTGCGTGGTTTCTCCCATCAACACCAGGCGAATGCCGGAGCAGTACCCTATCAAACGGGCCACGGACCGCGCGCGATCTTTCCTTCCTCTTCCTTGTCATATCCTCTCCCCTCACACACACACTTACACTAACATGCACTACACTACAACATATTCCGGGAGACCGGTCGGAAGTTTAGAGCTTGTCCCGCTTGGGGGTGCCCGCTTGGAGAGTCCGGTAAGGGAAACCCACTAGCCGAAGGTAGGTCAGGCGCGGATCTCGCCATCCAGCGGGGAAGATCACCGCCAGCTCGCAAAAAAACATCACAAAAGGGGACTAATGACCAAAGCAGTTGACGCGCCCGGCAACACGAAAAAAATCAATCAATCAATCAATCGAGAGAATGTAACGTACTGTGTATCTCTGGTACGGAAAATGTTCATTTTTAATATCTGCATAATTTTTCTTGTACCTATACGTAGTAAATTTCTAAGTTTTAGGAAAAACATTTGGACTTGTGGGAAAAAAGTCGATTATTTGAGGGATTAACCTTTCGTTCTGAAGGAAAAAGGGAATTTGTACGGATAATTTTTCCCTCCCTTTTTAATTTTAAAATTTATTTGTCTTTTAGATTATAGAAAAGTTCCAGGTTTGGACTTTTGATAAAAATTTTTTCCCTGTAAAGATAACATTTATCTAAAAACCCTTTTTAAACTTTTTCCCAAAAAATTCAGTATTTTTGTCCGCATTTTTAGTGTGAAATTTTAGACAATTTCAATGTCTAAAAAAACGTTAAAAAATAATGCGTTGTTACCCCCTACCCCTTTTCCCCTTTTTAGACCAATGGTTACCGTTCTGCAGTCAGCAACTTAGTGTCCAGTTCGAATCCTGCCCACAAATGAGGATATTTTATGGTAGTGTGATTTGACTGCTGGTGAGACAAGAAAAAGTTTCAAATTGTCTTCTCAACTATAAATAAAAAGTTTTTTGACATAAAAAAGAAAGGACATCGTTATCCTGAGCTTTTTTTTCTTGTGATTTAGCGAGGTATTTTACTCACTAAATCTACAACATGGGACACCCCTTTACTTCATTCCCCAATGGAAGATGGAATGATTTTTCGGCTTATAACCAAGCCGGGGGTTTTGAACTTTGGGTATAAGAACGCAGGCAAGTCAACAGAAGACTTTAAACACAAAACAATTCACGGCCATGTAAATAGCAGTTGAGGAATGTAAAGTAATCACTTTAGGAACAATATGAATCAATGGGATGCATATTTTAAACGATCTCAGTATTATATACTTGCACGTTGTCCTGAATTGCAAAAAAAAATAATGCCTGTATGAAACTGTTTTGATTTTTTAAAAAATGTCAGACTGGCCCCCCATCACTTCATCCGTCAAAATTTTATTCGTACGCCAAAGACGTTACGGAAATAACTAATATTATACTATTATATAATACTTAAGGAACATTTTACCCCTGCGAGTGTGGCTCCCCGATCGGGGCCCGTTTTGGGTGCCTGGGCCACCCCCACCCCCCGCGCGGCCTGCCCCACAAATGGCGCGCCGCGCCGCCGCGCCCCCACCCGCCCGGGGAGGGGACTCCCAGACGAACTCTGCAGAGTTGATAACTTCCCCTTAAACTTATTGCGCGCCCAAAAAGGCGCGCGTTGACGAAAAAAAGGGGAAATGAACGGGAAATTTCGGGATATTAAAAGCGGGGGAACTTAGTGACGGTCGGGTTTCGGGTTTTGTCTTCCAAATCTGCAGCAGGAAATATTGAAAAGTCTTCCCTTGCTAAAAAATTTTGAGAAATAAATCTTTTTTATTTACTAAGTATGTGAGATTATTATTTAAATGAAATGTCCTTTTTTGTTTTTTAACATACGACATTTTTACTAATCTGAAAATGTTTAGTTAAAAATGTGGGGGGGGAAAAAAGGGCCCACTAATTTATAGTTTTAAACAAAACCCAAATTATCTTTTAATAAATTTCAATGGATCCAGGGAGAGGATTTTCTGCCCAAAACCCTTTCGTTTTTTAGGTCTTACAAAATTTTTCATTTCGGGCTTTTTTTCTAATACACCCCAATTTGTTTCTTTACGTTTTTCCCCAACTTTCTTTCTTTAATCCAATATTTAATATTATGTTGAAATCAGTCAAATTCGAAGAGGGAATAAAAAACTAATTTAAATTGATCAATCAAAAAGGCCAAAAGTAATTGCCTCAATTGCAAAATATAAACATTTTTATCATGTATTTGAATTTCAACTAGTTTTTTTTATCCATTATGAAGTGCCCATTGGAGAGTAAAATTTAAAAAATTTTCAAATCATTAAACAAATTTTAAAATATGGTGTTTCGTTACAATGAACAATACTAATAAACAAAAAATCTTAGGTGATGCATTTAATAAAATTGAGCAATGACTGCCATTACAATTTCGTCATAATATCCTGTCGCAACGTTCTCGTCTGCATATTGCAAACAAAGGAACAAATCTTAAACCCCAAAAGTTTTAAAAATTTTTTTTATTCCCCCTATTTTACACGGTTTCCCGCTGCCGAACCTCCCAATTTGTTAAAGTGTTTGTGTAAGCGGTTTCATTTTAAAACATGCCCAAAGATATGGGAGGGATGTTCCTCTTAAAAAATGAAAATATGTACTTCAAACATCGAGGAGACGTGAGGATCAGAAGAATTCCCAGAACGCACACAAAACGAGAAAGCACGTTGATTCCATTACTATATTGAACGAACATTCTTTTGTTCCATTACATCGTTAGCATCATGGATAAGCGAGAATAACTAAATAATAATATCTAAATAAATTCTACAAAACACGTTGACGAAAAAAAACAAATTTCCAAATTTGTTTCCAACGGGAAAAAGGGTTTTTTAAATTGATTTCCCTTTACTTTCTAGGACATTTGACACGTATGAACAAATATAAACACAGCCCATTCGTCAATCTGTTTTTAATCGGGTTCATAAATATCCGTGCGAATAACCCCTGGGTGAAACTTCTCCCGCCCCGTCGGTAACCACTTCCTGCCCCGGGCGTAGGATCCTTATTCGAGGGTCGGGCCTCTGTAACAGAGAACCCCGGGGACCCCCCGGGGCCGTGCGCGGTGGGAGAGAGGGGTTGTAACCCCGACGGGGGGCGAAGCCCGGGGCGGGGCTTCTCGTCCCACCCCCCCCACCCCCGCCTGCCTTGTTCCCGCCCCCTCCTCAAGCTCCGCCTCACCCTCACCACGCACCTCCTTGTCCAATGCCATTCTTCCCCTCTCCGACAGCATCACCACGGTCTGTCCCCGCACCTCCCTGTCCAATGGAATTCTTCCCCACCCCGACAACCACACCACGTTCTGTCCTCACAACTGCCTGTCCCGCTCTTTCCTGTCCATTCCTTTCGACCTCGGATCGTCCATCCGTCCATAAACGTCTCGTCCCCCGCATACAAACTCTCTTCCTTTGGCCCCCCAGCCGCCCTTTTCTCGTCCCTTCCCTCCTTAAATTTCCCTCTCCAGCCTGGTCTGCCTTATCTCTTTCCGAATTTTACAATCCCGGCTCTAACCCGTGTCTCCTCGAGCTGCGTGTCTTCCCCGAACCCGCTTTGTCTCCATCTCCGCTTCTGCCCCGTCCCACATTCAGGTCTCATCCCCTTCCTCCCCCGTCCCATGAGCCAATCGAATCCCAGCACGCCTCTTCTGTTCCACACAGCCGCCAATGACAAGCAGCTTTCGGCACTTGCTGCCCCGCATCCCGGCATTTCCCGGACGTGGGCCTCCTACGCGTTTTCTCGCACCTTCCCCCCTGTACCGGTTTCCCCCAACCCGAAGAGGAGTCGGAGTTACGCCCCCATAGGGGAAAAAACCCCCCCCCTTCCCCCTTTATCGGGCGGTGGGGAAAACCCGGCCGGGGGAGCGCTCCCTTCCGTAATAACCTTGCATGTTTCCACCGCCGCCGTCCCAAAGCCCCAGTCTTGGGGGTTTTCAGCTACGCGATAAGAGTGGACTACGCGATAATCAGGTTGCCGCCGCCGTGCGCTCGCTACACGTCACAGTCGTGGCGTTATCAGCTACGCCATAAGAGTGGACTTCGGGCGGCCACCGCCGCCAGCTACCGCACGGGAGAATCTTATCGCCACTGCCGGTGATAACAGCCGGCACCTGACCCCGCGAGCCACCTCGGCTCGCTATCGAGCGCTGCCAGTAGTAAAGCACTATACGGCAAGAACGCCGTTATGAAAATTGTTCAGTTATTGTTACTTAAGTTTCAGTGTATTTGTTATGGTGACAGTAAATCACTTATAAACATTGAGTGTGTAATTCACCTCTGAATCCTGCAGTTACAACACACCCCTCCCACGCCATCTCGGCCGACCCTCGGCCTTCGGAATCTGCGTATAAATCGCGCGACCGCCTCTCGGGCCTCTTTAAGCCGCTCCTCGCTTCGCGGGAACGATTACTTACGAAGTATGGTGTACTAAGAACGTAACGAATCAGAAGATGTAAGAGTTTGGTGTAAGAGTAAATTAAATCGAGTCGAAAAGGAGAAGAGAAAAATTATAAAAATGGGAACGTGTTTCTCTACTTCTTAATTAAAGGTTTACAAATATTTTATGTGAACAATAAATTGGTGGGAGCAGATTATATTGCTGCCATCACAAATATAAGTAATGACGGGTTATAGGTGAAATATGTCAAAAATATTTTGAAGCACATTTGTGTTTTATTTTAAAATAGGTTATGAGAGAAACATTCACCAACAAAATTCTGCGATAATATGAATGTAGGCTAACAATATTCTTAATATAATGCAATATATAATATACAAGTAAATAAAATATATGTAATATATCATAATGCATGTATATAATATAAACGAAAGCCCAGCCTGTCGTTGAGTTCCTTTTGGTGAATTTGTTTTCATGTTTATGGTGTAAAATCATCCATTTTCTCTACTCACCTAGTTAGTGGCAAATGCCAAGTAATTTCCAAATGTAGTACATTTTAATAAAATAAATGTTCTATATATTTTTGAATTGGAAAGAGGTAAAATTGGCTGCTCTAGGTATCTCGCCGAAACTAATTCATATGACTTTCTTCTTACACCATGATATAACTTCCTCAGAAAGAAAAGGAGGATACTTTCTATGTACTAACAATTCAGTAAATTTCCTTTTTAGCTTCTTTTGCAAACTGAATATAATTTAAACACACATCATGACAATATTTTAATGAAGCTGATATTACCAACAACAATGAATAATAATAAAAATATAAGCATTGTTCTATTTTTATTTTCAAGAAACAAGCAGTAAGAAATCGATCTTTGGCACAAACCTATTTTCTCAATATATTTACTCAATTTATAATATTTTTGTCTCTTCATATTCTTCAATAGAGTTTGGATTGATCGAACCTCGAAGGTACAAACGCCATCAGGTAACGCCAGTGACAGCCTCAAAAAAGTAAAAGGTTTTGAGAAGGGTAAAGTTTGGGTAACAATATGATTGTGTTTTATAATACTGTAGAAATGCACGACGTTATATTAAATGATTAATACAGTAAGTATATTGTGAAAAATACTTAAATACATTTATTCCCTGCAGTTTGGGGACTTCGTAAGTTAAAAATTGCGTACAAAATTGAGATTCGGAATCTGAATGCTATAGACTTCCATTGCTACGCACAGAGCTCGGTCCCATACTCCATACAATTCCTAACATCATACAATCGATGGTGTTATGTAAAAAGATAATTCTGTCGATGTAAGCAAAGTATCATTTCATTATTAAAAATACCCTAATAAAAAAATTCAGAAAGATCTCTACATTTTCAGAATGAGCGCTACACGCGGCAAGCGCTTGAAATCGAGCGATCGTCCAAACAGCACGGGTGAAGTGTTTGTCCGCCATTGAGCCCTACGAAAGAGGTGACATCTGTCCGCGGCGGGACGAACCAACGGAGAAACAAGGCGTTTCGAATACATCTGCAGGCTGCGCAGCAGGCGCGCGTGCAGGCGCCGTGCGGCCGAGGAGTAAAAAACATAGGTAGTGTTTTGTTTTAAAATTCAAATTGGGGTTGCGAGAAAACACGCGCGCCCGTTCCGTCGTTTTTCTGGCGTGCTGTGCTTCCCGTGCGGCAGATGGGGCGACTTCGGCGAGTTATGGAGATCAATGCAGGCGGCGCGCCGGACAAATCGAAGGAGCAAAAATACAGACATATGCAGCCGCTTGCGCACACGTGCTGAAAACATCGTTGAGATAGAAAAATACACATTTGGTAAATCTCTATTTCTAGCAGTTGTAGTATAACGGATATCGAAAAAGACATTTTTAAGAATATTACATACTTATGGAAACGAAATATTACAATCAAAATCTTCTTAATCATTACGATCGGACATTATATGCATGTGTGACAAGACGTGTTTTCTCTACAGATGTCTTCTATGATAAAGAATTATGCATTTTTTCATGGGGAAAAAGTATAACTCAGGGAAGTATTGATAATTTACTGATAATGGAAGATAATCGGGGAAAGCAATAATTCACATTTTTACGTTAATTACTTTTATGGACTCAGAAAAAAATTCCCCAAACCAACTGCATTGAAGATAAGTTTTGGACATAGAAAACAATGTTATTACATCAGTCTGCCATTTAACATGATGCATTGAAATAATAAAGTCCTGTAAATAGGAATCACATCATGCGAACGTTGAAGAAACGCAGGGTAGTTTACAATATGACGCTAGAGGAGACGAATCCTGTATCTGCGTGGAGGCATAATTACTTACCTAAAGATGCTACTGAACAAGAGATGAGAAATCTGTGACGTTGCAGCGGATTCCTGTAACAAAAAGTTAAGGAATGAACATTAGTTTATTGATTATTAATTTTTTAATTAAAAATTATAGATGATAAAGAATGAGAAATTGGAAGAGCGTACTCATAAAGAAAGTTATTACAAACTTTTTAAATTTCTGGTTTTAATCTTGAAAATATATTCACAATTAGTAATGTTGGAAAATCTTCATTCAAGCATTTCACATTAAATAGAAACACTGAACAACAAACATTGTTGACTCTTTGGCAATAAACAAACATTCAATACATATTCTACATGTTCTCCCAGTTGTATGAAAGAAAGAAATTCTCCTTTTTTCCCAAAGTATTTCGCACACAAATTCAGTTATGATTCACTATGACCTTACTCTATTTCTTTTATTTTTATTATCTCTTCAAATGAAAATATTATTATTTAAAAATGAAAATATTATTATTTAAAATAATTACTCATTTCACAATAGTTGTTGGCACATAGGCAGCCCTGCACAACGCCCTGCGTTTGACTAAATAACGTTTTTTTTTCTGTAAAAGTCGCGGGCTGGCTTCCAAAGAGAAAGGCAAAGACGCCTTTCGTATGAAACGTGGAAGGGCAAAGAAAGTTTGGAAGGACAAACTACTTTTATAGACGCTCGCGAGATTGCGCCAGCTACTGGGAACTCTCGTATTGTTGATACTTCTGAGAATCAGATGCAATCTAAAAAAGACGCTACGACAGTCAATTGTTTGAGAATCTTCAGCCGAGCGGTTGCATGACCTTGTTCGAGGGACTTTTTCATACCAACAACCGTTAAATACAAGTAATAAAAAAAATTAATAAAAAAATCTTATATCACATATGACAATATGTATATCATTGGATTCGTTTTTTACGCTCGTAGTGATAGGGTAAAAATATGTATATATTTCATTTGGAAAACAGTTATCTCAATATCTTGTACAATACCACTGATAAAATGGAAACAAATACGTACATCAAATAGCCCCATTCCCTAATGCACTTCCGTGAAAATTGCATTGCAATAACTGCAGCCGTTCAAAAAATTCAGAAGGTGCTAAAATTACGTGGACTCCCCCTATATATCAAAATTAGCAACCTTTGATACAGAAATTTTTAATAAAACATTACAACCGTCAAACTGTGAAGCATCTTTGAAAAATATCAAGGTATTCTCATAATATGGAACCAATCCCTCCTACCGTGCTATAGATTCATAACCCGTTTCTACTTCTCGTTGGCGTTAATTGTGAAGAAAACGCATCTCCCTTTTGCGTTGCTGTCCTTACACACACACTTACACTAACATGCACTTCACTACCACATATTCCGGGAGACCGGTCGATAGGTTAGAGCTTGTCCCGGCTGGGGCGGTGCCCGCTGGTGGAGAGTCCTGGTTAGGGGAAACCCCACTAGCCGACGTAGGTCGGCGCCGGATCTCGCCATCCAGCGCGGGAAGATCACCGCCATCTCCGGCGAAAAAACAGGCACTACACTAACGGGAATAATGACCAGAGAAGTTGACGCGCCCGGAAGCACGAAAAAATCAACTACTTACCGATTTAATGTATATCTTCAATGGGGTCTGTTGAGCGATAGTTTTCAGTGAAATTTAGTGTGTGTTAAAATTCACATTTTCTCGACTCGTGCTTTAAGTAAATCGCTTCACTGCGGCTTGAAGGATTTTTCTCATCAACAAACTTAACGCTGTAATTACAAAAAATACAAAAAAGTGCATTGTCTAACCGCTTTGATACAGCAAAAACTTTCAAAGTTACCTCGAGAGAGTCCATTTCCCGAGAGCAACTCATCAACTTGCCCTTTTCGAAGCACGAGTTTGTGTCTTGCGTTTGACAACATCGTCTCAGAAACAGACACCATTACAGCTTAACTTGAGAATTGCGATAGTGATTATTGCGTGCGAATTTCCCATACAAATGCATTACATGTATTACAGATGGCGCTAAAATACTATTTTTCCGACATATGTCTCAAATAACTGTCGTCACTACGCTTTGACAAAATATTTCATAATCAGCATACAAATTTATCTGCGTAATTACAAAAAAACACTGAAGGCACATTTTTATTGATTGTTTGGTTGCTAGTGATTGTGGACGCGTCAACTACCCTGGTCATTACTCCCGTAAGTGCAGTGCGTATTTTGTGGTCAGGAGGTGGGGTTAGTCTCCTTCCCACTGGATGGCGAGATCAGGCGCCTACCGTCGACTAGCGGGATTTTCCCCAACCAGGTGTCTCCCACGAGCAGGGCACCACCCCAGCCAGGACAAGTTCTAAACTCTCGACCAGTCTCTCGGCATGTTGGTGAAAGTGTGTGTAAGGGTTGAGGATAGGACAAGGAAGAGGAAGGAAAGATCGTTTGATAGGGTACTGCTCCGGCATTCGCCTGGTGTTGATCGGAGAAACCACAAAAAAACTACCGATCAAAGCCGCCGGCCGCTACCGATCAGAGCAGCCGGCCGCTAGAACTCTCCTCAGATAGCGACGGAACTCGATCCAGCTCAGACTACCTCGAGCGTGCGGTCATTTCTGGAGAGCACGGCCCCCTGGAGCGGGCGCAGCCACCTGCAGGCGCTCGCCAGTCATATATCAGTGCGGCTCGGGAGCCTGCGGCGGGCGCGCGGCCCATCTCGGTAAGTGGGTCCCCGTTGCGCGCGATGCAGGGCGGTGCGGAGCGGCGTCGCCCGGGGGCGGGGCGGTCGGCAATTTGTGGGCGCGATCCTCGCGGACGCGCTTCGACGCCCAGAGCGGTCGTCTGCCCCGCCCCTCGCCCAGCACCACGGCGGATTGCGGCAGCCTGCAGGGTTGCGACGGACGTTCCTGGGCTCAGCGGTTGTTCAAGAGGAACTGAATCTTGGGATTGATTGATGATTTTGGGTGCGTCAAGGGCTAAGGTAATTACTCACTTGAGTGTAGTGTATGTTTTGTTGCGGAAACTGGCGACGAATTTCACCTGCTAGTTGGAGAGATCCAGTGCCGACGTATTCATTTTCTTGCGGGGTTTTCCTCAACCAAGTATCTCCAATCAGCTTGGACAAGCTTTTAGAATGGTCTCCCATCATATGTGGTAGTCTAGTCATATGTAGTAGTCAGAAAGTGTGAGTAAGGGTGTGAGGATAGGACAAAGAAGAGGAAGGAAAGATCGTTCGGTCAGTGACCCGTTTGTTGGAGTACTGTTCCGGCATTCACCCGATGTTGACCACGGAAAACTACTGATCAGAGTAGCCAGAAGCTAGAATTCAAAGCTAGTAGCCCCTGTCAGAGGCACTGCAGTGTCATCAATTGATGGCATGGGCCAGCTAAGTTGGCCGGTGGACAAGTTCATGCGTTCTAATAGTACGTCGCACAGGACCAAAATAATCAAGAAAATCGCACTCTGTCATTTAACAAGAACATAAACATACTCGCCAATCTTTTGAAAGCTACTCGGATCATGAAGAAAAGAGTTGAATAACTTATTTCACATTAACATCAAAATGGTATCTGTGACCAATGATCTATGATTATGTTTAATTTAACTCAAAAAGGAATTTCCACACTGTCACTTATTACGTTAATCCCAAGCATTTCGCGAGGGGAAAGAAAATGCTAAACAGCACGAGGAAAAATCACACACTAATTTACTGGAAGGAAGAAAAGGAGAAGTTCCTCTTGAACTTGGGGCTCGTCGCCTTTGTTTCTTTGAGTCGCCCGCGCACTCGGAGGGCGGCAACAAAAGAAGCCTTCGAAGCGGCAGCTCGTAATAATGCGTCTAATTACTTCAGCGACTCCTAATCCGCCGCTGGCGCCGAGGGCAGGGATTACGCAGCCTGTGGCTGGGCGAGGGGGAAAAATGGAAGGGCTGGGTGAGGAGCCAGTGGCGGCAGCGGGAATGGCTGAGCAACAAAGATGGAGTAGGAGGAGGCAAGAGGATGCGGAGGTGGGGAACAACTGGGTGGATCAACAGTGTACACAATAACTCCCTTAGAGGAATAAAGGGTAAATACATGAGTTAAGAGAGAGAGAGAGAGAGAGAGAGAGAGAGAGAGAGAGAGAGAGAGAGAGAATGTATGTGAGAGAGAAAGAAAAAGAGGGAGAGAGATCTACAGAATGAAGCTGACAAGGAGAGACAAAAATAAGCAGAAAATTCAATGATAGGAAGGGAGAAAGCAAGATAACAAACTAAAATCAGACAGATACACATAGAGTAACAGGAGCAACTTGTGTGTGTGTGTGTGTGTGTGTGTGTGTTAGTATGAGTGAAAGAGAAGGTATAGGGTGAGAGAGTGAAAGGAGAGAGATAACGAGAGAGAATGAAAGGGAGAGGAAAAAGAGAAATAAAGAGAGAAAGAAACACAGAGAGCAAAAGAAAGAGAGCGACGAAAGAGAAGCAAAAGGAAGAGCGAGCGAGAGAAAGAAAGAAAGAGTGTGAGACAGACACACACACACAGGAGAGAGAGAGAGAGAGAGAGAGAGAGAGATGTAATGCTTCAGTGAAACATAAGATGCTGTTGACACGCACGAAAGCTGCGCATTGGGCGATTATTTTGTGTTATTAGGCGTTCGTAATTTAGGCCTATAGAAAAGGAGGTTTTATTTTTAGCTAATGGCATTTCCAAATATTAATAGAATTTTAGTTAAAATTATCAGAAAAATATATTAATTTTACGTAATATATTTGTTAATAAATATATCACTTATCTATCTTTTAGTCACATTCCAACAAATTACCGTTCATGAACTCAAAGCGTACCACATTTAGAAGATGACGGTGGAGAGCTTTAGGAGTGGTATAGTGACAGAGTAGTGGGAAAAGAGGGCGAGAAGTACTAGTACTGGATAGTGGAATTAGAGTGTGAAGCAGAGCCGTGGGATCGGAAAAGTGATGTGGAAATGTGTGATAACAATGCAGGGGCCTGTGGGAGTGTGTGGGAGCGGTATGGGATATGGCTAGATTTAATGGCCGTGGTGGACGACCGAGAGGGGTGGTGTGGCAGCGTATGTGAGCGAGGGCGGAGTAATGAATCAGCTGTGCTGGTGCGGGCCAAGACTTATGGAGAAAATTTGGGAGCTTGTGGGCGCGCTACTGCGGGAGAAGTTTCGTACCGGTGCGTAAACGGTGTGGAAGCGGAATGCAAACATGATTGATTGATTGATTTGATTTTTCGTGTTTCCGGGCACGTCAACTGCTTTGGTCATTAGTCCCGTTAGTGTAGTGCATGTTTTTCTCGGTAGATGGCGGTGATCTTCCCCCGCTGGATGGCGAGATCCGGCGCCGACCTACCGTCGGCTAGTGGGGTTTCCCGTAACCAGGACTCTCCCACCAGCGGGGCACCTCCCCAGCCGGGACAAGCTCTAAGCTCCCGACCGGCCTACCGGGATATATGGTAGTGTAGTGCAATGCAGCTGAAAAGCTAATCGTCGAAATCCTGCCGCCGTGGGAGTGTAACATAGGACCTCCTGGTCAGAGGCGCTACGGTGACATCAGTTGATGTACTGAGTTACCGCTCCCGGTGAGTGCAAACATGAGATACCGGTGTGGACTTGGTGTGGCAATGGTATTGAAGGGGAAAGGGAGGCGATGAAGTCAGTAGGAGGGACAGTGGAGAGCGATGTGGTAGATTTGTGAGTGGTGTAGTGGAGTGTGAGGGCGGTGTAGGAGCAGCAAGGCAGGGCATGGACCGCAGTCGACTCACTTTCCGTCCGGCCCGGGCGCGTCTCAATCGTGTTAGCGCGACCGTAACTAAATAACGTCATCACCATAAATTTATTAGGGGCGGCCGAGGTAGAATGATGAGGTTCCTTTGAGCCACAGGAACGAGCGAGGAGAACGATAGCGGCTCGCCGGTCACTGTGGGAAGAGAAACATTGTGGGAGGCAGGAGTTCTCTGGAGATGGGGGTGGTGTACAAATAATGTGAATTAGTAACGAAATTATTTAAAAATTAATAGGAAATGTGAAGGCAATAACCACGCGGGATTTACGAAGAGGTGACATGTAATAAGGAACTGATCGGAGAAATAAAACTTAGGAAGAAAGAATTTGGATCCATTCATAGAACCAAAATACTGGTATATGTTAATAATCATCGTTTAAAAAAAATAACATTCTCTAAAATGCAGTGTACTATTTGGCGTTCAACTGTGAAAAATATGATTGAGAACATTTGTTAGAAACATTTGTTGTTACCATATCAGACTTCTGGGCTTTTTTCCTCTTAGCTGAAATACAGAATTAAAGTTTGTTTTAGTAAATGAATCGCTGTGCAGTAGAATAAATGGGATGATTCAGACGGGTAGAACTAGCACTTAGTTTCTGCAAATGATTACCATTTCCTCTCTCTAAAAAAATAATTGTTTTGTGAATTGTTTTATTCGACTTCACCCTTTTAGTTCTGTCTTTTACCGTACTGAAACAATGACTATGAGCCGTAAGTTCAACACACCCGACGTAATATGCGGGTTGGTTATACAATAATGAATAAAAATAGATAAAATAGGTCTGGCAAAACAGAAAATTATAAATTTTCATTTTGTATTAATTTATTAAGAACCTGATAATCATTTTACGTAGAAATTTAATATGAATCTTGATATGCGAAGTCTCAAATAAGAATGGATTTAAGAAAACTAAAAATTAATAAATTAAAAGGCTTGAAAGAAAATTTTAAATTGTGTCCCAGTCATCTGAAGGAAACAGTGGTTGCATACCTTGCAATACCTACGCCATCTTTATAATCATATTTGGTTCTAGTCAAGAAAGAAAATGAAAGAAAAAAATTGGTTCCGTTTCTTTGATTTTTTAATTGCAAGCACCTACATGAACTACATTGCTGAGCAAGCACCTACATGAACAAAACTGGAATTCCACTAGATTTAGCCCTTCTTTATCATTTTTCCAAGAATGTGTAATTAAAAATATACAGTACAGGATCATCAATTTTTATGAACTAGTGGTGTTTTCTCTCTGGTGGAAGCACAGAAAACATGTGGTCTCATTATACCTCCCACATCCTCTTGTCTATTCATGTTTTGTTGTTTTCGATGCAAAGAATGTGATTATTTTTTAAATACAACGTTGTGATCCTTTTACTGTGTTATTTGTAAAAAAAAGTTTCATTTAATGCAGTAACCTTTCTAAATGGGCTGAGTAAAACAATGGGTCAAGTGCGAAGTTAGTCCTTGATGACTGAGGAAACGTCATTATCTGATTTTTTCATTGCCTCCAGTCAATTCTCCAGCTCAATTTTATTAGTGGCATTTCTGAACTTGTTCGACTGCTCACTTCATTTCTTGTGTTCACAGCCATCGCTTTCAGCAGTCAATTTCCGCTCTCCCGGCTTCACAGGGCGACGCAGCTGCCTTCCCCTCCTCTCCCTTAAGAGGCAGTGCTAGCTCCGTGAAGCGCTGGCTCTGAATTTTTCACGGGCAGACTACTTTCGAGTTTAATACGCAAGCTACAAAGGAGAGGCGCGTCCCGTCCTGGAATTTCGGACGGCGGTAATTCGCCTACTAAATTCATCGCGTTGATTATAGCGCAGTTGACGCTGCGTCGTTAAAAAACGCCCAACTCGAGGCGGACTTGCGACGAGCTGATGAATTTGTGAAGGTTGGGG
The DNA here is from genome assembly GCA_964035755.1 of Teleogryllus oceanicus. Classification (NCBI taxonomy): domain Eukaryota; kingdom Metazoa; phylum Arthropoda; class Insecta; order Orthoptera; family Gryllidae; genus Teleogryllus; species Teleogryllus oceanicus. Next base: position 126,709,644 of record CAXIVR010000005.1, on the reverse strand, counting down.
AAATGTGAGAGGGAGGTAGTAGGAGTGATATAAAAGAGAAAGAAAAATAACGAGTAGAAGGAAATGAGAGCAGAGACGATATACAGAAAAAACATGTGAAAAGAGAAGAAGAAAAAAAGAGAGGATACATAATACGAGAGTGAAAGTATGCGAGAAAGAACATACAAATGTACAATGAAAAAGTATCAAAACAATGAAAAGCAAGAACATGTAAAGGAAGAACGTAAATGGTGGAGGAGAGACACGCAAAAAATATATAATATAAAAATAATATAAATATTAGTGTACAAAATTGGTGCCTTAAAATTACAGAAATGGACGAAACTGTATGCATTAGCATATCTTCAAAGTCGAAGAAATAAGACTGGAAGGAAGTATTTGATCTCATGAAAATACCTTAGGGAATGATGAGAGACTGAGATGACATAAGGCGAGAACATGAAGAAGACGGACGAGAGGAATGAGAAGGAAAAAGGGGAAAGAGGGTCAGGGAGAGCGGGAGAGAGTAATGGAGAGCGAGGGAGGGAGATAAAATGGGGAGGGAGAGGGAGAGATGTGAGAGAAAAGGAGAGAGGGAGGGAGAGGGAGAGATGGGAGAGAAAGAAGGGTGCGGGCACGGCTGACACGTGCAGGCGCTGCGAGGCGTGACCTCCTAAGTTATTCAGGGCGTGAGACTCCGGCACCTGAGCCAACAGGACGCCCAACTCCCACCTCTGACCGGCCCGCACACGCCGCTGCACAGGTGCACCTACCCGCGCAGAATGGAAGTGTCACCTGATCGACGAAGTAGACACCACTGGAGTAAATATCAACTTCCCATTTTCCACACCAGCCTCTCAGAGTCTTTCTGTTACCAGGAAAATTCGTTAACGGTATAATATCATTAGTAGGGAATGACCGTTATCCAAATGAGTTTGCAAAAACCCTGAGCGATACAGCATGACAATATGATAATACGCAGGTTTTTCTCCTATCATAATTTATGGGAAACGTAAATGTTTAGAAAATTTGCAATTTTGAAATATATTGCAGTTTACAAAAGTGGAAGTTTATATAAAATTGTAAAAAGCAAAATTATGAACAAACACTTAGTTTTTGAACAGAAAAAATAAATAAAAATACATTATATTTTTTTATCAATTTTTGTTAACATCTGTATTACCTTATTTAGAAAGGATAGAAAACTTCAAATGATACTACATGGTCAATTGTTCAGCGTATTAGTGAATAGTTTGTAATAAACCTGTAAATATGCATATAAATGTTTCATTTAAAAAGCAAGCAATATATAATTCAATTGTTATTTAAAATGATTCATATGAATGAAAGAAATTTTTGACTGTGACATGTTCTTAAGATGTGAAGCAAAATGTTCCCCAATTTTGTGATTCTTTGCAAGCAATATTTTGTGGTGGTTATGACCTTCATTTCTTTTGTTTTTACTGTGAATTAACGAGCTTGGTAGTGAATGGGAAGTTGAAATCAATTCCTCTAACACCATGGTCCAGCCAATGCTGGACAAGTCCACATCCTTGTCATTTCTGTCCAGAAATGAATCAGGATATCACATTTTTCCTGCAAGGAACAACGGCCGTTGCCGAGTGTGCTATAACATCCCAAGAATGATATATGACATTCCTTCTCAATTAAGACATATGCATTGCTAACCAACACCAGCGTTCGGTAGTCTTCAGGAATCTTATCTTCCCATTGCTCCGAAATCGGAGCCTCTTGTACAAATGCATATTCAAAATACATATTTTTTCTTCGAAAGTAATCGTTCTGCATAGCTAGTTCTCTAATTAATTTCATGTACACTTATTGAAAAATATTAGTAGTTTTCAGATAATATTGAGTGAAATATGAATATTTAAACAAATATTTTGTCAATAAATGTATACAGGAAAATTTTTTAATTTTTGGGAAAAAAATTTTATTTCAAATTCCTGGAAATGCCATTAAACTATGAATTAAATATTAAAATGGAACTAATAAACAATAGGTTTATTAATACCAGATCTTTTACATATAAAAATGATTATTCAAGTAGATTTCATTACACGAAAACACAAAAAACGTGTTGAATTTCTTTCCTTAGATCATATAACTTAATACGACTTGCATTCTCTTGGTTTGATTTCTCTAATATCGAAAAAAAAACAAACAAGAGCAATCATATAATTTAACAGAAGGCATCGTCGCAGTGAACGGAAATAAACCTCATTTGATTTTCCGTAACGTGGATATTTCATCGAACATATAAACCAAATTATTCAAAAATTGACTCACAAAGCTGCGTCGTCGTAAAATTTCGAGTACGCGAGTCGTAAAATCGTGCGACGCGGAGGGAGCAGAGCAGAAGCACCGAGAACACGCTCTCTGCCCTGCCCTGCCCCGCGAGCTGACGTTCCGTTCCCACCCATTTCATCACAAACAGCGCGGGACATCTTGAGAAGAAGAAACTGCGGCAGTTACAAGAACGAAGAAGGCGTAGTAAAACTCGCCCGCTCCCACATTCTCTCTCTGAAAAGCGACGTGAAGAAATAATTGTTACTTCAGAAAACGAGGTCGGTCGTTAGCCCTGGGAGCGTCAGCTGGCCTACGCTCCCAGCCGGCGGAGCGTGGACGGCCGCCGATGGGTGAGGAAGCGTAGCCGGCGCTCCAGCGCCTTTGAGCAATCAGTGCGTCGAGGGCGGTGGCGGCGAAGGCTGTGGTTGGGCTCCGACCGCGGAGCTCCGCCTGCGCGTAGACTTTGTAGGCAATCCGCTGTACACAACCGCGTGGCGGGTCAGTCAACTGACAGGGGTGCTGGTCCAAGAATGCAGAAGGGCGCCCTCTGTGAGGGACTGGCGACTACTGTTTCCCCACGCACTGTGGAGAGTGAAATCCTTCTCAGTGGTCCACAAAAGAGAGAGAAGGGGAGTTATTTATTAGCGGGCGAATGTGTTTCGCGTTCTTGGAAGCCCGCAAAGTACTTCAGCTCTACCAGCTATTTACTCCTCTTTGATACTTTTATTAAAAGCGTCTGACCACAAATAACACTGTGCAAATTTTAATTCCTGAGAGTGTTCTGTTTAACTGACGCGTTTATACACACTGGGAATACAGAATAAGAGAATTATATACGCTTCTGATGATAAAGAGAATTCAAAAGTACACAGTGTCTTCTACAAAACGTTTCTTCCAAAGCTTTTCGCTTAATCCGAAATATCAGAAGATAGATGGATGAAATATTAAAAACGCTTGAAGTATAAAAAGAAGGAAATAAAAATGGAGAAATTACAAATAAATAAATATAATATTCTTTAAAAAAGTTTTAATTTAGCTTCCTACATTTTCAGTACGGTACACTTTTATCAATATATTTTATTTACACAAACGTATTTCATTTTCGGACGAGTGTTATGAAATATTATAGTAAATACTATACATTTACCATGTAATGACTTTTGAGCATTATTCTGTTTTAAACAATCCTTTAGTGATCGAATAATATTAAGGTGATTACCGGTCATATTTAATTTTAACCCTCATTGCTTTTAACCTAAACTATGATAAAATATCTCTTGCAGTGCATTCCACGTAATATATAGCGCAATCATCATGCACAGTATAACATTTTTATTCTTCATACAGTCTTTCTAAAATGCCCAAACCTTTTACTTAATATCCTTTCAATGACACAAACCCATCCCTATCTGATATATATGTTACAAGAATCTCCATTCCGCATCAAAATCTCAATCGTTAAAATTCACCTCCAGAAGATTTTCTTAGTAAACCTTTGCCTCCTGTATGCTCCTTTCTAAGAGCTAAGAACTAAGAGCTTCCTTCTGAAGACAGCTCACCAATCCCTCTCTTAAGCCTTCGCCGAGAGATCTTCACACGTGAAGCCCGATTCCTTTATCCCGAATGTGTGTTCGCGAGAGCTACGCGAATCCCCTGCCTCTGCCGGAGCTTCCTCCTCCCCCCCCCCCCTTCCCCCCCCCACACGTAAATCAGAACCAGCATCTTTATTGGCCGGAAGAACCGCGCGCAGAGATAAAACAAAAACGGCACGCGGCGCAGCCGGCTGCGCTGCCAGCGCCCCTCGCGGCTTAATGCAAGTCATGGACATGTTTAAATATCAAAGGCTCCTTAAAAGCCATTACCCCCGCGTGTTTTTTGTGAGCTTGTAAAAAAGAGGGTCTTTTCTCCGAAGAAAGGACTTAAAATAGCAATCTGGGGGAGTATAGTTAAAACTCCGAGAAAGAAAATTCGGTTTAGATTGCTACTTAATTGAAAATGAAAATTTGTGAAGAACGAAGCGAGAGAGCTGGGCTTGCGCGGAACGGGAGAGTAGGAAAGCAGGAGAAGATAATAAGGTGGCGTAGACGACGAAGAGGCGGCGGTAGGTTAAACACTGGGGTCTCTCTGAGTAACCGCGATTTTTGTACCTTTGAGGGTCGCCGGCGTCAGGCATAAATGAATAAGCCTGTGGTAACGAATAAATATGAAATTTTTATAAACTGTTTTAATGAGAAACTTTGAACACAATACATAATTTCATATTTGATATACTCTTTTAAAATACTAAGAACTAATTTAAAGATTTACAATGAGAGTAAAAAGTTTTCAAATGTTATTTATAAAAAAACATTTCTTCAGATAATAGTACTTTTCTAACCCAAACAAATTCATGAAAACTGATTTTCGTTATTGTGAATATACAGTAATACAATACTGTGTTGTAACAACTTAAACCAGATCAATTCTTGAGAATGAATAAATTGCAAACTATGATATTACAACTAAAGATCTAACGCTATGCGTAATATCTAACGTTCTAACGCTATAGCGATAGAACCTATCTAACGTTCTATTATCTGATATTACGTAGATCTAACGCTATAGCGATCCATGTAATAGTTTTCTTTTAAAAAATGTTCACACTTTTCAATTACTACTAAATAGGCGAATATGTATACACTCAATCAATACAAGTGTAATGAAATCCATCTTCAAAAGATACTACAAGAAAGAACTGCACCCAAGACGTTCGAACGGTCCCAATTCGGCGACAGCACCAACCACTAAATATTTCCTAATGCATGATATCAATATATTTGTAAAACCTCCCTCTGAATACTTTGTTATTGTACTCGTACTAATATGTTATTCTTGAAAACAATCTGTAACATGTTTGTAATTTTTTATCGTAATACAACCTTCTTTTGACGAGTTTAATGTCTTGAAAGCATGAAAAAGAATGTATAAAGTAAGTAGCGAAGCAGCCGAACTGCGTAGTCCCTCGCCAGACATACAGTTCACATATTTCGGTTGCTCCAGCACGTACAGAAATTACTATTAAATTAAACTTTATAATATTTAATGTTAAATACAATACCTAGCAGACAACAACTAGAGTCAGTCTACCTAGGCTGACTTAAAATTTCTAAATTTAACTCAACGGTATAAAAATTAGCAGTTAGTTAATTCAAATGTGTTCAACTTCGCAGTATCTCAATGTCCGTGTTTGCGCTAATTAACTATTATTCATTCAGAACTTTTTGTTAAAATCATAGATACATCCTTTCATTACTATGATTTTATTGAATTTAAATCATTGTTTATTTAAAGAGAAAAATACCAAAATAAACGCAGTAAAGTACCGTGGAAATTGAAGTATATCAATTAAATACCACAAAAACTGGAAATAAAAGCCTCACATCGTACAGCGGATTTCTTAGCCGATAGTATACACACCCAAGTCTCTTTTAAAACTTTACGTCCTCCGCCAACCCTGCCTTCGTATGCCGCACCCTTCTTCAGAGCTCCATTTTCAGACGAAATGAACCTGGAAATTTCGTCGAGATAAAATTAAGCATGCGCCGTTCCGCGGGTGTAACGTATGTTTAAGGGAAATCTGCGGCCCCGTAAAAGCAGGGGTGCCGTCGGTGCTGAGTGATACAGCGTAGTTTGTAAAGACACCCATCACCGTTCGTAAAGATACGCACCAGCCTCTGGTAGTAGTCATACGACATCCGTAATAAAACGTCGATGCCATTTGACCAAAAACCATAAATGGTTTTAAATATTAAAGTTTTAAAGCTGGCTTAGTAACCCATAACATTAAATTTACGAGAAAAAAATTCGGTAGTGACAGTCTTCATTAATTTAGAATTAATATTTAACTGAAAACAAAGGAAAAAATCATATAAAGAAGAATGAACAAAACGGATCCTGAAGACCTGAGAGCCCAGGGTCATAAAGAAGCTCGACCGCAGTTTGCTGAGTCGGAGGACAGGGAGACATTAATTATGGACAGGGTAATTATGAGAACTTTCTACTTAAAAAATTATAAACATGTGCAGATAGAACAAATTACATTGTCTACAAGTCGGAGATAAAACGAAATTTACATGTCAGAATAATACAGCCGATAGAAATACTGTTTATATATATATATATATATATATATATATATATATATATAAAACCATGTCGATAACTCATTTTTCCCTAAACGTGCAGTTGGAACCCTTGTAAGATTGCGTAATGACCTTAGTAGTTGACGCGCCCGGAAATACAAAATAGCAATCGATCAAACCCATTCAACCCCGTGCCATCCTGGTCCCCCCGTCTGCGAACCGTTCTACCCCCTCCAGTCCTTCTCTGCCCCTTCCAACTCTACCAAGCCCCGAACCACTCCCCTCTCCCTTTTGCATAGTAGCAAACGCTGCCGAGGTCTCCGCCGCTCCCATTGTGGAGGGCTAATGCCGCTAGAGGTCCGTTGAAGTGTTGTCAGAGGCATAAAAAGGGGCTACGTGGCTTCGCGCTCTCAAAGAGTAAATAGTGTACTGGCGAAGGCCTGCGCAGTGCTTCATTCAAAGCCACGAATGCAAAGCTGGGCTTCGGGGTGCGGCTGCAGTCTTACACTTGGAGTGCTCGTTGGCGCGCCCAGAGGACTTTGCACGCGGTGATTTATTAAGAACGGTATGCTACTTTCTCCTTTTGTGTACTCAGACTCTTTTCGTTTCTTGTTCTGCGGTTGTGCGTGATCCTTGAATATATTCAGTAATTTATCTTTCTCTCTGTTATATTCCTATGTAGCCCATTGAGCTTTCATACTGATTAATAATTATTATGTAGCGAAACGCATGTTGCCAAACCCACTTTTTTTTTTTTTTTTTTAATAACGTATTGCTAATTTCAATGAAATGGATTATGTATTTCCATAAGTAAAGAATTATTTCTGATTATTAAATATTAATAAATATTATTCTGAATATTAAATAGCAACTGTCGGAAAGTGGAATAAAAATGGCAATTGTAAAATTGAAACTTTCCATTATTGTATATAAGTTAACATAGCTTCTTATTTGTTTGTAATCACCTTAATCATAATTTCGTTAGAATTATTGAGTACGATACCGGGATCCCAGAAATGGTCACAAAAATTATTTCCCAAGAAAAATTCAGTCTCATTAGTTATGAATAATTTAAATGTAATTCAACAATATGATCAAATGCAAAAAACATTTAAAATGAAGCTACACAATAAATAAATCTGGGTGTCATTAACATTGTTGTTTACAAAATACATCACTTTCACACTCTACACATACTAATACATTGTGAATGATGTTTATGTACGAATTTAGAAGGCGTTACTCTACTTCGTGGTTGTCTTTGTATCCTTTCACTCACAAAAAACTTATTTTGCAACTCAGTTTCTTCCCTCTATGTGTTTCTACCATCTAAATTCAAATATGCATTAAAATAAATTAAATTATCTCTCAATCTACTATTATTATACCATAATATAAATAAGTTGCGCATAAAATATTTTTCTTACATGACATCGCGCATGTTGAATTATTTCGCACGCAGTCTTTCTGACAAAAATCTCAAAAATTTAACTTTTTTAACTTCAACACAACACTGCGGAACAACGAACAAATGTTGACAGAGAGATACGCGTGGCGCAATTATACTGTTGATTTTTTCAACAATGAGAAGAAAATTTCGGGCTGGTGAGCAAATTAATCCCGCTTTAGAAATGAATTAAAAACAAAAATTAAACAACAAATTTTCACTCGTTTTGTGTGCGTTATCATGATTTTTATCCAAACCATTCACACATCATCCAGAAATAACTTTTTGAAAGGATTCCTACTGTAAGAATATTGACATCACATGCCATTGTGTAATCAACTCAAATCAACTTGCTATCTTGTTTGGACCGAGGCCCCCAACCGCCTCAGAATAGCTAATATATACATATACATATATATATATAATATATATATATATATATATATATATATATATATATACGACGAAACAACGCCTCAAATTCATTTACGTAATCAACTCAATCACAATTTATTTGTTTTCAGGAAAAAACAAAATGTACATGAGAGGCATTATTTTCTTCCAACACGCTCCGCGCCCCACCCCTTAATATTCCATCCCATGAATCAGAGCTTTCCCCGCATTTTCCCCACGTTACGGGAACCGTTGCCTCGGCTCCAGGGAGCGTTGGAGGCCGGCGCGCGCGAGGACGTGCTGGGACTCCGCCACTCTATGACGCACGTGCACTCGCGTCGGGGCGCCTTCCTTTATTTACGAGCGGTGTCTCGACCTCTCCTTCCTTGTTTCCCTCCCCCCTCGTGCCTCGCGACCGACCCCGCGAACGACGCCGGGGAAGCGATATTTCGCCACTATCAGGCGCTGATCCCGGGCCTCCCTAATGCAACGCTAATGGCAACGGTTTCTTCCCTCATTTCCGGACGCCGCTAGCGCCGCCAGACGAAATAAATCGAAGCTCCATTAGAAGCCTTGGGGGGTGCCGGGACTTCCGCCGCGCCATCTGCCGGCGCGCGCAGGGCGGGGTCCGCGTAGGGGGAAGGGCGGCATCTCGAGTGGAGGGTGGCGGTAGGGCTGGGTGTAGACGGGAGTGGTGAAGGCTGCAGGAAAAGGCGAAAGTTTTTAAGAGAAGACGGTACTGTAATGTGTTGATACCATTGATTGATGGATTGGTTGATAAATTAGTGGTTTCGGGTGCGTCAACTGCTAAGGTAATTAGTCCCATAAGTGTCGTGCATGTTTTATCACGGGATGCGGTGGTGATCTTCCCTCGCTGACTGGCGAGATCTGGTGGCAACCTACACCGGTTTGTGGGGATTTTCCCCAATACGTTTTTGATTGATTTTTTTCGTGTTTCCGGGCGCGTCAACTGCTTTGGTCATTACCCTTAGTAACCTACACCGCTTTTGTGAGATCCGTCGGCTACTGGGGTTTCCCCTAACCAAGACTCTCTACCAGCGGGCACTGTCCATCCGGGACAAGCTCTAAGCTACCGACCGGTCTCCCGGAATATGCGGTAGTGTAGTGCATGTTAGTGTAAGTGTGAGTGTAAGGGGTGAGGATAGGACAAGGAAGAGGAAGGGAACATCGCGCTTCTGTCCGTGGTCCGTTTGTAGGGTACTGCTCCGGCATTCGCCTGGTGTTTATCGGAGAAATCACGTAAAACTACCGATCTAAACAGCCGGCTGCTAGAATTCTCCCCCAGACAGCGACTGAATTCGACCTAGCTCAAAAGCGAGTGTCAAAAGTCCTGCTGCCGTCAGGACTCGAACCTAGGACCTCCCGATCAGAGGTGCTGTCCCCAATAAAGTAGATCCCACCAGCATGGTTCTGCCTCAGACGGGGCAAGCTCTCGGCTCCCGACCAGTTTCTCGACAAGTGTGGTAGTGTAGAGTAAGTGAGTGAAAGTGTGTGTCAGTAAGCGGTGAGGATAGAACAAGGAAGAGGAAGGAAAGTTCGCACGCTGTCCAAGGCCCATTTGTTATGGTACTGTTCCAGCATTCGCGATCGAAGAAACCAGGGAAAGCTACCTATCAGAGCATCCGGCTGCTAGAATTTCCCATACACCGGCTGAATTCGACGTAACTGACAAGCCAGTGTCGAAAATTTTGGCACCGTCGAGAGTCGAACCCCAGGACATCCCGATCAGAGGCACTGCGTACTGTTAGGAGTGGTTGTGGAATTGTAGAAACGACGGTAAGGTGGTGGGTGCCAACAGTTGACACGAGCGATAGTGGGATGATACCAACACAAAGAGGTAGAACAAGCATCAAAGTGTGGTGTGAACGACAGTTTGGTTGTTCCAGTGACAGATTGTAGGAGAGAGGCACAGTAGTGGTGCAAACCGTAATGAGGTGATACAACGGTATTAGTTATGCGACAGATAGGGAGGCGGTGTCAGTAGCTACGGAACGTAAAATCTGAAATTTAAACTAAGAAGTGTCTGCGTACTTGATGGCGGAGTTGTATTGGTGTAACATGCGGTGTGGTATTTGTACTACAGTTTCATGGTTTGAGAGTATAAAGTATGTTGAAAGGTTCAATGTACAGGTACGACAGTTTGTCTGAGTAACTGGGTTAATTAACAAGCAACAGTGTGGTTATGCGATTATACGTGGTATGGTAGTGGAAGCTATAAGTCCAACTGTAGTTGTAAAAGCAGCAGTATTGTGCACGAGCGGATTTAGGGCTCATGTTTGTGTGGGAACAGGGTCGCAGGGAGGGCGTCCGGGGCTGGAGCGGAAGAAAAGGAGGTGGTAACGACGGCGAGGGGGAGGGGGAGCAAGAGGGCGGCGGCCGTGGAGACCACGTGATAACGGGCCCGGTTTCCGCCCAGAAGCCCCAGTGTTGCTGTTTTTCCAAACTGTTATTATCTGCAGCAAACTTGAGCCATGCTAATGGCGCAGCGCGTGGGCCACGATATCCGGGATTATGCTTGCGGGACGCGGCCCGCGCCGCTGGGGAGAAGCAGGCGGAGCGGGAGAACGGGCGCCAGCGTGCAAGGAGGCCGGGCGGCGGGAGGGGAATGTGGAAGAACGACACGTGGCCCAGCGGGGGAAGGGGCCGCCAAAGTAGCAGGAAAGTGATGCAGAATGAGACGATGCATCAAGAAATATTCAATATCATGCGTTTAGGGAAAATATAAAACGATTAAAAAGTTATTGGTTATTAAATTCACCAATGGTATAAGTATGGGACGGCAAATAAGTTTGCAATATGACGTAATGATATTGTCCCTGGAGTATCGTATGTGATTGTGAACAGTTACGCTCAAATGTCCAATCTTCTGAGAAGCAGACAGAAGGAGAAAGGGCTTACCAGTATGCAAAGAGGCGGGCGGAGGAAGTTAGGTTCGATGAGAAGGGGAACGTGGAAGAACATCCCTTGGCAAAAGTGGCGGAAGGGGTCGAGAAAGTGGCAGGAAAGTGATGCAGAATGATACAGTGCAACAAGAAAGATTCAACATTATAAGTTTAGGGAAAACAGAAAACGATTAAAAATCATTGGATATTAAATCAATGACATTAAAATAAAACAGCAAATACAGTTCCATGGCATTGTAATGGTAATTGTCCCTGGTGTATCGCATGCGATTGTGAACAGTTTCTCTAGAATGTCCAATCTTCTAATAATTTTATTAAGACAAAGTTTTGTCAATTTGCTCAAATAAATAATTAATTTTAGGTATTGTTTTCATTCACAACAATTTATTTCAATCAATGATTCATATGGACATATTTTCAAAGGTCTCAACTCCCCTCAAAAATATTTGGAATCTAAAAATTTAGTACATTGCCGCGATATGGCATTCCGGCCCTCGCGACACGCCGCCGCCGAAAACGGCGCTCCTAGCTCGCCTCTATTCTCTATCAGCGAGATGCCAGAGGCAGCCGTCGCTCCACCACTCAGTAGGAAGGCTTCGCTACCTGAATACGTGACACAAATTCTATACACTATACACTTGTTATGCGGATTCGGTGGTATAACGCACCGGTTAACAGTCAGCGTACCGGACTGTTGTACTCGACTTGCGGGTTCAAACCCGATCGAAGCCGTGGATTTTTACGGGCGAAAATATTCTTCGTACCCTTCCTTCGGAGGGAAGTTAAGCCGCTGTCCATGTTAGTATGTAAAGATCCTCAAGCCTAAAAGAAGCCTCTGAACAAATTGAGATCCGCCTGTTTCGTCGCCAAGACAATACCTCCTTTCTCCGCTAGGTGGTGAAAGGACCGTAACGAAATTTGCGTGGTTAGACGGAAGAGCAGGCCTGATGGCTCGAGTCTCGCCACGTAAAATAAGGCATTAACTAACTAACTGTTCTCTTTCCCCTGGACGAGGTACTGGATTCTTCTTCTTCTGGATACTTCTCTCCCGCAACACGCGACAACATAATACAACCTGAAAAAATTATTGCAATATTTTGAAGAAAACGCAGGAAAGTTATGAGAGAAAAATAAGAGGAAAGGATCGAAGAAAGGCAAGTAAATTGCGTGCAGTGAGTTGATGCCTAAACATAAATAAAATATATTGGTATATACTGCAAAAGGAAAATGAGGTGTCACACTTTACATTTCAATCTAAAAAGCACGTTAAATATCTATAAGTGAGTCGAAGAAAATCAGCCTAATGTGAACGAGTGGAAATAAAGGTACAGATTAAATATAACGAAACAAATTGTGCCTAATATCTATCAATAGAGCCCTGCAAAGAAAAAATGAGGGATAATCGATCTTTTAGACACTCAAATGATTGTGCATTATAGTTACGTACAAGTCGAAACATTTTGCCTCGGTAGATCACTGATTCTATTTAGTGCGAGTATGCGTAGCAGAAAACTACGTTTCGAGTTTCGCGCAAGACATAGATGCTTTCTTGGCTATGACGCGGTTCTTTTCTCGGATTACCATACGTCCCAACAGAACTAGAATTCCATTCAATCACCATCGTCCTACCATTATCGTTCTTTTGACACGAGCACCTTACTGTTCTTCAAGCAAAGTATTTTGAAGGGAAACCATCACTAATGGCATGTTCAAGAAAGGAACATAAAGGCGCAAATGTCTCTCTCATCAATTGTCAAAATGAATTTTTAACTCATCAAAAGTAGTAATCAGACCCAAGTTGGACCAGAAGTACGCAAGAAATCAAAGAACAATTGAAACGCTTCAGTGGACTAACACAACCGAACTGAACTGTTTTTTCGGAGGATAAGAACCAGTCATTCCGACATACTAAAGAAGGATTTGAAGCTCGAAACCAATATCAATGCACAAGAGAGTGCATAACAATAATAGCTGTTAGTACCAGCCAGTTCTTAAGTATGTGACAAGTCACAAAGCAAATACACCAACACACCTTGAAGATGAAGACACCAAAAAGAATGACATCGATAAAACGAAATAGTTGAGAGTGAAAAGAGGCAACTTCCATTTTCAGGAATGAGTACAACATAACATAACATAACATAACATTAATATAATATAATATAATATAATATAATATAATATAATATAATATAATATAATATAATATAATATAATATAATATAATATAATATAATATAATATAATATAATATAATATAGGCACATACTTTCTGCCTGTACTTTCACGCAAAATTACGAGAACAATACTCAAATTTTCGAATAATTGTACGTGACATTATCTCAAAATCTATCTTTAAGGAACAGATTTCACTAAGAGAAAAACCTCTTTCTTTAATATTTTTGTTGTAGGAGTCACCGAAAAAATTTTGAAATTTGCCAATTTTCAAAAAATTAGGGTTATCAACGACAATGAGACCTGTACAATTTTCTTAAACGTTCTTTTCACTATCCGAATAACAACATTTAAGTAAACGATTATGGAGCTAGTTTTTTAAATTAGGAAAATTATCCTGGGGCTTCACATAAAGTAAAATGTAAATATCTGTTTTAAATTCAAGGGGCCGCGACGTCAGCCAGATCAATAGGGAATTATTAATTTTGAAGAAAATCGACTGAACGATTTAGTCGCTAGCTTTGTTCATAGATGGACAGACAATCGTAGAGACGGATGGACAGCAGACGGACGGACAGACGGACGGACACACGGACAGCAGACGGACAGACAGACGGACGGACGGACGGACGGACAGACGGACAGACAGACGGGCGGGCGGACGCACGGACGGATGGACGGCGGACGGACAGACGAACGGACAGACGACGAACGGACGAGACGGACGGACAGATGGACGGACGGACGGGCTGTCGGATGAAAGGACGGACAGATGTTTACGGACTGATGGATGGACGGACGGACTGACGTTTGGCCTTCGTTCGATTTTTCGGTACAAAGAACGCAAAAAACATGGATTCTCGCAACATCGCGTGTTAGATCCTTTTCCCCCTAAATTTAGCTACTGTATTTATCCACCTTTTCGTTACGAGGTCCCTGTAAAAAGAGTTTTTCTGACAAAAATTCGCCGTTCTTTTGCTCAGCATTACATATCTTTTTCTCTACTGCGCAAGCAGTAGCGAGAAAGTAAAAAGCAGAGGATGAAAAGGGCAATACCCATTAACCCGACCGAATACATGGCAATAATAAGATTTGGATGCGAGTAGACTCGCATGCCCACCCGCACCGCTACCCAGCAGCTGAGAAGCCCCAGTCGCTGCAACGTAGTACCGAAGGGGCTGCGGCGGAGCGGCGTCCGGTGGGAGCAGTAGAGCGCGGCGAGGGGCGGCGCGGAAGCTTATCTGCGCTCGTTGCCGCGCGCCACCTGCGCGCCCAGGTGCGCACGCGCAGCCGTGCGCTAATGATGAGGCACGGGCCTCGGCGGGCGCCACCGGGCGCGCACGTGGCGCGGGCGCGAGGCGACTGCCAAGTGGAGGAGGGAGAGGCGGTGCGAGTGGATACGGAAACGGTGGGTGCAGTAATGTTATTTCACGCTACAGAGTAGAGAAAGTAAACGAATCCAGTTGATAAATTTAGAAAAAAATCCTCATCAGTGTAGGTGATGACGATGTTAGTTTCAGTGAATGCGATCAATGAGTAAAGAGAGTGAACATGGCAGCTGACACCGGAGCGGTAGCTCAGAGCATCAACTGATATCACCGCAGCGCCTCTGACCGGGAGGTCCTAGGTTCGAGTTCTGACGGCGGAAGGATTTTCGACACTTGCTTTTCAGCTAGGTCGAATTCAGTCGCTGCCTGGAGGAGAATTCTAGCGGCCGGCTGCTCTGATCGGTAGTTTTCCGTGGTTTCTCCGATCAACGCCAGGCGAATGCCGGAGCAGTACCCTACCAAACGGGCCACGGACCGCGCGCGATCTGTCCTTCCTCTTCCTTGTCCTTTCCTGTCCCTTTCACACACACACACACTTACACTAACATGCACCACACTACCACATATTCTGGGAGACCGGTCGGAGCTTAGAGCTTGACCCGGCTGGGGCGGTGCCCGCTGGTGGGAGGGGAAACCCCACTACTCGAGGGTAGGTCGGCGCCGGATCGCCATCTAGCGGGGAAGATCACCGCCATCTCCCGAGAAAAACATGCACTACACTAACGGACTAATTACAAAGCAGTTGACGTGCCCAGAAACACGAACAAATTAATCAATCAATCAATTGACTGCTGATGTAGCAAGGGTGGTAGAAATGCAGAATGTAGGAGTGGTGGAATGCGGTGGTAGAAAAGGACACCGGCGGTTACATCAAGAGAGGCGATAGTGATGAAGTATTTGTGGCTTTCATGCAGTTAAGCGAGATGTTCATCTCGGTATGGAAATATAACTAATGGTGTTTGTGGTGATGTAGTTTGAGGTGAAGGTGGTTGAGATGCTGGTACGAGAAAGAAGGCAAGGTTCGCGGTAAGGTGAAAGGGAAGTTGGAAGGAGATGGTTGAAATGCGATTGCTGGTCGTGGTGGTGGAGTTTGGGTTGAGGTGAAGGAGATTGCGGAGCTTGTGCTAGTATTGGTCGTGGAGAGGAGGTGGGGAGGGCAATAGGTCACCGCAGGGAGATGAGCTGCTGGTGGCGACGTACGTGGTGTTGGTAGCGCAGGTTTTGAGATCGCAGGTGGTGGCGGCGCTCATGGAAGCGGCGTAAGGGAAAACAGCATTGTGGCGGAGTAGGTGATAGCGACGCAGAAGTCGCTCTAGGTGGTATTATTGCATGTGGTGATCATACAAGTGTGGACAAAGTAGGTGGTGGCAAGGCAGTTCATAATGCACTTGCTGGTAGCGCTGGAGTTGGCAGCGCAAGTAGTAGCAGAGCCTGTGCCTCCTCCACCACCCTTAATGAATGGCGGTGGCGGAGGCACAGGCTCTAGAGGTGCAAGTGAAAGTGGTGGAGATGACACTGGGAAGAATTGAAAACGCACCGGTATCGCACGTATTGAAAGTGCACGTGCAGTCAGCGCAAATGTTGCGCCGTACGTGGTGGCAGCGCACGTGTTGGCGGAGTAGGTGGGTGGAGGCTCAGGGAATGGAAGCACTGATTGTGCCACGGTGTTAGTGTCGTAGATGGTGGCAATGGCGTCACCGGTGATGAAGGCAGAAGCTGTGAAAGTACATCTGATTGCAGGGAATGTTGCCAGCCGAGGAAACTAAAGTGGTGGTAGTTAGTTAGTTAGTTAATGCCTTATTTTACGTGGCGAGACTCGGGCCATCAGGCCTGCTCTTCCGTCTAACCACGCAAATTTCGCTACGCTCCTTTCACCACCTAGCGGAGATGGGTGGTGAAAGGAAGCCGGTATTATCATGGGCGACGAAACAGGCGAATCTCAATTTTGCTTAGAGGCTTCTTTCAGGCTTGAGGATCTTTCGCATGCAGTAAATCAGCTACACGGGACAACCGGCTTTACTTCCCCTCCGGAGGAAGGCGTACGAAGGATTTTCTCGCCCTTAAAATCCACGGCTTCATCTGGTTTGAAACCGCAGTCGGGTACAACAGTCCGGTACGCTGACCGTTATACCACCGAATCCGCTACGCACGTGATGACAGCGCACGTGATGACAGCGCACGTGATGACAGCGCACGTGATGACAGCGCACGTATAATAGCGCACGTGATGACGCGCACGTGATGACAGCGCACGTAATGACAGCGCACGTGATGACAGCGCACGTGATGACAGCGCACGGATGACAGCGCACGTGATAAGCGCACGTGATGACAGCGCACGGATGACAGCGCACGTATGACAGCGCACGTGATGACAGCGCACGTGATGACAGCGCACTGATGACAGCGCACGATGACAGCGCACGTGATGACAGCGCACGTGATGACAGCGCACGTGATGACAGCGCACGTGATGACAGCGCACGTGATGACAGCGCACGTGATGACAGCGCACGTGATGACAGCGCACGTGATGACAGCGCACGTGATGACAGCGCACGTGATGACAGCGCACGTGATGACAGCGCACGTGAACGCGCACGTGATGACAGCGCACGTGATGACAGCGCACGTGATGACAGCGCACGTGATGACAGCGCACGTGATGACAGCGCACGGATGACGCGCACGTGTGGCAGCGCACGTGATGGCGCGCGATGCGCGGCGTGAGCAATGGCAGCAACGATCGAGGAGGTGCAAGTGTTGGTTGCGCGGTTGTTGGCGGCGGTAGCAGCACTGGTGGTGGCGTGGGGGACGGCAACGCTGAGGGGGGGGGGAGGGGCGGGGGCGACAGAACGTGAAATTGGGAGAGGAAGTGATTGTGGGGGCGTAATGAAGCGGCAAAGGAGGAGAAGGAAATGAAGGGCGAGTAATCTACACGACATGTATTTATCATATCTTTCAATTATCTTTTAGACTATCGTGATAGTATTTTTTAAGAATTTTTCTCATTGATTTCTTATTTCTAACTAGCCATAAAGTCGAGTACGGATGAGTTTGATGGAGTCAGTAGTTGTGAATTTTATGTTCAACTGATGATTAAAAAATAAGTTTTACTATGTCATTGTAAGTGCGTGAAAGATTTCCCAACAGAAAACAAGAATTACTTAAACATTGAAAACTGACGAAAAACAACAACAATGAAAAATAACAAAAAAATATACATTTCTATTACCCTTTATGAGAAGCATCATTTACAAGTAACCTAGTATGCACCAATTAATACATAAAATGAGTAAAACTAACAAAAATGTCATAATCCAAGCTCTGGTCAGTGAACAAACTATATTAGGCTATAATAATGGCCAAATTTTAAAAAATGCATTTATTTTCGCATTAAAGGAACAATATTATGAAAGTTGTACGATTTGGGTAACATTCCTTAATACAAAATACGAACGTGAATTCAACCGTCGCATTTGCTCACGCACACACACTTAAACCTGCGCTCTAAAATGGGCTGTATTATAAAACATTATTATCATATTAAATATAAATTAATGATCAAAACATCACTGCGAAAGTCTTCAAAGGGTTTCAATAAACGACACGGACAATTTGAGCAGTTATTTTACGAGTTTAAAGTTTAGTAGTTACAGTAGTTTTAAGAGTAAGTGTTAGTTACTCAATAGATTCAAACTGCTATACGAAGGAGAGAAGTTCAGCAAAGGCGGGCAGCCACCCGCACCGAGTCATAATAAAGACCGCTCTTCTACTCCGCCGCATTGCTACTCCGAATGTCTCTACCTGTTGTCGCCTCCACCGGCGTACGGCTGGAACTCGATGCCCAAGAGCGCCACGGCAGAGAGGTAGTGACTGTAGGAACTGGTTTAGTGGTGAGTTGGCTTTTACATAATTGAAATGATTGAAGGCGTTGTCATTGTCAACGCCTTCAATCATTTCAACTCTATTTATTTCAATAAGAGCACCTTTCAATCGCTTAGCCATCATCATCAGTTTTTTTACTATAGTAGTCGTTTTTGTGACTTCCAGACACCAATCATTTCAAGACTGTAGGAAGTCTCTTTAGAAAACCGTGGGAAAGCATAAGTGGAACTAGATATGGAAATGTTGGGTTTTCGAAAACACTGTTAGAAGTTTGATTGTGCTCCTATAAGAAAAAGGAAGAGATTTATATTTTGAATGTATTTTACATTTTCAGTACTGACTGCAGTACCTACTTAATACTTAGAAACTGTGCATAAATGCAGGCATTCAAATAAAATTACTAAGATACGTTGAAAGATAATGATACTGAAAAAAAAGTTACGAGTCAGACATAACTAAAGTGGAAAAATACCATTTATTGAAAATCCTGTCGATTAACAACGAGATTAATATTAAAGGACAAAAATAATGAGTTCCTGAAGTTAACTGTCCGTAATACGTTTTTTGATCACCACCAAAAGTATATTTATCTTTGAATCTTGTTTCAAAATACATTCCGGTTTGTAGTGTCATTTCATGTGGAAATTTAAGTAACAAAAAAATTGCATCATACAACTTTAACTAATTAAGGATATCATACCATAATGTATCTGCCCGTGACGTGTACACCAGCGTCAAGTGATGTTGAATATCGATATAACATGACAGCGTCAGAGCACCGTGTCTGAGTTGGGAGCTCTCTGACATCGAGGGCAGTGGCTTGCATTCTCCCCACCACTCCCCACTCCTCCCCGACCCAACATCGCATCCAGTCACCTTGCTCCTACCCACCCCGCTTCGCGCCTCCCCTTCTCACCCCACTAATCTCGACTACTACCCCTTCATTTCGGCATGCTACAACCCGCCCCGCCCAACCACCTCCCCATCGCGTTTCACCTCGCTCCACCACACACTCCCCCTCCCCTTCCCCTCCCCGGCGGGAGATTTACAACGCAGCGCTCCATTAACTGGTTATCGGCGCTAATCGGCCCGAAAGAGGCGATCGCCGCGCAAACCACCAGCAGCGATTTAATTAGGGAGGCCGCGCACCGGCCGGGCCGCGGTGAAGTGCTCCATCAGCGGTCGGGCGTCCCCGATGTCGCCGCTGCCGCCGCCCCAGTGGGCGCCACCGCCCAACCGCGTCGCTAGAGCTCCTAGTTCCCCTAGCCTCGCGTCTGCTATATATATGCAGTCATGCTGCACTAATGTAGGTGAACATTTGAAGATCATTCATTGATCATTAAGTTAGGAGGATGATGTAGGCCGATAAAATATAATGTAAAGCACACGGGGTGGCGAATATTGAATCAGCATTTTGTCTGAGCTGTAGGACCACGGGACCGCTTCTAAATATCAAATCGTAAATATGTAGTAAGTTCTATCAAAATCAATGGATATTTATAAGGAAAGGATTTAAATCATTTTAAGGGTTCTATTTTTACCGTGTTACCTCATCTAATCCATATATGTTGTCACGCTATTTCCAACCAACCTCCAACTTGCTTTTCAACCAACGCAATGCAGGAGCTACCACCTTCTCCAAGCAATCATCGATGCTACTTTCATTCCCACAAACATCACTAACACTTTATATCCCCATACCCTCTTCTGGCATCCTTTTGAAAGAAAACATGGCATCTTCCACAATGCTGAAATCGTCAAACCTGTTCGCAAACTTCTTTAATTGTTTTTTCATCTAGGGCCACATCTCATTGTTTATTCATCCTTCTACATACGTCTTTGTAGCACTGACTATAGAATCAATCCTCACTAACTTGATCGGTGTCACTATTTCGAAATCGCTGATACCAATGCAGTGACTCGGTTTCAATCATCAGCTCCCTCTCTCTCACTCCACTAAAGACTCCCTCTCAGTCCTCTCTTTCTATTCTCTTCTACCTCATCCCTTCTATTTCTCTCCCGATTATGCAGTCACCTCCCCTTTCCGATAATGTACTCCTCTGACGCGCCCACACTCGTGTCCAGTCCACAATTCTTTTCACCTTCCTGACCCGTCCTCATCGGCCCGCCCAGCCAATCGCGCGCCCATCCTTCTCGCGGTGACCGGCCGTCCCAGCTGTAATTAAATCCAGCGGTGGCGCTTCGTGTAGCTGCGGATAATTTTCAATAAACGTCGCATACGGCTCGATATTTCCAAACATCGAAACTAATTCGGCTGCGGGGACGTGGAGCGGAGGTCAGCTGCGGGCGAGTGCCAGCCGGAAGCCACTCTGTGCCATTTCTGAACGCGCGCGGCTCGCCCAGCCGGCCGGCAGACCGGCGCGTTGGCACGCTACGTGTTTGCGATTTATTGTTTCAGATTGCGAAGTAAAAGTACAATAATCGCAGCTTTTATCCTGGCGATACCCATAGGTAATTGGCTAATAAAATGTCTAGCAATTTCGATGGTAATTGCCTCACACAGCTGAATCAGGAGTTCGAAATTTTGGTATGTCCGAGCATGAAATCACCCATAGAATTTAACGCACTGATTGCGTCATTGCACCAGTTGATATGCTTCGATTTTAAAACAATTTTCTCTCCATAAGAGAAATTTTAATGGTGCGAGTAAAAAGAGAAATAACTGGACATAAAATTTTGCCTAAATCTAATTCGGGTAAGCTTGAATGATACCATGATTTTAAGACCATTAACGATAATTTTCTCAATTAAAATGTATTTGACAAAAGTAGACATAACTATTGTGATGAACCCATCCTGCCGCCACGGCAACACACGCATGCGCGCAATGCGCGTAGCTCGCGGTCTGGGCACCTCACAAGGGGGGGGGGGAGATACCGTCACACCGAAGTGCGTCGGTAATCAGCTGACAGGTGTGCGCGTTAAATTTATCAATGAAGGGCGCCAAACGGGCACTTACCTATCAGCTGGCACCGGCATTTCGAGAACCTCAGGGCAGGCACTCTTGAATGAGGGCATGCACGGGGTTTCTATTACTACCACTACTTTACAATAATCACAAAGTTTTGTAACTTTAAGTGTCAATCACCTGAATGGCAAGAACACATTTATTGCATTTGTTTCAATAATACAATTTGGGTAAGGATTCCCCTTAAACTAAATTATATGTTATTTACATTAAATGACACCTTTCCTATTTTTTACTGTCTTTGGAATGATTACAAAATGAAAGTCTTTCGTTCACCTCTTTCGATGATTGCACAATCCGTAGTCGTCCTCGAAGCAGTCGCTGTCGCGAGCCACACCACGGCAAGGCGCAGCCGACCGGAAGCAGCAGTGCGTGCGGTGATGGTGCTCCTGGCTCGATCGGTGATTATTGGAGAAGTCGTCTGACGCCACCCACTCCTCACCAGGCCAGCCTCAATGACTCGGCTGCACAATCATTCCTTCCGGAGGCGCCGGCCCGTTGAAATCGGAATAAATTCCTGATTGTCTTTTTATACTGGGCGGCCTGCACTATGTTGGTCGACCCCAAGTCACTGCTCCACTACCTCTCATCAATACTGCAGTCTCAATTCTGTCTCGTTCTCTCGCCTTCTATCCGTCTTCTGCCAAAATCCGCCGCTCTCGAGCTTCCTGCGTCGCATCCCCACCCTTTTCCAAGTTTCGCCCATCGCTCCTTCACGTGATTGGAATTTTGAATATTATTGGCCGAAATCTTAGTTTCCAAAATATTCGACGCGAGTCGAAGCCGATAGGATTTTCAAATTAACCTCATTTTCTGGGCGCCTGATTGGTGGTCTTTGTTGTGCGTGTGTACACCGGAGATGAACAAAGCAGTCCTTTCTGCTGTCTTCGTGACGCTTATATGGGTCCTACGGAACTCTTCAACAGTAGCCGGGATCTCTATAATTTGCTTGTTCCGGTGCCTAGCCGTGCACGTGGACTGGCCGCCGGTTGCCTGAAGGGCTGTCCCGAGGGACAATTGCACCTAATCGTAAATCTTTGAATCTTCTGGCACGCGTTCGCGCGTCTTGCGCTGAGCCGTGTCAAATCAGGACCTTCCTCATCGGCGTGACAGAGGGAAAGTTTTGGGTCCGGCGACTAGCAATGACCTCATTGCACTATATTAGAGAGAAGAAAACATTTAACGAAATGGAGAAACTAGAAAGAAAAAAATGTATTGAAAGAAAAGAAAAAAAGTTTGGTATGACCAAGCATGAAATCTCCCACCGAGTTAAACGTGTTGATGGTGTCACTGCACCGATTTTACTATATGATAGGATATTCAAACAATTTTTTCCGAACAAAAGTAATTATACTTGTACTAATTAAAACGAAGTAAATGGAAATAAAATTTTACGTAAGTCTAATACTTACAAACCTAAGCGCAAAATGAGACCATAATTTTGAACACATTAATAATGTTTTTTAAATAAAATATAATTGACAAAAGTTGACATAATTGTACTAAGAAAGAAGCAAATATTTACCACTTATTTGCGAGATTTAAAATATATATGACTCACAAGTTACATGCAAGAAAACAGTTCATGCAACGTATTACACGCAATAAAACGTATTTCAAAAATAATTATTTTCCTCCAAAATTTAATTGTGAAAAGAGGAACAAAATACAATGTATGAATAAAGCGGAATAGCCAAATATAGCATAAACGTGCATTTCACAGTTACTTTCAATACAACCGAGAGTTCAAGAACACCCCAGACTTGCACAGGACAATGGAAGTACATCAATGACGTTCATGCTATGTAGGTAGTAATAAACAAGACAATCTTAATATACTAATATGATTTTAGTTCCTTGATAATTCTCAACCATTTGGTAATATTGCCTATTATCATCAACGTTAAATATAAATCTTAATCAAGCAACATACTCAAGAAGTAGCATTAATCTACTCATCAGAAATACAGTATATTTGTATTAATTAGGAATGGAATTACGCAGGTATTGATTTTATTATTATTTTAAAAGAATTTTAATTGACGTATTAATGCGACTGCGGAAAGTAAATATCAGTTTTTAACAAACAGAAAGCACACATAAAGCCTCCAGCACATTCCTCGAAAACACTTTTGTTTGAAAATGCTCTCAGTCGCAAAAGGAAATCCTTCTCCTCTTCGTGCATAATTCCCCAGAGACCGACGCGAACTTCTCCAACTACAAACATCGGAAACAGAACTCAAGAGCAGCAATCTGTTTCTCTGGCTCTGGGAGTCTGACTTAACGCAATGCAATGTCGTGCCTCTGGTACTCCTTTCCGCACGTTCCTGAACATCCAGCGCCGTGGGCGGTGGCGATGGTGGCAGCGGCGGCGCGGTTCGCAGCTTCTGCGCCCGGAACCAGTTCCTGCCCCCGCTCCACTCCTACCAGCTCCGCCTTCACCCGGTCCCCGCGATCCCAAACTTCCTCGCCCCTTCACATGCCCGTCCACATCCCTTCTCGTCTTCTCCACCCTCGTCACTCCTACCACCTCCTCAACCCATCGCCACTCTTCCCATTCACATCCCTGTTCGTTCCTCTTCACCCCTCGCCACCCCTCCACGACCAATCTCCCCTCTTCCCCTTCACATGCCCGTCCACATTCCTCCTCATCCCTCTCCACCGCTCGTCACCCTTGCCGCCCTCCTGGACCCACCGCCGCGGCCCTCCCTCCGCTTCGAAGCACACCGAACGCCTCGCGCACCAAATCCAATTATCGGCTTCAGCCGCGGGGAAAAACCCGCCAGAGGCTATATAGACCTCGCCTAATTTGTTGTACGGATGTATCTGGGAGGGGAAACTAACAGAGTTAGCGAGTTGGGCGACAGTTTACACAGACGGCTGGCGCCAGGCTTTTGTGCAGCCGTCTTATCTGTCGGCGGTGGCGGTGACGAGGGCGACGGGTGAGAGGGTGACGGAAAGGGGAGTGAGAGCCCGAGGCAACAATGGCGCGAGACGAGACGGCACAGGAAGTACAGAAATCGTCGGAGGTGGAAGAGAAGTAGGACTGAGTGAACACTCTTCAGGGGCAATTTCTTTTATTCCAGAGTTCTAAAAGAATGATATTAATATAGCACAAATTATCAACAAGTTCATCGCGCAGTGAATTTAGTGAGAAGAGTTTCAATTTCATTAGTTTATTAACTTCACCTTTCTTGTTAAAAACACTAATAAAATTTTTAGTAATTATGTAAACAATAAAACTAGATTTAAGCTTTAATTTATCAATTTTAAACATCCCAACTTAATAATACCGCGACATAGTAGTTTAGATGCTCAGGTCAGACAACAAAAATCTCAGTAGATATGAAGAATACCTCAACGAAGCACTGCATTAGCTATACCAAGTATAGTTATAGTAGAGTGTAGCAGAACCACAACTACCAACGCAAGTCAAGGTCGGGGATGTTAGTTGTACATATGGAATACATTATATATATATATATATATATATATATATATATATATATATATATATATATATATATCAATCAACCGACATCGTTAGAATTATCCTCCAGACAGACTGAATTCGACCTAGTTGAAAAGCTAGTGTCGAAAATCCTGCCGCCGTCAGGACTCGAACCTACGACCTCCCGGTCAGAGGCGCTGCATAATTCAAGAAATCGCCGCTGGAGTACTTGTGCAGGGGGCGTCATGTGTGAAACAAAGCGGATGAGAGTCGTTGTAAAGAAGAAGACTACGAGGTGAGTACTCGTGAGCTCTTCAGTTCCTTACCTCAGGCTGCATATGCAACCTGACTGAATGTCATGGGAGGAGTGCGTTTAGGAATATTGAAGAGGAAAAGATCAAAGAAAAAGTTCGAATCAATTTTCAAAGTACAACTTAGTTCCGTGAAAGTAGTTCAAAGAAAACGCGCAGGAGAGTCTAGCAATTTCAAAGGCTTTTATAAGTTTACTGTTTATGTCATCTAAATTTTTTAAAAATAAATAAAATAGAGGGAATCTTTTATGATAATTTGTACAGTTACTCATGCACAATAAAATGTCTGGTTATCACACCAACATTGTAATTACTTCTTGTTTTATATCAGCATTCTTTTCGAAATATCTTATATTTATTAATATAATTACAATAATCACTTTTAAGCTAATTTAAATATCGATAATTGTGTCAATTGATCATACGATATTAATTATTTGCCATAGTACGTAACACGACGAGTAGTAAAATACATGATAACTGAGCTGTAACAACACGACATACTTACTTACTTGTTCTAAGCTGACGCGCCTAACATATCGTTATTTTGGAGCTAGAACGTGTCAATACAACTCAAATATCATATTCTTGTTTGATCACTGAAACATAACTTCTCTTGATTCAGTTACTGACTAAAGTATTATCCCTTTACCGAGTTATTTAACGGTAGAATTTCCAACATAGTGTTTCTATCAACTTACGCGTTCAACGCACAATATATTTGAACCATAAACTGTAACTGAACTAACGTGTTTAACGTTCTAGATTCATGAGCCTGATTATCCGTTAGTTATGGAATTCCCTGCCACGTTGGAAAGAAGAGGTGCGGCGTGACGCGACGCGCTGTCACATCAAGGGGAACCTCGCTGCAGGCGGCGTCGGGCCGCAAGTGGCTGCCGTAAAAGCTGATGACCCTCCACTCGGCGGCCCGCGCCCCGCCGCGTCGGCCGCAAAGCTGGTGCCCTCATCAAGATATCGCGCGCGATTTACGCGGGTCAACGACCGGCGCCCGGAGTGGGGACGCAAGGTGATGCTAGACAAATCGAAGCGAAGAGAAGCGAGAAGTCCTTAGGTGGTAGTGAGGCGAAGGAGTGTAGTGAGAAGTGAAGTGGAGCGAGGCGGTTCACGTTTTGCTTAATCATGTTTTTATCAGCATCCTTACCCTCTTCTTCACCATCTTTCTGATCTTCATCATCTTATCTTCATTATCATCTTATCAATACTGTCTTTACCTCTTTCATATTTATCATTGTTATCTTCTTCCCCTCCTTTATTTTAATTTGATCATTTTTTTTTTGTTTTTTCACAATTATCTTCAATAGCTGCCATGTAATAAATGCAATAACTGGAACATAAATACGACTCGATCAATAATGACTTAACTATCGTAATTTAGGGCATTACACATGATAGATTGTCAATCAAATGTCTCATTCGTCAGTTGAAAAATTTCGGTTTCATTTATTCTTCTGTGCAGTAAATTAACTTACTGTGTAATATTCAAACATCTTCTTCTGTCATTTCATTGTTACATTGACAATATTCCAATGAATCCTAGAATTTACTATAATACTAGTTGTATTGTATTATAGCTGTAAATTAAAGATTTTAAAATTCTAGCAGTTGAATTTTTCTTAACATCACTCCCAGTTTTTAGATGGCTACAATTTCTTCAGACATGAACCAATGATTTTACAACTAAATCTGAGACAAATGGTAGTCCTTGGGGTTTTCTTTAACATGTTTATTCTAATATTTCAGTTTAAAAATGCCGCCTGTATTGGGTGTAGAAGAGCAGGCCAGAATAGCAGCTCGTTATGAGGTCTGGGGTTCTGTGGAGCAAGTACAAAGGTGGGGAAGACTGAACAAAGGAACCACGCAACACTGGAAGAAAAACAGTTACAAACTGCCATTCCAAATCACTAACAGCCGGGAGTACCACCGATGCAAGGAGCTCAGGAAGACCATCAACTTCGAGGAAAAAAGAGAATGTTGGCAAAGTTCGTGAAATGTTCTCGTAGATCCCTAAGAAATCACTTTATGACCTGTAATTTCTCAGCGAAACAACCCACAGCTTCACTTAATTCAGGACGGAGCACACACATACACCTTTTGCAAATGATGTCCGGGAATGGCTGCAGGATCATTTACCAGGTCGTTGGATTGGCAGACGTGATGCACATGAGCCTGCTACAGCCTTGATTTAAGGCCTTAAAGTTTTTACCTGGAGGGAAGAATAAGAGGAGATTTTAAGAGAAAATCAAAGAACAGGGATAAATTTTATGCATATAATATCTTGTATGTTAAACAATGTCTCACGAACAGCAGCATCGGACGTACCAGTTAGTTTAAAAAAATTCATTGAGAATGCTGGAGCTCAAATGGAGATTTATAAAGCCATTAATCTAAACCTCAAGAAGCACTGTTTCTAACAAAGCTAGTTTTACAAACTTTGGTTCATAATTAAAGAAATTACATCTATCCAAAAATAGGAAGTGGCGTACCAGACACCTGTATATAAACTGTCGGTTTAAGAGAGAGTCCAAGGGTTAATGCGCGGATATTGCTTTTCCCGATAGCTATATCAGGATGAACTTGAAAAATATTTCAGTAGCAAAACATGGTTCAATACGTTCATACTAGAACCCCAGAACCTGAGCTGTGCGTTTTAGAATTAAAGTCCTGGACTTTGCGAAAGTAAAGATTCCAACTCTGATAACCATTTATTAACAAATATAAAGTCGTCACTGCTTAGAAATAAACTGTACAGAATATAAAAAAATAATTTAATTCATTATTGTGTTTTAGATTCTACTCGTTTTCGATCATCCTTGCTACTAAAGGAGGTACCCAGAAGAGGAAAACATCTACTAATATATTTTTTTCATTTTATATATTATGGCATAAGATACATTACGTGTTCTTTCAGAACAGGGTTCTTCTGGCTGACAACTGGTTTAGGGCAAAACGATGTTTCTGACTTGCATAATGGTAGCGAGTTGCACGCGACTGTCGTGTGCATCGAAGTACAAACAATCTAATTTGGTTTGATGCTGTGTATTTATTCAGTGCCCTTTGATATTTCGTCGTTAGTTACTTGTAGTATAAACCGACATCTTGCATGCATATAATTGCGATTTTGGCATGATTTGGCAAGGTAATCTTATGGGAGGGTTCCTGATTACGCTAGACGTAAAATTTTAAATGTCTTCATTTTCTTTTCCAATAAAAGAACACCATCTGTGCTCGTACTCTAAATAATTCGGCAGGTGTCGCTACAGTTCAGGTTCTCTCAGCAGCCCTCGCAGGCCTGACTCGTCGCACGCGGGCGCATCGGATGGTCTGGGGGCAGGGCAGGACAGGGCCGGGGGCGGGGCTGGGGGAGGGGCCGTGGCAGGAGCAGGTGCAGAGGCGGGTGGGGTGAGGCGGGGCTGGCAGGACTGGCAGGGCGAGGCGGGGCGAGGCGGGCGAGGCGGGGCGAGGCGGGGCGAGGCGGGGCGAGGCGGGCGAGGCGGGAGGCGGGGCGAGGCGGGGCGAGGCGGGCGAGGCGGGGCGAGGCGGGGCGAGGCGGGGCGAGGCGGGCAGGCGGGGCGAGGCGGGGCGAGGGGGGCGAGGCGGGGCGAGGCGGGCGGGCGAGTCGGGCGAGTCGGGCGAGGCGGGACGAGGCGGGCGAGGCGGGGCGAGGCGGAGGCAGGGCGGGCAGAGTGGGGCTGGAAGGGTGGGCCGGGGCCGGATGCGAGGCGGGACGGAGACGCGCCATAAAAAGCAGCTCTGCCCGCCCCGGCCTCTGATGACGCGTAATCAGGTGCGCGGGGCGAGGGCCTGGGCTGGTGGCGGGGCGGGGGGGGGGGGGCGTTGGTGCCGCTAATTAATCAGGTCCCGATCAGGCGCGCTTGCGCACAGGGGCGGGGAGGCGGTTGAACCAGCAGAGAGGAGGCTCACGCGAAAGCTGCACTGGTTACTACGCTGGATAAGCCCAAGCCACGCCCGCCGCACGGTATGGATTTTGAGGGCAGATGAATAGCCACAACGGTTCGCGGTGCATTGTCAGCTGCATTATGTGTCATAAAATGAGCTCATAAGTGAAACTACCTTAATAGTGTGGAAAATTATCCTAACAAATAAACTGAACAAACTATTACTCACACTTACTGTAAATAAATGTTCTTCTTTGGAGTTAAAACAAAAAAGCTTCGTAAACTAATTATGTATATTCGATAATTTAATTGTTCAAATGATTATTCGTTGTTCATAAGAAGACACCCATTCTCATCTTCCATTCCTGTCGTTATAACATAAATATTCAGACAAATCACATGTTTAGTGGTCATTGTGCTACAACATAGATAGCTACAAAACAAGTTTCCTTAAACTTGTGTTATGTTCTCGTCGATTATTTCTAACATTACATCCAGTATTCATGCAAAAAACTTGGAGATAATCTGAGGGAATGACGAAATGACATTCAAAAGATTTCACTGAGAAGGATTAATTATTCATTGTTGATTATCCATAATTCGAAGGAAAATATTTACATATTATTTATAATACAATACGGGCAATCGTTTAAAATATTTGCTATCAGAACTTGATAATTTACGTTTAGAATGCAATTTATTTTATCATTTAACGACTATTTAACGGACAAAATATTTCTTTTCTCCCATCATATAGCTTGAAAAGATCCATGCCCTTTCTCCTCTTCTAAACTTTCACATCCTGATGTACAAGCCAATAATACACGAGGGGTCGATGCGTCACCGTTGAAGTGTAGAAATAAAAATAAGCATTTTTGATATTTTTAGCTTTTAATTTCTGTGTATTTGTAACATCTGAATATGTAATAAACGGTTAAGTGTGTTAATTTATTTTTGGACAGTTAAATTGTCATTCAAAGGGTAATTAGAGTCGGATAAAGGATCCTTATTACTCATTCGAAGCAGGATTTCATAGCGCAAATGTTTAGAGAATGACCATGTTCTCGGAAGACAATGTTGCAGAATAGGGCAGAATTCAATCACCGAATAATGAAGGAATCACAGACAATTGCTATGTGAATTATATGTCTTTACATAAATGCTGAGCTTTCGATAACATATTTTAAACATATATCAATTAGGTACAGATAATTTCCATTACTTTACAGTCTAAAGGAGACAATGAAGTGTATAACAGCTTTGCGGATCATAGAATGCAAAATAGCATAAACATTCATTTCCATTTCCATAAAATTTCAAAGACAACATACGTTTTACATTTTAAAAATAAAGCACCATATTTCCATAGCATTACTTTTACATTTCTGAAGCAAGCGTGTTTTGTGGAACAAGGTATATCGCATCGGAAGCATAAAAGACGACGAATCTATTTCGTTCGTATTCCATGCGAATTCGCCGGGAGAAAGCATCTCTGCCGTGGGATATCTCACCGCATCACATTGCCAGCACAGACGGTTGCGCATTTCGCCAATGATTCTCTCCCTAGGCGGTCGTAAAGTTCAGGAAAAGGAACGCACCGCACCGATCGCACCGCACCGCACCGTACCGCTTCTCTGAGTTATATTATTGCAACATTTACATACACTGTTCCCATGTTAACACACGCGATGCAATATTGAGTCGAGCCGTGTAAAACCCCTTCGCGGAGGCAACAAAAATGATTTGTAGCCGCACGTAACTAGTAATAAAGTGTGCTGCGCGCTACCCACAAAAGGGTAACAATTGATGGCGTATTGAAAAATTCCATCAATATTCTCGCGTGAGAAAGGGAGAAGTCCGACTCAGGGGGATTCGAAGGCCAAACTGGTGATGGGGACGGCCGTGGTAGAGGGCGGTAGGAGACATGGTGAAGGTGGAAAGGAAGGGAATTATGGTCGTGAATGCATCACGTTGAAGGCAAAGTCGACAAGATTGTGGACGGTTGGGGTACGGGATGTAATAAGATGCGAAACGTATCAAAAGCGTAACTCACTGACAGGCAGAGTTAAAGTCCCTTAAAAAACTAATATTATCCCTTCAATACAGTTTTACTTGAGAAAAAGTGATTTTCAATCTCCTTTGTGGTGATCATATTATATGTTTTAAAACTATTGACTTTCTCATGTGACAAAACATATAATTTGTTTCACTTTAAATTTAATCAGTCTTGTAGAAATAAAATGAAGTAAGGATATCTCTCAGATTTGTAGTTTTAATAATGTACTTAATAATTTTATTCACGCCTTGACCCTACCAGACTGTGGAAAGTAGGGTGTAGAAGCGTTTTAGGAAAAATATCTTGCCAATCTTAGAGACAATATTGTATTCATTCTCTACGAATATAATAATTCTCTTTCATCGCATAAAATGTCTTTAGAGTCGTCTTAATTTTCTTTGTCTGGCTAACCACCACAACAGATTTTACAGATAAAATACTTTCTGTTAATTATTACGTAATATTATTAAATATTACATTTATGTCATGAACCTACATATGAACAATTACATAATACAAACTGAACAATTCTTTGGAAGAACGAATTTAGGAAGGTACGGGACGTGTGCTCACAGTTCGGTGCTGTGAAGGTGTGGGGATGGAGTGGGAGAGAACGGGCTGGCACAAAGGGGCGGGGCAAGGAACGTGGGCTGCCTGCAGATACCAGCCGCTCTTCCTCCATCAATCCCCCCCCGCCCACGCCAATACACAAAGAGCGCCCGCGGGCGGGGGCTTATGGGAGATTTATTTGCGTCTGTGGCGCGGCTGCGTGGCAGCGGAGGAGGAGCGCACTTCGATGCGAGAGTGGCGTTCCTCAGGGACCGTTTACCGCCGCCGCCACCGAATTCGAAGAAGCCTCCTGCCTCCCCCCCTCCCCGCCTCCGCAAGGGCTGCAGCCGCTGTCGGGCTATTACGGATGACGCATGGCACCGGTGTATTGCCGGCTCTGTAAATTGCCCGCATGGACAGGCGCCCGCCTCGCCTCGCCTCGCCTCCTCTAGCTCCTCTACCTCTGCCTCTTCCGCCGCCCCTTTGAAGACGTCGCTCCCGGAGAATAAGGTGCGGGGTACGGAGAAGGCGGAAATGAAGGTAGAGAAGCACAAAGGTTGAGACATCAATAATGTTGTAGTCGCATGGGAAGTAACAATTTATAACATAATTTCCTCTATTGCCCCCAATGCGTGGTAAATTTTGATGAAATGGAGCAAGATAGAATTTTCTTTTTCTGCATATTATTACTTACGGTTTAAGAATATGTTGCCAAATCTTTCTTCGGAAACAACGTCCCCATAAGCAAAATAAATAAATAAATAAATAAAACCCGTCGGGTCATGGCAGACTTTCGTGCTATTGGTTGCCATTTTGTGGTTGAATTCGGTGGTTTTCGCGGTGTGCAGTTCGGTATATTGAACAAGTTTGGGGTTAGTCAGTCGCGGAAATTAAATTTGCAAGGTTTCCCTTAATTGATTTTAATTGGCGGCTATCTTGATTTCGTGTCGTGATTTGAAAAAATATAACAAATGTTCATTTTTTGTTCTTTTTCTTTCTCGCTACGGAGAGAGAGAGAGAGTTATATAATGCTGCGTGAAAAAACGGAGAATTTTTTGACAGAAAACTTATTACAGAGCCCTGGTAACGTGATTTAAAAGTACACAATACGTCCATTTTGAACACAATCACAAAGTATATAGTGTTTTTAACCGGCAAATAAGTGGAACGTTTGATAGTATTTAAGTATTGCAATCGAATAAGGTAAACATTATTTTTCAAGGTGAAAATAGCACTATTTGAATCGATTAGAGCTGAACAAAACGCATCGTTCCTGATAACTTGCTTTTGCACTCTCGGGGCGAGAGCGCTCTTTATCTGCCTGTGAAAATGAAAATGAAGTGTGGAGGTCCCTGTCAAATATCGGAATTATCAGTACGGTTCATTCTCGGCTAATCTCAACAGTAACTTCGGAGGGCGCTGTGTGCGCTGTTTATTGATGTATTCGGCGTGTTTCACTTGTGAGAATCAAGATGAGCTCTCCAACGAAGGAGAAAATTATTGCATACAGAACTTTAATTAATTTGAAAAATAAAAATTATTGTAAAACAGGTTTTTTTATAACAACCCTCTCGCAGTTTCAATTCCACAACTACGAAGAGATTTTCAATGTGCCTAGTGCGATCAAAGAACACCGTACGACTCTCAAGGAAATAAGGTTTCGGTCAAATTGTCTGACAATTTAGTATGTTGTTTCTTAGATCATACTGATTACTAGTCGTTACGGCCGTTAAGCAAACAAAATTCTTTTTTATTTAATGTACATTTTAAAACGGAGATTGTGTCGGTTTTTTCGCATGTTAGAAAGGCACATATGTGCACTCAAAGCGTGTTCAAATGAAAGAACCTCACTTGTTTAGACTTATCAATTATGAAATTTTATTTTCCGAGAAGGAACTGACTTTAAATGTACTGTTATTGCATTGTGAAAGTTAATATTTAATATAAAACGATGAGATACGAAGAAAGAGATTCACTGATTACATGGATACACGTGACGCAATTTTGCTTATCAAACAAAGCATATTGAGATATTCGAAATTTTCTCTACATTAATATCTGTCAAAGATCTTAGCGTCCGGCTTGCTGGGTCAATGGGTCACGATATATTATAATCCTTATTACCTTTATAATGGATTATAGGATCCGCTGACTATACAGCGCAGCTGGGAATCTGAAATAGAATGATTCTATTCCTAGTTCATTTCTGTTTGGATGGACTAAATGAAAGATCACTTCCTTTTCTAAAGAACAAAATTTAATAAAGTTTATTTTACCTTTTTAGCAAACAATTTAGTGAATTTATGTTATGCCTTTGATCAAGATATCTTTGAATTTAGAATTTTATACCGCGGTTAACTTATCTATTCTTCGTTGACCCTAGACTTCTCAGTCGAAATATCTTGCGAGCTTGCCGTAGTCCAAAGTTCCAAGAAATCCTCTTCTGATTCTTCGTTGATGTCCCTCGTAGACTTCTCAGTCGAAATATCTTGCGAGCTTGCCGTAGTCCAAAGTTCCAAGAAATCCTCTTTTCCCCCAAATTCCAAAAATCTCTCTTCTTTATTCCTCGGATGAAAATATCGGCAATATCATTCACTGTCCTTAAAATTTCACTGATAACCCAATTCTGACTATCTGGATTATACTCGTTCCCTCTCACGAACCTACGATCAGTTCAGAAGCGCGATGCCGGTCAGAATGAAATCTTCCTGCATGATTCACCCCTCGAAGACTTCGAATTAAACTACCTTCATTTTTTTCATAACATTTGACCGTCCTTCTCTCACCCAGCCAATCCATACGTTCGTTATATTTTGATGTAGCTGACCTTTCAATCGTCTAAACGTCTTCGCCCAATCCCAAATTTTCTACTTTCGGCATCAAGCCATCTCTTAATGCCTTTACAAAAAACAAAAACTACATTGTTTATTCACGGTCGTTGCTAAGCTCTAGCTCTCGTGATATTTCGTAATACATGGTCCACCATATAGTCTACAAATAAATGTTAGTTTATTTTAATGTGACATATGGGTATGTCACAATATCTATTACGACTGTTGTCATGATTCTTTTTCAAAATGATTTGAACGATAGTGATATCATGAACGTTGAAGTAGAGAAATGAAATGAAAAAAAAATTACGTGAGAGGCAAAGGGACTCACGATAATCAAGCACTCCGATAGTGAGAGGCAAAGGGTTAGTTTATTCACATATTTTAGTTACCATCGTCATTTAAAGTGGCATAAATAATACATGTAAAATATTTCATACATCCGGTGATGTCTCCAGCATTCGTTATCCATCGTTTTCTTTTCGCCAGTCAGTGGAGTGGGTGCATCCCGTTAATAGAATTAGTATCGGAATCGTGTGATGATTGATTGATTATTAATGATTCCGGGCGCGTGAACTGCTAAGGCGTTTACTCCCTTTAGTGTACTGCAGCCTTCATTGCGGAAGGTAGCTAGTAGCTTCCCCCACTGGAAGGCGAGTTCACGCACCGACCTACCTGTTGGCTTCCGATCTTTTCCTCAACCAGATATCTCCTACCAGCGAGGCACCGGCTATTACCGACTGATCTCTCGGCTTGTGTTGTAGTGTTGTGCATGCAAGTATAAATGTGTGTATGTGTGTAAGTAAAGGGTGGGGATATGACAAGGAAGAGGAAGGAAAGATCGCGCGCGGTCCTTGGTCCGTTTGTTACGATAGAACTCCGACATTCTCCTGGTGTTGATCGCAGAAACCAAGCAAAACTATCGATCAAAGCATCCGATCGCTAGAATGACGGTGCACCGTCGGGACTGAAACCCTAGAACCTGAGCTACCTCAGTCGATTGGTATCGTTCGTTACTGACAATGGCAGTGACAGAACTAGCATTTTGCGATACGGCGGTCTCGGTGATGTGGCCTAGTCGCCGAGAACGATGGAAGCTGAGTGCATTTGTATCGAACTCTAGAAAAGACAAAGCCCGCGGACTCCTCCTTCGTTGATCGGCGAATCGGCCGCTCCTGCGTCCTCCCCGCTGTCCCCCGCCGCCCGCATCCTCAGCCGAAGGTTCGCCTGGCCGCCACCGCGCATCACCCGCCTCGCCGGCCGCGCCCAATGCGGATCACCCGCCCGAGGCGCGCAAAGTCGCTGGGCGTGAATAACCGCCAGAGGGCGCCGCAGGCGGGAGCAACGGCTGCGAAATTCGCGCGGTGGAGAGGGACCACCCAGACACGGCGCAGGAGCACATGGGGCAGTTTGTTTACGAACGACCGGACAGAATTCACCGCGATATACTTGGGTTCTCGTAACGTGGCCGATAATATGAGGTCATTTTTACCCCTCCCGCTTTATAAAATGAATCTTTAATTAATTAGCAAACGTCTTTCTGAACAGGGCTCATGGCTTCACACATGTGCTTATCACTGTTATAAAGATTTATTTTATAAGGCAGGAGGTGTAAAAATGACCTAATGCCATCAGCCACGTTACGCAAATCCAAGTGTAATCGCTCATATAGGGTAAGGAACAGTGGAGAGAAAATATTTGAATGAAACACACACGTTTCAACAATAACATTTCATTATAAATTTGCTACAGTTATGTGATATTTAGATAAAGCACTCCTCTTTTACCCATCAACCTATGAGTCTCTCTGTCTCTCTTCCGCTACGGTCAGTTCTCTGTTACAACTTCATACACAATTCAGTGTTTGTGACGGATAGCGGGTGACTCCACTACACTCGACTGACTGTCTGCGGCAGCCCGCAGCTCGCACTGCCGACTGCTCGCCTCCCTTCCACGACGCGTCGTCTTTCAATTGCCGCTAACCCCAGCCGACCTTAGCGCAGTCAACAGCCTGCCTTGGTGTGAGATTCACGCGATCCCACAATAGTTATTTATGCATCAAGAGCGTTGTAAAGTTTCTAATGATCGAGTGGCAAAAAAAAATGCCCGAGGGCTTTGTTCCGATTGCGTTTTGTCGCCACTCGATCATTAGAATCAATTAACGCCCGTGGTACATAAATAATTTATTTTTTTACCTAATTTTATTGATTCAGATTTATTTACTACTTACCTAGCTGTTAACTTGACTTTGTTTGTCTTTTCATAATTTCTTCGCATAGTTTCCTATGAAAACATGTAGAATCATTCAACTTTTTTCATATTTCCCTCGTAACCGCGATCCTTTCGATACAGGTAAGTTATGCGGTGTACATTGAGATCCGTATCGAAGGCAATAACAGTAAAAACGTATCAGTAAAACATTTACGTATCAGTAAAAAATAAACGTATTTTCGCAATAAGAAGAGGACAGAAGATTTTTCAAAAGAAACGAATGAAGGACTTTAGACGTTTTGAATGACGCTTAATCTACAACAGATTATCAGATTAGCATACGTTTGAGGGATTACTCTTAACTTCGTAAACGTCGGTTTAAATGCAAGAGAGCTTAAATTTAAAATAATGGTTTCCGTCACGCAACTGGCTCTTACCGACACAAATGTAGAATTCAGTGGGAAACACAATTCTTCAAATTATCGTTTCCATATTGTCGCGGCAGGAAGTAATAAGAGCCAAAATTTATTGCTTATTTATCCTTGAAAATAGATTTT
This sequence comes from Teleogryllus oceanicus, assembly GCA_964035755.1. Lineage (NCBI taxonomy): Eukaryota > Metazoa > Arthropoda > Insecta > Orthoptera > Gryllidae > Teleogryllus > Teleogryllus oceanicus. The sequence goes on along the minus strand of CAXIVR010000005.1, from coordinate 126,672,207 downwards.
ATTACATGGGAGTTTTTTGTTTTTCTCCTTTCAAAATTCCAAATTTATTGATTATTTATTTTTGAAAATAGATTTTACTACATGGGAGTTTTTTTTTTTTCTCCTTTCAAAATTCAAAATTTAAGTAGTATATGACTTAGTGTAGGGATCGCAGAATTTTGAAAATGTGCACACAATTCACTTTTCCCCATAGAACGTCATACGCAGTTTTTAACTGTTTTTTGACGTAAAATAAATAAATAAATAAATAAATGTTTCTGTCAAACAATGGCAGTATTTTTGCTTGAGCTAAATAATGTTATACATTATTACGTTATTGTTTTACTATCACATTAATCATGTGATACGAGACTTGAAGGTGAAGAATCATTCTTTATTAATGAATCGATTTTTTGGTACAGTTATACATAGAACTTCTGCCACCATTTCCAAACATTAACGCAAATTTTAATTTTGCAACCTTTCAGTTTCTCATGAGCAGGTCTTCTAGAAAATGATAAGTTTAAAATGTTCTAAACACCCACAAAGTTTCCTACTTACAGTGTTTAGGTTCATTCCAATAACTCAAGTACACTTTGAGAAATTGAAGGAGAAAATTACTTCTCACACACTTCAATAACTTTAATTTTAATATATTTACTTATTTTACAATTTGGTAAATACTTAATTTACCAAATTAAAACTCTGTATATCTTCTCACAATTTTAAATGTATTTTATTGAAACTCCTAAAAATGTATATGTAATTGAACAGATAATGAAATAATTTAAAATATAAAAAATATTTCTGACAGTTTGCCAGGAGTTTCTGTTTATTTCCCCAAGCAACGAGGTTGTAACGATGATCACAGGGCGGGGAAGGAAGGAACAACAGGGAATTCAAGGCAGGAAAACATTCGGAAACACTATGGATGAAATTCATTCCTTTTCCAGAGTAATGACTGTAATTAATAAATACCCAGAGAATTCGGGGTACATCGGCGTGTATTACCTACAATAATTCAATATGTTTCTCTGACAGTTACTCTGCATCGTTAAGCGAGCTTCTCTGAAGCAATTAGCTTTGTGAGCATGTTTATGACAGCCACGGTTCAGCGTTGTTGTTCATCCCTCGTAAGGAGATACGCGCAGAGAAGCGCTCGAGAAGGTCGCAGGTACTTGACATAAGCAATATGTTCTCATCGTGGGATTGGGTAGAGATGAGGTTCGCTAAAGGTACGAACACGATCTCAAGACATCCCGCCACCAGTCGTTAAGTGTTAATGTTTTGAAATATCATCCACATCTCGTGTAGGTGTTTGGCAGCCGAACAGAGCAGGTGGCTCTTAGACTTCTCCTCAAGACAGCGACTGAATTCGATCTAGCTACCTAGCTAGTGTCAAATACTGCATCGTTCAGGACTGGAACCTAGGACCTCACGGTCAGAGGTACTGCAGTGACATCAGATGATGCCCTGAGCCACCTCTTCTGGCCTTTATTTGGTGTTGATATACTGCGGTTTTTATGTTGCTGCCGCTGACATTTGATCAGCTGTTACGGTGTTATCCAATCGGCACTTTCCACGTCACTAAAGTATCGTCATAATGGTGGCGTTCAGCCTTCCAATTGGATGACACCGAAACAGCTTATATCCGTCAAACGTAGCTCTGTGAAAATCGCAGCATAGTTGTTTTGGCAGAAGTGTTTATGGTGGCAGTGGTGATGAAATTAGCGTTAGTGGTTTATAGCTGTTGTGGTGGTGCTGGTGGTACTAGTAGTGAAGATGCTGGTGGTGCTAGTGGTGAAGGTGCTAGTGCTGGTTGTAATGGTGGTGTTGGCGTCGGCGCTAGCGGTGATTGCCACCGTCAACGCCGATAGCGTGTTCTTTTAATTACTTCTATCATAGATGCATCCAGAGTGGTGTTAACATCTCTGCGGTCGGCAACGTCGTTGGTGGTGGTGAGTGCGACGTCGGAGGTAGCAAGGTGGCGGCGGAATGGGGGCAGCGACGTGCATCTCTCAAGCGCTCGTTACCGCGTAACCGCGACTCATTAGAAAGGCGATCGGCGCAGGCAGAGGAGCTCCGGAGAAATGATTGCCGGCTCAGCACACCGACAAATTGCCTCTTTGTAGGCGGTAACGAGTGCTGGAAGGGGTGCGTCGCGCGTACACGCGCCCCTGCGCCCTTCACGGCGAAGACGACGCCGACGACGCCCTCGACGCCCACGCGTCGCCGGCCGCGGCGCCTCCCTCGCACTCCGTTGCGTCGACGGCTCCGATGTCGCACACGAAGCCCTAGACTTTGCTGACAACGAGAGCTCCAACGAGCACAGGGTCGGCATAGGTGGCACAGAGCATCAATTCATGTCACTGAAAGACACTATCCGGGAGATCCTAGGGTTCCAGTCCACATCACGTCAGGATTTTCGACACTTATTTCACAGCTAAGTCGATATCAGCCGTTGTCTGGAGGACAATTCTAGCAGCCGGCTGTTCTGATCAGTAGTTTTCTGGGATTGCTCCTATCAACGTCAGGCAAATGCCGGAACAGTACCCAAACAAACGAGCTACGGATCGCACGCGATCTTTCCTTCTTCTTCTTCTTTTTTCCTTGTAAGGGGATAAAAAAAATCCTTTCGGTGACTGATGTGCAGTAGGAAATATGATGGTGCGCTTCTCGTGTTTTCAAAACATCCACTAAGACCTACTAAGACTACTAAAACCTAGTCGTAATTGTGTGCGACTACCAGACGCGAGAATAAAGACGGCAATTTTCGATTACAAAAGATAAAAAACAGAAAGAGTGACTTTGTTGTTATCTCATTAAATTGGCATAGATGAACATTCCTGGAGGTAAACAATTGTGTTCCTTAGTGTTATTGGCGTTCAAAAAGCATCAGACCCATCATTACATCAAGTATCAGACCATCATTACATCTAATACCCGTCTAATATCAGACCCATCATTACATCACCGTTACCTAATGTACTATTACAGAGGTATTTTTTGTTTTCTTAACGTATGTACTACGTTCTTTCTGAGGAAACTTGCGACATGACACGCGAAACACCGGCCTCTCAGCCCACTACATGGCGTCACCCCGACAGTTAAGAAGTTACAGCATTCATTCAAATCAATATGTGGTTGGTGTATTGTCTGCTCATACTGTTTTTTTTAAAGATCAGAGATCTCTTAGTGAAAAAATCCGTTGATAAAGAGGTCAGCAACGATACTTTTTCTGCGGCTTGGTGGTGATTACAAAAAGAAACACATTTCTCTGTATCGAATCGCTCCCGTAAGGGCGAGCATATCTACCTCCCTAATGTGGTTGCAATCGCCAGCTCCAATCTGCAGCCATCCACGCTTCTTGGTTCCATCTCGCTCACTTCATTTTGAACACTAGCAGGATTTCTTAATTGAATTCAACCACTACCTGGAGGAGAATTCTAGTCGCTCTGATCCGTGAGAATTCTAGTCGCTCTGACGAATATCAAGCAAATACCGGATCCGTATCGTAACAAACAAGCCTTGGACCGCGTGCAATCTTTCGTGCTTCATCTTTCTCCGTTTCTCTTCCTTTGTCCCAGGCGTATCAAGAGCTCCTGTTTGAGGAGGTGCCCTGCTGCGGGGAAATCTGGATAGCAGAAACGCCGCAAGCCGACGTGTAGATCGGCGTTAGATCTGTTCAATCTGTTCAAGCGTGTCCCGCACCTTCCCGGGATATAATATGCACTACACGTACCGTACCAATAACCTACTTTGATTTTTCTATAGTAGCCAGTGAATTAGATCATTGTTACACTTCGTGCCTTACAAAATGAAGCACTATTTGAGCATTAGTAAGCACATTTTTGAGGCAATGAACTCCGTTGAGAATGACGTCCTCGAATTAATTAAAAAGATTCATTTTATAAGGCAGGAGGCGAAATATCGTCGGTCGCTTTAAAAAGCAGGTAAATTCGCAGAATATGTAGTTTACACGTCCGGAATGAATACTCACTCCCCCACTCTCCCTCCCGGTCGCCAGCTACCCTCGCCGCCTCGTTTCCTCCGTCGCTGGCTGCTCGCCCTGGCGGCTCGGAAGCTGCAGTGGGGCTTGTCTTGGCGGCGCCTCAGCCACCTCTGCCCGCACGGTCTCACCTGAGACGACGCGTCGACGGTTAATTACGAACATGTGCGGGCGGAGCGAGCATGGAGGGGCGTGGAGGATGGTACGGGGAAGATGTAGCTGAGAGAGTGTGACGTGGGGGGGGCGGGGGCGTGACGTGGTGTGCTGTAGGTTGGTGTGGTGTGTGGTGGTGTGTGGGTGGTGATGGTGGTGTGGTGTGTGGTGGTGTGGTGGTGTGTGTGGTGGTGTGGTGGTGTGGGGTGTGGTGGTGTGGTGGTGTGGTGGTGTGGTGGTGTGGTGGTGTGGTGGTGTGGTGGTGTGGTGTGTGGTGGTGTGAGTGGTGTGTGTGGTGGTGTGGTGGTGTGGTGTGTGGTGGTGTGGTGGTGTGGTGGTGTGGTGGTGTGGTGGTGTGGTGTTGTGGTGTGGGTGTGGTGGTGTGGTGGTGTGGTGGTGTGGTGTGGTGTGTGGTGTGGTGTGTGGGTGTGTTTGGCGTGGCGTGGCGTGGCGTAGCGTGGCGTCGCGTGACGTCGCGTGGCGTGCTGTGGCGGGCGGGCAGGCAGGCAGGTGGGGCGGGGCGGGCAAGCGGGCGGGCCTCCCTGCAGAATTTCCCCAGGCGACCATTTTTCGGGGAGTGGGTGGTGTAGAGAAGGGAGCGGTGCGAGGGATGGGCGGCTTTTCACCCGGAGCGACCCCTGCTGGCGACCCCGACACGACGCGCATGATGAGCGCACTCAGTGAGGCCGGTCTTCTCACACGGGCTCCTGTACACCTGTACTGTGAAAGGATGTCTATGGCGGGCAGTAAAACCTATATCAAACTCATTGTGAAGATTACCCTGTATGGATGGGTTGTTCTCTGAAAGAAGAGTAAATTTCTGATGCATAAGTTACTTTTTGTTTTGATAATTGTTATGTTAATTGATACAAATAAACTACATATACTTGTTTTATAAAGGACTGCTAAAATTAAACATAATGCACAACATACTCCCAAAATCCGCCAATAATAAAATAAAAGCAGAATCACATAAATAGTACCTTACTGTGCTCTGTAAATGAATGTTAGCAGTAATATGAATATTACTATGCAGAGCTCGCCACAAATAATTACCCATAACAAGACATCATACCGATTCAATTTTTAGGTTCACGATAAGTAAAGTATGAACATACATTAAAATATATTTCTCAATTATAAAATTACAGAAGGATGAAATGTACATCAAAACAACAGTGAAATAAAAAATAACGCGCTGTTTAAATAATTAACAAACACAATACAATTAAGAGTAAAAACATTTAAATTAGTTATAAATGAATGCAAAACGTTTTTATATATCCGCAATTTATGTATTTATTTATTTATTTATTTATTTACGTCAAAAACAGTTAAAACTGCGTATGACGTGCTATGGGAAAAGTGAATTGTGTGACATTTTCAAAATTCTGTGATCCCTACACTAAGTCATACACTACTTAAATTTTGAATTTTGAAATTTTTGAAAGGAGAAAACAAAACAAAACCCCATGTAATAAAATCTAATTTCAAGGAAAAACAAGCATTATTCCAGAGTAAACCAAATATTACTTTTGGTTTACTCTGTGAATAAAGGAGATTCCCCCTCTCACTAACTGACATCATGATCCCCACACTAAGAGTAAACGCGGGCTCAGTGCACCTGAGACTGAGAGAGCATCGCGACGCTAATGACGTCGACGACGACACCAAGGACGCCGTCTCGGTGATGGACATCAGTGATATTGTCCTCCCTCTCGTCTTGCCACCTTCACTTACCCCACCACTATTATGTCACTTGAGCATCCTGGGCTCTCTCTTCTCACTCCATCTCCATGGCCATTACTACCACAACAACAACATTCACCCAGAAACTCCTCTTTCACGTCTACGGCCTGCCCTACTCCCGTGTCATCTCCTCCCACAATCAACCTTTAAATTGACCACATTCCTATTGGAACCTTAACAACTCTATGCGATGCTTCTAACACTATTACCAAAGCATATTTAATTCTAACACTCAAAACAAATGCATTCATTAAATTCACTACTAAATATATTACTGCTAATACCATCAAATCGCTTGTCACAATCACGAACGTTTCTGTCTTCCATAGCACCTACTTCATTTCAATCCTGCCGTGGTGCTTCACCATTGCACCTCCTACAGAGACATCTTTCCATTATCACCTCGTAACCGTCAACCTCACTTCCTTCTCCATCACCATCGTCCTCGATTTCACCAACATTAGTTGCTTTCCTTCCTCCACAACTACCTTCTTCACTCCTCCCTACCACAGTTAACGTACCGCCATCTCTGAAACCACCTTTGTCTCCACCATCTCTTTCTACCATTTCCACCACATCCCAGACTAGACTGCCATCTCCAACACCGCCTTATATTCAGCATCCATTTCCACCATCTTCACTTCATCCAAAACTATTCCACCGCTAACATGCCGCCGTTTCCACCACCGTCTCCTGCTCCCCGCGTTCCCGCCGGGTCCGTAAACGCAATATCCGGAGCGGCCCTCTTCTCCACGGCGGCGCTCTGATGGTTCGCTCAGGAGCGCGGCCCCCCGCCGAGTCGTCGCCCTATCGGCGCGCGCCGCTGAAAGCGCTGACGAGAACAGATGCCCCGCGCGCGGCGTCGCTGCGCCCAGCGACGAATCGAATGTCGCGTCTCGCGTGGGAGCGGTCGTGATTTTATTAGCTGAGATGTTTGCTGGAGCAGCACCACTGGGTATTGACGTGTTTCGCTTCCGTCGCTAGGATTGATGTACTGTTTTGTTTTCTCGCGAGTTTTCTCGTCCAATTCCTTTCTATTCCAGTGATACACGAGAAGAAATATCATCGTGTGATATTTGTTTTAAAATGAAAACTAAAATACTCATTGGTATAAACTTTAGAAATCAAAGTTTCAAGACGAAAGTAAATTGAATTGAATTTTGTATAATAATTTATGTTTTGTTCTTTCAGATAAATAATTTGTCAGAAGTTGCGTCGAAAAGGGAAACCAATTCTGCTTTTAATAGTTCGTATAATAATTTGTTTATTTTGGTTCGATAGTAATACATATTTATTTCTAAAATAATTTAAAACATTCTTTGTTTTAAAAGTATTTCACCAGATTTAATTTCGTCGATCTTTTAAAATACTTCATTAATTAAATCAAATAATATTCATTACAATTCAATCGCTACTACTTCTTAATACTTTAGCAATTTTTTACTCACGCTCGGATTAGAACATAAGTAGTTAGGATTAGCAAACGTAGAACGACTGGTCAGTTCGCTATAGTCACAATATGTGCGTTGCGGGTTGCATAATAATTTTGTTTGTAAATACTTGTTCTTTTCCCCCATCACCTCTAGAAGTCCTATATGTAAATTATGTATCTTCAATCAATTCATTCTTTTAAACATTCAATTATTAAAACGTGCCAGTTTATTTGAAATGATAATGTTCCCGCGGGACAGAGTTAAGCGTGAACACGAACACATAAGTCCACTTTTCTTTACTTAGATTTCGACAATATGTACATTTCTGGACCAACACTAATGCTACAAACAATATTACAGATATTGATGCTTTCATCAACTGCAATTTGATCGTAATTTCATAAATTTGCATATTCTTGTACGTATTTTAAAAAATAAAAAAAACATTTTATAAGAACTATAGTTTCATAAGGTACAGCTTTTACAAAAAGACAGTACTATACAAACTACTCAAAACTTATCTAAAATTTTGTTTGCTTTTTCAAATGCATTTTTATATCATTTACGATTTTATTATTTATTACAGATGTATTTTATAATTCAATATTGTAAATATGTGTTGTTATGTGACTGGAAATCTCCGGTGTGTTCGTGTATAAAAAAACTCAAAATTGCGCATTTTCAGAAACGCTCAATAATCTTCTCAAAGGAACTCTTTTTTACGAAAAATTCAATCGAGAAATTACTGTTGTATGACATTCTCAGAGACTTATTTCAATCAGGCTAATAGGGGCCAAAACACTGAAAATGTGAAAAAAAAAGATTTTTATTTATTTTCACTCAATATAAAAATTACAAGGAAGAAAACTAAACCATGATACTGTAAGTAAATATAATATTTAGAAAAAATATTGTCTAGTATTAATATTTGATAGAATCAATATTTAATATTTCATTAAATCAATATTGATATTAGGCAACAGATTTTTCTCAAATTATTACAAGATATCAACCTCACCAGCAATATTATCAAAAATACAATATTCTAGAATCATTTTTGTGTTTTCATTAAAGTGTGCGGTTTTGATAGTTTTTTATTCTAAAGTAACTCATTGGACCCACGAAAATACATTATGTCACCGTCATTAAAATACATGGATTCAACGTATCAAAGCCCATTTTATGCTTTGTATGCATCAAAGAGCAAGTTTTGGTTATATAATTTATTTTTATCAAATTATTTTCATAATTGTAATATGTTTAAAAATAGTACCACCAAGGATTCGCTCTCGTGAGAGAGAGGATTTAAGGCAAGTGAGGCCAAGTACGTGGACACCAAATCTATGAGTTTCAGTCACGCATAAGCAGAGGCGTATCTAGGTAGTGGCCAGTGGCAAACATAATTTGCTCCCCTGTCAGGAACCGGGAGCAGTAGCTCAGTGCATCAACTGATGTTACTGCAGTGCCTCTGATCGGGAGGTCCTAGGTTCGAGTCCTGACGGCGGCAGGATTTTCGACACTAGCTTTTTTGGTTGAATTCAGTCGCTGTCCGGAGGAGAATTCTAGCGGTCGGCTGCTCTGATCGGTAGTTTTCCGTGGTTTCTCCGATCAACACCAGGCGAATGCCGGAGCAGTACCCTACCAAACGGGCCACGGACCGCGCGCGATCTGTCCTTCCGCTTCCTTGTCCTATCCTCTCCCCCTTAAACACACACACTAACATGCACTACACTAACTCATATTCCTGGAGGTCGATCGGGAACTAAGAGCTTGTACGGGCTGGGGCTGTGCGCCACTGGTGGGAGAGTCCTGGTTAGGAGGAAACCCCACTAGCCGACGGTAGGTCGGCGCCGGATCTCACCATCCAGCAGGGGAAGATCACCGCCATCTCCCGAGAAAAAAACATGCTCTACACTCAATATAGCATCACTAGTGAGGGGAGCTCATGAAACGAGCCATATCTGCCAAAGCGTAAATATGCTTCCGCGTAAGTTATGTTTTAACTAGTGTTCATGACGGGCATTCTGAGTTCCTCCTGTATTCCATCTGTACCCTAATTCGTACTGGACCGTGTTGACTCTATGCGAATTTCGGGAAACCTTATAGTGCTCTTCACTGGAAAGGTCCTCAGGGGAGCGGTAGGTATTGCTAGAGGCTCTCAATGATCTTGCAAGTGCCGATATATGGCAGCCAAAAAGTTAGTGTGAAAACCTGAAACGTTAGTGACGACTGAAAGGAACAGGTAATTAACTAGTGCGAGGAAATCTGTGCAATTTTTTCACACAAATAGTTACTGTGTTTATTGAAACTATGAAATTTAACAGACATAATTTTCTCGACTTTTATGAACATTTAGCATTTACTCTTAGTACTTTCTGATGGTAACCATAACCTGAAGTAAATGCCAAAATCACTCCGTTAAAATAAGTTACAAATGAAAACTAAGTAAACTCTACCTTCCTCCGGACAAATAAGTCTATAGTGAGCGAAGTGGACAAACGACCAAGTAAATAATTTACATGAATACTCAGTACTCAACCCTCGAGCTACACTTCACCAAAACTGCACCCGCCGAGAGTCATCTCACTCTGACAAAATTTGCCACAAAAAAAACAACTAAATAGTTTTCTCGGTAAAAAACATGCGCCAGTGTGCGCCGTGAAATGTATCATTAAGATTTATGGCGCGAGTATTTAGTCCGTACCATCATTTTTCCACCTTCAGCTGTACTTCACTAACACACTCCACGAGCACAGATAGTCTCACAAAAAGTGCAGACATCGCAGCTACAATTAAATACAAAAGTAAACAAACTGAGTCATATCTTTTTCAGTACAAAAACATCGCCGGAGGGAAGAGTGGATTTCCTCATCGAGTGAATCAGAGCGGGCATTCAGTCCCCAGCCCTCAGTCCTCAACCCTTAGCTCCACCGCCGCCAGAGCAACACGCGCTCGCCCCTGCGTCCCGCGGCAGTCCTTACGGGTTCATTATACATTCAAATGGAGCGGCGGCTAAATAAATGGAAGGACAAACGCGGATTTGCATAGCACCGGCCACACGCTCCCTCCGGACTCTTTCCTCATTTTTCTGCGCCCAGGAGAAATCATTTAAATGCTGGAATCCCGCGCATATTGAAAATAAAGAGGAGAGACGGCCGTCCGGCGCTGCGGGGCGTGTTGGCGCCAAGCGACACCCGGAGCGTGGGGTGGGGATGGGAATGGCGCGGAATGTGAGGGCAGTAAGGATGGGGTGGAGCTGATGGTGTTTTGAGGAAAGTGGGGGAGCAGTCATTGAAGGACAGAAATGGGGATCTTGGAGGGTGGGTGTGAGGGACGGGATGGAATTTGGTAAAGGATAAATTTAATGAGAGACAGAAAAGAAGAAGAGAAAGAGGAATAAGTAATGAAGGAGATGAACCAGAAAAAGAAGCGAAATGAAAACTAAAAAATAATCATACGAGAAAATATAAAAATAATAAATATATTTCTAGAATGGTTAATGAGAGAAAACCATGAATGTAAGGAAGGAAAGGGTTTAAATGGGGAGATAATGGTCATTCACACTTTAAGAAGGTGTTGCGTTGAATACGGAATTTTGTGTATGGAACAAGTAATTTTATTTTACCCACCAGAAAACTAACAGCTACAGAACTGTTTGATTGAGAACAAAGAGATAGGACACTGAACAAGCGGAAAGGGCATGTGAATAAACGTTAGGCTGAAGGTCGGCGGGGGGAGGGGAAATGAGCTCGGAGGGATTCAAGTGGACAAGCACGCACAACACTCGACATGTGTTTTAGAATAGACCAAAGTTTATACTAAAAAAGAAGAAGATAAATACAATACAGAACACATTATAGAACTCTGAGATGAGATATACGACGAAGAATAGAAAGATGACAATTGTGTAGAATGAGTAGAGAAAGGAATGAGAGAAATAGAAGAAAGGAATTCATTTCAAATCGGAATAAAAAAACCTCAGATATCATCCACATACATTTGTGTTATGTGAAGTTATGATGTTTGCTCCAACAAGTAGTTTCAAGAAAGTTCATGTAATGCTGAAAGGTGTTCTCAAGAACCAAGGAGTCCTAAGACCAAGAGAAGAATGAAGATGATCAGGAGGAAGAGGAAGTTGGCGTGGATGGCTGTCGGACGGGATGGGGAGTCATGTGATTAAGGACGCGCCAAGTACTTCGAAAGCAAAAACAGACCATTCTCGCAGTGGGTGAAATGAAAGAAGATAAATATATAAAAAAATAATATATATTTTGGAGATAAACCAAGGAGAGAAATATAATGAAGTAAATTGATTTGAACAGGGCGAGAAAAATTACGAAGAATTGCACAAGGAAATATTTAATTGATTGATTAGCAATTCCGGGAGCGTCAAATGCTAAGATTCGTGGTACCGTAAATGTAGTTTCTTGCCTCGGTAGGTGGTGGTGGTGGTTTTCCCCTGATATACGGCGAGATCCTGCCCCGACCTACCGTCGACTTGCAGGGTTTTCCCTAATCAGGTATCACCCACCTACGGGATGCCGCCCTAGCAAGGGAAGTTCTAAGTTCCCGTCTGGTCTTCCAACACGAGTGCTAGTGTAGTGCATGGAAGTGTGTGTGTGTGTGTGTGTGTGTGTCATCAACTGATGTCACTGGTGTCAGACGACCAAAGCAGTTGACGCGCCCGGAAACACGAAAAAATCAAACAATCAATCGAGTTATCTCAGCCGGAAAAATATTTGAAAACGGATAGAAATATGTCACTATATTCACACATCCTATCGCACGAAGAACGAGAAGTCTTCTAAGAGCAAACGGCGAGTGACGAGGAGGCGGAGAAGCAAAGTGAACCTGGAGGGCAGGGAGGGGGCGAGAAGTCAAGTGGGCGGGGGGCCAAAGGGCCTTCGGGACCGGGTGGGGGGGGGCGGAAGCGGTGGTGGGGCAAACGCGGGGGGACGCACCGAGGGCACGGCACCGCCCCGATGGCCCGAGCCACCGCTCGCGCCTAATTTTTATTCGCCGTCGCCCGTTGTGTAACGCGTGTTCTCTGCGAATATACGGCCCCGACGGAGCAGCTTTCTGGATGCGCCGGCCCTCTGCTGTTTGTATTTAAAGTAGGTGGACGCTTAGGCTGTGCTGCAGACAGACTCACTCCAAGATAACTCCGAATAATATTACTCTGGTTATTAAATTTCGTGTTTTCAGGCAGTAACAATGTTAGATTTTGACGTCCATACGAAGTATGAATTATCTATTACATTCAAAAAGTCTTTCGACATTTGAAATCACTCGATAATAATATTATTATTATTATTATTATTATTATTATTATTATTATTACTATCGTGTATCTATTTTTCACTACTATGTTCATCAATGCTTATTTAGTGGTTTCGAAATAAAGTACTTGTTTGTATATTCGAACGATTAATTGAATCGGTAAATGTTCATTATGGTTCCGAATTAATTTATGAGCCATTAAATTATGAGCATTGTGTTTATTTATATGACACAATTAATTCACTCAATGCAAAATGAACAAATTACATTAGATATTGTATTATTCAATTAAACCTGCCCAACTAGTGGTGCTACAAAATGGCACAGACTTTCTCGTACAAAATAGTTTGTAATTCTTCTGAGTCGGGGCTTTTAGGTTTTGAACCACTCGCTTTCCAGTCGCTATCTAAGGAAACATAAAAGACACAGCAGGGCCTCTTGTGATATCTACCTGCAATGGTTCTTCCACCGTTGTTAGGAGTATAGGAAGCCTTTTTGTTTGAAAAATATTTATTATATAATTGTACACCAAAGTAGCGAAAACGAAATTTCTAAGGAGGAAACGCAACAAAGCTGTACAGCTAAGTTAAACACTGAAACATGAGAAACAAGCAGCGAACAACGAGTCGTGGCCCCTTTAGATGCAGAAGCAACAGCCTGGCGCTCGTCGATGCGCAGCTGTTCGGGGTTAATGAGGGGAAGGCGCTTCCCCGACGTCTTTTCCGCCGCCTAGGGAATATCATTTTCCACTCCGCCGAAGAAATTGAATTGCCAACGCCAAGAAAAAGGGTTCTTTGTTTTCTAATTATTGGAAAGTTTAATTAAAATAAATAAAAAGCGAAATAAATCAGCAAATTTCGATGAAGGGAATCAATTGGTGCGAGCTCGTGATGGGGGTGAGCGGGGTAGCCGCAAGACAAACAGCGACCGCTGGCCCTGCAGTCCTCGGTCGCACGGCGCCCTCGGCAATATATATGGTAATGGCGGCGGGGCAGTCGGGGGCGTGGGCAGGAGATGGGCTGGAGAGGACGGGTGGAGGAGAGTGAAAGGGGAGGCAAAGCGAGATAGAGAGGAGGAGAGGGTCTGAGAGAGGATGTTGGGAGGAGGAAGGTTGAGGTCACTAATTGATTATTAGTGATCCTGTGTGCGTCAACGGCTAAGATCATTAGTCCCTCGGGTGGTGGTGGTGATTTTCCCCCGCCGGATGGTGAGATCCGGCGCCGACCTACCGCCAGCTAGTGGAGTTTCCCCCACCTGCGAAGCACCGCCTCAACCGAGACAAGCTCTAAGCTCCCGACCGTGTGGTAGTGTAGTGCGTGTAAGTGTAAGTGTGTGTAAGTAAGGGTTAGGATAGGACAAGGGGCAGACCGTGGCCCATTTTTAGAGTACTGCTCCGGCATTCGCTTGGTATTTATCGGAGAAAAAACACGGAAAACAACTGATCTGCGCAACCGGTCGCTAGAATTCTCCTCCAGAAAGCGACTGAAGTCGACCCAGCTATTTAGCTAGTCCCGAAAATTCTGCCACCATCGGGACTCGAACCTCGGACTCTCCGGTCAGAGGCACTGCAGTGATATCACTTGATGCCTTGCGCCACCTCTCCCGGTTGGAGAATGGGTGAGAAAAGATGGTTGTTGAGGGACTCGGGCATGGTTGTATTTGTGTTTGTCCTTTCACCCCTTATCACCACTTCGTTTTATCTTCATAGTTACCATGCCGTTAACTCCAGTAGTAGTCGCTAATGACCTAGATATTGATGCGACCTTAAATAATCCCCCCCAAAAGATCTTGTTTTTCTGGCTTTATTGATTTTAACCCGTTAGTCAAAGTTAACATCCACGCCCGAAATTGGGATTAAATTTCATATTCACAGTAGTTGGGTAGTATCCATAAAATAGTGATCAAATATAAAAGTAGGTAACGTTACGACAATCGTTGCAGTTATTGTCATTAATGGCCCGCAAATGTCGCTGTAATACTAAGAATTTGAAACGGCAATATAGGTTTATCTATGTTATTTTCTCTGGAATAATACTAAAAACGGGGGTTCAATTGCCTCTCACGTTTAACTATCCTCTCAACATAGATGTTCATGTTACTCTATTGCAAATGTCGCGTAGTTAATACAGTTTTATTCGAAATGGTAACAAACATATCAACAAAATTCATAATATCCAAATACAAGGTACATTCAATTGCTAAATTGAAATAAATTGAGTGAGCAGTTTTAGATTACACATAACTTCAGTGTTATTATTTAATCGCGTTTTAAACTTAATGCAGCAACGCCGTGAAATTGTATTTTTTCAGCGAGGTTGATAATATTACGAGTTTAAAATAATAGATCTCGTAATATAAACTTGGCAATGGAGATACATACAATGCTTTACTAATTCACCTCTTATTTAAATCTATTTAGTTTGCATTTTACTTTATCATGTAGTAACCATCATATCATCTCCAGAAAGATAGCAATCTGAAACCAGAGAATGAAATGAATGAATGAATGAATGGTCAATACAATCTCTTGAGGCGCAGTTGCAATTCGTGCTACGTTTCAGTTTTCAACGTTAATACATCACGTTTAATTTTATTACACTACGTTTTTTGTTTACTTGCGATTACACGCTTTTTACGGTCTCGGCCGAGACACTTATCGATCAATACTGTTAATGCAAAGTTTTTCATACTATAAATGGTCAATGAAATCCAACTTCAGAGGTGAGTGAGCAAAATATATTCAACGTTTGCCAAATTAATCCAATTACATTACATTATTGCACATGACATGACGTGCCATGACATAGCTCTTCCAAATTAATGTTAAAAATAATCTTACTCAGTAGGCACGCTACTTTTGCGGGATGTGTGTCAGTCAGAAAGTACAACAAAAAACGATGAATATCACAAAGCGTGGCGGCGTCACTTTTATCATTCGCAATTGTGAGTTTTTCGTCCAATTTTACGTCAAGCTCTTCAGATGTTCTCTGTCCAGAGCCATTTAAAAATCCCTGAGGGCTGAAACAAAAAAATACGATAAAATTATACCCGGTATAAAAAATTTACTGTCAGGAATGAGCCACAGCGCCCCGCGCGTCTAAATTAACATTTCTGCGCCGTCGGCCTCCAACGCGTTTAAACCACCTTTGACGTATTTAGCATAATCCGGGCGGCGCGGAGGGCGAGGGGAGAGTCGGTGCGGAGGACAGGTGCGCCTTCTAAAATCCGTTTCGTGTCTGCAGCTTTATCGCGGGCCCGATAGCACGGAAAAGCTGCTACACGAAGCCGCTTCTG
Source organism: Teleogryllus oceanicus (assembly GCA_964035755.1). Lineage (NCBI taxonomy): Eukaryota > Metazoa > Arthropoda > Insecta > Orthoptera > Gryllidae > Teleogryllus > Teleogryllus oceanicus. The sequence goes on along the minus strand of CAXIVR010000005.1, from coordinate 126,656,310 downwards.
TAGGGGCTCGCCGTCAACCCGTTTTCATTTCGCTTGCGTCTCCCCCTGCCAGCCTCTCTTTCGGCGTTGCCTTGTGCTGTGGCCAGACTGCCTCACCTACCATCTCCGCTAGACCTGTTTCGAATATGGAAAATCAGTTCAAACTTAATCTCATCTCAAGAAGGATTACAAATGGAACAGAATATCTTAAATTAAATGAACAAATAATGTTTTCTCTACCATGTTTATTATACCTCAACAAATCTTACAAATCCAACAAAAAAAGTTTTAGAACTTTATTCAAACTTATAATTCTCTCAGAAGCAGGTACATCTCCTAGCAATGTCTTTTCTGAAACGCCAACTGCTTTTCACATCTAGAAGCCCTTAAAAGAATTTATATAACCATTTCTGGGTTCCGGATCTCTCTTCAAAAAATTTCACCACTGTTTTTCTGTTAACTGATTAAATAAAACAATTTTAATTGATACTATTATAAATAAAAATTGGTACTTTGTTAATATTATCCTCTCATTTTTTGTGAGTTTTGTGAGTGTCTCCACCTTCAATCACTGTAACATTTCTTTCATCTCTAAATCTGTGTTCTGTCTTTTGTACGGTTGCTACATCAAACGTCTCCATTTCCGCAGCGTTGCCATGTTTATTGACGTCTTCGCCTCCACTTCCATTGCCCTGCAGCTAAGCCACAGCAGTTTAATGCGCTTTCCATTACTCGGACTGCAAAATGAATGAGGAAGCAGAGAAGGTTGGGGAAGGCAGGCGAGAAATAGTAGGAGCAGAGGAAACAGAGCTGTTGCTGCTGAAGTGGAGGCAGTAAAAGATGGCACAGGCAGTCAGAAATTATGACAGTGGCGGCAGCCGAGCAATACCAGTGAAATTGGTGGTCGAGTACTGGAGATTGTGGATGTCAGGAGGTAATAGTTGTGGTGACGGTGGTGAAAGTGGTTTTAGTGGTTGTGGTAGTGAGAACGGAAATGGTGGTAGGTGTAGTAGTGGTGGAAGTGATAGTAGTGGAATGGCAGTAGTGATGATAGTGGCAGTAATGGAAGTGGGGGGTTGCGGCATTAATCGTGGTAGTGACAGCCATCTCTATCTACTATCAGTAGCAGTATGGTATGAGGGTAGTATGGGGTTGTGGTAGAAGTGTTAGATGGTGGTGATATTATTGGCTATAGCAATCGTGGGATGGGGTAGGGTGTTTGTGGTGATGGTGGTAGTGACGATGGGAGTGGAAGTAATAGATATAAATTTAAGGCGGGCTCAACGTCACCATCAAAGGCGGCAGTTGGCAGATACGGGCCACGCGCAAGGACCGCAACCCGGAGTATTTGCCTCCAACTCCCATCCATCGTCCTCCCAACGAAGCAAAAACGCCCCACGAGCTGAGCGCACTAGTTCATGTTGGGACTTCATCGAAACAAGCAGAAATTCGCTCGCTGCTCTAATGAGATTGTTTTCCATTCCAGCGATGTTTGATGCGTTTTTTGCTTGTTTTGAATTCACACCTACTGGTTCCAGTCTCTGCACGTACTATTATAAGTAAATCAACTGGTATAAATTAAACTTATGAATTGGATCTCATAAACAATAATAATAAAAGTAGTAGTTTCTTGAAAAGTAAGCGGCTTGGAAATGAATCAATAGCATATAAACGCTATAATAATCTGGTTGTGAAAATAAAAATGGCGATTGAGCATATACTCTCCAATTATATTACATTCTTTATTACAGAATATAATATTGAATTTCGAAAACTGAATATGTGTAATTCTCTCACGATCAATTACAAAATTTTTTCCTTAATTTTTTTAAAAAAGGTTTATTAAATTAAACTGATAAAAGTTCACATTTTCAGTAAATAAAGCTTTATGCAAATTTAAATATACATAAATATTCCAGTTAAAAACAATTTAATAGGTTGTAATTAATTCGGTAACGCTGAACTCCATTTTTGGTCATCTCATTTAAACTTCGATGTCAGGACGTAAATTGCGAAATCTGTATTTTAATAGTTCATGACGCAAAACAGCCAACTCGTTTAGACTGACATGCCGTAAGGGTATTGCAAAAATTAAAGATTCATGAACAAACATGCCATCAAAATGGGAAGTGTCAAACAAGACATTAATATACTTTCCATTAATTCTCAACACAGAGTCAATTGCATCTTAAATGGAGTCACGTGTCCCGCGAAGCAGGGCAGCGGCCACCACCTCCCCCTAACGAGGCGGAGAATATCGCCTCCCCCGCCCTGCAAAAACGCCCCCGCAGCGGTGGCCGCGCCGCCGGGGAGATGATGGATGGGTCGTAACGAGCTACAAGATCATTTCATTCGTCGCGAGAGAAAATCGCCGCTTGCCGTAATACTCTCACCAGCCGCCAGCCCACCCGCGTGCGCCACTGTTCCTCGCGAAGTCCATCGCCCTTCCCCACGTGGGGAAAAGCTACGGCATCGCCGCGTCGCCCGCTCCATCCCCCCTCCCACCTCCTCGCGTTTTTCTTTGTACTTCGTTTTTCATCTCTCCGACGTACATTATTCCAGCTGTCGTTCCCTGTACTCGACGCCTCAACCTCTCTGTTCTATATCGTTCCACCACCCACCCACTGCGCCTTCATTCCATCCACGTCCGTCCTTTCCTCCACCTCCTCCTTCTGCCTTTCTTCCACCACCCCCCACTGCGCCTTCATTCCATCCACGTCCGTCCTTTCCTCCACCTCCTCCTTCTGCCTTCCTCCTCCGTTCGTTCGTCTTCTTCTCCCCTTCGTTCGTCCTCTTCCTCCCTTCGTTCGTCCTCTTCCTCCCCACGTTCGTCCTCTTACTCTCTCTCTGTCTCTTACCTCTCTCTCTTGTCTCTTTACTCTCTCTGTCTCTTACTCTCTCTGCTCTACTCTCTCTGTCTCTACTTTCTGTCTCTTACTCTCTTCTGTCTCTTATCTCTCTCTGTCTCTTACTCTCTCTGTCTCTTACTCTCTCTCTGTCCTCTTACTCTCTCTGTCCTCTTACTCTCTCTGTCCTCTTACTCTCTCTGTCCTCTTACTCTCTCTGTCCTCTTACTCTCTCTGTCTGTCTTCTTACTCTCTCTGTCTCCTACTCTCTCTCTCTTCTCCTACTCTCTCTCTCTGTCTCTCTCTGTCTCTCTCCTGTCTCTGCTCTTTCTCTCTGGTCTCTTACTGTCTCTTACTCTCTCTGTCTCTTACTCTCTCTGTCCTCTTACTCCTCTCTGTCTCTTACTCTCTCTGTCCTCTTACTCTCTCTGTCCTCTTACTCTCTCTGTCCTCTTACTCTCTCTCTGTCCTCTTACTCTCCCTTCTCCCAATCTTCATTCCATCTCCCGCCCTCCGTCCGCCGTCAACAAGGGCCATCGCTCAGGCCATATGCCGCGCGCCGCTTACGCAGTCCGTGCTAACCGCGAATTATATTGAATCTCATCAAATTAGATCTGCCGCCGAGGCACGGCTTACGGCCTAATGCGCCTAATCGCCGCCGGCGCCGGCGGAGCGCGTGCGAGGGCGACGGGCGGATGGGGCAGATTAGGGCGCTCCGCAGCCGCCGCCCCCGCCCCTTCCCGGAACGCCCACAGTCCAGAACGCGCCCGTCTTCAATCATAGCGATCACTCCTACCTTGCCCCTGTCAGCACGTCACCTTGCTTTACTCTCGTCATGCTTCCTTCCCTGCCGTCACGTCGTTGATAGCATCCTACCGTAGTATCCCATGTGCACGATATTGGTTCCGAATTGCCTGTTCTACTTCATTTTAAAATATTGTCAGTTTTTCTCCTTTCAAAGTCTATACTGTAACCGCCCATATGTCGGTTACATTGATTTTTGAGAAGCACCCGAGAACGACAAGACACGAAAAGATGCAATTATAGTGTTACCGAATTGCAAGAGATCGCGCCAGCAGTAAACGGTATCCCTTGCGACAATTTATTAAATTTTCTGAACGCACTCGCGTAGAATAGAACGAGAACCAATAAAAAAATCACCCTTGAAAATACCAGCACTAGCGCAAAGCACCGCTACGAAAAACTTTCTCTTTTGCTGGCGATCGCCGATCTGGACAGACCGAAATTGTTCGTGTTGGACGGAGAGGAGAATTCGCCGTATTTCGACGATAAGAAGCTTGAGAAAGGTAATTCGTCTCATCATGTTAAAATAACGATACCATGTATGAGAGAATTGAGAATTTTAAATCATGAATATTCTGATAAATTCACGTGAACTCATACGTAGAGCTATACTATTTTTCTATCAACGAGGAAATATTATATGTTTCAACGTTCAAGAACGTATACAGAAAGCATGTGCTATAGGAAATGTTTCTTTCTATTTCCAGCGTTTTTTGTCTTTCGTCTTGGCTTACCACGTAAGAAATTCATTACGCCGATATATTGCAGTCAGATTGTATAAAATTTGATGGACTGTGGTAGCGATTCACCAGAGCACGTGTTCGCCGAAGGAAGGCGTTGCCACGACCTTGAAAGGATCTAGGTCGCCGTCGCCGCTCCAAGCTGTGGAAATATTTCTTCGAGGCGACGTGTCATAAGTCAGAAAACATCACTAGAAATTCTCAAAAAAAGAACTGTTTAAAGAAGCGAGAATTATTCTACAGAGTTAGAATTCACCTCACTTGCAGACGTAGATAGTCGAGTAATTATATTAAAATCATTTAAACGAAATCATTTACAATATTGCAGTCGTAAAAGGAAGCCCGATAGCTAATTCCTGTAATGAATTGTAAAAACCTATTTTTTTCATTTTTCTATTAACGATAATATTTGTTCTTTTATTGTGCGTTTTCAATTTATTGTTTAATCGTTTTCAAATTGTTCAAAACCAATACTTAGTAAAAGAGTTATTATTAATTGTACGTTCATTGCATAACGACATTTTTTTCTTTGCTGGCTAAATTGTATAAGGTAATAATCAACGTGAAAGTGAAACGTCTTGTACATATTTCATTCACTCTTCAAGTGACAATTTCTTTGAAGGTGAATGTAAAGGGTATTTTGTTATGCGTGTCTTTTTTAGTATTTTGTGTTTCCATGTATTGTCTTGTGTACAGTTATTATATTGTGTTTTTGTGAAGTGAAGGGTAATATAATTTTATGTAAAGTGTCTATGCAAATGTTAAAACGCAACTGCAGTTGTTAGGTAAACACGTAATTGCTAAAGGCAGAGCAAGTGATAGAATTTTTCAAGGCAATGTGTAAATGCTAGATTAGAATTGTATTCAAGTATTTAACAAATATATCTAGAACTCTGTTCATAGTTAAAAGATTAACTTGCTATGTTTCTTTTATTACAAAAAAGCAGGTTTAAAGAGGAACCCACTCCAGTAGGGCAGTTAGGACATATAAAACCATTCCTAATTTTTGATGTGACATTGTCATAACAAGACACTGGTCATGTACTACTAGTCACTACTAGGTTACTTGAGTGCCCCGCTGTAGGCTTTTTAGTGAGTAGTGAAAAGGTAGATCCGGTCACAATACATCTTTCCAAAGTTTCCCCGTCAACCCCCCCGCTACACCTCCCCCCGCCACGCCTCCCCGCCACGCCTCACCGCCACGCCCCAAATGCCACGCCCACCCGCCAGCCTCACCCACCACCCCAAACGTCACGCCCCTGTCTCGCCTCACTCCCCACGCCTCACCCCACGCCTCACCCCACGCCTCACCCCCGCCTCACCGCACGCCCCAAATGCCACGCCCACCGCCACGCCTCACCCACCACACCCCAAACGTCACGCCCCTGTCTCGCCTCACTCCCCACGCCTCACCCCACGCCTCACCCCCGCCTCACCCCACGCCTCACCCGCCACGCCCCAAATGCCACGCCCACCTGCCACGCCTCACCCACCACACCCCAAACGTCCGCCCCTGTCTCGCCTCCTCCCCGCCTCACCCCACGCCTCACCCCCGCCTCACCCCACGCCTCACCCGCCGCCCCACCTGCCACGCCTCACCACCACACCCCAAACGTCCGCCCCTGTCTCGCCTCACTCCCCGCCTCACCCCACGCCTCACCCCCGCCTCACCCCACGCCTCACCCGCCACGCCCCAATGCCACGCCCACCCGCCACGCCTCACCCACCACACCCCAAACGTCCGCCCCCTGTCTCGCCTCACTCCCCGCCTCACCCCCACGCCTCACCCCACGCCTCACCCCCACGCCTCACCGCCACGCCCCAAATGCCACGCCCCACCCGCCACGCCTCACCCACCACACCCCAAACGTCACGCCCCTGTCTCGCCTCACTCCCACGCCTCACCCCCACGCCTCACCCCACGCCTCACCCCACGCCTCACCCGCCACGCCCCAAATGCCACGCCCACCCGCCACGCCTCACCACCACACCCCAAACGTCACGCCCCTGTCTCGCCTCCTCCCCGCCTCACCCCACGCCTCACCCCGCCTCACCCCACGCCTCACCGCCACGCCCCAAATGCCACGCCCCACCCCACGCCTCACCCACCACACCCCAAACGTCACGCCCCTGTCTCGCCTCACTCCCCACGCCTCACCCCCGCCTCACCCCCGCCTCACCCCACGCCTCACCGCCACGCCCCAAATGCCGCCCCACCCGCCGCCTCACCCACCACACCCCAAACGTCCGCCCCTGTCTCGCCTCACTCCCCGCCTCACCCCACGCCTCACCCCCGCCTCACCCGCCACGCCCCAAATGCCGCCCACCGCCACGCCTCACCCACCACACCCCAAACGTCCGCCCCTGTCTCGCCTCACTCCCCGCCTCACCCCCACGCCTCACCCCCGCCTCACCCCCACGCCTCACCCGCCACGCCCCAAATGCCACGCCCACCGCCACGCCTCACCCACCACACCCCAAACGTCACGCCCCTGTCTCGCCTCACTCCCCCGCCTCACCCCACGCCTCACCCCCGCCTCACCCCACGCCTCACCGCCACGCCCCAAATGCCACGCCCCACCTGCCACGCCTCACCACCACACCCCAAACGTCCGCCCCTGTCTCGCCTCCTCCCCGCCTCACCCCCGCCTCACCCCGCCTCACCCCACGCCTCACCGCCACGCCCCAAATGCCGCCCCACCGCCACGCCTCACCACCACACCCCAAACGTCACGCCCCTGTCTCGCCTCCTCCCCGCCTCACCCCACGCTCACCCCACGCCTCACCCCCACGCCTCACCCGCCACGCCCCAAATGCCACGCCCCACCGCCACGCCTCACCCACCACACCCAAACGTCCGCCCCTGTCTCGCCTCCTCCCCGCCTCACCCCCACGCCTCACCCCACGCCTCACCCCCACGCCTCACCCGCCACGCCCCAAATGCCAGCCCACCGCCACGCCTCACCCACCACACCCCAAACGTCACGCCCCTGTCTCGCCTCCTCCCGCCTCACCCCACGCCTCACCCCCGCCTCACCCCCACGCCTCACCCGCCAGCCCCAAATGCCACGCCCACCCGCACGCCTCACCACCACACCCAAACGTCACGCCCCTGTCTCGCCTCCTCCCACGCCTCACCCCACGCCTCACCCCACGCCTCACCCCCACGCCTCACCCGCCACGCCCCAAATGCCACGCCCACCTGCCACGCCTCACCCACCACCCCAAACGTCACGCCCCTGTCTCGCCTCCTCCCGCCTCACCCCCACGCCTCACCCCACGCCTCACCCCACGCCTCACCCGCCACGCCCCAAATGCCACGCCCCACCGCCACGCCTCACCCACCACACCCCAAACGTCCGCCCCTGTCTCGCCTCACTCCCCACGCCTCACCCCACGCCTCACCCCCGCCTCACCCGCCACGCCTCACCCGCCACGCCTCACCTGCCACGCCTCACCCGCCACGCCTCACCCGCCACGCCTCACTCTCCACACCTCAAATGTCGCGCATCACTCTCCAAGTCTGAACCACGCCTGACTTCCCACACCTCAAACACCACGCGTCAACCGCCTCACCCCGAAAACCTCACATCTCCCATTCAATCGTCCCTCTCTCTTGCCCTCCGCGAAAGCATCCGTGTCTGACGCTCCCCGCACACCGCTCCGCGTCACTCGCGCTCTTGTCGCCCGCCTCCCCCCCCCCCGCGCAATCACGGTGAGTGGCGCGGGGGCGCAGCGCTGCCGCCTCCGATCTCCCAACGAGGCCCCACGACAACGACGCGGCCGCTCGTGCTAAAGCGAAACATGCAACTCATGTGGACCGTGAGAAGGGAAAAAATGGCAGAAAGAGAATTTTATAGAGTAGAGGATAAAAGGAATTAGGAGAATGATAAAGGGAAAATTATACAATGTTGGTTCATGAAACACTGGACGTGAACGTTCCAATCTAATACCCGATTTACACGTTTCCTTTTGACGAAAGATTTTGTAATTTTAGCGAACGTGAGCAACTTGGCTTCTGGTGCGGCTTCTGAGCAGACGCGCGTACGTCAAAGATCCGAAATCGTTCGTAAAAGCAAGCATGTAAATTGTATATAAGATAGCAAGTGTTAAGCAATTAAAATCAATGGTGCTTCAAAATGGCACACACATTCTCTTACTGGATTGTTCCCCATTCTTTTGAATCGGGGCTAGCTTTTCCTATCTACTTCCCAGTTGTAATCTATCAGTCACTAAAATACCTACCAGGGCGTTTCGCCGTTCCAACCGTTCTCCTGGTGGTCTCTGGCGCTTCCCAAACAACATGCCGAGAAGCACTTCGAGTCCATTTTCTACTGTAACACCACATTACATGGACAACTTCGGTGCTTGCATCATTGTTTTTCGTAACAATGTTCTAGCAGAACTGTGGCGTAATCCTCTTCTTAGTCATCGTCAGTTGTCATTTATTGCCTTTTATCCCTCCGGCCAAGGGCTAGGCTCGTTAGACTCCCCGAATTCCCAAACGTTCACCCATCCAGGAACCCGCGATGTCTCGACTTACTTAGCCTCCGTGACTTCACGGCGCGTAGTTAACCAATTCGGATAGCGAGGCCGCATTCGTCTTGGTGTGGTTCCTCAATTACACACATTCAAATACAGACTGCAAACACACTTCACACGGTAGAAAATGTAGAATAAAGTTTTAACAGTTACTCTCAATAGTTTAGTTTTGTTTCCTGTTATATATTGAGTGAGAGTTTATCAAAATCATATTTTTTCATTTTATCAATTTTTGTCATCTTATATTTTAAGTGAAATAAGACTGAGAGAATCGTAGAAGAGCAAAAATTCGTTTCAATGAATTCTTTTCTGGCGAATGTTTGAATGTCTTTTGAGCATTTCTGAAAATGCATAATTTTAAGCTCATTTGCACGGAAACATTTTTGATATTTCCAGAAACTTAAAACGAAATTATTTGAAGCATTTACGCTCACAAATGTAATAAATAAAAAAATCTATTTAATATAAATATTAACGACGTGAGAGGTATCTCATTCGTTTTCATTGTGGGTGTGAACAGATTTCACGGGAAGAACCTTAAAGTAAAATTTTATTTCAAATTTGAAGATTATCGAGTCTAGCTAGATTGAACGCGGAGTATTTATGTTGGAAAAATCCTATGAATCGTGAAAGATTAGTAGTATTCATAGATGGGCAAATAGACGTTTTGGAAATTAACAGCACTCTTTTTGTACAAGGGGCCTCTAAAGATGTATATCTGTAAAAATCGTATCGATGATTTTCTACATCTACACATAACTTACTCAATATGTTTATCATTCAGCGTATATTACTCGGCATATACATACTTATATGAGGAAATAGAAAGAGCAATGTCACAATCTACTCAAAAATATTCGAGAGTTCTAACACTTTAATTTTTGTCTCCCTCACGTCGCAATGACATTCTTAACAAAATCACTTACTCGCTTTCCGTGACCAATATTGCTTGAGAGAAAAGTGCGTCATCTGGAGAGCTCGGACTTTTATTGGAAGTCGAGCAACAATTTTAGGGACAGGAAGCAGTTATTTGATCAAGAACAGATAAGAGGGCTGGGGAATTTAGGTAAATATGAGGCGAAAATATTTTCTGAAATACAAATGCAGATAAAATGGAAACCAAGGGAAGATCATTTGTTAGGAAAAAAAACAAAAGGTAAATCGCTAGGAAAAGAAATGGAAAACTGTGGACGGAAATATGTGGGAGCATTGTAAGCGAAGGAACATGACATTTTTGAACATCACTATACTCCTACAGGCTTCTCTATATTTTTATCAGCACCATTAATAAACACTCTCCTTTAACATGGAAATGTTTAAATAATTTGGAAATAAATCATGAACTATTCATTGAAATTCAAACTTTCAATTGTTAAATATTCTAACTACAATCGTTTATTTTCTTCTTTCGGTTAAAGATTTTGTGGTATCAGAATAAATATCTATGTAATTAAATGAATTTACCCAATGTATTCTGAATGTTTAATTTTGTATTTCTCTACGAATAGTTAATCACTATTTTCCGCCATAGTGAACGTTGAAGAAGTGTTCTTATGCATCTGGAATTACAAATATTGCTGTCTAAAATCACTAGTATTGGGAAGTAACAAAATGTCCGGCGTTTTCTGGGCTTCCTCACATTCAATCCTTGTGAAAGAGGAAACATCAAATTTATATAACAAAAACGGAATTTAAGATTATTTTCAATGTAATTGGCTCGAATTTTAATAAAATATATAATTTTCTTTCATTTTATTTTAAAGTACATTGTTATAATATTAACCATATTAATCTTAAGCGCTGCTACTAGCTTCTAGCAAATCTATTAGGTACCACGCCCGCGGCCCCGCTCTGACCCCTCATGAAATATATTATGAAATAATCCGCAGTTAGCGACAGGCGAAAAATAATGATTGTGATGCATCTACCACCATACTACTTCATATTTTCGGCACTTGTGTTGTTTTAATCTTTACCAAACTTTGCAAGGATACTGAGACAATCCTGAAGAAGATCCAATAAAAATTTATAATCTATTCATACGCTACTTTCTGAGGATTCTATGTCGGTTACGAGTCGTCGACTTCACTTTTATTAGTATAGATTGGTGAAGGAAGAGCCGAGAGGAAAGTGGCAGCAGTGTTGGAGAAAGCGGCGGAAGAGGCCCTTCCCCATGGAGCGTCCTGACTTACGACGCGGGAGGGCCCTTATCCCTGCAGCGGCGACGCCTGCTCTGCACGCGCGCCGTGTCCGCTGTCGCTGGCTCAGCACTGGTGGCCCAGTCCGTCCGACCCGCCGGTCGCACCGCCTCGCATCCGCCACGTCTTCCTCCGCCTGACGCCTCACAGTCCCGCTCCTCACCGCCTCCGTCCTTCAGTCCCGCTCCTCACCGCCTCTCGTCCTCACGCCTCTGCGTCCCCCGCCCTCTGCGTCCTCCCCGCCCTCTGCGTCCTCACTGCCTTCTGCGTCCTCACCGCCCTCTGCGTCCTCGCCGCCTTCTGCGTCCTCACCGCCCTCTCTCGTCCTCACCGCCCTCTCCGTCCTCACCGCCCTCTCCGTCCTCACGCCCTCTCCGTCCTCACCGCCTCTCGTCCTCACCACCCTCTGCGTCCTCGCCGCCTTCTGCGTCCTCACCGCCCTCTGTCTCCTCACCGTCCTTTGCCTCCTCACCGCCCTCTGCGTCTTCTCTCCATCCTCACCGCCCACTTCATTCACATACCTTCCATCGTCCTTCCTGAAATCTCCGTCCTCTTCACTATCTCTGTCCTCTCCATTATCTCTGTTCTCTCCGCCATTCCTCTCCTCCATCTACGTCCTCCTCGATGTCCTCACCGCCCGTGACGCTGACGGCGCATCTGCTCCCCACGGCCCAATACGCTGTCCATCTTCCTTCAGCAAACTTTCCATCTCCGTCCGCGAAATTGTTCCGCCGTTCTGACCAATGCGCCACTTCTGATTTATCAGGTCGTTCCAAACAGTCACTGCCTATCTGTTACATCTCCCCACGGCACTCGTAGGAAATTCATTTCAGCTGGCAAATTCTCTTTCCTCATTCCTCTACCAGGGACTTTTCATGCTTCTTGTAATGTCTTAAATTCCATTCTCCCTTTCAGCCTGGATAAATTTATTAGGAAAGTATAAATTTATTGGTACTTAAATGTGTACGAGTCTTATTTTATAGTATTTATAGGGATTTTAATATAAGTTACGCAATACTAGTAATATGTTTAAATAGTATAACATTGAGTAAAGGAAACTAATTGACATTAATATTTCCTCACCTATTTAATTTGAGTTAAATTAAGTAATGCCAAATATTGTCTGCAAATTCCTAACACATTAATATTAATTTTTATATAAAATCATTAAAGGAAAACAGACACATCAATAGGAATATATTAACGCTTACAGTTCTTTAAGGCAATTTTCCCAATAACCAAAGAATTCGCATAGAATGCTGTGTGGTAAACGAACAACACTGAACTTCCCCACGCGTATTCGAATTTGTGTGGAAATTGCACTGGGCAGGGGGGGGGGCTTCAGGTTCACATGGTTGATGGTTGGGCAGAGTTCAAAACATTGGTTAGCGAAGACGAGCTGTGTGGGACATTGGGATGTTCGAGGCTGGTGTATGAGCTTAGATACGAAAATAGATTCAACTACACATATTCCAAGCAATGTGGTGTAACCTGATCACTTGAATGTCAACGTTTAAATCCTACGAATAATCGGGTAACCTGCGACCGTCCGTTACTCACGATCACGGATAAATGAAGTGTTATTTGTAGCGTCTCAGTCTCCTGGTGGAGAACTAATTGTTATTTTGCAAATGGATCCACAAGATTCTTTAAAAAAGTGTGAATATCGTGATTTTTTCAGTTCTTAAGCAACTATAACGCATTTTGCGAAGCTTATGGCACCTACAAGGTGATCAATAGCTCATTCGATTCCTCACGACAAGAAAACAGGATAGTTTTGATGTACCTACGAGTACTATGACGAAATGCTGTAAAATATTATGCTTTATTTTCGGAGTTAACATGTATCTTCGCGACTTTATTCAACAGAACATGAAAATACCCGATTGAGGTGCCACGTTAAGCCAGAAATATATTATTCAACAAGAAAGAAAAATAATAGTAAAAAAATTTAAATAACGTTCACGTTCGCGTCATTTAAATACTGTCTTCATAATGAACCAACGAGGCAATTTGCACGGTAACATAATGCGGAGCGCGAGCGGTGGCTTAGTGCATAAGCTGATGTCACTGCGGTGCCTCTGACCTCAGAGCCTCTGAGGTCTAGGTCCGAGTCTCGATAACGGCAGGATTTTCGACACTAGCTTTCCAGCTAGGTCGAATTCAGTCGCTGTCTGGTGGAGAATTCTAGGGCCCGACTGCTCTGATCGGTAGTTTTCCGTAGTTTCTCCTATCAACCAGGAGAATACAGGACTAGTACCCTAACAAACGTGACACGAACCGCACGCGATCTTTAGTTCCTCTTCCTTGTCCTATTCTCATCACTTACTTACACACACACTAATATGCACTACACTACCACGCATGCCGGGAAATCGGACGGGGACTTAGAATTTGTCCCGGCAGGGGCGGTGCCCCGCTGGTAAGACATACCCGGTTGAAGAAATTCCAGCTAGCCGACAGTAGGTCGGCGCCGGATCTCGCCATCCAGTGGGTGAAGATCACCGCCACTTCTCGATAAAAACTGCACTACACTTACGGGACTAAAGACCTCCGAATTTGACAAGGGCGCAATCACTAACAATCATTGCAATGCGAATTTTGTGCTGAAATGGATCTGGACTGGTCCACAGTTGCAGGCGGCCCATGATCCTGGTCCAGAGCATGCGGTTTGCGGCGGCGGGCTGGGCGGGTCATGGGGCTGTTCGGGGCAGATGCCCGTTGCGGCGGGGCGGGCGGGAGGGCGGGGCGGGGGCGGTGGCCGGCTGCCAGGTGCGGACGCTCCCGCGGACGACAGGTGATCGATGGGCGGTGCCCGCCCTGTCGGCGCCTGACAATTTCACGCCGCGGCGCGCTGACGGACTGCTCCCCGCCCCCCGGCCCCGGGCACCCGCGTAATTGAGCGAAACGGAGCTGCCGTTTAAAACAACGCCACCGGCCGGCGCGCCCGCCCAAGCACGGCCGCTCTCGTAGCTACCTGCTGCATAAATTGGGTAGCAGTCACTCACTTCTGCTCAGCAGCCGTTACTACTCTTACGACGCCATTATTGGCATTGGAACGAAAAATGAATCATTATTTTATGCGAGTTTTGAGGAAATACCTTCCGATAACTCGTTCTCAAAGAGATACAATTTTACTAAAAAAAATTGTATTATAAATTGATCCCTTATTACACAGTGATATAAGTTCACTTTTATGATTTATATGGAAAATAAACAAACCCACATATTGAATGCATACGTACGTTTTGTTTTAGAGAATGGAAAAATATTTATTTTTTCCTCATCGAGCAGTTTGTTCAGTCCCTTTGATCCATAGACCAAATACTCAAATAGTATCTTGCTTTACTTCTTAACTCTGAATATAAGTTCATATCTGCCATAAGTTTTCTAGAGCTCTCATTGGGCTAAATGCGAGAAAAATAAGGATTAGTTATTACGTCAGCAGCTTCTTCAAATGAAATGTGTAGCTCGTTTGCTAATCAAAAGTCCCTTCACAAGGTGGCTATATTTTATTATCAAATTTGATAACGCTTGTTTCTATCCTGAATTGAAATTTGTACACTAATGGAAAAAGATGAAGAGAGAGGAAAGAGATACTATAGATCCCTGAGGTCAAGAAAATGTTCACGGATTGTAAAAACTTGTTATATTGATGACATTAAAAAATGACCTACTGGTAAAGAAACAATGGTAATCCTTCCTTTCCCGTGATGGTTTAAAAGAATTCGAAATTCATTTGGCTGCCAGAACTCTAAATGAGGGTGCAAAGGGTGACCATGAACTCTAAATGAGGGTGCAAAGGGTGACCATATGTCCACGTCTCTTTCAAGTGTCGAAGTATTGTGAAATGAATTCGTACCTCTATAAAATTAAAAACTCTCACAAAGTATAATATGTTTGCCTTTTATCCGATGGAGCGTACTAGGCGATATTTGACATGTTGGCTTTGAATTTTTGGCAAACTTTACATCATATACAACTACAGGCTCTCGTCTAAAACAGATAGAAATGATTTTGTCCATTGAATTCATATTACTGTGCAATTTAGTAGTATTCTTACAAAAAGTTTAAAGCTACTATTAGAGCTTCAAAAGTACATACTTTCTTGCATTATTTGTACCTTCCTAAATTTTTGAAACTTCAGATAGTTCAACGAGAATCGATTTGATTTGATTCGATTTTTTCGTGTTTCCGGGCACGTCAACTGCTTTGGTCATTAGTGCCGTTAGTGTAGTGCATGTTTTTCTCGAGTGATGGCGAGATCCGGCGCCGACCTACCGTCGGCTAGTGGGGTTCCTCTAACCAGGACTCTCCCACCAGCGGGCACCGCCCCAGCCGGGGACAAGCTCTAAGCTCCCGATCGGCTTCCCGGGATGTGTGGTAGTGTAGTGCTTGTTCGTGTAAGTGTGTGTGTAAGGGGGAGAGGATAGGACAAGGAAGAGGAAGGACAGAACCGGCGCGGTCCGTGGCCCGTTTGTTAGGGTACTGCCCCGGCATTCGCCTGGTGTTGATCGGAGAAACCACGGAAACTACCGATCAGAGCAGCCTGCCGCTAGAATTTTTCCCAGACAGCGACTGAATCCGACCTAGCTGAAAAGCCAGTGTCGAAAATCCTGCCGCCATCAGGACTCGAACCTAGGACCTCCCGGTCAGAGGCGCTGCAGTGACATCAGTTGATGCACTGAGATCCCGCTCCCGGTAACGAGAATCGAACTTATGTGGTTTCCATAAGCGTATTTGTTGGAGTTTGTGGATCCTCGACCGCAACAACCAGGTATCTCTCTCCAGCAGGGCACCGCCCCAGCCGCGACAAGCTCTAAGCTCCCGACAGGTTACACGACATGAGGGGTAGTGAAGTGCATGTTAGTGTAATTGTGTGTATAAGGAGTGAGGATAAGAAAAGGAAGAAGAAAGGAAAGATCGCGCGTGACCTGTGGTCCGTTTGTTAGGATACTGCTCTGGCATTCGCCTGGTTGTTGATCGAAGAAACCACGGAAAACACTCAAGAGCAGCCGTCCGCTTCAATTATCTTACAGACAGCTGACAAACTAGTGTCAAAAAATGCTGTCGTCGTCGGGACTTGAACCCAGGATGTTCCGATCAGAAGCACTGCAGTGACATCAGTTGATACACTGAGCCACCTCTCCCGGTCTGGCCTCTGAAAATGGAAGAATTAAGCTGTCAACACACGTCAATCTGATTTCCAACACTTAGTATTTCATGAAAGATTTTATGTGTCAGCTGTTCTGGCGATTATTTCACGTTTCCTTCAAATCTCCATGTGAAGTCTCCATCCGCCGTCCTTCAGCGCGAACGCACGCTCCCGGAATTTATGTCGCCGCGAAAGAATTTCGTTATGTACTAAGCGTCAATAATCTCTAGCAGCTTCGAGCAACGCGAAAATATCTTCATCTCCGTGTATGACGTGATCGACGATCAGTTGATTCTGCTGATGATGTAAATAGTTAGAGTGAAGTGTGTAGTAATGTGAATTGTGTATTGTTCCGAAAAGCACTCTTCCGTGTCGGCTTGGACAGTGCTGCGCCCTGTTAGAACGCTGCGAAGTACTTTCAAAATGTTATGTTTTCTTAGCTCCTTTGTTTCATTCTCTGCTATAGGGTTAGCGGTTTTTTGAAGGAAACTACACTATCGTAAGTGCGGAATGTTTAAAGTGCACGATCTTAACCGAAGTTTATGCCAAGGAGAGTGTTACGAAATGAAAATAGATCTTGATACGAGAGCATCAATTCGTAAGAGATAGAATAATCCAGGTATGTAGGGGGTTGATAGGAAGGCGAGTGTGTTTTGGAGGGGATGGCTAGAGTTCGAAAGATATAGACTCTTGACTATGTCGTGATTTTTAAAGTGAAATTCGTAGGGAAGATATTTGATGTAATTAAAAGGTGGTTCAAGAATACGGAACAAAATATTCGCAAAAGTGGGTTGGGTAACAACTTGCCGATTGATCCAGAACTTACGACAAGTATGTTTTCGTTTCGTTGGAATTTCCATTTGATATTACCTCAAGAGTAAGGTGAATGGACTGCGACGTTGGGTAAGTGAAAAGCAGGGATAGGTGAATTATTTTGGTTATACTCACGAACGCGGCGCCTATAGGTGCATACACTTCTGCGGGAAATCATTAGATATGTAACAGAGACCTTATAGTTGTCAATTTGAGGTTAGGCGCCAAATGTGAACACATTTTGGCGCATATATGACGCATAACACTGTCAATGAAGTTTTTTTAAAACTACACCTTTAATTAAGACCACGCAGAATTTTTTCACAGTTGGAGTAGTTATAGCGTTATTTTGAGCGAAAGAGTGACATTATAAAACTAAACAAGAATTTTTCAAAGAGATTCACTTTTTTAAATAGAGAAATGGCTGGTTAATAAAATGGCATTTCGTTTTACATTAAAAAACCTCGAATTTCGAAATTAGGTAATGTGCAATTTTTTTAACGTGTTCTTGACCTTCAATATCGACGGTAGAGCCTTTTAATAACGCAAACTATTCATCAATAATAGGTCTTAAAACTACTTTTTGCAAACCTAGAGGGAAACGTACGTAGTTTTAGCTTAAATTTCAGTTGTAAGGTAACACATTTCAAATTTTTTAAACGTTTCCAACAAACTAAATATTAAAATTAAAGATTTTCTTCCTAAAACAATTTATTTTCCAGTATTATATCTCGATATAACTTCATATTTTTTTAGATATTAGTAGACTTCACGTAATTTTCAATTATACCGTTTCATATTTCGAATAATTTTTGCAGTGTTGTAGATTAGAAAGTGCATTATTACATAATTAATCAGTTGTAGCACCAGTAGTGTATAAATTGTTTCATATAAAGACCAATTACGTGAAACCTAATGGGAATTAAATAGAGATGAACATGTTGTCATGGTTGCGTTGATGGCGGAAGGGATGAGCCACCCGAAATCGCCCCGGTGCCCCGCCCCGCTCCCAGAGCTGTCGCCCCCGGCGGCCCCGCGCACCCCAGCGCGCAGCTGACGCTCCCCGCGGCCCTCGCCGGCAATTAGAGCTCCGCCCGCCTCGCTCATCTTCCACGCGATCCCAGCCTCAACGCCTCGCCCACCATCCCCGCCTCTCTCGCTTTCCCTACGTCCCCCGTCTTCCCCGCTTCCCTACTTTGTCCGTCTTCCCAGCCTTCCCCCTTGCCCTTTCCCCAATTCCCCCTCCTCCGTCTCCTGCCTCCCCTCTTCTCCCCCTTTCTCGCCTTCCCAGCTTCTCCCTTCTTCCCCGCCTCCCAGCACCCCAGTCCCCTCCTCTCTACACCACCTTCCCCACATCCTTTTCCAGCCTGTCTCGCCCTTCCACACCAGTCGCCCACCCCCTGTCCTCTGACCCAAAGCATCCCCAGCATCCCCCCCTCCCTTACCCTCGCCTTCCTCTCGCCTTCATCGCTACCTGTTACCCTGCAGATGGAGACGATGAGTAAAAATACTAGATATCGTGAAGTTATAAGAATGCTTATTAAAGATTTCCTCATAATGCCTTCAGGATTCAAAACAACAAAAACACAATTTTTAAAAATTTCATAAAAGACTGACGTTTTTTCAGGAAAACATTTAGCACATCAAATAGTATTGAATTATAATGTAAGAAAAATCAGGCCCTATATTCAGACATTTCTATCGGATATTCTCAGTTTTACCGAATACACCGATTTGAGGAGTAAAATTATAATTCAGTATCAAACTTAATATTTCCTCAAAAAAAAATTTAGATAGGTAGTTTGAAATTCACACTCAAAATGAAACAGGACTGAATTTTGAAGGTTTGTAATCTTCCACTATTTCAATTAATCTAAAACGTGAAATTTAACTCGCAATGACGTAACATTGCATTAAGGCTACTTTTCGTTCATTCTGAACTCCCGAGCGTTGCCGCCGCAGCCGCAGCTTGTCTCCCCACGCGCAGCCGCAGCGTCCGCCCCCGCGCCACGGCCAACGCACCGCCGCTGCCCCGCCCCTCGCCGCGCGAATAAAATTTTAAAGCCGCTCGCCGTGATTATCCGGGATTTATTTTTCATTAAAACGGCGACCGCTGTCATCGCTATCGCCCTGATGCGTCGCCGCTGCTTCGCTCGCCGTTGCCACCACCACCGCCATACACATCGCCCGACGATGCCTACAGGCTGATTAAGCTCAGAAGCAGCATTGGCGCAGTCTCTTCATGCAGTCTGATTGGGAAGTCTTGGGGTTTTTTGATTGATTGATTTTTTCGTGTTTCCGGGCGCGTCAACTGCTTTGGTCAATAGTCTTATTAGTGTAGTGCATAATTTTTCTCGGGGGATGGCGGTCATCTTCCCCCACTGGATTGCGAGACCTGGCGCCGACCTACAGTTGGCTAGTGGGGCTTTCCCTAACCAGGACTCACCCACCAGCGGGGCACCGCCCCAGCCGGGCCAGGCTCTAAGCTGCCGACCGGTCTCCCAGACTCTGCGGTTGCGTAGTGCATGTTAGTGTAAGTGTGTGTGTGTGTGTGTGTGTGTGTTTAGGGAGAGGATAGGACAAGGAAGAGGAAGGACAGATCTCACGCGGTCCGTGGTGCGTTTAGTAGGGTACTGCTCCGGCATTCGCCTGGTGTTGATCGGAGAAACCACGGAAAAATACCGATCAGAGCAGCTGGCCGATAGAATTCTCCTCAGACAGCGACTGAACCTAGCTAGAAAGCTAGTGTCGAAAGTACTGTCACCATCAGGACTCGAACCTACGACCTCCCGGTCAGAAGCGCTGCAGTGACATCAGTTGCACTAAGCTACCGCTCCCGGTATGGGTCCTGGGGTTCAAGGGCCAATGGTGACGCATGTACGATGCAAGATTCATAGCCACGTCCAATTCAGCCACAGAATGGAGGAGAATTCGAGTTGTCAGTTGCTCTGATCGGTAGTTTTCCATCATTTCCCTAATCGAAAATAACCGGGGAAGGTGGCTCAGTACATCAATTGCATAAATCAACGCAGCTTTCAGTCGCTGTCTGGAAAGTTCCAGCGGCCGGCTGCTCTGATCGATAGTTGTCCTTGGTTTATATTGGGAGCGGGGTCCCCCAGGTGGGAGATTCTTGGTTGAAAAAAAAAACCGCTATTCGACCATAGGTCAGCGCCGGGCCTCGCCATTTAGCGAAACCCCATCACCCCATGAAAACACAACCATCACCCCATAAAAACACCACCATCACCCCATGAAAATACATGCACTACACATACGGGAATAATAACCTCAGTAATTGACGGGCCCTTAATCACTAACAGTCAATCAATCATATTAATAACAGGCGAACGCTAGAACAGTACCCTAATATATAGGCCACAGACCGCGTGTGCAATACTTTGTTTCTCTTTTTTAAATCCTCTCCCTGCGCGCATTCTCTCCTCTCTTTCTGAGTTTCTCTCCGTCTCTGTCGCTCTCGTCTCTGTCCTCTCCGTCTCTGTCCCTGTCGCTCTCGTCTCTGTCCTCTCCGTCTCTGTCCCTCTCCGCCTCTGTCGCTCTCCGTCTCTGTCGTCTCTCCGTCTCTGTCGCTCTCCGTCTCTGTCGCTCTCCGTCTCTGTCGCTCTCCGTCTCTGTCGCTCTCCGTCTCTGTCGCTCTCCGTCTCTGTCGCTCTCCGTCTCTGTCGCTCTCCGTCTCTGTCGCCTCTCGTCTCTGTCGCTCTCCGTCTCTGTCTCTCTCCGTCTCTGTCTCTCTCCGTCTCTGTCTCTCTCCGTCTCTGTCTCTCTCCGTCTCTGTCTCTCTCCGTCTCTGTCTCTCTCCGTCTCTGTCTCTCTCTTTGCTCTGTCTCATCTCTGTCTGTCTGTCTGTCTGTCTCTCTTTGGCAGCGGAATTCACGATCCAGCTGGAGAGGAACACCGCCACCTTCAGTGATAAAACTACACTAACGGGACCAATGACCATAGCATTTTATGTGACCGAAAACGTTAATCAAACAAACAAATGACGTCTGCCTTGCAATGGTGCTGAAAGAGTTCTACTTTTTTACTTCCAGCCCGAGGGCCCTCATATCATCATTCGTTTCCTTCTGGTACAGCACTGAGAACGGTCCTGCTCCAATTTCATTTTATTTTATCGATGTGACCATCTGCACGATTTCTAGGCACGTCTACCGTCTGCCCCATTGCTCTTACAGTTTCCACTGGTGTCAAACCATCACACGAAGGGAGAGAGAGGTACGTAGCGCATAACATTTCAAAACACTCCTCATGCACTAACTATAGAAGTCTCACAAAGTATGCGACATAAAAGTTAATCAATTATAAAAAACTGAAATAAGAGCTCATTTTTCTATGAGTGTATTTGTAATAAGAACATTAATTCCAAGGCAAAGTTTATTACCAGAATAATATTTCATTCATAAAAGTTCATTACCATAATAAGGTGAAGTATTGCAAATATTCTGTCTGGTGTTTTGATTAAATAGTAAAGGAAACAGAAAAAACACGAAAAATATGAATTTGTTAATAGATTTGTTATTTGAATATATCAGAGCAGAGAAGTTTGGCAGGAAGTTTAAATGTACAAGATATTACTTTATTATTTATATTTTTGTGTAAATACGAGACATTTACTATTTTTATCGCAAAAGATATTTTGTTTTCTTCATTATTATCTTTTGTATGGTCAGTCATATACAATTTTTTAGAAACAATATTAATAAGAGCCTAAGACACATAAATCGTAACATACTTATAACAAAAATCAAGACTAGAAAGAATAATTAAAAATTGAAATAATAATAATAATAATAATAATAAAACATACTCTCCCAGTCGACTGCCAAACGAAAGCAAAAGCAACAATGCCCCTGAGAGTGACGGCTAGAACGAATGGCGTTTGAATGAGAGACGAATAATGAATAGGAACAGAAAATGAGAGAAAACACGATAACGGAAGAAGCTATTTTTTTCTATTTGCTCGTACTTTATGTTATTTTTATATTTTTCCTTATCCATGTTAAAGGCACACTGCAGTTGGGAAAAGTGTTTCCCGAAAGTTAACTTTGGGTATGTTATAATAAATATTATCACTGTGATTGTCGTAGTTGACTACATCCTACCTCACAATATGGATTACCACAGGATATCTGCTACCACCACAGAATTTTACTAGGGAGGTTGCGGTGTGACCGCTGTCGCTAGAATGAAGGTCCGCCGTCGTCCTGTGCGTCAACTTGCGGGATTTTGTCCTCCAGATATCACCCACAGTGGGCGCTACCTTACCTCAGTCACGTTATGAGCACCCGACAGGTCCGCAGATTTGTGTGGTAGTGTAAGAAGAGGGGGAGGACAAGAGTCAGAAAGGAAAGAGCGCAAGCTGTTTATGACGCAATTGTTATATCACTGTTGCGGTAATCGCCTGCTACTTTCCAGACAAACTGGGAAACTACCAACAAGAGTAGAGGTGGCTAAACTTCTTCCCCGTCGTGTGAAATCGGACCCTCAGACTTCCCGGTTGGCTACGCTGCAGAACCACCGCGGCACGTGGCTGCATCGGCGGCGGAGGCTGTGGTCGCCGAGCGACGGCGAGGAGGGGAGAGGAGGGGGGGCGCGAAAGAGAGTGGCGGTGGCGCTGTGGGCGTGAGTGCGGTGGAGGCGTCGGGCGCGGGGAGAGGGGTGCTGACAGCGCCCGCGACGGCGGTGGCGAGAGCCTGCGGGGGCGGGGCGTCGCCGCCCCCGAAGACGGCCGCTCTGCCCAGAGGCTCATTGTCTCCGGCGTTTCCAATTAGCTGGCGCCCGAGGTAATCAAGGCAGGGGCGGCGGCGCGAACGACGACGGCCGTGCACGGCTGCGACGGCCCCGGCGCCGGCGGGGTGGCGGGGGGCGGTGACGGACACCTGGGGGGGGCCCAAGGCTCGGGTGAGGGGAGCGGAGCAGCGGGACGGGGGGGGGGGGGCGGGCGGGTTGGGGGAAGGGGGGGGGGGGGGGGGGCGGGGGCGCGGCGGGGAGGAGCGGAGACGACAGCGGTACAAACCACGGATAAGGCAGGGTTAAGAACATCGACAGTGACGGGGGTGGTGGTGGATGCCACAGAGGGGGTAGTGCCACGGTGGAAATGGTGATGGCTCGATGACCTTGTCGGTGACGGAAGCAGCCGGGAGGTTGTTGAGTGGCGGGGTAACAAAGATGGTGTTGGTGATAGCAGGGGCTGGGGGTGGTGGCGGGGAAGCGGCTGGCGCTTTATTAGCAGGCGGCATGTCGACGCGTCGTTCCCAGTGCCTCCCTCCTCTTCTGTTCTCGCCACTATTCCGTTCCGACCACCGCCTCCGACTTTTCGACACGTGCTCTCCCTGCGACAAACTTCCAGGGCTATCGCACTTGCGCGTTAATGGAGACCCACGGAATTCGATCTAATATCGTCGGAATCGTCTAACGCACGCGCGTTCCCCATTACGTAAGAACGTTCCATGTTTTCAAAAAGGGGCCAATTACAGCACGTAATTAAAAAAGACACTATCCCTATATTTCTACCATAGACAAATGTTTGTAAAACTAGTAGAGATTTAAAACTTCAATTGCTACGAAAACAGTGGTTCGTCTTTTCGACAGAAAGTTGGAAATGGTTTGTGGTTATTCAGTTGTTTGTTTTTAAATAACCACAAAAATAGTGCGATGTGCATCTGAAGAAAAAAATAATTGCTTCAGGGATTTTGAGAGGTGAAAAGACATTCAAGAAACAATTTCCAAGAAATTTCGTTTTTTAGACAATAGAAATATGTCTACTCAGTGAATATCATCAATATACATCTCTATTCGAAAACAAATTATCATGAGTGCTTGTAAACATACTTGTAAAGAGATTACTGATTTATGTAACAATGAACAGTTTTTGTTCTAAGGTTGTTGACCAATTCTTACCATTAGTTTAAATATATAATACCGAAATTAGGTTTCTCTATGAGAAGAATATTTTAAATAAAATGACACTAAATCTAATAAATAAAATGAATAAATTTTACCAACATTTGATTGCACACGTAGACAAGAAAATTTATTCAAACATGTTTATTTTGCATTATTACACTTAACTTTCTTATTTTTCCAAAGGTGCAGAAAGAACTGATAATGGTTGTACCACATACTATGTACTTCTACATACACTAAATTCTATTACACTACATTCTTTATATTATGAACTAAATATGTCATAAACATGTAATCATCATAAAAATGGCGTACATAGCCTCACGTTAATAAGAATCGCAACTTTCTGGTTAAACTGCTTGCTCAGGTGCGCAAAATAATTCCAATCTAATTCAGTTGTTAGTGGAAAACGTGCTGAAATAGCATCCTTACTATAATATTGCGCATTAATGTCATCGCTGATCATTTTAGTGAGCCATTACAGTGTTTAGTAATACAAAAACTGATGCCCGTTCCCGTAATGAACTTACTGACTAAAACATTTGTGGGAGCTGACTATGGTGGCAATAATGATAACATGAGTAAAACTGGTATGTGGCGGATCTGGAGGTGGAACTAAAGATAGAGAGAAAAGTGTACATGGAACTGGAGGTAGTTGGCAGGTGAAGAGGACATAACGTAGGGCTGATGGTGATAGTAGAGGTGATGTTAGGTGTTACAATAGTGGGAATGTATGTTTCAGTGTTAGTGTTGAGATAGCGGTGATGGAGAGGTAGCAGTTTTTCTGAAGACCGCGTTTCCAGTTGTCAATGCAGATAGGGAGGAGGTGATAAACTAATGGTTATGATAAAGAAAGGAGTAATGGTGATAAAGAAGTTAGAGACAATGTTAAGACAGATGTCACTGTTCAAATGGCAATAGTCTTCTATTGGTGAAAGAAATACAATTTATATTACTATAGTGATGATGAATTTCTGATGCTTCTTTAGTAATGAAATATTGTGTGTCAAATGCGATTACAATGTGGAAATGAAAAAGTTGCAATGCTCTGGTAATGCTGCCGGTACATTTTTTGTTAAAATACAGAAAATTTCGGTAATGGTAATCATTCAAGTCTGATCCGGGTGCTGAGCAGGCGGAGGCAAAGTTATCCCGGATGTTGGTGATGGGGTGGAGGGCGTGGCGGGCAGTTGCCAGCGCGGGAGCCAAGGGCTTTGAGCTCCGGCAGTGCGTGGCACGTCTTGAACCAATATTTGCTGCACTGCTGCAGCGGACGCGCACAGCCTGATCCAGGCGCTGCCAATATGGGCTCACCCTCCACCCCACTCACCGGCTGAGGTTAGCTCCGAGCCAGCATTGCTGCAGCCCCTGCAGCCACTCTGGCAAGGAGGTCCTAGCGTCACATTCTCGACGATGGTGGATTTGTTACTCTAGCTTGATCGAATTCATCCGCTGACTGGAGAATAAATCTAGCGGCCGGCTGCTCTGGTCGGTAGTTTTCCGTGACTTATTCTGTCAGCACCAGGTAAATGTAGTAGTAGTACCCAAACAAACGAGCCCCGTACCGCGCGTGATCTTTCCTTACCCTTCCTTACCTACCCTTTTCCCTTACATACATACTTAAAACCTTCATACACTACACTACACCACATGTCGGAATACCAGTCACTACTTTAGATTTTGTCCCAGATGGGGCGGAGCCCCGCTGAAGATACCTGGAAGTGGGAAATTCCCCGTAAGCCGTCTTGTATGTCGGCGCCGACCAGTCACAATAAGGATTTTCTACATCCTCCGTAACTTGTAAATATTTTGTAAATATCTCTTTAATATACAAATTCAGAAAGAGTTCAATTTTATATATAAAAAAATTCTTCAATAGAAACAGAAAGTTCAAACTTATATTTGAAAAGCAACATTTAGGGAAATTACAATTATCGATTCCATTCATCAGGCTGAAATAAATAAATAGAACATTTGGTAATCTTAACGCAGTTATTTCTACAGAATTTAAACATATGCAATCATGATGAATGCTCTCGTTACAACGGCCAACGGAAATTTATCACACGAAATAAAAGAAAAAAACAGCTAATTCATTTCAAACCACATCACTCCAAAATATTGTTTTAAATCTGTTATTTAACTGAAGATTGTACTTATGGGAAAGGACCGGCTACCGAATCGCGGATATATGTTTAGTGATCATAACTGGACTCCAAGAGAGAAACGTAGAACAAGTGGGAGAAGGAAAAGGGAAGAGGGAGAAAAGGGGCAGCAACAACAACGGAACAAAAGAAAATAAGATAGGAGTGAATGAGATGGAATAATCATGGTCGTTATCATCGTTCATCAATCATGATCGCATGACTTAATTAGTCAAGAATGGATACCAAACTCAATAACATAAAAATGCATAATAAAATATTTATTTGTGATTATATAATTTATTAATATGTATTTTCAACATAAAATTTTGATAGAAGACCCTCGCAAAGGTGAGTAAAACTATTAGGTTCTACTGTGGAGTTGAGGCAATAATTTGTTTTTATTTGGAGCGTCTCTAAAACTACTCTCGGGTAGTGTTTGTTTTCTTTCGCTAAAATTCCTACTACGATTTGTAGGAATTTGGTGACTCGTAAGGGAGTAATGACAATGGGATAATTCTTTAATTTGTTTGAGGTTGTTACACTCTGATTTGCGGTTCAAACTGAAAGTTCAAAAAGAAAACTGTGAAATTTTAATTAGTTTCCTTTTTGAATGACCCTCAATATGTTATTTTAATGTTATTTAATTTTATTTTTGCTCAAAAATTGTAATACAACAATTTATCATCAAGGTAAATAATCACAATAAAAGAAACGTTGGATCTTACCATCCCACAAGGGAAGATTATCGCCAACACCTGCCATAACACATTCACTACACAACGGGGACTAATGTTCATAATTAATGGCGTGACTGAAAACTTGAATCAATCCACCTCTCTTCGTAGTGCAACTTTCTTTACCTCTTTCATCCTGTTTCGCCCCTCCATCACTTCCCGTCCATCACTTCCCGTCCATCACTTCCCGTCCATCGCTTCCCGTCCATCGCTTCCTGTCTCTTCCTTTCTCGTTCCGTCCATTTGCACCACCCCACCCCTTTGCTTGCCGCGTCCGCCCTGTCCGCCCTCCTGCCTGCGGGCTGCTGCTGGTACACAGCACTTCAAACGTGATTCATGTCTATGAATAAACACACCCAGGTTTGCTCCTGGTTGATTGAGAGCGTTACGAAGAAGACTTTCCAAGTGTGCACTGTTATTAGAATTCACCGTGGAATTTAATGAAGGAATTTTGATTTCTTTTCATCTGGAGTATATGCTTTAGTAAAATTAATGAAAGAATCAACATGCTACCTGCAACCTGAATTCTGTGACTCTATGTACGTAAATTTATTCACAAGGTTTTGTTCCCGGTGGATTGCGTGGCCTTATTAGCCGCCAATGCGCCTTTATTATTGTGAATACTATTTTAAAACAAATACAGCCCTTTTTGTTTTGAGAGAGAAATATCATCGCACCCTCTCTGTTGCGTCGGTAAGTCAGTAAAAGAGATTAGCAAAGTCCGGCCCCGTTTAAGGCATTTTCTCTCTCGTCCCTGATCCTGAACGAGAGGGAGGTTGAATATTTTCTATTCTCTTAACAACGAATTTCATTATTTTAGTTAATAGTAATTTATCCGAAGAAATATACTTTCCCATTTATTTTTACAAAGAGAGATTGAATACTGAATTTAGCCCTTATAAAATAAGAATTAATAATCAAATCTGTTGCTCTAATTTATCACAAATAAAAAAAAATTTTTAAATAAAATACTATTTGTTTATCAAAGTAGTCTTTATAATTATCTCTGTTATAAAAGCATTATTTGTAAGTCAGAAAAAAATATTATAAAAAGACATTACTTTTTTAGTTTTAGAAGAGATGAAATTGAGAAGATTTATCCAGAAGATATAATCTAGAACTAAAGTTCGTATTTCTAAATACCTGCTCAAGTTAGCTTTTTTTAATACGTAACATGTATTCAATGTGAAATTTATAGTAAAACCTTAAGAGAAACATTTGTCTGTCCACTATCTCACTTAGATCTGCAATGACGCTGTCGGGTTCGTAACATGAAGAATCAAGATTCCAAAAAAGAACGCCTTCTTGGACAAAACAACGGAAACGTAAAAGTCAACAGAACAACGAAAACGTCTTCCACGAGCTACTACTTCAATCCACAGAAAGCATTCGCCAACCACGGCCCATTCCCCGCATCTCGGGTCGCTCCGGAGGAAATAAGCCAGACGCAGGGACGCGGATTGAGTTTTCAGCGAACTATCGGGGCGGGGGCGGTGTTCGCGCCACGCCCATAAAAACACCCCCGCCCACGCATGTCCCCTGCGCCGCCGCCGCGTCTTATGTATTTTGCATAGCGCCGCAGTGCTGCTGTATGGGTTTCCCATTCGGAAGCCCGTAAAGCGCGTCTTCCCCTATCGGGCCTCCATTGAGGACGCGCGGAATCCATCAGGAAGCAAAGCAGCGAGGGTGGGGTGAAGGAGAGGATGGGCGAGCTGGGGTGGGATGAAGCGGGGGGGAGGGGGGGAGGTGAGGGGGAGGGGGTGGGGGATTGTGGGGGGGGGGAGAAGAATATGGGATGAAGCGGAGCAAAATGGGGCGGGGGGGCGGAGGAAAGCGGGTCAGAAAGAGGTGGAGAGGGCCAGGCCGGGCAGAACGAAGCGGGGCCGGGTGAGTGAGGATGGGACGGGGACACGAGAGATTGTCACAAACGTGCGCGGCTTCGCCGTCTCTTTTACTGCCTTGCCGACGCAAGAGGGTGGGCGCGATGGTATATATCTCCCTCTAAAACACAGAAGAACTAAACACTGTTTGAAAAATCAGAGCGCTCCAAGAAGTCTTTTTTCCTTCTTATTTTCGTACGATTTTATCAAAGACTTCCTGAATTTTTAAGAACTTTGTTTTTCTCAGCTTTCTATTAGTTTTGTTTCAGACTTCGTGTAATCATTTCTATTTGTTTCTGTTTTACAGTCACTTTGTAACGCGCAACCAAGGGAAGGGAATATCGAAAGTCCAATTTGATGATTGTTTTGTCTTTGCATGCAAACACGAAAACGATTGGAAAAATAAAAATTTCTATCTTTGTAAATATTCCTGTTGTAATATTGTTGTAATATTTAAGTTTTAATTTAAAACCAATAATACACTTCAAGCAGACAAGCTCTACGCCCGAGACTGGTCTCCAGACAAGTGTGGTAATGTAATATGTGTAAGTATTATTTTGCATTCTTAGCTCTTTCTAGCGTAGAGATATTTATTTAACTTTTAACTTGAATAAATTAAAAGAATGCCACAAAAATTAGAAAAGCAAATTGTTTATTCACTATTGTCACTACGAAATTGCAGCGTTAACGTTATATGATATTTCAATATTAGATAAGGTGAATACGCAACTTTATTTAATATTTTATCGACCGATTAACTGATAGATGTTTTAGGGAACACCAACTGCTATTGTTGCTTAGAGTATTGAATTTTTATCCTTTTTGAAAGTAAGATGTGCGACTTCCACATCGGGTTGCGCGGGATTTCCGTCTTCAGATATCCCACATGAGAGCACCATCCCCGCTGTTCAAGCTCTAAGCTTCGATTCATCCTTCAACGTGTGTAGTAGTGTAGGGTATGTAGGCGTAAGTGTGTGTAAAGGGAGAAAATAGGAAAAGGAAGAGGAAAGAAAGACACTGTGCGGTCCATGGTCCGATTATTAGGACACTGCTCCGGGATTCGCCTGGTGTTGATGGAATAAATCACATGAACTGCGATCAGAGCACCCGGTCGATAGAATTCTCGCCCAAACAGTGTGAAAATTCGGCCTACTATTGCATCTGGTGTTGAAAATCAGTCACCGTCAGAACTCGAATCCTCGGAATACTGTATAAATATGAGTAGACTCACTGCCTATCAGAAACTAATGCGTCAATGCGGGTGAACAGCCACTTCTCGGTTTGTGTTCACTTACATGTGACTCCGAGTTCTAGGATGGATTAACAGAAAAAGGGGAAATATAAACTGAATGATCTGTGAAAGATAAAAATCAACTTACGAAACTTCTACTCACAACGAGTGTAGCCATTTTACTCCATCGCAGCACTGGCTCTGCCCAACGCTATTCAATGCCTGGCCAGCGACATTTTTGCCGCTCGCGCCAAATTGACCGCGAGCGGCGGCGGCGGCGGCGGCGGTGGCGGCGCCGGCGGCGGTGGTGGTGACGGTGGCGGTGGCTAACCGTATGTTTGTGGCGCGTCCGCGACTCCTGGGATCCCCCTCCCCACTCTTCACTCTCCCACCAAGCGCCAAACCCTCTGCACCCCAAAATCTCGCCATCCGCTCCGAAACACCGCAACTAAACCTCGCCTCACAAAACCCCGCCCCGACACACACCCCCATCAAAGCGCACCACCCCATCAAAGCGACCACCCCGACTCAAATCGCGCCACCCCGACTCAAAGCACCACCCGACTCAAAGCGCACCACTCCGACTCAAAGCGCACCTCACCGACTCAAGCGCACCTCACCGACTCAAAGCACACCTCACCGACTCAAAGCACACCTCACCGACTCAAAGCGCACTATCCCGACTCAAAGCGCACCACCCCGACTCAAAGCGCACCACCCCGACTCAAAGCGCACCACCCCGACTCAAAGCGCACCACCCCGACTCAAAGCGCACCACCCCGACTCAAAGCGCACCACCCAACTCAAACCTACCCGCTCCGACTCATGGCGCACTTCCCCGACTCAAACTTCCCGGTTTACCTGAAGCCTCCCCCCCCTAAAAACGTTCCGCCCGATCCTTCCTACCGCGACCCGTTCCGTTCAGAATCCCTCGTATCTCACCGCACCTTCCGTCACATCCCGCCGCCCTGCTCCAACCCCGCTCTTCCCCGCCTCCTCTCGCTCCACCCCCTCGCTTGGAGTTCCCCGCGCGCGCCAGCGAGCGGACGCTCCTCGCGATCGTAAAAGCTTGTCGCCCATTATCGCCCGCAGCGCCGCTAACAGAATCAACACGACAAATCCATTGAGCACACGCAATAAAACGCGGGCTATGAATATTTAGCGCGGGGGGCGGCCGTGTGCACAGTCG
Source organism: Teleogryllus oceanicus (assembly GCA_964035755.1). Classification (NCBI taxonomy): domain Eukaryota; kingdom Metazoa; phylum Arthropoda; class Insecta; order Orthoptera; family Gryllidae; genus Teleogryllus; species Teleogryllus oceanicus. Next base: position 126,625,131 of record CAXIVR010000005.1, on the reverse strand, counting down.
CCCGATCGCCCGCGACCGCCTCGGCCGCGTCCTCGCGGACCGGTAATGCGATTACGTGTAAATTGGACGGCGGCTGCGGCGGCGACGGCGCGGTCGCCCCGCCGGTGACCACGCCCTTTGGGAGGGGAGGGGAGGGGAGGAGGAAGAGAATGATGGGGAGTGGAGGGAGAGGCGGAAAATATTGCTGCCGAGAAGGGGGATTCCTGCGTGTGGTCGCTTAAGCTGCGAAAGTGTGGGTAGACTCGGTGAAAGAAATGGGTTCGATTTGCCATTGGTGGCCTAACGGGTTATAACTTAGATTTTTTCTGAATATGATTTACGGTATTGAATGCGTTTGTTTGTACTATTTGATTTGATTTTGTAAGCTGTAAAATGGTGTTATAATGTTATATTTAAATGGATGTAGACATTCAGTCAACAGTGATCAGTATAATGCTTGTATAAATGATCGTAAAGAATTTGGAAAGGAATTGTCTTACCACAAATTAATGCGCATTAATAACTTGATAAAATTGTTAATTAGTGTCGAAAGGCATCTACTATTTCAAAAACATCAATTATGAAAGGCTTTTTTTACAATTATACGAGTAGAGGATCTTGTTTGAAACCTAAAGTTTAAAAGAATTCCTTTGAAGGGGCTCATTTTATATAGTTTTAGTGGCTTAATATACAAAAAACGAATACGAGTATATGAATCAAATATTTTTTAATTAATGTACAAAAATATCATGGTTGACTTTGTAGTGTACAGAAACTAATCAATGTAAAATATTCATGGTCAGAAAAAGTGAAGTCTAAAGGTATTCGGTCCAATGACGGGAAGTCTATTTTTTAAAGTCTAGCGAAAGATATGAAAACTGGTATAGTAAAAATTGGATCTAAATATTAAAATTGATAATATTTGGACCTATTTCAAAAGTCTAGTAACATTTGGTTCAACAGAAATATAAAGTCACCCCACGTTATTATTATGACAGCATATTATTATGTCTAAATGGAAATTACAATATAAAGTGATACCTCTAATCCACAAAATCCGTAATGCCACAAAAAGAAAAAGTTAGTCTAACGATTCAAAGTGACTGGCATGAAACATAATAGCGGAGCCCAAAATTTTAATCTGTAGCTCAGAGACCATAGTAAAAATATCGATATCTGTTTGTGATTCGTGTTGAATTACTAGCTCCACTTTGTGAGACCTTTCAACATATTATATTCTTAGAAGTGCTTTTTAATTTGGCAACGTTAAGCTTTGTATCCATAACTCCTTTTACCTTTACACGAAGCATTGATATAGGTATTCATTTCGACTGAAATGCACAATTTAAAGTATTGTTACGGAAACTGCTCTGTTGGGAATGAAACTCACATTGTTGAATTTTGTACTTTAGTTTTAAGACACCTTTTAATTGAATCATAAATTTGTCTTCTATTTTGTTAATTTTTGGTCCCTACCTTCAGGAACACCTAAGTGAGAAAGATCAACTCTAATGTCAATTAACTTGTAATCTGAAAATTCCTGAAACGCAAAATTCCTAAACGAGGAAATAATTTTAAAAAATCGCTCAATAATTATAAATTGAAAAGTTTATATGTACTAAGCCTGTATGCATACCTATATGACCTTCGATGTTACCCATTAAATTTCCAGCAAATTTATTACACCTGTGTAAATGGACCTTCTAATTTTAGACCTCTTGTGCTATTGATCATCTGTCTGGTAAACTTATGTTGAATTGCACCTTCTGCGAAATAGACTTGTTGCAGTGAATCTACTGATTTTTAAGAATTTCTGTTTGTGGACCTAACGACCTGAAACCATACAAATAAAATATTTAATTCTTTACATTCAGTCTTCGAAAAATCGTAGTATGAAGAAAAATGGAAACCCAGTTCAGGAAATGTTTCTCACTAATGGACGTTCTATATTTATTCGTGGATGCGCAAAGTTATTTCTTATTTTATTTCTGAAAAGATTTGGCGGCATTCTATTTGCATTCCATTGTAATTATCGTCGGTATACACACTGAATATTAAATATTTTCTTCGATAACAGTAATAAGGAAAGTATGCATTGGGCTACCAGGTTTCAAATATTTTCATATTTAACCTCTCAAGCTTGAAATGTGAAGGGAATGCAAAAAGTATTTTTAAATATTAATAAAAGAAAAGAGCTTACTTCAAAGTCAATTGACTGCTAGCAAGAGCTGTATCGAATACAATATTTGAACCGCGTTTTATCTTAACGTGTTACTTCAAACAATACAGAAATATGTTGTATTCTGATGGCCTTTTCTTATACTACTTATGACGTGTATAACGAAAGTATTGTAATGTTTCGGCAAAAACAGCGATTTTTCGTCAGAAAAAGCGGTTTTGTAGGTCCCTGATAACGAAAAGTCTTACCCCTGTGTATAGAAAAGAACTCATTCTAATACAATATATAATGAGAATCATATGTTTAGTTGGTTCTTGATACTTAAAAATTAATTTATGGCAAAATGGCTGTGAACCCGACTAACGGCTAAACCGTAGAAGGATTTTTACGAAAATTGATATTCTTCAATTAATCTGGCTGACGTCTCGAAACATGAACACGAAAGGCATATTTTGAGTTATTATTTGAGAGAGGGGGTAAAATACAAGTAGCCGAACAACATTTTCAAAAGTCTCTCAAAATTCGCTCCAATTTTTTTCAATTTGTTTCCTGAGTAGTGCGACATACATTTATAAAACTGTCAGAGATCCAATTTTCGTTGAATTTTCAAAAATTGCAACAGTTAAAAATAATTAAAAAAGTATGTACTGCTTTAGCAAACTAATTCCGTATTGTAATTAGCCAAAGTATTATTTGGGCCCTCAATGGGGCTAGAGGACAGTACCCGTTAAGTATATGTCCACTCAATCTTCAATATTCAATTGATCGTCCCTCATTAATAACATTTATAAAATTTCACCACAAATTGAAAGTTGTCGCTTTACTGTCGCGAACCTGAAATAGTTATAAGTAACAGCTTCCAAAATCTCAAGAATGACAAAGTGTTCGGTCTACATAAACTTTTGTGTGCAAGTTTCGAATAATATTCTTTAGCGAAAATATGATTTTTACACTTGACTTGGCTTATTTCTATTCTGGAATGTTTCCATTTCCACCAAACATCAAAGCAACAACAGCACATCGGACGAAACCAAGCTGTTCCTTTGCCAAGGGGAAATCTCAGACGTCCAGGGCCGTAAACTGGTTATTGACCTCCCCCGCACAGTATAACGTGGCAGTAAACCATATCCGCGAGGGCCTCCGAAGGAGGTCCACTCGACGGAAATGGACATTTAACAGAAAGGATGGCGCGCGCCAAGTGGAACGGTGGGAGATGCGTCTTGGACCCTCTATTGCTTACTTTGGTCAGCGCCTTCTTTATATCTACACATCACATACACATACACATAGAGAGAGAGACAGAGAGAGAGAGACAGAGAGAGACAGAGAGACAGAGAGAGAGAAAGAGAGACAGAGAGAGACAGGAGAAGACAGAGCAGGAGAGAGACAGAGAGAGAGACAGAGACAGAGAGACAGAGAGAGACAGAGAGAGAGAGACAGACAAAGAGAGACAGAGAGAGAAGAGAGAAAGAGAAAGAGAGAGAAAGAGAGAGAAATAAATAAAGGGCCGATTAGGAAGTTGCTCGATTAGCGCACGGGCCACATTGGTCCGTACACTCAGGTCGTCACGAGGTTGCCGATCACTACTTGCTATGCAACATCACAGAAAATCTCGTGACCACCTTTCGACTGTTCTGTAAGTAAGGGAATTTATTCCCACGAGCTTCCGCCAATTCCTTGTGACATTCTCGAGCATTTCTCCCGCGGAGAAGTGATTTCACATTGGCCTCTGTGCTAAAAGAGATACAGGGACTTCTTTTGTTGTAAACACATATTAATACAGCACTGATTTTACGCGACAAATAAAATTGTGTGATCCGATAACATTTCTTTTAGAAAAAATAAATCCCATGTTTTTTCCCAACCCTCGTACATTGTAACTACCACACTGCCGCGTTTTTGTTGGCTAATCACGCACCTAGGATTTGCCATCTTTCCAAGTCTGAGAGATCACACATTTCATCGAGCTCTTGGGTTCACCGTCGAAGACCAAAGTTACACTGTAATACAACTGTCAAAATATGGCACGTGAACTATGCAACACAGCCGCGTCGCAGTTTATAGGCCCGCAGTGACGCCAACATGCAAAAAGATGTACTCTGTTGCATGGTGTTCATATTAGTTTGTCCAACCACTGATAATATCGACTTTCTAGTCTTCCCATGATGTGTCTTCTTTCGAATTCATACACATGACTGAGAACAAATAGAACTCCTGAAATATGTACCAACTCTTGCTAACATTATTTCCATCAACACATTGGCACACCACTTTTCCAACCGTTGGCATCCAAGCCATCTCAATTTCATCATTTCCACTCCCATTGTTCCTTTAACATCAACCTCTTCATCGCGACCCTTTCGGCCATTCTCTTTCAACCAGCCCTGTCCATCACATTCTCCGCCCTGACTCCCTCTTTTCTCTCCTCTGGCAATCGACCTCTACAGTCCTCGAATTCCCTCACCGCCTTCATTACCGACCACTACACACCCATTACCACCTCACGCATCAATACGTCACTTTTCTCTTTTTATTCTTCACGTCCTCTCATACTCCCCACCACGTCTATACCCTCCATTGTGCCCCGTTTCGCGCTGGGAACCGAGATATCTGGCCTCTAATCTCACATGAAAACAATCGAGCGAGTTCGTTAGTGCGGAGAGAGAGAGGAGTGGAGAGGAATGTTTGGGCGTATCAGGGACAGTAGCGGTGGTGAGGATAGGGGGGGGGGGGGGGGGGAACGGAGTTTGAGACTGAGACTTGAACGGAACGGTGGCTCAGGGAGGGCAGGCAAAGACGAGGGAAAAGGTTGCACGAGGCGGAGGCAGTGGCAGAGATGTTAGTGACAACGTGGGTGATGGTAAGTGCAAGGGGGGGGGGTGGGGGAGGAAAGTGTCGGAGATGAGGGCGGAGGCGTGGGGCGGAGGCGTGAGCTGGGCGGAGGCGTGGGGCGGAGGCGTGGGGCGGAGGCGTGGGGCGGAGGCGTGGGGCGGAGGCGTGGGGCGGAGGCGTGAGGCGTGGGCGGAGGCGTGGGGCGGAGGCGTGGGGCGGAGGCGTGGGGCGGAGGCGTGGGGCGGAGGCGTGGGCGGAGGCGTGGGGCGGAGGCGTTGGGCGGAGGCGTGGGGCGGAGGCGTGGGGCGGAGGCGTGGGGCGGAGGCGTGGGGCGGAGGCGTGGGGCGGAGGCGTGGGCGGAGGCGTGGGGCGGAGGCGTGGGGCGGAGGCGTGGCGGAGGCGGAGGCGTGGGGCGGAGGCGTGGGGCGGAGGCGTGGGGCGGAGGCGTGGGGCGGAGGCGTGGGGCGGAGGCGTGGGGCGGAGGCGTGGGGCGGAGGCGTGGGGCGGAGGCGTGGGGCGGAGGCGTGGGGCGGAGGCGTGGGGCGGAGGCGTGGGGCGGAGGCGTGGGGCGGAGGCGTGGGGCGGAGGCGTGGGGCGGAGGCGTGGGGCGGAGGCGTGGGGCGGAGGCGTGGGGCGGAGGCGTGGGGCGGAGGCGTGGGGCGGAGGCGTGGGGCGGAGGCGTGGGGCGGAGGCGTGGGCGGCGTGCGGGCGGGCGAGGCGTGGCGGCGTGGAGGCGTGGGCGAGGGGGCGGAGGGGGGCGTGGGGCGAGCAGGCGTGGGGGCGGAGGCTGGGGCGAGGCGTGGGAGGCGTGGGGAGGCGGGGGGGCGGGGCGCGGGTGGAGGCAAAGTTGTGGAACACGCCCAGGGCGAAGACGAGGAAAGAAACCAGGAAGTGTGAAGGAAGCGCGAATAGGACGGTGGGCGGGGCCCACGTGGAAGCGATGGGGGCGGCATGGCTGGTTGCGGCAGGGCGGGGGGGCGGGGAAAGAAACCGGGAGCCGTGAAGGAGGCATGAAGGGGCGGAGTGGAGGCGACGGCGACGGCATGGATGGAACCGGCCGGGTGGGGGCCGCGGACACGGGGTGACGCACGAATCCGGCGCGCCATCAATCACAGCAAAAATACCGAAGTGGAGCGACGGCGACGGCCCCCGCGGGGACCGCCGCCCGGTCGATGCGCGGAAATGCGGATGAATAAGTTAAGCGCTCGATCGGGCTAATTGACTTCGATTGACGCGCGCTTAGCGCCGGCCGATGGATCCACAATCCGCTCTTCACCCGGTGATCTCCCCGCTTTACTCTCTGTTGAGAGAATTCGTTTTATCCTTAGCGTCTCTTTCTCCAAAATGAATATGAGTAATAACAAGACTAGTTGAAATTTTTTGTTACGCAGGACTGTGTTTAGTGTTCTTTTCTTTAACAACGTTTGAATGGACACAAAATACTAAGATGTTTTATTTCCTGTGATGTATTAATTATATCTCACGAGTCAGCCTTTGAAATGTTATAAAATACCCCAAGATGCAAACCTCATTTCTTTGTGGTTTTTAATTTAGATTCACAAATAAGCTAATGGAGATTGACGAAAAGTGCTTTATAACTGAAGCGAAAACATCACAGGAGTGTGCCAACTTCTGCGATATACGACCGAAAATACAACACACGAAAAGGTCTAGCCTCACGGGTAGTTGTGGACCAGTTCAACAGGGCGGGCGGCGAGAATTTGTCCGTTAAGTCGAAAGTTCACGGCGGGCAGGTGGGCGGGCGGCGTCGACCGAGCAGACGGACAGCGGAGGGGGCGCTGGCAGTTGTATCTACCTGGCTCAGGTCGGCGGCGGCGGCGGCGGCGAAGGCGGCGGGGGCGGCGCGTCTGCGCTCGGCAGATGAATGGCCGCTTATCTGCAAGCTTTATGAAGGTGCCACGTCCCTCGGCCCCTCCATCCATCACGGGCAGCGGCCATGAATAATGCATCGTCGTCCGCCGCTGCTGCCTCCCCGCCTCCACTCCCTCCCACGCACAGCCTTCCCACGCGCTGGTCCAGCCACCGCCCCCGGCGCCGGTCCCTTCGCCGCCCCTCCTCCCCCGCACTGCTCCACGCCACTCGTGGCTGTCGTCGTCCCCGCGTTGCGGCGACTCGTCTCTCGCGACGCGACCTGCCCCTTCCCGCTCACCCGACGATTCCCGGGCGCGTCAACTGCTTTGGTCATGTCCCGTTAGTGTAGTGCATGTTTTTTCTTAGGAGATGGCGGTGATCTTCCTCGCTGAATGGCGAAATCGGCGCCGACCTACTGTCGGCTAGTGGGGTTTCCCCCTAACCAGGACTCTCCCACCAGCAGGGGACCGCCCCAGCCGGGACAAGTTCCAAGTACCCGATCGGTCTCCCGGCGTGTGTGGGAGTGTGGTGCAAGTGTGTGTGTAAGGTATGAGGATAGGAGAAGGAGGAGGAAGGAAAGATTGCGCGTGGTCCATGGCCCGTTTGTTAGGGTATTGCTCCGGCATTCGCCTGGTGTTGATCGGAGAAACCACGGAAAACTACCGATCAGAGCAGCCGGCCGCTAGAATTCTCCTCCAGACAGCGACTGTTTCGACCTAGCTGAAAAGCTAGTGTCGAAAATCCTGCCGCCGTCAGGACTCGAACCTAAGACCTCCCGGTCAGGGGCGCTGCAGTCACCCGACGAGCAGAAGTTACTCTGCGACCTGTAATCTGCCCAACCGTCACTGATTGTGGTTCACAATCCTTACTTCAGGGTTTCTGTAAGTGGTTTTTGACCTAAGGATTCTAAAAATTGAGTTGAAAAGCAGAACGTAAAACTTTAGTTGATGAAATGGTGTTGTATAACCTGAAGGGATTCCTTCATTTCTTTTTTCCATTTGCCGATACCTTCACCACAACGTCCTGCTTCGCTCTTGTCAACGTCCCGCGCACGTCCCCGACCTACATTCCACTCCATTTGTGTCTGTCACCGTAGCGGCTTCGGTCATTTGCACGCTGCGAAACGTCGGTCCCCTGTGACGGGAGCAACCTCCGACTCCGTTCCCTATGCATTTTGGCTGCAACACTCTCCCACTGAAACTGGTTCACTCTTTACTTCAGAATTTTATTTAATGGGTTATGAACTAGAGCTCCAGAAATGATTAAGAATGTTCTCAGAAAAAAATGGGAAAAAGATATATATATATATATATATATATATATATATATATATATATATATATATATATATATTGCATAAATTTAGATTTGCTGTTAATGATGATATGGAATTGTAGATCTTTAAGAATTGCCTTCAATCCCCTTGCGAGTGTATTTCCCTATTTCGGCCGCAGGTAATTTGGCCACAATCTGCCACGCCCTGTTAAGCCCCCCCCCCTGAGGCACACTCATCCTTTTTCGATTCTCTTCGTTTGTCCCTTCCCGACCGGTTGCGTCCCTTTCCATCCGAGTCGATCCCGTCCCTTTCTGCCCGGTCCCTTCTTGTCCTTTCCCGTCCCGTCTCTTCCCGTCTCCCATTCTTCGCACCACCGTTCGCTCGCCGCCGTCCCCTCCCCTTCCGCTGCTGTGAACCCTTCCGCCCCTGCAGCGCCCGCCCTCGCGGCGCGCGAGCCCTCACGTCTCTGCTCCGCGAACCGGATTCTGCTTTCCCTACACTCGCTCACGACTCTTTGCGCGACCCAGGGCTGCAAAAAGGATGGATCAATGGACTGTGATTTCAGAAAAGTGAGTAAATGCAAGTCATTACGATGAGAAGGCAATATCTGGAGTTACGATACGCATGTTCCAGCAAGCGACTCAGAAACGCTCATTCCTTCGCATCATCGTACTGCAAAGCTCAAATCGAATCGATTTTTCCTACCCGTTCTGAGATATTTCTTTTGGCGATTTATAATACAGGTATTTAAGAACTAGGCAGGAAAGATATTTTGTTTCACAAAAATGTTTACAATTAATGTTTTGCATTAAGAAAAACTATTTAATTCTAAGAAGTTATAGTAAGTGAAAGAAAATCTTCTTTGCTTTTTTCTGTTTATTCAGTGATTCATTTTCAATCTTTTAAGTAAATTTTATTTATCAGTTTCACGTTTTTGTATAAGAGATGCCTGTGAAGTTTGACTTCATTTGGGAATTTACATTTTAAAATCATGTTGGTCGTATTGTCTACATTCAAACAATTATCATAAGTATAATGGAATATGTGTTCATATTTGTAAAGAAATTTGTTACGTTCATTAAAAATGCATATTTGAACGCAGAAAAAAGATCAATTTAACGACTACTTTTATCAATTTTCAAAATTTTATATTATCGCATAATATGCCTTCGATCACTTGTACCATACCAGAGGTATTCGCAGCTACCCACTCAATAGCAATATCAATGTGCAGTTCTGTGTGCAAAACGCAAAACGTAAAATGTGCAAAATGTTACTTGCGATCTATTACATTTGCAATTAATGTTGTAGAAGAATGCTTGTTAGTTAACAAGTATAAATATTTATTTTATTTCATTGAGTTTTATCAGTTGGATATTACATCAAATCAAACAACTCAAGCGTCATTGATGCAAGGGAAATTCATCCACACAACTCTAGTGTCATAAATGTAAGGTGGAAAGTTGAAAGAGGTAACGCACTGGAATGATTCTTTCTTCTGTCGGGTACTAAAATATGGCTCGGGGGAGAAGTCATTTCTGTAGATGAGGAACAAACGTTCAAAAGGTGACATGTCTATTTGGCAAACATTGAGATCTGCTGTTGCTTTTACTTAGAATTTTATTTTAGAACAGTGGGAAATCTTACAATGCATTAAGTAGTATTATATTAGTTGAATTAAAGACGGTGTCGAAAAGTGAAAAAACTGAGTTTTTTTCATTTATTTATTTACTTATTTATTTTTTGATGAGAATGAAGTGGCCAAGTCACGTTTTGAATGTTTGCTTCTCAGTTGGTCTCAAGGAACGTACACCGTACGGGTAATGCGTTGGAATCAAGAACAGACAACTAGAAACAACTTTTTTGTAAATCTTGGACGGTCCTTTGATTTTTAAGGTAGACATTCATATTATATTCCGCCACATTTGTTAACCTCGCTCCACCAAATAAAAGTCCTCGATACTACGACTTCGATCCTCCACCCTCGATCCTCCACCCTCGATCCTCCACCCTCGATCCTCCGCCCTCGATCCTCCGCCCTCGATTCTCCGCCCTCGATTCTCCGCCCTCGATCCTCCGCCCTCGATCCTCCGCCCTCGATCCTCCGCCCTCGATCCTCCGCCCTCGATCCTCCGCCCTCGATCCTCCGCCCTCGATCCTCCGCCTCGATCCTCCGCCCTCGATCCTCCGCCCTCGATCCTCCGCCCTCGATCCTCCGCCCTCGATCCTCCGCCCTCGATCCTCCGCCCTCGATCCTCCGCCATCGATCCTCCGCCATCGATCCTCCGCCCTCGATCCTCCGCCCTCGATCCTCCGCCCTCGATCCTTCGCCCTCGATCCTCCGCCCTCGATCCTCCGCCCTCGATCCTCCGCCCTCGATCCTCCGCCCTCGATCCTCCGTTCTGTCCTCGTAGGCGTCCTCACGCCGGGAATTCCCCTGGGAAAGGCGCGCGCGCCGCGTCGCAGCGCGGGGTGCGGCTTCTCTGCATTCCGCTCCCCCAATTGAGGAAGCCCCGACTCGCCCGGGCCGTAAGGACTGACGGCCGCGCCCTCATAGTTTATTTACGTCGAGCCGCAGCGCAGAGACACGTCCCCGTGCTTAGCTGCTCGTCCTCGACAGGGGATGCGCTGGGGGGGGTGGAACTCGGAAGAGGAGGGACGGCGAAATGAAAATAACGACGAGGCGGTCCAGTGTCCAAACAGCAAAATATATTACATATTCAAAAGGGTAAGCAACTTTATCCTAGCTTGTTAGCGTTTATAAAATATATTTTTATATGATGTTCTAATATTACAAGAAAAATCGTGTACCCATAAATCATGTAACTTTGACACAAACATTTTTAAAGCCCCACATAAATTACTAATCAATAAATTATTATAAGCATTTCTTTAATGAACGTATATTTCTTGCCTGAACAAGAGCCCCGCATTGGCCTTGCAATCTGCCCGAGGAAGTTTCTTCGAGCGTCCTATCGCTATCCCAAAGCCGCCTCCCGCGGTAGTATTTCATCCAGCGACGCAAGAAAACTGCGAAAACTCCGCAAGAGCGGCGCCTAACTTAATTACTGCCGCTGGCAGGGCCGCAGGGGGAGCCGCGAGGTACGCGGGCGCACCTGGCAGCCAGGCAGACACGTGCGCGTGAACCGGCGGCGGCGGCGCCCAGCCCATGAAATCAAATTCCCGATTGGAAACGCAATTCCCGGTAATGAAGTTCCTGCAAGCTGTGCTGGCACTCCGTACTGCCGGTGAGCTGCGGGCTCTGCGTTGGCTTCATGGAGCCGCATCACCATGGAGGTTGGTGCCAGATCAGGTTATTGGCTTGTCCTTCCGCTGGTTGCGGTAATTTGCAGCTCTGCTTTTGATGTGTTAAGTGGCCTAATACCAATTAACATGTGGCAAAATTAAACATATTTCTTCCAAATTACATAAATTTTTATTTTAATTGCTGTTTTTCATTGTTCAAATGTTGGTTATCCTTCTCTTGAAAGTACTCCGGTTTCGATTTGTATTTGATTATTTTTTTATCAGTATTTTCTCTCTTTTAGAATGTGTCGTATTACAACCTTTTGGATAAAAATGAGTGACGATTGGAGGAACTGTTTTAAGTACCGCTTGTATCTTCGTTTGTAAACTCGTCTTTATTTATTTGCAGAATTTTCTCTTAATTTAACGGAAATGTTTTTTATTACGGTTGAAATCCTTAAATTTGTTGAAATTGATATGAGTTGCATTATTCAAAGACAAGTAATTAATTGTTATTTAGCATTATTATTTTCATACAAAAATTAAAACAAATTGTATATTTAATACATTAATACAGGTATTCTTTGTAATTACCTTTGATATCAATAATTCGAATCTGTATTTTGTATTAATAGACCTTATTTTCTCACCATATACATATATCATCACATACATCTCACATATACATAAGTAGAGGTGTTCTTTTATTCGAGAAAATGGTGGAATTACATGCAGACATAAAGAAGCACGGTTTTGAGAATTGACAACAATGTATTTCACATGTGTGAAACTGATTCGAATTTTGATCTCTGGAAAAGTAAAGCAATACCTGTTATCCCCCCTACTGTCAATGGTGTAATAAAATCGAAAAATAATTTATAAAAGTATGAAAATAATTATTTATTAATACTAAATAGTTACGTGTGCAGAATTTTTGTGTAAAAATCTAAAAACCATTACGTGTACTTGACGCCTTCATAACGAATCCAGCGCAACTGTCGGAGAACAGAGGAACTAACCTTCAAACGTTTTCACAAAACCCGAGGAAAAATCAGTTGTCACACCTTTCCTTACACCGTGAGCACTACCGAATTCTAACACTACATTGTACGTTAAAGATTTCGTGCAGCAGAGTGGTACTGGATCTGCCACTGCAACAAGTAACACACGCCTGTCTCGCAGGTTGCCTGTCTCTGCCGGGAACTACTCCACTCGGTAGACAGTGCGCTGTGCAGTTCGTTCTCCGGATCACGAGAGGCTGTTAAATAAGCGAATGCTTCCGCGTACGCGGCGGTCGCCGAGCCCCAATAACCGCGTCGAAGCGGAGAATGTTGCCGCGCAATAAATAACAGACGATAACGGCAGAGGCACGCAGGCGACAGGGCGGGCGGCGGAAAGATGGGTGATGAGGACGATGGGAACGGGAAAAGTGAAAGATGGTGAGTGACGACGATGAGGACAGGCAATGAGGAAGGTGAGTAGGGTGAGTGGAAGCGGCAAATGATTGAGTGATCCAGAGCAATGGGAAGGTGGTGGGTGGTGGAAGGAAATGGTGGGGATGGATGGCGGAGTGTGGTGAAATGGTGGTGGTGGTGGTGGGAGGTGGAGGTGGAGGTGGAGGTGGAGGTGGAGGTGGTGGAGTGTGAGGTGGAGGTGGAGGTGGATGGTGGAGGTGGGGTGTGGTGGTAGTGGTGGGGTGGCGGCGGCGGTGGCGGCGGCGGCGCTGGAGGTGGAAGCGGTGGTAGCATGCACCCGGTGGGAAGAGGATGTGATTTTGAGGCGGTAACCGAATGTCGTAGGGATGTTGATAGTAGAAGAGGTGGTGAGAGGGGTAGGTGCGATGGAGGCGATGAGAATAATGCATCAGGAGGAGTTAGAGGCGATGGTGATAGCAAGAACGCAGAAGTGAGGATGACGGAGGAAAGCGTTGGCCTGGCAGTAGTGACAGAGGGCGGTGATGAGGCAAAAGTAGCTAGGGTCCGAGAAAATGTCAGATGTGGGGTTGGAATTCAATGCAGTCATAGGGCGGGGAGAGGGCAGTAAAGGTGATGAAAGCGATGAAGATAGCGGTTATGGAGACGGCAATGGTGGGAGTAGGATGTAGGGGGTGGAAGGGCAGGTATGGTGGGGTGATGGGTTTGAAGGCGATGAGAGTGATGCATCGGCGAGGAGTTAGAGATGATGGTGATGGCAAGAATGCAGAAGTGACGATGGTGTCTGCTACAGCGGTGGCGGCAGGGGCGTCAGAGGCGGCAGGCGACCTCGGGAGAAGTATGCTTCCGAGAGGAAACGGGGTATGACCCGTAAGCGGCCCAGACCGACCGGGTATAAAAAGCCTCCCAGCCCTCGGGTTGTAAATGAATCAAAAAACGAGCGACAAGCAAGAAATGGCATGGAAAGTAGGACGCCAGGCAATAAATAAAGACTTCTTCTGGTACCGAGGAGGGAAAAGGATAGAAGTTACGACTTTTTTGCCTTCCGGCTGACGCGCCTCAATAAAGCGATATGATGTGCATTATTTGGAATAGAACGCGCTCTGTCGGAAAGAGATGGATGAAAGAGTTGTACGTAGGCCTATCCGTTGACAAGCAAAAAAATGTTTCTCAGGAAGTCTTAAAATGTTACGAGATGATGCAACGTCAAGGCGGCGAAACATCTGATACAATTTAAGAAGTCAGTGGTATCATATTCTTATGTACGTTGTATTTTGTTTCTGTCTCAATACCTTTCTAACCTGTTCTTCATCTCAACTGTTTCATAGCAAACACAGTTATTCATCTTAATCACAACTAAAAGATAATTAATAGGAGTTCGGATTCTTCATGCAGAAAGAGGACAGCTGAGTTGAAGTACTCGAACACTGAAGTAGTGGGTTCGAAACCCATGTAAAGCATGAATGCTTTCAGTTGTGTTTGTACCTGGGGAGTCATTCGCAGTTCTTTGGGTATCACATCAATACCCTAATCCTATTGTGATTTCTTGGCTTCATGGTAACCCTTTTTGATGAGATTTCTCGGCAATGTGTAGAATCAATATATGTGGAATCTATTAGAATCAATAGAGCAATTGGATTCCAACATCCAGAACAATGGTTGAAGTACTGAGATGAAGCTACATGTTACCATGTCCACATTTAAACTGACTGAGGAGCGAGATGGGCCTATGGCGGATCACGTTTTGAAGCATGCGGGGCCTCTTTCTTAAAAATTGTTTCCAGGAGAGCCCTAGGAACAGCGAGAATCGCTGTTAAGTCTTTTAGGCGCTGATAGATGATTTTGGGAAGAGAATGTGACAAAACTGTAAGTTGTCCCTACTCAGAAGAACAGGAAATAAATTTTACGAGAAAGTCTGTACCAGTTTGCCGCACCACTAGTTTAGTGTAATCTTATTCAGACTTTATTTCTTAATAACTCTCAGTTTTAATTACCCCTATCGTAATGAAACCAACTTAGCATCATCTTTCCTATTTTATTTTTACTTCCAGCTTATTTTTTTAGATTTTATTTATTTTTTATTCAACCATCATAATGGTACCCACTCCATTTTTGCTTTGGGACTTTAATTTTACTTTTTGGTTTGTCGATCAGGAATATTAATTTAACACGTTCTCTACCCCGACCTCCACTCATTTCTAGTTCTCAAACACTGTGTGGTGTTTTGGTAAACGTTTGATCATTGCCTAGTTCAAACGCAGCGCAACTGTGCGTCGGGAACGTCCCAGTACCACCGTCAGCTGGGGACAGCGGTGACTCACAGGTGGCCAGGAGGGTGGAGGGATGGCGTGGACGGCTTTGGGGTGGAAGGAATGGGTGACGAAGGAACAGAGTAAAGGAAACAGAGAAGAAGCATGAGAATGGAAAGGAGGGAGAATGGAAAGGAGGGAGAATGGAAAGGAGGGGAGAATGGAAAGGAGGGAGAATGGAAAGGAGGGGAGAATGGAAAGGAGGGGAGAATGGAAAGGAGGGGAGAATGGAAAGGAGGGGAGAATGGAAAGGGGGGAGAATGGAAAGGAGGGGAGAATGGAAAGGAGGGGAGAATGGAAAGGAGGGGAGGAATGGAAAGAATGGAGGATGGAATGATTGATTCTTAGAGATTTCGGGCTCATCAACTAGTCATTAGTCCCGTTAGTGTAGTGCGTGTTTCTCTCGGGCGGTTGCGATGATCTTCCCCCGCTGGATGGCGAAATCTGGAGTTTTCACCAACGGCTAGCAGAGTTTTCAGTAACTAGGACTCTCCCACCAGCGTGGCACCTCTCCTGTCGGGACAAGCTCTAAGCTCCCGACATGTGGTAGAGTAGTGCATGTTTGTGTAAGTGCGTGTAAGGGCAAGGAAGGGAAGGACAGATCGCGCGCGGTCCGTGGCCCGTTTGTTAGGGTACTGCTCCAGCAATCGCCTGGTGTTGATCGGAGAAACCACGAGAAACTACTGATTAAGGCAAGTGGCCGCTAGAATTCTCCTCCAAACAGCGACTGAATTCGATCTAACTGGCAAGCTAGTGTCAAAAATCCTGGCACCGTCGGGACCTGAACATAGGACCTCCCGGTCAGAGGGACTGCAGTGACATCAGTTACTGTACCATCTTTACTGAGCCATCTCTCCCGGTGAGAGGATGGGACGGAGGGGAAGATTGGAAGGAGGGAAAGGAGGGAAAGGAAGGGAGGATGGAAAGGAGAGGCCGATGGGAAATAGGGTATGCAGGAAAGGAGAGTAAACTGGGAAGGAAACGTGGATGGAGAGGAGGACCAGACGGGGAAATCGGGGTCAGAGGGGAAGAGGGAAAGGTGGATCGGGGAAGGAGAGGAAGCTAGACGAGAGGAAGGAACGGGCAATCCCGGGGACAAGTGGGGCCGTCAGCGGCCCCGCGGCGCTGTTTGAACTTGCGCCGGAGAAGCAGTGGACTGGCAAAGAGGCTCAAGGAGCGCACAACTGTGCGAGGATAGAATCACCTGCTTGCTTAACGACGAGCTGGGCTGGCGACGGCCAGCGGGGCAACGGGAACTGGTCGATTAGCGACAGGAGGCCACTAGATACGATGAATTACATATGAAGGCGTGAACGAACGAAAAAAAACGGAAATAGACATTTGACATGGAATTATGGCGAATACCAAGAACACAGTGATGAAACAAAGCGAGACGGAAGATTTAAGAAAACGCCCACAAAAATCCTGGTTGTGTTGTCTCGGTTGACTGAGATACCATGTAAAAGGCAAATTTGTTGTCAAGGGGAGAAAGAAAAGTGAGGCTATGGTAGCGTTTAGAGAGAATTAAGAGTTCTGCAGGAAATCACGAAAGAGTGTAAGGAACGAAAAGGGGAAGAGATGAAAAGAAATTAAGACAATAACAAGAAACAGAGAAACAACTTATATTGCCCACAAAACAAATAGTAAAAAAGAAAAAGAGAAAGCGATAATAAGGAAGTGCGAGAAGGACAACGAGACAAGGCGATGGGAAGGAAGTGGTTAGACAAGCGGGAGAACAGCGGAGGCGATTTGGGCAGCAGGGCGGTAGGGCGGTCGGGTGAAGGTGGCGGCAGGTCCGAGCGGCGGCCGCGTGGGCCGCCCGATTTATCGCCCCTGGTGGCCCCGCGCGCGGCCCCACGGCAGCCGGCGATTTCCGCCTCGCACTACTTTGGTCTCGAGGTCGTGACTCTCTAACCGTAGTTCAAACTCTGCTCTCGCAAATAGACGTCGGGAAACTTCCAATATTGCAAGTGAGATAAGTTGGATAACCAACTATTTTTTAAAATTTTATTCAGAAAGTTAAAGTGGCTAAGGATGTTGATAAAGAACTTTGTATCCCGCAAGTGATGACATCGGAACTGGTGTAAATTAAGTTATAATTACGTTTAATTATCAGTGCAGTAACATTATTTATGAAAAAACTGCTTCTGATATTCGTTTTTTAGATGAAGAAGTAAGTGATGTATTTACCAAAAATAAATTTGCGTAAATGTTTTTCTAATGAACGAACATGATTTCCATTCTCGACAAATACCATTTACATTTAAAACGCTTTCTAAATTATTAATTTTTTCATTACTACAATTGTTTCAGTGTCAAACATAAACCTTTCCTCACCTCTCAATAATCAAAGTTAAGTTACCAAGCGTTTTATAGCGAATATTGCATTTCAATCTCACCTTCAGCACAACCTCGACACATTTATCTGCCCCCACCATCGTCACAGTACAGCTGCTGCCCCGCCAATGACCACGCCCACGTCAGCCCCTTGCTGCTCGCCCGCTGACAGGCCGGCAGCTGCGCCTCGACCGATTCTTCTCCACCGCCGCTGCCGCCCCAGGGCCACTTCCGACCGCCGCCGCCCTGCTCTGACCCCGCCGCCGCCTCCGCCGCTGCCCTCTCAATTAATGCGGCCGCTGTCCGATCTGGCGCCGCATTATGGAAATGGAGGCGCAGCGTCGCCAAATTGAACCACTGATTTGTGGCTGGCCAAAGGGGACGACTCCCTTCGCCGCGGGAGCCCAGCGAACCGATGTGAGCCGGACGCTTCTCGAGCCCTAGTCTGCGAATGCTGCATTATTACCTCAGTATTATTTAGTATTTAATTTGCTTTACCCGGAATATATTTATTTGTCGCATGGTTTGAGATGGATATTTAATAAAATAGATTTTTTAAACAGATCAAAAGGACTCGCAGATGACAATTAGATTGGTAAGATTGGGAAAATATTTAAATGATATGCGTGTTCCAAACAGCAACAATACTTGCACTTGCGTTAATCCTGTTTACAAAAGTATCCTTGAAAACAAAAGCCGTTTGCTACAAATTATATCTGGCCCATACTTCTCCTGACATTGTCATCGAATCTGGCGACTGCTTCGATTTTTACGAATCTAGAATCCCGGAGATAGTTACTCTATCTCATAGAAAATATCGAAATCTAGCTCTTTAATTCCCTTTCCTATCGCAAACTCACGCAATTCCTCCACGATGTCGTCCAAAAACTTGTAGGTAAGGAATTCCTTTAAAATTTCTTTGTTTTGTAAGAAATATCCGACCTCTTTTCATTTTCTTTCTCATGCTGCAAATCTATTTAAAGATATCTGAAACTATGTGGGATTGCGTTATCAATCCTGTAGAGTTGCATCATCAAAGAACTTGATGCGGCGTATCAGTATATGGCGGAATTATACAGATGGTCACTGTAGTCATGTCAGAAGGAACGTTAAGAGTGAGGTTAAATCAACACTCACACTGCCATTCAATATGTCGAAATACTTCAAGAGCTAAACAAGTGATTATTTGAAAAAAAGATTAAATTAACCAATATATCTGAATTATCCAATTCTTTATTCTTTGGACTTCATTAAATATCTTTTATATTATGAAGATATTAATGCGAATTTTCTACAAGGTTTTCATTGCGCAAATCAATCAGTATTTTTTCATGTATTTGAAGTGATACCGTATGGTAGAGCTACGAATGATTTCGCTGTAAATATGTAGATTGTAAGTACGGTAAATCCTCATTAACACGAATTCCAATGAAACACAATAATCGGAGTTCGTGTTATCCGAGTAATGTCCATATTACCTAACCCTTGTCGATACCGAAATTTTCTTCTGTTACGCGAAATCCGTGTTAAGCTAGTTTGTGCTAAGGGTTCGAGGGTTTACTGTATTTGTGTGGTTTAAAGAAACCAAAACAGAGAGAAGCCAAAATATAAGTAAATTACAAGACAGAAATGAAAATATACAATATAATAAATATGTTTTACGCGTACAATATCCTCACAACACCTCCCAATCCACAACGCTT
Organism: Teleogryllus oceanicus; assembly: GCA_964035755.1. Lineage (NCBI taxonomy): Eukaryota > Metazoa > Arthropoda > Insecta > Orthoptera > Gryllidae > Teleogryllus > Teleogryllus oceanicus. The sequence goes on along the minus strand of CAXIVR010000005.1, from coordinate 126,605,965 downwards.
CCCCTTTATGCATTTTATATTTACAAAATTTAAATTTTCTTGTCACGACTGGCTTTCTATCCCCACGACGACGAAGTGTCTAAGCTATGGGCATAACTCCCTGCTATTCCATTAACTGCTGATATTTTCCTACAACTACTACTTATGCCACCAGGACATCCATACCCACAGCACGTCCCCAAACCCATACCCTGACACATATCTAAAGCATTATCATTTTCCCCTCGGCAATCGATCCTGTGCGTTCTTTCCAAAGCGAGCCGTCACCAAAAGCGCCCCCGGGCCCATCCGCTCACCGAGCCGGCGACCTCGCTAACGAAGACATTCACATTCAGAGCGACGCCGCCGTCCCAATCAGCCACCGCCTCCATCGCCCCTGCAGACACGGCCGCCACTACCACCTCCACACCGCCAGCGCACCGCTACCGCCCCAACCTCCCGCCAAAGCTGCCATCGCCACCTACTGTGACCATCTCCATTGCCACCTCGATGCCTTTGCCATGTCAACTCCACCGCCACCACACCGCCTCCCGCGAGGTATCGCACTGCACCGACTCCGCCGCCACCTTGTCCCCCCCGCCCCCCGCCCACCCCGTCCCACCGCCGCCATTGTCACCGCCACCGTCAACTGTCATCTCGACCTGTAGCTCCGCTGTCCCCGCCGCCGTCAACCACAACCGCCATCCACCACCATCCACCAGCCCACCCCATCATCCACCACCTCAGCCACCACCGTCACCGTTACCGCCACCGCCGGCGTCGGCACCGGCAACCCGTTACGCGAAGCCAACGACGCCTGTTTTCATTACACGCCGCGACCAAACGGCGCGCAGCCGCTCACGTCGCTGACGAGATCACTGGAAAATTCAGATTTCTGATGAGATGGGCCCCTGTTTAGCGTTAATTCGATGCTCCGAAAGGAAGCAATCACAAAAAAACGGCAAGGGTGTTCGTTAAAACTGCATCGAAGTTGTGAGAACGAAATATGCAAATGCAGGGAGCGAATACAAGTCCAGATCGCGCGGGTGCATTCTGGCGTTCCGCAGGGTCTCCGCCCAGCGCCACGGCGGACGCAGCGGCGAGCACGCGCACCTGCCGCGAACTCTCCACGCCAGGGTTCAAGGCTCGTCGAGGCCGCGGCTGGGAGTGGGACGAGGAACGGGTGAAGCTGCGAGGGAAGGGGCAGAGAGCGGGAAGACGGGTGGGGAAGGGAGGGATTGGAGGTTGAGGGGCCAGAGCGCGTCGGCGGCCCAGGAATGTCACGTCACTTTGCGGGGCAGCCGCGGCGGCCGGGAGCACAAAGGGAGCGCGACGGAAGCCCTGACGGGCTCTGACGGGCCTCGCCGGGGGAAGGGTCGAGGGGCGGCGACTGATCGCCTGCACTTCGCCTCCCTTCGCTCGCCGCCCTGAGAGCCATCCGCCGCCTCCGCTTGTCCTACATCCGCCCTTACGCCGCGCTTTTGTCTCCGCCCTCGACCCGCCAGCTGCCGCAGTCAGTCGGATCAGGTTTCTATCGCATCCGCAGAACGGTCTCGACCTGAATTTCTACGATCGTTTTGTGGAATGTGATTGTAACTGTTTCTTAGAGGTTTTTCTTCTGGCAGTTGGAGTTTGTGTTGTTAAGCACAGTTTACTATTGTTGGATGTTTCTTGCAGGTAACGGAGGGGGGGTGTATTCTTCCACAGAATTTTAAATGAAGCGATGGCTTTTTATTAATTTATTGAAGTGAATCAGGTACAAGCGGTGAATAAAAACAGGGATATTAACTACTAAAGTTAGCCAATCATGAATTAATTATATTCTCTTACAATAAATGTACATCAGCCAACCGGATGATGACGGCAACTAGAAAGAGAAGATGTGGTACGAAGTAAAGTTCATAGCTCTTTTCGTTAGATATAAAATGAAGGCTAGCGAGGGTAAACCTACATTTACCCACTGTATCTGGAGCATCTTTGTAATACTCATTTCCCACCCATTAAGAATAAACGTACTACGGAATAACGGCCAAACAGTTCCCAAGGGAACCTTGTTATCGCTTTACATTCCCATCTGAATGATGTGCAACATGTGCATCAATACATACAAGGAATAATACAATATTATATCACTTCACAGTTTTGCTATTTCGATACCTTATGTTTGTTGTAAATTATGTGTTTTATCTCTCCTGGACTCTCTATTTCATAATACCGAATTACACCCAGTGATCTTTGCTTAAAATCAGGCCGGACATCACACTCGAGGCTGCTTTGCCTCTGAGTTGCCACCGAGTCCTCAGTGGCTAATGGCTCAGCGGCCCGCGAGCAGCCGATACTCAGAGCAGCCACGCACGATGCCAAAGAGATCCCTCACCTCTAGCTTTCCACTTCCCTACACTGCCCACAACCGCTCCCCAACACTGTAACGCGAGTATTTTCGCTCCTGCGTCCCTCGTCCCTCTCCAAGGAACTAACATCGCCTCGTAGATTCCACGACGTGCCATCACCCATTCCGCCACGCGGCTTTCGTCCCGCTCTTCTCCCCTCCCCGATCGCTCCTTATAGCAGCCTATCTTTTTCTCGCTCCCCCACTCCCCGACCGGATGCCGCCCACTGTACTTCTCGCGTCGGCCTCCCCTCACCCCATCCCTCTCCTAACCCCACCTACTCGACCCACCGTCGGACCTCCCCACCCCCCGCCGCCTCTCCCAGTCCTGTCTTACTTCTCCTTTTACAGTCCGCCTCCCGCTCCCGGGGTAGTTATGGTAGTGGTAAAGAGGTAGTTGTCGTAATGCTAGTGGTAATGGTAGAAATGAGAATGATAGATATGGTACAGGAGTTGTGGTAGTAACGGAAGAGATAGAGATAGTAATGGTAGCGAGAGAGATAGTAGTGGTAGTAGTAGTATTATCGGTAGTGGAAGTAATCATATTGATAGTGTAGTAGTGACAATATTAATGGTAGTATTAGAAGAGTGATACAGGTAGATGCATTAGTTGAGAGGTGTGGTAATGGTAGTGGTAAATATAGATATTTTAGGGGTAGTGATGAAGTGAGTGATGACGATGGCAATTAACCCACCCACACCCCGCTCTCCTTGCCACTTTCAACCTCGGTTGCGTTGCCACGGTGGTGGCGATGGTGGCAGTGGTTGAGATGGTTGCAGTGTTGGAGGCAATGGCAGCGGCGTTGGCGGGGTTTTGGCCGGGGGGAGGCCGGGTCAAAGGCCCGTCTCGGCGCGCGCTGCACTCGGAAAGGTTACGGCGGGCGGTCGTCGCCCCCCGGCTCAGGAGACGTCCCCGACGATCGACGTCTCTGGCTTGCGTTCCCAGTGAGAAAATATTCGTTTATAAAAGTGCATTACATATTTCGGATATTACATTATTTTGAACTCTTCGAGATTTTTAATTACTCTGGAATGAAATCCCTGTTAAAAATACAGAATATTCTATTATTTCAATGATGGTATTTTTATGATCATCATGATCATGTTCACGAATTTTTTTAAAAATTTTGAATTTTTTTTAATTTTTTCAAATAAATTTCTTTATAATTGCGCTAATCATTTTCGAAATTTTCTTGATACCTTTTAACCTGGTTTATAGAGTTTCACTTAATTTAGGGTAATGGCTAAATGTATTCCATCCGTTACAAATGATCTATTTTCTACATAAGCAATAATAATTGCCTATCAGTTATTTTGAGACTAACCGTTAGCAACAATCCCGATACAAGTGTTTAATGTCATTCACTACCGACCCAATAAACACGAATAAATGATACTGTTTCAAATCGTTGCTTTCCTTTCATGAATGTATAACCCTCGGCAATGACTGTGTACACATGTTTACAATTACTATAAATTTCAAGTTTAACCATAATATCAAATTCAGCATCACCTTTTACTAGTCAACGCACTACGCTACTTAAAGCACATCGCAGTTTCAACCAAATCACTTGATACCAACAGCCATTGGCATCTCCCAAGGGCTCGCTTCTTAGAAGCAACTTGAACGATTCAGACAGCCTTTGATCTCCCTTGCACATCCCCCGGCGAGCGGCAACTCCATTTCCGACACGAAGGAAAGACGAACCCTCGCCTCCACCCCTGCCTCGGCCTCCATCTTCGTCACCGCCACCGCCTCCGCCACCGCCAGCGCCTCGCCCCGCCTCCGCCCCGCCCGGCCTCCGTCCCGCCCGCCCCGCCAGCGCCTCCGCCCCGCCAGCGCCTCCGTTCCCGCCAGCGCCTCCGTCCCCGCCTCCGCCCCGCCTCCGCCTCCGCCCCGCCCCGCCTCCGCCTCCGCCCCGCCTCCGCCCCCGCCTCCGCCCCCGCCCCCGCCCCGCCTCCGCCTCCGCCCCCGCCCCCGCCTCCGCCCCGCCCCGCCTCCGCCCCGCCCCGCCCCGCCTCCGCCTCCGCCTCCGCCCCGCCCCGCCTCCGCCCCGCCCCCGCCTCCGCCCCGCCCCGCCTCCGCCTCCGCCCCGCCTCCGCCCCGCCCCGCCCCCGCCCCGCCCCCGCCCCGCCCCCGCCCCGCCTCCGCCCCGCCCCGCCCCGCCTCCGCCTCCGCCCCCGCCCCGCCTCCGCCCTCGCCTCCGCCTTCGCCCATCCCTTCAACGAGCAATGTACTCGCGCCCCCACCACCGTCCCGCCGCCCTCCCCCACGCTGCCTCCGTCGCATAATTTCCCGCGCAGCTCTTTTCAGCCCAGCGACGCGCACCGTGCCGCCTCCGCCGCCGTATGAATAAATTTCTCTCTATTCTCTTCCCGCGCGGCGCGGCGCCGCCCTGTGCGGGTCATTTACTGGATAAAACGGCCACGATGTGCCCCCGACGGCGGCCGGGCGTCCATCCAGCAGCCGGAGCCGCCCCCGACAGCCGAGGCCCCGACTTCGCCCGCGCCGCGGCGATTAGGCGGGGAGGAGCGGCCACAATGGGCTCGAGGGGGAGCAGATGTCTACAGGATGTCTCAGAAGAAAAGTGACAATCTTCTGCGGCATGTGGAGTGGTCTAAAATTATCACTTTTGTTTAACGAATTAGTAGTTCTAAATTTCGTTGATTGTAGTCAAATACATTTGGACATATGGATTTTGCCCTTGTTTTCAGGCAACTCCTTGTCAATAGATATTCGATCGTTAATGCTCTGCAGTCAAGTATATTTCATGTACCTACCAAACATATGTGTATACGGGGTTTGCCTAAAATTCAGAGGCAAATGCCATTATATAAATGGGTATAACTCCTTTATATGCAATTACCCAAAATATTTCCTTTGACAAAAAGTGACCATTTTCGACCCATGAAGATGCTATAGAAGTTTGTAACATTTATTCTGAGACTTTCGATAGATGAAACTAGTGATAGAGGAGCGATGACGAGAATGCAGCCTGAGGTGAGCCTACATGAAGCTGGTGGTGGAGATGAGGTGAGGAATAGTACAACAGCTAAGACAAAAAGCGGAGAAGACGTATCAGGGATAGGAATGGTAATGATGGACGTGAGTGCGAATAAAGATGCATGTGTCGAGATGGAAATGATAGCTGAGGCAGTAACAACAGAGTCAATAACTAGTTATCCCCGAATCTTCCGTAATTGTAGGCAGGAATAATTGTGTAGAAATGAACTCCTATTAATAATGAAGTGCGGTACAATGAGGAAAGTAAAAAAAGGAGATTAAAAAGGAAGTGGCGATAAATAAGATTAATGTAGAACATATTACTGTAAAAATCATAATAATAAACAGACGAAGAGATAAAATTCTGAGAGAATGCGAATGTACAAGAAGGATTACGAAAGCAATGCTTAGAAGTGCACGAAATGATCAACGCCCATTTGTAAATGGAACGAGCTGAAAAATTAATGAAAAATTAAAAAACCAAAAAAAGGGAAAAAAGGCCTCTGAGTGGAAAAGAGCCCAATGAGTTAAAGAACGACAGGCAAAACGACCAGAAGCGAAAAATATTCATTGAGCCACACGCCGCCTATTACGTTCGGGAGCTCGGGCTGCGGGGGCGGGCGGGGGCGGGTGGGGAGCGGGCGGGGGCGGGCGGGGGCGGGGGCGGGCGGGGCGGGCGGGGAGGGGGAGGCGGGCAGCCTCCGGGCGGTTTAATCTCATTCTCCGAGGGAGGAGCGCCTCCGCCGACGAATTAACAATTCCGCCAATTAGAGACGACGCGCTTATTGGATGTCGGAGCCTCCGCGCAGACGCCGCGAACCTCACGCCCACGGCCTCATTCCGCAGTTCACGCAGAGGAATATGAGTTTACACTAGCTCAACATGCTGTCCCCGATGGTTGAAGCAGTCTCGAAAGCACTTTCGTGTTTACTCATTTGAGGTTTTTTAATGAGATCAGGACAAAAATTGACAGTTCTCCTACAGGAGACCGAAACGCGGCAGATAACATCTTTCATTGTCCAAAAGGTGGCCCGGAAAAGGTCGTTATAAAACTTTTTTCTTGTGCTTCACATTCCTCACTGATTTCACCTGCTCTTTTTGTGATTCTTTAATAATAATGATAATATAATATAATAATAATAATAATGCATAATAATGATAATAAAATGCTCCTTTTTGTTGCCTCTATGAGAATTTTGTGTATCGATGTACAATTTAATTTATAATATGCATTAAGAATTTCGGGGTCATGATCTGATAGAGGATATCTGTGTGACCTCTGCCTCAGTACCAGTGAACTGTGCACAATCAAATAATAATAATAATAATAATAATAATAATAATAAGAAGAAGAAGAAGAAGAAGAAGAAGAAGAAGAAGAAGAAGAAGAAGAAGAAAGAGGATGCTGCAGGTACCAGTTCTCCGCAGGCATGGTCGTATTTGTGATTATCCCTTCACCCCTCTTCATCCTATCCCCATAATTCATAATTCCAGTCGTAACAGTCTTATATTACCAAAGGAATACAGTTGAAAATGCTGATCCCCATAATGACACACGGTACCGATCAGGATAAAATACGACAGAACCTGGGAAGATAACGTATAGCGTGTTCACAAATGGCCGAAAGCGCACATAATAATAATATCAAAAATAATTTTCTCCTATGATTAAAAAAAGGGCAGTTTCCTACGAGAAAACCGAGTCCCTACAAAAAGACACTTCTCTTGCCATCGAACGGTGGACCGAAAGGAGGTGCATGGAAATTCCTTCTCGTGCTCGATCTGTGGACCGGAAGAGGCCTAACCTTGTCCGACAGGCGGACTCCTGCGAGTTACCCGGTTACTACGAGTAGGATCTCATTATCATAATTCTTGCTGCCTTGAAAACGACAGTTCTACTTGCGGAGACTTTTGCGATCCTAACTAACAAACGTGTTATTGATGAGAACGTTTAGTTGTAAGAATACAGTGGTACATGCAGAGATTGTTGGACAAAATAAAGTAAGAAGAAAGGAAGAATGAAAACTGAAGAATATATTAATATTGAGATGGAGAGGTACATGGTTTAAACAATGAAATGGAGATTGATAGAAAAATACAAAGATAATAGATTGATGAATGTATATGTTGAGAGGTGTATATGTTGATATTTGAATACACTATTGAAAAGATGAAAATGAGAAAATGAGCGAATGAATAAAAGAAATTTACCATGAATTTTAAACGTATTTCTTGAAAACATTGAAGGAGAAAACGAAAAAATTATTGAAAAGAATGAATTGAATTGATGGCTGAATTGAATAAGTGTTAGATAAAGTAGTGATAAGTGAATTGATTGTTACGAGTATAAATATATATTTAGATAGATATAAAGAGAAAAATCAAACTGTTATTCATCAGTTGAAAAACTATTTCCTTTTAATTTAGTACTTACTGCTGATTGTTACACCATTACAAACTACATGATTGAACACACTGAGCTGTAAGATAAACGTAATTTAGAATTAATGAAAATTAATTCAGGTCATCTCAAACTTAATTTACTGAAAGCAGCAACCCACACGTGTCATATAACAAATCTAAACAATATAACACTAGCTGACACGAGAGGTGCAAAGTTGTCGCAGTGAACGACATGGTTCATCGTTGTTGCCCAACGCACTTCGTCTACCACCGACTTTACCATTCGTCAGTGTCCTAGTGTACTTTCCCCCCCACCACCATCACACCCCGCATTCGTAGCCGGTGCTTCCGCTTTCGGTGAGCGAAGCAGACAAATGCGGCTTGGTGGCGGTGGAGGCGGCGGCGGCGGCGGTTGTGATGGAGTTGGTGTAGCACAGTGGGGCGAGAAAGGGTAAAAGTTGTCAAAAAGTATTTATAAGCGTTTTTAGGAAGTTTTGGCAATAAACAACACATTTTATAATTAAATGATAACTTATTGAATTGTTTAACATTTAAATATTAATTTACATAACCTCAAAGTCAGAACTTTCATCATGTGGCTCTTCTACAATAAGTGAATTAGTACTTGAAGCCATTAATATTGGTGTAACTTCTAGGTCCAATGCCTTTGTGATAATTTTTCTCTATTCCCTTTGTGAAATCAGTGGGTTTGTTTAATAACACCGATAGATCCTTCCTTGTTAATAAAACCCATCAGTATCAGATCATGAAGGAAAAATAAAAATAATATTGTAGGTAGAAAGGCTAATAAAATTAGATGTGCATCATCATAAATAAAGTATCTTAACGCAAAATGAGGCAAACATCGGCAAACTTTGATGAATGTTCTGAAAGCTAGATGAATTCCATAATATGATTCAGTTAATATCATAGCCCGAAATGCCCGAAAATGAACTAAAAGACAATATGAAAAACAGGATTTAAAAATTTCATTTCCATTGTGACACGTTGAGTTCTATTGGAAATACTAAATGATTATTAAAGGATTATGTTTTGATACAAATATACATTTAAAGTACATATCTCCAGGTATCGTATCCCTAGCACACACGACTCTGTTAGTAGAAAGAGCAAAAATATTTGCATTGAAAACGCACCTCTCTTCTTACTGCGCGCGGGAAGAAATGCGCCTCACATCACTTGTGCAAGTTCAAACTTGCACAGAATGGAGTGGCATAATTTTCCCTTCCTTTCCTGATTGAGGAACGACGAAGAAGACATTTTTCTACCCTTTTCATGTGAAATGGAGATTTTGATATTGGCCTTTTGGCCAACTTTCCCCTCCTGTAGCCCGACTGTGCGTCGGCGGAGGCGGTTGTGACGGAGTTGGCGCCGTATCGAAAAGGGAGGAATAAATCGACGCGGAGGGGGGTGCGATTCGGACAAATGTTTCTCTTTTCCCCGGCAATATTAGGCAGGCAGCGCGAAATACCTCACGAGGCGGCGGTGACAGTGACATCCGCGGGGAATGTGGGCGCGGGCGGGTGGCGCCGGGGGGGGGGAGCGAGCGCTCTGAAGGTCGGGAGGGGATTGGAGAGTGCGAGGAATGGAAAGCGAAGGACGGAAGATGATAGGCAGAAGGCGAACGGTGATGTCGGAAAGAAGGGGGCAGAAAGCGCAGGAAGAGTACCAAGTAAAGTATTGATTAGGGATTCCAGGCACGCTAACACCGTGCGTGAAGTACCAATTTTCTCATGGCGGTGATCTTCGCCTGCTGGATGGTGAGATCTGGCGCCGAAGGTGTCGGCTGGCGAGGTTTTCCCTAACCAGGTATCTCCCACCAGTGTGTACCGCCCTAGTGGGGACAAGCTATAATCACCCGACATGTGTAGTAGTGTAAGTAATTGACCAGTCTATCGGCAGGTACGGTGTAAGTAAGGGGTGATCAGTCTCCCGGTAGGTACGGTTTAAGTAAGGGGTGAGGGTATGACAAGCTAGATGAAGGGAAGCGGGTGCGCGGTTCGTGGCCCGGTTTCTGAAGGACACTGCTCTGGCATTCGCCTGGAATTTATCGCAAAAACCACAGCCGGCCGCTAAAATGTTTATCCAAACAGCAACTAAAATCCACCCAGCTACCCAGTTAGTGCCGAAAACCCTTCCACCGTCAGTAAGTAAAAGAGTGAAGCGCGAGTTCGGTATGGCAAATAGCGGAGTCCTGATTGGGAAGGATGGAAGGCAGAGGGCTGGGGTGGAGGGAAAACAGTTGAGGGCATCGAGCGCAAGGCATTTAAGACATATGGGTGGCTATGGCAAGAACGGCAGCGAGTGGGGCAAAAAGCGCAGAATGGATTGTGAGAGAAAAAAGTATCAAATTGTATCAACTTGAGAGGAATTTAGGAAAGAGGAAAAGGTAGACGAAAGAGAAAAAGGATCCTTTCAATCTATTGGTACAAATGAGAGACGGGAGGGGACTCGAAAGGAGACTAAAAATGGAAAAACAGGAATGTCCCGGATGGAATTTTAATTAAATTCCGACCGAAAGTCAATATTCCTGTATTGACAAAGGTCAAAAAGATAGAAGGAGTCCAATTTCTTTGTAACCTCTTTGCACCGTATACTTTATTACACGATGAACTCACTGAAAAGTGATGAACACAATGAAAAGTAATGAAAGCTTCATCACCTAATTTAACATCTCAAAAACTTTATCCAGAAGGAAGCTGTTCCTAACAAGCAGGAACGCTGTAAATCTAAAGTTCTAATTTAATTACATTCTATTTGGTAAGAAAAGAAAACAATAAATAAAATATATTTACGTATCACGAAGAAATACATGGGATTACTTTTCTACCTGATGAAAAGTTTTTAATAATATTCACTACAGCGAGTTTTTGACACCGAAAAGGCTTACCACCAAATGAAACCCAAATTCAGAGAATGAGCACGCAGAGAACGGCAGGGGAGTCGCTACATGCTCCCTCGTGCGAAATCTCTGCCGCCGACTGTGGCGCGAGTGACGCGCCGAAAATTGCTACGAAACCGCAGAGTGACAGTGCAACACTGGGGCGCGCAGGCGGGTCGTGGGTGGAGAAGGAGGGGGAGGGATGAAGGGGAGGTTTGCTGTCCGAAGCTGACGGGATCGCCAGGGTGCTCGCCGCAAACTCCACTGAGGTGCGAGTCCAGTCTCTCTGTGGAGGAGGGGAGGGGTCAACTGCAAGAGATTGGGCTGTTTTGGAGGCATATGTACTGGTGGTGATCAAGCGCCTGGTGGAGAATTAGGAGGAGGCAAGTCTAGCGATTGTGGTACGGGCGTTGAGGATGAGAAGAACTCGAGATGGATCGCGCAGGCGAATTGACAGCGGAAGTGCTGGCCAGGGGAATAGAGGCGGCAGGAAATGGTTTTGGAGGGGAGGCATATCGTTGACGGTGTGGCAGAGTGGTGAGGAGGTGTGGGTTGGAGGAGTGAGATGATGGCATATCATAGCATAACTGTGCGGGGTAGGGGTGGTGAGGTGGCATATCAGGGGGGGGGGGGGAAAAGGGGGGGTGAGGGGGGTGGCATGGCGAGGAGGTGGCATGATGACTTAGCGTGTCGCAGGGAGGTATGGCGGGGCAGCGGGATGGGGTGGGGGAGGTGAAGTGGCGTGGCGTGGCGTGACATGGAGGGGCGTGGCGTGGCGTAGCGTGGTGAGGCGTGGTGAGTGGCTTTTCCTGTGACTTCGTGGAGTAGGGTGGTGGGAGGTAGTTGGGGCGCAGGGTGCGGCAGAGTGGCGGGTACCAGGATTGGGGAGGGGGCTCTAGTTGCCACTGGCGCTGTGTGGAGGCCTAGGGGTGGGGCGAGTGGGGGTGGGGCGGGGCGAGGGCGCAGTTCGGAAGAGCTCATCAGCGGCGGCCAGGCGCGCGCGGCCACGCGGAAGGAGCTGGCCACAAACACGGCACCCCCCTCCCCCACCCCACCCCGCAGCCGCTGGGGCGAGGTCGCGAGCCCACAGCCCAGAGGGAGGGAGGGAGCCCTTGGCCGCAATGTATCACCTCTGACGAACGAAATAAAACGAAATCAATACGAGGAAAATTAGTTTTCAGCTACGTAAACAAAAGAAACGAGTACGCTGGGATTTTATCTTTCTCGTATAATAAAATAAAACCACTAGAAAAGCGCAAGGATTCAAGTGAAGGACTGAAGTGATGGGCACAGTAAAGAGCAGTGATAATGAGGCGTGGTAATGGTAAAGTAACATCATAGTCAGAATATATTTTACACGGTTAGAAGCGAACTATCTAGCGGTAGGATAATAAGTTCGAAAAAGGAAAGGGTAATAAATATTTAACACGAGTTTCATTCATCCGTTACATTCTTATTTAGATGCTAGTTTCTTTGGAAATAACGTTTTTAAGAGTAAAAGAGTTCTATCACACACAAGCACGAGCAGAAATTGACGTAGGAGAACATTTACAATCACGAGTTACTTATTTTTAGTATTTGTTTATGTAATGTTACACTAATGGTACGAATTCCAATACTAATTTTTTGAGAAAAAAGTGATATAAAATTAACTGATAATGAAACAATCATTTTAAACATAGAAAATATCAGAAAAAGTACAGAAAATTTTTAATCGCTAGTTTTAATTAATTTCCCCGGTGAAGTGACATAAATGACGATGAATAACGATGAACACTGTCGCCGACTATTATTACTAATTTATATAGAAAAGACAATTGTTTTCAATAAATTCACTGAAGCGCAAATACATGACAGGCTTTGACAACTAGAAAATAAAAAAAATTATTAAGAGAACTCATCAGCGTTTTTTACAGAAAAGCTTTCCATATATTTAAACAGGGACGTCAATAACTTCAATTTCAAATTTTATCAATAACTTTTATTTTAAAATTCAATTTTATAATCGCAGCAAAATAGATGCAAAAATTAAAATTCGGGTAATTGCAGTATCTCGAGGCAAGATAACACTTTCTGTTTGGTATATTAGCAATTTATGAGTTCAAAAATGACACCGCAATATGCCTGTGCGTCCCAGCATCCTGTATTCATTGCGTCATAACTCTAATGAGTGTACATTTTCATAACGGTATTGGCTCTTAATTGCTAATTCAACAAATCATAATTCACAGAGAGTGTAATTTATTGCCTCTGTTAATTATTCGGTTGCGTTCACAATTTGTTCCCCCAGCATTGTGAAAGATGAATAGAGGCCTTCTGTTTCCCAGGCCTACAAGGAAAATTTTGGCAACAAATATCAAACATTTAAAATAGTGGACCGCACCGGGAAGGGTTCAACTTATATCACTTTCTTTCCCTCAACATTTAAAGGAGATATAAAGGGAAGAGATATATCGCCACCTCTCTTCTTGTCTCTCATCAACCTTCTTCCTTGTCACACTCATCCACTCTGTTTCTCCGATTCTATTTCTCATTTCTGCTGACACTACATTTCTACGATGCACTGAAATGAATAATACATACTTACTAATAATTTCGAGCATTCAATATTATATTATTCTCTTAAAAATTCTAAACAGAAATTACAAATCCTCTAATAGATACAGAGAGGAGAAAGAGATAGATAGATAGATAGATAGATAGATAGATAGATAGAGATAGAGAGAGAGAGAGAGAGAGAGAGACAGACAGACAGACAGACAGACAGACAGACAGACAGACAGACAGACAGACAGAACGACAGACAGACAGGCAAACAGACAGACAGAGAAATCATCCTAAATTAGTTCATCATATCAGCACTACAAAAGGCGAAGCAAGTAAGTTATATTACAAATAATTTTAGTTCCGTGAAAATCTGTTCCGTTAATCATGAACTTATTTTCTTGCAAGTATCGGCCATAGTGGAGAAGTTAGCGCATGGATATAAGTTATTTCACTAATTTCAAAAAGGAATCTAACAGCAACTCTCATTCAAATCTGTTAGTCTCTTTTCTGTTTCTTTTTTCAGAGTATCTAGTTGATTCACAACCCCTCCGGTCGAACATAATAAGTAGGTACAATAGTGCACAAGAACTACATCGTCGCGATGGTAGGGAGCAACTGGTGATCCAACAAAGTGGTTACTTATGGAATAAAGACTCAACCGTACTAGCCAACGTCCAAAATACTCCGAAATGTGTAAACGATGCAATAAGGAAACGTACTCTTTGTTTCTTCTCCAACTCGTTTACGTGACCGATAGAATAATGCGAACAGGAAGCGCGAAGTGAAAATGCTTCTGAGTACACAGGACGCCAATTTATGTACTGGAGACATGCATGACAAGCAACAATTGAACGAATGGGGCGTGCCAGATGAGAGTCGGGGATCGCGTGCGCTCGCAGCCAGCCACCGGCAGCAGGGACAGCACTTGGGCGGCTGCCAGCGGAGCGGCTGCGTGAACGCCCGGATGCCCATCCATTACACCGCGGCCGTCGCAGCCACTGAGGCAGCATTTTCTTCCAGGAGTCAGTGCTCATTGATTCCGATCGCGTCAACGTCCACTATGTACTTGCTCTTTTAGCTCGAATTTCTAGTATTGTGAATTACGTTTGTTATATGAGATCATATATTACATAAACACATATACATATAAACGATGCCCAATAACATTCAACGAACTCCGCATTTGTTAAAACAAACAGTTGTGAATTGTATAAATGCCCTTGGTTTGTTTTTCTTCACATACGTATCCTTTTTCGTCCCGTGTATACTTTAACCATTTTGCAGAAAACAGTACCGGCAGCGTATAAGCGACTGATAGTTCAGCTGGTGCCGCACATTACTACGCACATGGCACAACATACAAGACAGACACACTCATGAAATTTCAAAACATTCACTCTTACTAACAGACAAGTCTTGATATCATGGTCACAACCTTCACCACAGCAGAACTTTATCGCCTCCGCGATTGCATGCGAGTCGAAAGTAAACAAATTCCGCAACTGATTGCTTCGACAGGTCACATGACGTACCACAGCACGTGACGAGAGAACAGTCAGAGTCGCTTATACGCTGCCGGTACTGTAGGTAAGCTCTTTGACTCCTTTTCCCATAATATTTCTCGAACAATTGAAGGTTTATTCCAATTCCAATCTACAACTACACACACGTATTGAATAGGGAGGTTTCCAAAAAAATACCTTCATCTGAAAATATTTCCAAAACAAAATTATTTGTTTCTGCCAGTGTTGAGACACGAGATCGATATTTGCTTTTTTGGTGTCTTCAATGTTGTCAGCGACAATGTTGCGACACAGAACAAAACACTTCCTAAGGCGAGAACGTTAAAGGTTAGAGCCCACTCACCGTGCGACGCGGAGCGGCGAGGCGCAAAGAAGAGCTGGGGTGAAGGAAGACTTCCGTGTCCACGCGTCTGCAACAGAAAAATAGGTTTATATACTTAGATATTTATTTAGTCAAAAACAGTTAAAAACCATATGTGACTTCATGGGGAGAAAGATCATCTGCGAACACTTTCTTGAGTTTCCGAATCCCTTCCCAACAATTTAACTATTAATAGTTGAAAGATGAAAACTAATAGTAATAAATTGTTAATAGTAATAAATAGTTAGTAATAAATAATTAATAAGTAATAACAATAATATTTAAAAAACACGTCATTAACATTTCAAAAAACTAGACATTTTTGTTCCCCAGTTATAGAAAACCTATTTGTAATGGTAAACGAACTGTAGATTAGATTTTTCTATATTGCTACCAAAATAGTATCTCACCTTAGACTACTACCACAAAAGCAAAAAGAGTGATCAAAACGTGCGCATAGCGAAGCTACATTTACGTCCAGAAGCAAATCAAGGGGCTACCTCAACATTTGCTCAATGGAGAAGGGAAACTGGACAAAAATTCGATCGAGATGGGGGCCATTGACCCGGAAGCTTAAGTACATTACTTGTTACAGGCATTTTAAGTCTTTTTTAAATTATACAATGCAAACAATTCATTATCATAATCTTTGTCTTGTTAAAATAAACTTTTTTCTCTTGGATGATTAGTATAGTCTCTAATTGTATAGCAGCAGAAAAGATTTTTCTTTTAACTTAAATTTTATGTCATTTTAATTGTTTAATGTCATCTGTTAATGCGTTGTAAGTAACATACGTGTATTGTTGAAGATTTCTTGTAGTGAGCTGTTGAACTGAGCTAGTGAGCTGAGGTCCGCACTGTGATATGTCCGTGTTCCACAGGAAGATATAATCAAATAAAGTTATACGAGTTGACTCCAAAGTGTCAACATGTTAATTTGTTTTATTCAGTATTGGTTTGGTTTGGTTTTTTCGTGTTTCCGGGCGCGTCAACTGCTTTGGTCATTAGTCCCGTTAGTGTAGTGCTTTTTTCTCGGGAGATGGCGGTGATCTTTCCCCACTGAATGGTGAGATCCGGCGCCGACCTACTGTCGGCTAGTGGTGTTTCCCCCTAACCAGGACTCTCCCACCAGCGGGGCGCCGCCCCAACCGGGACAAGCTCTAAGCTCCTGACCGGTCTCCCGGAATATGTGGTAGTGTCGTGCATGTTAGTGTAAGTGTGTGTGTATGGGAAGAGGATTAGACACGGAAGAGGAAGGATAGATCGCGCGCGGTCCGTGGCCCGTTTGGTAGGGTACTGCTCCGGTATTCGCCTGGTGTTGATCGGAGAAACCACGCAGAATTCTCCTCCAGGCAGCGACTGAATTCGACCTAGCTGAAAAGCTAGTGTCAAAAATCCTGGCGCCGTCAGAACTCGAACCTAGGACATCCCGGTCAGAGGCGCTGCAGTTGATGCACTGAGCTACCGCTCCCGGTTTATTCAGTATTAATAATGAATTTTAATTAAGAATAAGAAATGATAGTTTTTACTGTGTTTAACTCGTGAACAAATATTGCGTGGATTATATCTTCTAAGAATATCAATTTTTGTGTTCATCTGTTTGAAACATTGATAACACAAATATCACCGTGCTTTTAAAATAATTGAATTAGCTCATCCAATGTCATGTGAGAGTGTTTGTATTTATTTTTATTTGGGCATCTTAGAACTTAAGTAAAAATCTTCTTGGTATACTGAGAAGATACGATGTAATTTTGTAGAACTTTCGATTGCATTTTATAGCTTACCAGATCGCGGTTAGCATAAACATACAACTCATGAGTATTTCAAGTTTTGCAGAGAAAATTTTATTGTTATCAATAATACAGATTTAAACTACAACAATGCTCCGAAATCGTATATAGCAGTATTGACGTGCTACAAAATTACTACTAAACAAGCTTGTAAGGGTCCAAGATAATACAAAAATCTGAAAATAAGGTTAAAGGAATGACTTTTAGGTTGAAATGCAGAAATATACATTTTAGGCTCTACTATTTAGGCACTAAAAATGCAATCCCTGTGTTATCGTCAAGTAATAAAGTGTTAATAAATAATTTCTAGTGGCTTCACCAAATAGTAAGGGAACTTGCTTAAATTTACGCAACATGCATCTTAAAAATGTAGTATTACTGACAAAACATTAAAATAAGTTCGTGTAGCAACTACAAGTATTCCTAAAAACATACGTATTTAAGACTGTTCGGAAAGTTATAATGCTTTCAGAAATATGTGCATTTTGTGCTTCTTCTTCTTCTTCTTCTTCTTCTTATTATTATTATTATTATTATTATTATTATTATTATTATTATTATTATTATTATCCTCATTTATTCTTGCTTCAATATTCTTTAAATTCCATCAATGTATTCAATATGTGTTTAGAATCTTTCACGACATATTTTCAATCTGTTCACAATTCACACACAACATTTCGCGCAACTACTTTCTATATCATCCACGTACTATCAGCAACGTGACGCCGAGATTTTCCCGAAGTTCGCAGTGAAAAGGGGTCGCTCCACAGGGACGCAGAAGTTCTCGGAATGCTCAAAGACGCGCTTTTTGGTGATACCTCTATAGAATCAGGCAGCATGGGAACGCCGTCTGATTCTATAGAGGTATCACCAGCAGCCTGAGGCTCGGTCTACACCGATATCTTTTTGCGAACATCTCATCCGTCTCTTCATATTGAATCCAGCCAATACATAAATCAAGAAGAATAAATGGGAAGATTAAAAATAACCAGAAAAAATTTTTATCGTGTTGCCTACATTCATGTCATGTTGCTGGTTATTTTGGGCGTATTTTATTGGGGTCAAACTATTCTTTGTAAATTAAATATAAATTCTTTCTACAGAACAAGAAAATAAGTTAAACACATTTGTATTGTCCCTATTACATTCGTGAAGAACATCTCTCTACAATATATTTTATTGTACTCTTATAGTATAAATAATATACCATAATAGTAAGGTAATATCTTATAGTATATTATAATATACAATTACAGTATATTAATTTCTAATTTTAAAACTTTTTTTCCTTCGAATTTTACTGCCTCAAATTGATTTTAGGAATTCGGCCAAAGTTTAGAAACATTTAACCTGAATAATAATGTACATCTATTTCTCAACTCTCATACTGAAAAGGACAAACAATACTGTTCCAATAAAATAAGAAATGTAAGTGGAGTTGACCATACTTTTGCTTGTCGTGTAAGATAACAAGCCGCTGGGGTCTCGTAAGGACGGCACGGTGGCGCGGCCGTTTTATTGAGAAAGCAATCGATGGTGGTGGTGGGGAGGTGACGAAATGTCAAGGTTGGCAGCGCTCGTGAGCAAAGGTTGAGGTAGCACCGACAAAGGGCGAGGTGAATCACCCGAGAAGATGGAGGCGACGCTCTATGAAAGGTAAGGACCACAGTCCCGGGGGAAACGTTACCACTTTGAATAGATCGAGGTGAACACAATGACCTATCGTTCACATTACCGACACTCCAAGGAAGCCACTAGCTACTGTCACGGTCATGGAGTCGAGGGAGACTCCTTTAAAGATGAATGGATCATTTATTTTAACAAGGCCAATAAATAATAAAACATTGCATCTGTGACAACGTTCTTCAGTTTGTAAATCACTATTTTGAAACTGAAAGTAGCTTCACAATGAAACCCAACAATCTGCGCTACGGTAAGGGAGTAGTCTCCAAAAATTGTAATAGAACTTACAAAGGAGCGTCATTTTTTAAAATTACGGTATAAGAAACATAACTCCCGCAAATTGCGTGTTAAGGACATAGAACGCATCTCTTCCGAGTTAAACACGATGGTATTTTGTGTAGCTGCAAAATGTTGTGGGTTTCATGTGTGGCAGTTCTTTTTCCCATATAATCTGCTATTTTTATTTCGTTTCAAATTTGTTCTATGCAGACCTGAAGATAATTCCTTCTCCAGAAGCAGTACACACAAAGGACTATATACAGACAGTTTCAAACGATACAAAACCGTCGCATTTCCTGGAGTACTGTATATAAATAGATGAAAATAGAATAATTTCACTGGTTTGTGGTAATGAAACTACACAATTTTGTAAAACTGTTATATCATTTGAATTATTTTAATTTCATTTTTAATAGGCAAAAAATAAAATAGCTGTGAAAACAGTCTTACATCTGACTTAATTTAACGACTCCAGATAAGCTCAAAAACAATCTTTCTTCTATGTCATGTAGGATTTTGTGAAAATTTGTAAAATTTTATAACATCACATTGCAACATTCTGAATCAATTCCACCCCACCCTTCCCGAGCATCTCTTGTCAGTGGGAGTGGGAGCTTCATCAAGTGCAATGACATCGCCCCGCCACCCTTGCGGCTCGGTCTGTCGCTCTAATTACGAGGCCGCGTGCATCCAGTGGGATAACGATCGCCGTTCGCCGACTGCGCTCTGGTAAACGAGAGAAGGGAAGAAATACGGAAACGCAAAGGGAGAAACGCTACTGCAACGGACCACTGGCAGCGAGGTGATTTCAATGTCGCGATTCAATGATTAGAAAGAAATGATGTGATACGTGCTAGACAAACACATGAATTTTCAAATAGTCACGAAAAAATTTAATGCGTACCGGACTGTGTACCCAAGTTCGCGGGTTCAAGCCCGATCGAAGCCGTGGATTTTTAGGGCGAAAAAATCCTTCGTACGCCTTCCTTTGGAGGGGAAGTGAAGCCTGCTGTCCCATGTAGTAGATTTACTGCATGTAAAAGATCCTCAAGCCTAAAAGAAGCCTCCGAGCAAAATTGATATCCGCCTGTTTCGTCGTCCACGGTAATATCTCCTTTCTCCGCTAGGTGGTGAAAGGAGCGTAGCGAAATTTGCGTGGTTAGACGGAAGAGCGGGCCTGATGGCCCGAGTCTCACCACGTAAAATAAGACATTAACTAAACTAAAACTAAACTTTACGCACGTAACAACTGCAAATTGTTTTTACAGATGCTGTGTTACACTGCTAAAATTCTAATTCTGCTTGTAGTAATTAAAAGTTCTTGAAGTACCAGTTTTTATGGCTAAAGAAAGGCAATAAGATAAGTCGAGAAGACGACACATCTAGTTTTCTAGTTTTCTTTTCTTTGATTGTATACTCTTTGTACGAGTTTAAAATACAATATGCTTATTTTGTAGCAGTATGATATATCCTCTGTTCACAATAGCCATTGAGAATGTACTGAGAAAAATTAAATAGATAATAGTAATAATCGTTCCTGACTTTTATTAATTTTCTCTCACGACTTGACGGGAGGACCCTGCATGATTAATGGTTTCTTAGCTCGGAAGTGGCTAATATTATATCATATATTATATCATATTCATTGTATTGTAAATGACGCTACTTGAAGGTATTTTAAAATGTGTATTCCGACACATTTCTACATATCGTCTTCTACAATTTGTTATAGTAAAAATATGTCCGCAGAGTTTTTGTTATTATATTTCGAAAACTAAGAAAATCATGACACAAAATAATCTTGAGATTTGCAACTTATTTATTATCTGAAACTGTAAACATGCTTACAGGCAATGTCAACAAGAACAGGAGAAAAATTTATCATCCAAAAAAATGTAGAAAGACTCTCGTATGAGAAACCTTGGATCGATCCATTGATTATTTGCATGAATGAATGCCTTATTTTATGTGGCGAGACTCAGGCCATGAGGCCTGCTCTTCCGCCTCACCACGCAAATTTCGTTACTTTCACCTACTAGAGGAGAAAGAAGGTATTACTTGGGCGAAGAAACAGGCAATTTGAATTTCGTTCAGAGGCTTTGTTGAGGCTTGATCTTTTACATGCAGTAAATCTACTAACATGGGACAACCGGCTTTACTTCCCCTCCGAAGGAAGGCGTACGAAGGATTTTTTCGCCCTTAAAAATCATGGTTTCGATCGGGTTTGAACCGCAAACTTGGGATAACGCCCGTTACGCTAACCGTTACACCATCGCCGCCATTACTTCGCGTGTCCCGGCGCGTCAACTGCTATGGTCATTT
Source organism: Teleogryllus oceanicus (assembly GCA_964035755.1). NCBI lineage: Eukaryota > Metazoa > Arthropoda > Insecta > Orthoptera > Gryllidae > Teleogryllus > Teleogryllus oceanicus. The sequence goes on along the minus strand of CAXIVR010000005.1, from coordinate 126,584,777 downwards.
GTCCCTTAAGTAAAGTTTGTGCTTGTTATTATGGAATGTGGCGGCGTTCTCTGCTGAATATCGAGATCCGACACCGACCTAGGCGTCGGAATGGGGAGTTTTTCTCGTCCAAGTACCTCCTACCAGGAGGGAACTGCCCCAGGCAGGACAAGCTCTGATCTCCTGACTGGTCACTCGACATGTAGTAGTATAGTGTGTGTTGTGTGTGTGTGTGTGTGTGTGTGTGTGTGTAATTAAGGGGTGAGTTGCCCTAGCAAGGAAGAGTAAGGATAGATCGCGCTCGGTCTGTTTGTTAAGGTACTGCTTCGATATATGTCTGGTGTTGATCGGAGAAACCACAGAAAACTACCGATCAGAATATGCTGAATATACGGTGTTGATCGGAGAAACCACAGAAAACTACCGATCAGAATGTGCTGAATATACCGATCAGTGGCTGAATTCAATCCAGCTATCTATCTAGTGTCGAAACTCCTGCCATCATCGGGTCTCAAACTCTAGGACTTCCCGTTCACAGGCTCGGCTGTGACTTCAGTTGATGCCCTGAGCCACCTCAGACGGTAGATATCTTGGAGTAAATTAGAATTTCAGTAGATTTAAACAACAATAAACACGCTTTTAAACGAAACATGTGATTTATTTTATAACAACGCGCCTCAGTGAAAATAATTAAAGAGCAAACAACTCAGTTAAAACTGCATTGTACTCCGCCGTATTCGAGATGATTTTTTAATTTGTAATAGTAGATTTTGAACAATAATTTGCTTCAGTATTGAATTTGGTGTCATGAGTTTTGCTTTCTCCCATGGAATTACTTTAGAGGATAATTGCAGATACTTCCAAATTTATTGACTAGATATACCACTACTCGTAAAAAGTTTGCAGTACTTTTAGTCAACGAAACTGAGTATGTTCTTCCAATGATTTTTTAAAAAACACTTTCATTCCAGAAAAGTTTTGCGACTAATTTTTTTAAATATTAGTAAAAGTCGTTCCTTTTAAAATACTATGTAGATCTTATACACTGAGTACATCTCAGTTCCTAAGGTTCGCACTTAAATTTTCATTTCGAGCCTTTTTATCTGCTTGAGACGTGCACGCCCGAGGATGTAAGCCTCTCTCGCATTAAGATACTCCTTATGAATGCTAAAAATATAAGAGCCAACACCTGGTAGTAAAAGTTCTTCCATTAAATTATCACCTCACTTCGGGGTGCACTTCGTCTGTCGGAACGGGCAAGAACCAACGAAAGAACTCTCTGGCAAGACGTGCGAGAGCCGAAATGAATTTCGATATGCTTTTAGGAACACACCCAAGTTACGAGCCAGCCTCGGGCTTCGAAGGAAATTAATTTGGAGTGTTTGGTAATCACGTCACTTCCGCAGCACTCCCAAAGGCGAGCAGAAAAAAACTTGCGAGCCCTAACCCAATATCCGGCTCCATAAACACCAATCAAAGTTTGGATGTCGCGCGGCGGCGACGAAAGGGGAGAGGTGGGGGTAGATGCGGAAGCGGAACGGGTGGGGGGGGTGGGGAGGGACGGGTAAAGGGAATCGCCATAAAACTCGTGAGAGCGGCGCTAAAATATGACGTACCATGTAGAGCCCCGCCGGAGAGGCTGGTTGAAGAGTGGAGCGTAGACGGCGGATGGTGACACTTTGAACGGACAGTTGCTTTCAACGTGCGTTCTGTATTCTCTGTTGTTGTTTTTTACTACTGACTGTTTTATGACAAGTTCTCTTTGTCGATTTCCGCACTGAATACGGATTCAAATATAAGAATATGACACAAAAATAATAAAAATAAAACATTAATATAAATCAGAATGATCCCCTGTAGATTCAGACGTTTTGACATTTTCTTATTCACTTTCGTTCATAAAGACTTGAAACGTTACTTATGACTTAATTTAATTCGTCACTACGTCGGCCTTAGGGTTAAGAAAGGGTCATGAGTCGGTACAGAACAGATTCCGCAGAGTGTTTGTCCATCCATCCTATAGTCATGGACTCGCTCTCAGCTATTTCCATCCCTTCTTACACCGCAGGAAATTCCTGTCCGGTCAGTATTATGCGTGTCAAGTGACATAGAGTTACAGGCAGTTTCCAAATTTTAGTAACAATCTTAAAAAGCTGACGTCATAGCTCATATATTTTACCTTATACATATCGCTTCATTGTGGTTCACTGTCAGTCAGACACCACTGCCCACCTACGCAAGATTAGCTCACCTCCACCCTCGCTGGGTATAAATCCACTAGGTTCAAGCATGTGAAAAAGTTCTGTGTCTATGTGAAAAAGTGTCTATGTGTCTATGTGAAAAAGTTCCAACCGCTGGGATTGCAAAAGAAAAGAAATTGGCATTTAAAATTTTAAATCTCCCAAAAACCCTATTAAGGAACCCAGACCACCATTAATACTGTGTCCACTATTAATACTACTTCGTACATAATATAAATAACCCATTTTAGCTTTCTGTACTGTCGAGGATTTATATTATTTCTGAAAATCTTTTAGAAAGAAATTACACTTTTCTTTCTAGTCTTTAAACATCGGAAATGTTATCCGTAAATGTTTTTAATTCCTTTTAAATTATTATTATTTAATTTTATTTATTTTTTAAACGAATTTTTTTGTGTTCAATATTTACTCCTTCCTAACTGTTCAATACAACTAAATTTGTACTTTTCGTAAAACTCGATATTTAATGTTCGTTCCAAAATTATCAAATCATTATGCATACAACCTGAGACATTACGCAAGTCAAAACGACTTCCTTTATACTTTCATTATGAGGTATAATGGATACTCTCGCGCTATTGTAACAAACGAGTTTCTCCAACAAAGTTCCCTACGTCGTGCTGTTCCGTCCCTTGAGGTTGGAAACCGACACGAGGGCGTCAAGGGCGAACGACAGCGCAGCCACGACTTCTGCCCTCGAGGGCGCCGTTTGGCAGCCGCTTCCCGGGGCGGGAGCAGCAGGCGAACCGCAGCCAGGTCGTGCTTTGCCCCGCCTTCCCTCGTCACTTCGTTTCTTTGCTTCTGCGCATTCACTGCTTGCTCTCTCTTCCTCTTTTTATTATTCTTCTTCTCTACTCCTGCACTTCTCTACCCTGCACTTCTCTACTCCTGCACTTCTCTACTCCTGCACTTCTCTACTCCTGCACTTCTCTACTCCTGCACTTCTCTACTCCTGCACTTCTCTACTCCGTACTTCTCTACTCCCGTACTTCTCTACTCCGTACTTCTCTACTCCCGTACTTCTCTACGTCCGTACTTCTCTACTTCTTGCTGCCGAGTAATTGTATCGTGATCACTTTTTCTTATATGTTTAAACATCGTCGTCATCGACATATCACCATCGGAAATAATCTTCTTCCTGTTTGTCATTTCTCTTCCTTAATGAACATTATTATTGCATGCATTTGAATCTGACAGTTGTTTATTCGGTCCGTCATTTTTTCTTCGATTTTCATTGTCTGTTTTCCTAAATAATATAATTCAACGTTGTTCTACAATCAGTTAATTTATTGAATATTCTTCAAACTGCTATTCCATCTTCCTTTTAATTTCTCATAAAACATATTATTTTCTGTCTTAATCACTTATCATCACCCTCGCTCTCTCATTCATGTTTTATTCCATGCATCGTTTGTAATTGCTTATACAAGATATTTTATTCTGCCCACAATGAATGTAAAGTACATTTCCTTAGGAGGTAGACATTCAAACTATATTACGAACTTCAAAAATCCAACAGACAAATTTCCTATTTTCTCTCTTTGCGTTGTTCATGTCTACTTTGGACAACAAGGGCAATGTGAAGACCAGTATAATTTTTACCATCAGCAGCAGCATAGATTAGCGTGAACTAGCCGGCAAAATTGTCTAAAGAAGACCACCATTTCTTTAGTCTTCTTCTCTTTTGCCTTTCAGAAGATAGGTAAGAGGCCTACTTGGCCAATCTCTCATTGTTCATTCTTTGTAAATGGCCTATCCAGTTTTTTCTATATATTTTTATCTTTTCTTGTAATCTGGTAATTCCCAATTCTTCTCTTATATCTTCATTTTAATATGATCCATTAACTTGCATCCCTTCACGTACCTCAAAAATCTTATTTCTTCTGTGTCAATTCTCTTGTTTTCTCTTGATGTTACTACCCATGTTTTGCATCCATACAAGAGTGTAGGTATGGCCATTGACAGAGTAAAAAGGCATATACACTGGACAAGCATATAAAAGAAAGGATTACCCAGAAAATTAATAGAGATAATAAAAAGCATGTATGATGAAACTCTCATATATGTGAATCTCCCGAATACAAAGAGAAGAGAGTATTTTAAAATAAATCAAGGGGCAAGAGAAGGGTGCCCACTATTACCTACATTGCTTAATACATATATCGACACACTTCTCTCAGAATGGAAGAACGATTTTCACAATGAAGGAATTTCAATAGGAAATAATACTAAAATCAACACGTTCTTGTTTACAGATGATGTAACTTTGGTCACAAATTGTGAAGATGACCTCCAGAAGAATTTCAAAAGAGGGAAATGAAAATAATTGTAAAATATCCATCAACAAAAGTAAGACTATGGCTTTCAGTAAATATCCCATTCGAACGAAAATAGTAATAAACAACATCGAACACGTATCCAACTTCCAATATTTAGGATGCAATTTTTAACATTAACATCTAAATTAAATTTATGTGGAAAAGGAAGATTTACACACATTCAACAGAAAAAAAATTGTAATGATTCCCTTCTTACTAAGGTTGTTTCAGAACAACCTATGTTCCTCGTACAGATTTCTACAATTCTCTTAATCTCTTTTTGAATTATCCTGTCCATTTCCACCAGTAATCTAACATTGTTCATTTCTTCCCGAACGTCCACATTTATCTGATCTTCCCTGCCTGCAGTCCCTCCCTACTTCCCTCCCAGCTCAACCTCAAAGTTCGCTGGCTGTCCTCGGGTCTCCCTGATGTCGCCGCAGCAGAGGGACAGCGGCGCGCGCGTCAAGGGGCTGCGAGCCGAACGACGCGGGGGCGGATATCGGGCGGCCCCGGCGCCGGAGCCATTACGACCCGGTCAGCTGAGGCCCTCATTAGGCGCTAATGAACAGGGGCGGGCGCCGTCAACAGTCGCCGACGCTCCGACGCGCGGTCGCAGTGGGAGCGGAGGGGACAGATGACGGCCGGATTGGAAGAGGGGAGGATGAGAAAGGTGCGAGGATGTTAGAGGGCGTCGAAGGGGAAAGGAATGGGGCAGAGTGCAGTGTGGGCAAGGTGGGGGGATGGGGGCCAAGGTAGGGACGGAGGTAGGGCAGGTTTGGAGTAGGAGAGGGAAGGGGCAGAGGAGGGGCCGGATTGGAAGAGGGGGAGGATGAGAAAAGGTGCGAGTGACAAGGGCGTCGAAGGAGGGAAGGAATGAGGCAGAGTGCAGTGTGGACAAGGTGAGGGATGGGGGCAGGTAGGGACGAGGTAGGCAGGTTGGAGTAGGAGAGGGAAGGGCAGAGAGGTCGGATGGAAGAGAGGGAGAAAGAGAAAAGAAGTTGGGAATGAGATGGAGACGAGGTCGAAGCGAGGGGATGATCAGTGTGCATAGTGGTGGTGAAAGGGGTGGGGGACAAAGGATGCATTGCGGGATCGGTCTGGGAAGAAGGGGAGAAGGGTAAGAGGAGAGAAAGGAGAAAAGTTTAGAGGGAGGTGGAGTGAATGAAGTGGAGCCATCGATAGGTGCAGAAGGAGAAAAGATGTTAGGGCAGAGATGGTAGAAAAGGTCGAGGACAAAGTAGGGAATACAGGAACCAGAGTGGAAGCGAGAAAAGAGAAGCTGGGACAAGAGAATTTGGAAGAAGATGAACAAAGTTTCGAATGCGAGTAGACTTGATGGGTGTCAATAGGGGAAAGAAAGAGAGAGGGAACGGAGACGGTATGAGTGGTGGGGAAAGGTAAGGGAAGAGTGGGGCAGAGCATGGCCCGAGCGGCATCTGAGTAGGTTCTTGAAGACGTAGAGAGAGCGGGAAGACGTAGAGCGGTGAGGGTAGCGATGCGAAGGCGGGAAGTAGGAGCGAAGGCCAGGGGGTCGGACGCGGGAGCCAAGGCGGAGGGGAAAAGTAGGCAGAGTGAAATGGGAGAGGTGTGGTACGGAAGGATGCGGAGCAGAGCAGATTTGTGAACACGAAGACGTCAAAACAAGAGCATAGGGGGAAGGAACTGGAACACGGCGTGTAACTGGGGAGCACAAGGCGGGCACACAGTGTGAACAGGGTAAAAACAGGGAGGGAATAGGACGAGAACAGGATAGGGACAGAGGGCGAGGTGGAGGGACAGGTGGGAGAGGATGAAAACGGGTGGGAGGGGTAGACTGAGCGGTGGCAGGGCAGTGATACGAGAATGGCCCACAAACAACGGAGGGTAGGAAGAAATCCAGTTCGTAGAGGTTGGCGGGATGGAGCGTGTGCCAGGAAGTGGGAGGAGCTTTCACAAAGTTAGTACGAGGCAGTGCCACGGAGGAGCCGGGAGGGAATTAGCGAAAGACAGGAGAGCCGGGCGCCGGGGGGCGTCTGGGGAGCTGCCCTCCGCCCCGCCCACCTCGCCCCGCGCGTTCACGCTCAGTGACTCCCAGCCGCTGCCGCCTTTGCCCTTAAGACCCTCGAAAATAATAGTTGCCCTTGAAGTGCTCCGGTCGGCGGCGAAAGGCTCCCAGATTCGTTTGAGAGGCGCGCGCCCACTCGCGCTTTTAATTTAGCCAATTAAAAGCAGCCAACGCCCCTCTCCCGGCGGGGAAGGGCCTTCCGAAATTGTCACAAGCACAGAGGAACTTGATATTAAAGAACATCGGCCTGACGGTCTGTCCGATGCTGTGAGGTGGGCAGCGTTCACAGGCCAGCGCTCACCCGTTCGCAGGTCGAGAGATCGATACTCGACGCAGGATCAGCGGAGCGTCCGGTGCACGTGTCTCCTCTGCCGCCGCCGCCGCCGCCACCGTCGCCTACGCGTCGATGCTCCCACTTATCCCGTCGTGTGCGCCTTTACGCTCGCATAGTTCTCGCCATTGTCAAGGCGATAGTGTCATCACTATCGCTTCATTTCGCCACAATAAACGCCTTCTCGCGTAACTATGGGTGTTTCTGTCCTCGGAGTTTGGGTTAGCTGTTTTGGCACGCACACACTGGGCACAGTTTTGCTTGTACATAATGCTTACATAGGAAAACAAATAGTGGTGCTAAAACAACTACTTTCTCTCCCATATTTTCACGAAAAATTACGCGACTAGTACTCAGATATTCGAAAAATCTTATTTCAAAATTATTTTTTAAGGAACAGATTTAATCAAAGTTTGTTTCTCTATCTTTAATATTTTAGTTGAAGGAAGACTCGAGAAAAAATTTTAACTTTTTCAATTTTTGAAATATTATGGTTTTTAATGAACATGAAACCTACACCATTTTCTTAAACGTTCTTTACACTATCCAACAGCAAAATCGATTGGATGAATCAAAATCGATGGAGCCATTTTTTAAAATTTTAAATATCTCAGAGGATTCATCTAAAGGACCCCTCAAAATTGAAATATCAGTTTCAAACTCAAGGGGCCGTGATATCAATAAGTTCGATTGCGGAGTATCAATTTTGGGGAAAATCGGCTGAATTGTTTAGCCGCTAGCGTTGATGACAGACACAGACAGACCCACAGACTCTTCTCTAAGTTCAATTTTTCGGTATTAAGGACCCGAAAAATATGGATTCTGGCTACATCACGTGAAAGAGTTTTTTTCTAAATTTAACAACTGAATTTATCGACTGTTTCCTTACTAGGGCCCTGTATCAAAAGTTTTTCACCCAAAAATTCACCGTTTTTTCGCGCAGCATTACATAGCTTTCTCTCTACTTCATATAGACAAAGTGGAAAATGAATACGTCTTTAAGTCTGTCTTTTTCTTCCAACTTTATGATCGTTCTTATTTGTTCTACGAAGAATTTTTAATATTCTGAGTAAATATCTTTTGCTACATTTACATTTCATCTCACTACTTTATGCCCTCAAAAATATCTGAGCACCCAACAAGCTTCCTTCTTTAATGCAATATCCTTTTTGCTGTAATTACCTGACCGCCGAGGTCTTTCCAACTTCATGTCGGTTAATACGCCCCCTGCCCATCGTACGAAGAATCGCCATCGCCCCGAGCAGCTTTATTACTCTCGTGGGATCGTTATTTCTACTGACAACGACAGAACCTCATTTTCTTCTAGCAGAAGGTCTATGGAGGGAGAGAGAATTTACCCCTTTCCAACGCCTTTGAAGCCCTCTCTCTCTCTCTTTCTCTCTCTCTCTCCTCTCCTCTCTATCTCTCCTCTCCTCTCTATCTCTCCTCTCCTCTCTATCTCTCCTCTCCCTCTATCTCTCCTCTCCTCTCTATCTCTCCCTCTCCTCTCCCTCTCCCTCTCTATCTCTCCCTCTCCCTCTCTATCTCTCCCTCTCTCTCCCTCTACTCTTCCTCTCTCTATCTCTCCCTCTCCTCTCTCTATCTCTCCTCTCTCTATCTCTCCTCTCTCTATCTCTCCCTCTCTCCTGCCTCTCCATCTGCCTCTCTCTATCTCTCCTCTATCTCTCCCTCTCTCTCCCTCTCTCCCTCTATATCTCCTCTCTCTCTCCTCTATCTCTCTCCTCTCTCTCCCTCTATCTCCCCTCTCTCCTCTCTCTCTCCCTCTCTCTCTCCCTCTCTTTCTATCTCTCTCTATCTCTATCTCTCTCATCTATCTATCTATCTCTCATCTCTATCTCCTATCTCTCTCTATCTCTATCTATCTCTCTATCTCTCCTCTCTCTCTCTCACACACACAAATAAAAACACACACAAATAAACAAATTATCCAGTTTCATAGAATTAAACATTTTTCAAGTAATTCATATTTGTGTATATAAATTGACTGCAATTGTCAATATACTATGTTAAAATATATAATTGGCGTAATAACTAGAGATTTCCAATTCGACTTCTTGGCAAAAGATATCATCCACCCACGAGCCGGTCCTCCTCTTGATTAGCCCCTGCGCACTCCGCCACCACTGTTCCGTAAGGGAGCAGTGCGACCGCGGGCCGGTCTTCGGCGCTGACGTAATTGTGCCTTTCGTAAAAACGCCGCAGCCGCCAATGCCCCCTTGTCCCCACATCGGCGGCGCCGTGCCCTGCTATTAAGGAGACACTGGACCAGCGGACGCCACCACCGCCGCCGCTGCTGCTGCTTTTGAGCCGGGACAATGAGGGCTTGGTCGCTTTGTTTGGTGCAGACAGAGGTCACGTCTGCTGATCCGGCGGTGGCTCTGCCCTGCCCTTTCTGAATGGCGGCGGTGACGGCGGCGGCGGCGGCGGGGGCTGCGACGGCAGCGGCAGTGGCAGAGGAGGTGAAGCCGATGGCGGAGGCGGTGGCGGAGGCGGTGGCGGAGGCGGTGGCGGAGGCGGTGGCGGAGGCGATGGCGGAGGCGATGGCGGAGGCGGTGGCGGAGGCGATGGCGGAGGCGGTGGCGGAGGCGGTGGCGGAGGCGATGGCCCTGATCGGTAGTTTTCCGTGGTTTCTCCGATCAACGCCAGGCAATGCCGGAGCAGTACCGACCAAAGGGCCACGGACCGCGCGCGATCTGTCCTTCCTCTTCCTTGTCCTATCCTCTCCTCTTACACACAACTTACACTAACATGCACTACCCTACCACATATTCCGGGAGACCGGTCGGGAGCTTAGAGCTTGTCCCGACTGCGGCGGTGCCCCGCTGGTGGGAGAGTCCTGGGTAGGGGAAACCCACTAGCCGACGATAGGTCGGTGCCGGGTCTCGCCATCCAGCGGGGAAAGATCACCGCCATCTCCCGAGGAAAAGCATGCACTACACTAACGAGACTAATGACTGAAGCAGTTGACGCTCCTGGAAACACGAAAAAATCAATCAATCAATCTCCCGCTTCTGTAACTCTGTGTTCCTTCATTGCGTGAGGAGGTGGAGCTTGAAATACACGTAACTTTGTGCTAACACGTAACTATTTCAGGTATACGCCATTTTAACGCGCATCGTCCAGTACACTATGCTTTTATAGTTAAGTCAGTTATATTTTTGGTGCATTATTGGCTAACACTAAAACATGCTACAAGACAAGGAATTTGTTGTCATTAAAGTTTTTTTCATTCAGCAATCAAAATGGGACGATGGTGATCATAAATATGGTCGCATGGCAAGGTACTTCTGCTGGCGCTTCTTAAAACCCATATGTGAATAGCACCTAGCAAGTGTATCCTGTGAGCGTCAAGTCATTTAAATGTATCTTCAAAAACCTTCAAAGCTTCAAAGTGTATTTTGCAACTCCATAATACATGTTCACTGCATACATTTAGTGTTTCATTGTAAAAATGAGTTTTTTCTTTATTTTTACTCAAAGTAGCCTGTCAGACTGCGCCTTTGTAATGATGCTTGGTGCAGGTCGCCTTTGTAATCTAGGGTCAATATACAAAACTGGGAGCACCCTTCCGATAGAACAGCAGACACACACACACAGACAGAAGAGCTGTAGAAATGTTTCAGCAGCACGAAATGTAAAATCAAAAACCTCGAAAATAATTTTAGTCGTTCAGTACTTATACAAGCCTAATGGAAAGAGACACGATTATAAATTCCTGAACAATACTATCATCTTTGACTGTGAACACAGAGTTAAACATGTTTCTAAAATGTAATAAAATTTTTATAATTATAAAGATCAGTATATTATGGTGGAGTGTGCCATGTCAAGAACAACTGCAATTTGCCTTAACTTACAACGTAATAATTATAATGTCAGAAATGTTTAAGGCGACATGTGTCAATTACAGTTTACTGCTTTTTTATACACTCACCATTCTTTTCATTTACAAACGGTAGTCTTCGAGCTTGAAATACCTAATTTCATCGCTAACTGTACTTGCTTTCGTTTTAGCGACAGCCTCCTTTCGATAGGTCGATTGCAACTCTCCCAACGACTTTGTGCAGAGCGACGTATTAAATAAAAGTCTGCGTAAAGGCGTACATTCTATTAATTTTAAAACATCAAAATGTTGTATTTCATCTACAAAGTTGGTTAATGAGAAGAAATAATACTTGTTTGTTCTTTCTTGAACAATTTTGAAGTTTTTCAATTTTCGAAAAACTAGATTCTCAACAACTATGAGACCTGTGCCATTCTCTTAAACGTTCTTCAGACTATGCAACAACAAAAGTTAATCAAAGTACGTGATGGCGCCATTTTTTGAACATTATCGAGAATGTCCCAGGGACTTTAAGTATGAGTACCTTCCAAAATTAAAATGTCGGTTTCAATTCAAGGGCCGGACATCAGCTCGATTGAGGAATATCAATTTTGTTGGAAATTAGCTGAACGGTTTAGCCGCTAGCATTGTTCACAGAACAGGCTCGTCAATTGATTGCAATCAATTTTGTTTTTCCACTTTTCGTTGCCATGGCCGTGTAAAAAAGGTTTTTCGGCTGAAAATTCGCTTTTTTTTTTTTTGCGCACCATTACACAACTTTTTCTTAAGAAGTTCCATTTTTAAGCGCGAGAAAGCAAAAAGGTTTGCCATGATTTCATGCAAAAACCTTTGCATGAAATTTTCCAGCATATATTATTAGGTAAAAAGTTATCATCTTCGACTTCTCTACAAGAACTCGGCGTTTTGTCACATGCAAATGATACTGACACCGAGAAAGACTGTTATTTAAAAAAAAACCTTCATGATGTTAATTATGAAAATTATACAAATGTTCGAGCTTCACAGCTCTCAACATGAAATTACAAAAGTAATGCGATTTATTTACACGTTGCTCGCATAAATTAGTAAAATGTACCAGGGCGTTTCTTACATAGCATACATTTTTGTTTTAAAAATATTTCGTTCCAAATAAGCTAACAGTTATCACATTTAAACAAGGAATTCACTTTACTCGTCGTAATTCATGTACCGGCAAAATACTTCGCTTTCCAATCGGCAAATGAAAACGAAAGTACCAATGCTTCCTTAATATTCTGCACCGGCGCTCGTAATCTATTCAATCCTGGTTAATCCTTGATCTCTCCCCAACGTGCAGAGGATGGCGAGTGAGGGAGGAGGCGGAAGCAGAGACCGGGGGTGGGGTGGCGGAAGAACGGTGACGGGGAGCGCGGGGCGGGGTGTTCGCTTATCTTCGCGTGACACGGCCCGGGCCGCGCAGGGATTTGCCGCCCCCTCCCATCCTCGGGTCACCCCGCCCCTGCCACACCTCCTTCGCGGAGACGAAACCCTTGCCTTCGCCTCGCCCCCGCCCCCGCCCACGCCCACGCTAACCCAATAAGGCGACTGGTGGCGGCGGCGGGGGCGCCGCAGAGATGGCGGCGAAGGCAGATTGTGCAACGAAGGTGGAGGAAGATGATAAAAGAGATGGAAGATGTGTGGGACGGCAACATAGTGGTGACTGCGAAGGAGGAGGAATACAGTAAGTAGGTAGAAAAGGAAGTAAACGGGAGGGTGAAATAGGAAGTTAATGAGAAGAAAAAGATAGAGGAGGAGGGGGAAAGGTTGAGAGGAAGGAGGAGGGGACGAGAAGAAGAAAAAAAGGAAGGGGAGAAGTTATCAGAAGCGGATACATGTAGGATGCCAGCGGCGATGACGGAGAAGGCCAAGAACACAGATCAAGCGGCTCCGGAGATCGCAGCTGCTGTAGTGGCTGTGGCAGTGGCGAGGGGGGCAGAGGGGCAACACAGCGCCCCGTCAGCGTCAACACGTGTTACGGCGCCGCGACGGCACAGGCGTCGACGCGGAGGCGCCGACCTCCGGCGCCACTTGCCTCCGCCGTCGCCGTCGCTGTCACCGTCATGGAGGTTAACCAGGACGGCTGAGGCGACGGGACGCGGCGCTGTTCTTGTCTCCCGTATACATAATAGATGCCGGCGTCGCTGGCACCCAACCCCAAGACGAGTCTGTGTAAACGCAATGTCACCGGATAACTCCTAAACGTATTTGACAAAAATGTAGCTGACACTTCATGCAAATTACAGACGTATCATGAGTAGAATATTCTAAAAAAAATATTTTACTTCGCATTAACTACATAGGCGTGATCGATTGACATTGGTGCAGGCTAATACATTTACACACTCACGCTAAGACGTTTTATCCTACATACATTTTACAATATAAAACTTTATTTTTGTCAGTTTCTAACCCTCGGATAGCAAAAATCATATCACTGGACGTTGCTCTTCTGGCGCACAGGTTTCAAGCAAAGCTGCCATATTGAAATAAACAAATAAGATTATTCGTATGTTTACGTTCACTATGATTGAACAGCTGAATTGATGGTTTCCAAGGTTTCCAACTTCACAAGAAAAAAATTTCATTACAATTGAGTAAAACTTGAAGCAATTCGACCTTACATTGGAATACAGACTGGATCCCAAAGATATTTCACATTCCTCTAGCAAAATGTTCCTTCTTTCCTTCCATCCTGTTTTACTCACAACAGAGTTAGATAGATTATGAATCACAAAACGAAAATTACTGCCAGGTTAAGACTATTTCAACTACTAATTAATGCCTATGAATAAACACTATTCCAAATGTAATGATTGTAAGCAAAACTAAAATTAATATCATTAATTAAATTAACTATTAATAAAATACCCGAAAAGTAACTTACATAATGGCAATCAACAGAGAATTAGTTTAAGGAGTTGGTCACAGTGCAGCAGAAATATCTGTCGTTTGCTCCCAGCTTCCAGCGAAATCTACCGACTTATTTCATCCACAAATAAAAGGAACCGCTGTTGCACGCGAAATGTACGGAATATTCCCATAATTCCACACTACATTTTCAATAGAACTACGATCAAAATGATCTACTTGTATGGCCTAGACTCTCCAGCAGATTCCTGGAGAATGGAACCGGCAGAACTGAACGAAATAGATATTCGACCGATGATGACTGTCGATGTTTTTAGACACCATGGAAAGAGGTCGATCGGTTTCAATATGCCCATTTCCATGTACTAGCAAATTCTTGAACGACTGGGGCAAACCGGACACCTGACGTCTGATCTGACGTCGGCCGACCGAAATTTCGGCCAAAATCGGCACCGCCTTACAATGCTACACCTGTTCGGCTATTAACTTCTATTCAAAATGTCACATATTGATGAATCAATAATATTATATAATCTAATGAGTATCATAAAATGTACATACTATGATTTAATTTCTCAGTAGAGTTAGAAAAGTGAGACTATCACATCGTTTGGAACTTCATTAGTAAATTTTGAGTTCTACTAGTCAGGTGAGAAAGTGATATTGATTTTCACCTTCATCAACATTTCTCACCATCATCATCCTTAAGATGAACAATTATTGTTGTTTTTTATTTATTCTTGTGCAAATTCAGTTGAAGCATGTAAGGAAATAATATTTTAAATGGTAACATTAAAAATACGAAACACATTCAATAAACAAACAAACGTGGAGAAAAGCGATTTATTCAATGACAATATTTAGTTTTTACTACAGTAATAGAAACCTACAGGTTTCTATTACTGTAGAACCTTAACCTACTGTAAACCTAGGTTTACTACAGATTTGGAAACGTTGAAAATACTGGTTGATCATAGAGAATGTAAACATAATCTGATTTGTTCATTTCAAAATGTCAGCTCCGATTCAAAATTGCACGCCAGAGGAGCATTTTACAGTGACAAGACTTTTGCTATCTGAAAGTGCAAAATGACAGAAATTTACTAAATAATGTTGAGATTATACAGTGCAAAATGTTTAAAGTGTTACGTATAAGTGAGTGCAGCAGTTTAATTCGGTCACAACAACAGTTCGTTATCTCAATCGCACGGGAAACGAAGATGAAGTTTCGACTACCACACTCTAAAATCACAATCATACAATTCGCAAGAGTAGGTAATTTAACACTTCCAAAACGACTACCACAATCTCGTAATATTATTCGTTGTCCGCCAAAGGTATGATGAAGTTAAAATGTCGTGAAGCAAAACAAGTAGATTTATCGTTCGGTCGCTCAAATATGATGAAACAAAATGACGTCATGCGAAACAGTGGTCATAAAGTAAATTGAAGTCCTAATTGACATAACAAACGTTAAATACGCAATGTTCATCAAAATTAGAAATTCAGACTTATGTCTCCACTTCAATATAGTACATGTAACAAATAATCCACAGTCAGTTGCTTCTTTAATAAAAGTCAGTTCATCATTATCTTGTCTAGTCGATTATGTAGATTAACTTTCAGTGCGAAATTATTTTTTACAAGTTCGTTATATCAGTAGATAAACTATGATTCATTAAACATTTAAATGTATTATTAAAAATTAAAATATTAACGTCTTTCAGTTCTTCAACGACCTTCCCTTGACGGTAAAAGACATACAGGAATTCACATTCTCGCTGTGAATTAGCAGCATCCTAGGAAAAAGCAGCTACGTTTGGATCTGGCCTTTTTCTGTTTCAATGATTGCCTTGTGCCGCATGTGCACGCCAAGTCAATACGGTGCAATTGAAGGTGCTTTTAATCAGAAGAGTGACTGAGAGCCGTCGTCTATGATCAGACATGGAAAGAAAACATGCTAATGAAAATTAGTTTGTGCTACCCACATTTTTTGGAAACTTCAAAAATCCCGAATGACACTTGAAGAATGCACTTTATTAGCAGCGAAGATAAAACTCAATTAGAGAATTATGGTGGTGTTTACAAACTAAATACAACGATTCTGATACACCGAATAATTTTCCTCTAAACTAGACGAGGCTTTCAAAAGTCTGATGGTATCAATTATACTTTGAAGATGTGAATAAATATGGCATATTTTAATGTATAAAGAATTATATAAATGCAACTCTGACATGCTATAATCAATTAAAAAATATTATATTGGTTTCATTAAATTTATGAACTCTTAACATTTTTACAGTGATCTAAAAATATTTATTCTTAAAAAAGGATCTCTCTCAAATAAGGCGCATCCATCTGCTCTGGCAATGTAGGGCACTCGCTGCTTCTCGCTTGTCGGAGGAGCAGCCTCAGAGTTCGCAACCCGATTCTCGTTGAGGACGCCGCTTCACACCCTAGAACTTGTTAGTTCGCGTCGACGCCGCGCGAGCTCGCTGCTGGCGCCGCCCGCATTCCGAGCGCGCCGTCGAACAAGCGACGCGCGACGCTCGCGGGCGGCGAGGAGGGGCGGGGAGGGGAGGGGAGGAGGGGCGGGGCGGCGCGGGGCTTAAGAGCACTTGGAAAACGGGGCGACTCGCAAAGGAACTTACGAGAGGCAGCAACAGCTGCAGTGTTAGCAGCGTTCGCGAGATGCTTGAGATAATGAAAGATTTAATTCTCGGGGGTTTAATGAATGACTTCAGAACATATCGAGAATTTGTAGAATCGGGAAGGAGACACTTTTCTGGTGAATTTATTCCAGTATTTTTCGAGCATTTTCTGAATTTATCCGGCACATTTGTGACAGGAGAACCTACCTCTTCAACGGTACAGACACGTGTGAAAGGTGAGCAAGACAAAAGCAAATTGAAGTAAGTACCCTATAATTAGATTAAATGATGGACCAACTTCGACTTCGAAAACCAAACGGTAAAAGAAAGTCCTCAAGAAAATTACAAAAAAAGACAAAGACAAAATCACATAGAGTAATAGCTTTATAACAAAGACGAGACGAAGGTTTCACAACGCTTAATTTAATAACTATTGTCGTTTACCAGTCATGAAGGGATCTGCACACCAACACCAGATGCAACCCGTGACACACACCACAGTGCAGTATATTTACCAAAACGGCAACCATACGGGCACAACATGTTAACATTGTCTTTGCATCCTAGAGAATTAAAAACCTATTTTCATACTCCCAAAGGTTAAGATATTCACGCCGAAATCTACAAAATGGTTCATTTGTTGACGATCTAGTACATTCTTCCAAATATACTAAAAGAGATTCTTTTGAATCTTCTGTTACAATTTTGGAACTTTGTTCTTTTGCATTACCCCACTTCGTAGCTTGTACGTGTGGTCATAAACGAGTAGAACAGAAATCTCACGTAATGAAATAATTATTAAGCTGCTTCTGCAATAAAATCGGGAGATCAAATAAAATAGCTAAATTCTGTTTTGCCATTTTTTTGCTCAGACCAGTTTACCAATGTTTTATTTCAATTTATATTTATTACATCCCCTTTTTTCTCTATTTTTTAATGCATTACGCGCCACGTTTATGTTTTTAAATATCTATATTGGTAAAATGGAATGTCCCTTTCGATATTTTTTTATTTAAATATTTACGCAATCGCGATCTTGCTACAATTTATTTTTAATAGAGAATTTGCCAAGTTAATTGTATTTTAATAATTCACATATCACTAACTCATATTCTGTTTCGCCAACAATTCAATACCAAAATTAATAATAATTTGTAACAAAACCGAACAATGATGATGTGCCTTCTTCCATAATTAATTTCATAACAACATCACACAAAAGTTACAAAGTTTAGATCCTTCATTAAATATTATAGTAGCAGACTCCAATGTTTTACGTCCTTCCTCCTTCTTTGAGCAATTAACTCGAGACTTACAAACACTAATTCTGGTTGTTTAATTAACACCAAACTTTGTCGGTAGTTCAAAACCTATAATCAGTGTTAATACCATTCGGAAAATGTGAATTAAATAAGTCTCGGGAGATAAAACCGACCACGATCAAAGCTAGAGGCTGGAGAGGCGTAAGACTAAGATAAAATTGTGTCGGCAGATTGGAAGCTTGATGGATACAGCTTGATGCAAAACAAAATTTAAAATGGTACGGTAGACTAGCCGAGGTCCGCTTTTGTTGTTGTTTTTTGTGCAATCTGATGAAAGTCACAAGAAGAAACAAATATAATATAGACTAGCAGGCCTTGAGACTTTTTAAACCACTTGAAACGGTTGAAAGAGCTCTAAAGAGTTTGACAGAGTTGGGACCGGTTGAGACGTGTTGTTGGCGATTCAACCCGAATGATACAAGCGCAATTGATGATTGACATTTACAGCAATTGAATGATTGATTTATTATTTAATCCGGTTGTGTAAACTGCTAAGATCATTAGTCCTGTAAGTGTAGTGCATGTTTGTATCGCGTGAGGCGGCGCTGATCTTCCCGCCTGAATGGCGAGAGTCGCGCCACCTACACGCCAGCTTGCAGGGTATTTCCCAACCAAGCATCTCCCATCACCGGGGCACCGCCCAAGCCGAGGCAAGCTCTAAGATCCCTACTGATTTTCTGACATGTGTGGCGTGTAACTGCAAGGGGTGAGGATAGGACAAAGAAGTGGAAGGAAAGATCGCGCGCGGTCCGTGATCAGTTTGGGATGGTACTGCACCGGCATTCTTCAGATGTTGATCGGAGAAACCACGGAAAACTATCAATCAGAGCATCCGTCCGCGAGAATTCTCCTCCAGACAGCGTCTGAATTCGACCTAGCTGCGTAGGATAAGAAAGCGCGACAGTTCCCAGCGCAGGCGATCAAGGGGAGGGGGAGCGCGGGAGAGGGGGCGTGGCCCGGCGCGCGCAGGGGCATAGCAACGGCCTGCTTAAAAAGCGGCGCCGGCTTTCGCGTGGTATCTCGCGGCGCCATCCGCCGCGGAAGGGGCGGAGGCGGCCGGGCGAGGAGGCGTCGCCCCGGCTAATTGGGCCATTTCGCCGAGGGCGGCCGCGCGGATTCAGAAACGCAAGACTTTTGCCCAGTCGCTCTGTCGCCGCTGCCAACGCCGATTTCGCTACTCGTTCAACACCACAACGCTGTCGTCGAATTCTTACCTGGAATTCCCAAGAGTTTAATTTTCTTGCAATTGATTATGCGTTTGGGAATTGATTTATTCGACCTTACTGTTCGTCAAATTTAGTATAATAAATAGTCAATATATTTTTGTTTATATTTAAATTTTACATCGTTTCATATGCAGATCCGCGTTGTCTATACTACTTCTATAAAATAGATTGAAATATCCATTCTATGTAATACACGGAGATATTCATTTTTTTTCTAGGCCTTTTATTCAGCCAATTGCCGGTTTCCCTTTACGTCCCGATGGGACGAATATTCGACAATACACTAGACCAACAGATTGCGGTCTCCTCTGATCTGAGGTCAGCAGAACGCGAGGCCCTCCGCGACAACACATACAAAGTCAAGGAACAACAACTATGCCCAAGGTGGAACTCGAACCCGAGACCTTTCGGAACGAAGCGCTGAGTCAGTCTCTTGGCCACCTCGGCCATCCAGGTCAGCTATTAGTTTCTACTTTTTCATGTATATAGTCGTGGTTAGGTTTAGAAAGTATTTGAATTGGATGCAGAGGAAATAATGAACATTTTTAAACAGAAAATTTCGTTCTGTGAGTCCCTAATACTCCCCAAAATAAATTTTCTTCCTCGTATATCTAAGACATTACTTTTTCTAGTGCGTAATGCACTCATAATTGAAGTTTTGATATAAAAAAGGCTGTTTTTGGCAAAACGGTTCAAAGACTTACTCGAAAATGATATTACCCGGTCAATCTGGTAGCGCTGAAGACCCTCAAATTTGGAATTGATATTTTAATTTTAGAGGAGGGAGTAAACTATTTAGAACACAGTCTATGACAGACGACACCATATTTTAAGAAACAACAATCCCTCATTCACTTCTCCGCAACATGTCAATTAAGTATAATTTAAAAACATGGAATTCTCCTCATAATCTTGAATGTGAATTAAGACAGTTATTATTCAAAGGGTCTGCGAATTACAAACCTTTCTTCTTGGTGGAAAATAATCAAGCATCAGTACATTCAATATCACCAAGCACATCCGTAATTAATATTTTACCCTGACGCGCCCTTTCCAGGACATAATTTTAATTCTTCAAATAAATGCATCACATACCATGTTAATGCGTACAATCCACATTTGACTCACAAAAACTGCATTAAAAGCGTACGCAATTGTTGAACATCCACCAGACAGAGCACGGGATCACTTCATTACAAGAACGCGAACAGCACTAAAGAGTCAAGGTGGGCGTGGGAACGCTGGGCTGAACGGCCGAGAACTGAAGCAGCGGGAAACGAGTGACCCGCATGCACAATCGTTCCCGCAGTAACCCCCTCGTGTTTACGTCTGTTCCCCGCAGGAGCGCGCGCTCTCGCGGAAGAAAACGAGCGCGGACCGCGCTATCGTCGGCGGAAGAGGGGGAATCCCCGCATTCGGGGCTCCCGGGAGAAACGCCCTCCCCCTCGGCGGAGAGCGGGGGGAGGGGGAAGGTTGCTCCGCGAACTCGCGCTCTTAATCGGGTTTAACTCTGGCACCGCGCGTCTCTTCCGAAGTTAAATTACGAGCCGAACTGAGAATCACGTTCCGCGAGGCCGCCCGGCGCTCAAATAAGATTAAGCACCCCCGTATCTGATAAACTTGAAGGACTCGAACTCAATCGTCCGCCCGGCTGTCGCTGCCCTCCAGACCTCTGGGCGCTTCCTATTCCCCGTTTGCGCCCTTCCTTCAAGGGCGCTCTCTTCCCCCTCTGCTTCCCCCACGCCTTCGCCCCTAGATGGCACTGAACTCGCTCCCTAGCCCACTACACGGTTGCAGATGCTGTTTGCGCAGTGTCTCAGAATAAGTATTACAAACTTCTTTACTTCGATTTTTTAACGTGACATCTCAAGGTCACTCACAAAAAAAGGGAGAGGGAAAGCAAACTCCAGTTGCTAGCTGCAACGTCACTACAGGTCTTACTTTTACGGCTCCCTATTGGACTCTGACTTCCCTCTCCATTTTTCGTGGGTGATCATGAGTCGTCATGTGAGAAATCGAAGTGAAAGGTTTGTTGAGGGTTCGAATAAGGAAGGTGCGGTGAGAAATCTCATAAAGATGTTACATTTGAAACATTTATATCTGCCAGGGGCACTTGTAGGAAGCCAGCCATATGTCTAACTTCGTTATAGGAGATTTTCTACCAAATGTTCCTTGGCAAAAAGTGACAATCAAGGACTCTCCACTTCATGCCAAGAAGGTTTTAACGTAATGTTTCAAACTAATAATTTTAGGAGATTTGTATTTTCATTCTATATCTTGAACATTTATTACAAAATGTAAACTTGTACCTATGTATCATTTTCTACTTTCATTCGCTTTTTTTCTAAAGCTTACTGCTATCACAAACCTTGTTTTCTCCTCTTTAATGCTTAATGACCTTTTACGTAGTTGTGAACGGTAGTCATGTTATAACTCTGTCGTATGTATTCCGGCTCACCTCTATTGAACCCGTGCTATATATCTTCTTTTTCTTGGATGTTATCACCTTTCAGCTGTTTTCTTTATCTACTTTAATCCATTTTGTTATAACATATTCGGGCTTGATAAAGTCGATTCTATTTCAATTATTTTCCTAATAAATACCCCCACTGACACGATTGTTTTCTCTCCGTGTGGCTTAAAGCTCTTTCAAAATTCACGTAAACCTTTCAATTAACGTACGGCCTTAAATGATGTGAGCATTGATCTCAGTAAAAATGTCAAGGGGATGGGTGGAATGGTGGTGGTGATACTAGAGGGCAGATCTGCGGGCCAGCAAGGGATGTGTGTGTGTGACTATGCAACGTGCATTCATGCGTCGTGGGAGGAGTGACGTACCGTGGGTGGCAGCCGCCCAGAACGGAGGAAAGTTTATCATATTTAAATTCAAAAGACTAAAGTATAAAAGCTTTAACAACGTAGTAATTAGTCAAACATAAAATGACATAAATAAAAACGCAAATATGCATTTAATACATTTAATAAGACGATTAATACATAGTCGAATGCGTACGTACACGAACAATACAATTTTCAACAAAGTTCAGTAATTTAACATTTACTAAACGTACTTATGAGCAGTATAATTACAGTTTGAAAAGCGCATACATGTATACGATTACGTTAATGCAAATTGGACGACTGGCGATCCATTGATGAAACTTTCTTTGAATTATCAAAGCGTCACACACGGACTCTCTTGAAGGAATTATCCGTATTGTAGTTTAATATTCAGGTGTTATTATACAACATGGAACACTCTTCTTTATAGATAGTCATAAACAATCCGAGCACAAAATAAATACGGATATTTCTTACAAGTCAGTACAGATGGTGTTGCCAGACGCTACCATGAGCAAGATTATACAAGCCTAGCAGCATTAGCATTTAAGCATATATAACAGTAAGGTGTATTATTTAAAGAACTCGTCACATAATAAGTAATGAAAGACTCGTTCTCATTTCAATCAGTCCGAATTGTAGTTGTGACAAAAATGTGAAATGAAATGGTCCGATTTTTACAAGATATTATTATTAGATATTATTATTATTATTATTATTATTATTATTATTATTATTATTATTATTATTATTATTATTATTATTATTATTATTATTATTATTATTATTATTATTATTATTATTTATTATTATTATTATTATTATTATTATTATTATTTACTGTGAATTTTGCCCTCCTAAAAGTGGCGCATGGGACGGACCGCCTTTGCCGTTTCCATTACGCTACACCATTTCGTGAGAGGTAAAGAGAAGTAGATGCGGAGTGGTCATAACGGAGACGTAGGAGACGAGGTGAGAGCGAGGACGGCGTGCAACTCATGATGTTAGACGTACGTTAGACAAACGTTAGACGAACGTTAGAAAAACGTTAGACAAACGTTAGATGGACGTTAGACAAACGCTAGGCGAAAGTTAGACGTACGTTAGACACGCGTTAGACGTACATTAGAAGCGTACGTTAGACGTATGTTTGACGTACGTTTGGCGTACTTTTGGCGTAATTGTGGCTACTTGAGACATACGTTAGACGTAGAGTAGCAGTATAAAATGCATCGGAGCGTCGGAAGCGTAGTCGCGTAGGGAGCGTCGGTCACGTTGGAGCGTGAGGGTATGGATGAAGTGGACCTTGTAGTAGATGTGGAAGACGTAGATTTGTGGAAGCCGTAAGATTAGCAAGAAGTACAAGATTCGTGGATAGCAAGGTTTGTAGCAAGCAAGGGATTCGAAGCATTCATTGGGAGCGTGGAATTTATTAGGAGCATGAAATTAATGAACCGTATTCGTTGAAGATATGTGTCAAAGAGGATTCGTGGGAAAATTGGGTTGACTAGAAATGTCGGAAGGTTTTGGGATTAGGATTTGTCAAAGTCGAGGATTTGTTAGGAACGTAGATTTCGTCGGGCACTGAGGGCGGCGCGAGGCGGGAATGGTAAATGCTGTGTGGCAGGAGCTACGTACGATTAGAGAGGTAACTTTACGGCAATGGCGTCAATGGGGAATCGACTGAGGCGGTTGAGGGGTGGTGGTATGAGTTGCGATGGTAACGGTGTGGTTGGGGCGGCGAGGCCTGAAGGGGCAAGGTGGGCGGCGAGCAATGGGTGCGTCCTCGACCTCTCAACTGCCACCTCCCTCCCCCGGCGCCAGCAGATCTGAGGCTTGCCTCCGCGCGCCGGATGTGTCGTCATTTGCGTTATCTCGCTGCAAGTTTGCGCGGATCTGGAAGATAGCACCAGAGTTAGGGTAATTAGGTCGACTGTTCCCTCCCCGCCTGACTCCGCCCCCCGCCCCCAACAAAAGGAGAAACGCGGCCCGTGTTTTGTCTTCCTCTCGACTTCCAGGCTGAGGTCATCGCGGCAGTGCCCCAGCAGCCGCCCTTGCGTTCTGCTCTACGGCCCTGGCGTTCCAGGCGTAACTGAAGGGCGACAAGGGAGAGCAGTTGCACCACCCGCAATTTTACAATATTTTGAATTTATTGAATAAGAATTTTTTATTTTCTTACATTACGCGAAGTCAAACTCCACGAATTTGGTATCACTTTCGACATAGCTGTTAATACGAGCGAATATTAATGAAATGTCATTATTTTTCTTTTCTCTTTAGAACAATGCCTTTTATACGTACTATAAGATATTAATTTTATGTTCTGACGAAAGCAAATAACTCATTTTATATGACTTTGTTTTGCATTTTTCGGCGATTTCGACTAATAAGTAATTTTTTCATTTTTTTGTCATATTTCGCTGATTTCATAATTTTAATATATTTTTTTTGGTACTTGCTTCTAATAATATTTATGAGATCCAAAAGTTGTTCACAGAATACGTGAATAGTTTATTTGATTTCTTTGCTCAGAAATTGTAATGTCAGCCGTGTGTATATTTATTTAACGTCAAAACAATTACAAACTGTGTCAATATAATTTAAGGTTCTTATAACGCCTATCAGCCCATTGTCAGTTAGTCTTATGTCACAATAACTTAAGGCTGAGATGTCCGGGTGAAAAACAATCCAAACCAAACATTTGCAAATTGAGTTCACTTGAACGAATGGAAGGAGCCGTAGATCACGTCAGTAACATATACAAAAGCTTGAGTTGTTCATCTGAACTGGCTTTGATCAAATTTTGAACGTAATTTTTCTTTGATTTTAATGCATTTTTAAAACATTGAAAGAGCATTTTATAGATCACCTTTGTCGATGTTTATGTCATCAAAACTCGCCCCTAGTTTTTAATAGCACGAGTGGTAAAAGTGTCGATTTATTTTGAAATTAGGAAATGTTGCAACACGAGACGGACATACCACGTGACGCAATCCCATGAACAAAATAAAATTGATTTTACCAGTGTGAAATACACTATTTTCTAGAGAGCCTTAAAAATGTTCATTTTATTTTAATTCCAGCTTACAAATCACAATGATATAATAAGGACAGAGTTAGCTGATTTGAAAATAAGGAATTGTCTTTCAAGTCTAATCTGCGTCTAATCAGTCACCCACGCAAATATATCTGTTTTATAGCAAGTTATAAGTAATTTCACTTTCTTGGTAGTTTTTGTGATGTATTATTAATTTAAAGAGAAAATTAAGTAGATCACAAAAGTTAGTTTTGAAATGGTATACTCGATTTCACATTCTACATATACATGTAAATTTCGTTAGTACGTAAAGTGGTAAATGATACTAAACTTCCATTTTCCAGATAATTCTGATATGATTTCTTTTGGCATTTTCTTTAGTAGAACCAAGAAACTTACCCAGTATTCAAAATCCCTTACTTCACCGACTCAGGCGTTTTTGCTCTAACTTCCTTACCTGTCAAGTCAGCATTAGGAAGTTGGGAGGAGAATTAATGAGGAAGAATGGACGACTGTCGGGTGAGTGGAGAAATATGGCGGATCTCTTCTTTTTATTTTCTTTTGCGTCACACCCTTCTCGAAAAAACAGTCTCACTTTCTGCGGAGTTCTGAAGTCGCAAGTCACGCTCCTATTTAAGCCCGAACACCTAGTTCTTCGACTTTCGTTGAGAAAGGCTTCTTCTAGGGCAGGGCCAGGCTGAGATTCACGCCACTCGAGGCGCAGCCACGCTCCCCGCGAGTGCAATGTGGTTAGTGGTTGACTCCTCCGTGCCTCTTCGGCGAACACGAAGAGGAATATCGAGAAGGGACAATTCGAGTAAGGAATCTAATGAGTATCCAAGGAGTTTTCAAGATTTTCTAATTTGTGTTTCCGAACGAGCAGATAAAATGTGTAGTGCAACGCTCATCGTGAAAATGAAGCCTTACGTTTAAAAGCAATGGCCACGTTCGTTTGGAAAGCAAATGCTACATGACCACAGAAGAAAACATGAATATTATTGATATGAATTTCAGAACAACGCTAACAAAGTAAACTTCGTTTAATTAATGAATAATGAAAATATGACAATTAAAAACTGAGACAATGGTTGTGTTGGTTCATGGCCCTTAATATGCTGTCAAAGAATGATTGAGCGCCAATGTGGTAAAAAATTCGATATTGCCTAATTTACAGGATATACGTATCCTGATGAAGGATGTACAGAGTGGAATGAAGTTTTCAAGACTGGATACTTGATAAGAAAAGCAAATATTTCATCCCTTGCATTTCTTTGTTTGCTAAAGCTGTTCCTAAAATCGTTCAACGGCACGTTCTTGTGTTTTAAAATTATCAAAATTACACTACATTGTAGTCAGTCACATTGTGCGGCTGTCCTCATGCTGTTACGTTCAATGACTTGAAGAACGTGGAAAATCTGAATCCATCCTGAAGAGCGTGGAAAATCTTTGTTCGATGATATTTTAATTCGATTAACTGAAATTATAGTTTGCGCTAGTCCGCTCCATGCACGTTTCTCTCCTCATTCTCTCTACATCTCTTCGTGTCTAACAGTAAAAACGTGGCAAAAAATATAATTTTCCTGGTGAACGTTTTATACGAGTTCCGTCATGTCAATTGTACGCATTTCACTTTGTCTGTACAGCAGAAAAACATTCACCGCACACTCTCCATCTAATTTTTGAACGTTTGTATTATTCCTCCCGATATCCCTCACTTGTTTCCATAAGTGCTTCGAATTTTGGGGAAATCAACGACCAACTCACGGAGACCAAGACTGCGTGTTGGAGTCCTACCCAATATTTTCACAATGTGGTTGGAGTAAGGTTGGCTTCTTAAACCTGCACGTATCGTATTGAGCCATTAACTCAGACATAATCATTCATCTTCCATTTTAATTCATACAGTAAGTCTCGCCTATATTAATCCAGTCAAAGAAAGGCAGTATCAAACAACCCACTGATCACCTTTCCACGAAAGAAGACAGCATACACGCGTAGACATCATCCCTCGTTTGATTGATTGATTTTTTCGTGTTTCAGGGTGCGTCAACTGCTTTGGTCTATAGTCCCGTTATTGCAGTGCATGTTGTTTTTTCTCGGGAGACGGCGGTGATCTTCCCCCGCTGGATGGCGAGATCCGGCGCCGACCTACCGTCGGCTAGTGGGGTTTTCCCCTAACCAGGACACTCCAACCAGCGGGGCACCGCCCCAGCCGAAACAAGCTCTAAGCTTCCGACCGGTCTCTCGGAATATGTGGTAGTGTGGTGCATGCAAGTGTAAGTGTGTGTGTAAGAGAAGAGGATAGGAAGAGGAAGGAAAGATCGCGCGCGGTCCGTGGCCCGTTTGGTAAGGTACTGCTCCGGCATTCGGCTGGTATTGATCGGAGAAACCACGGAAAACTACCGATCAGAGCAGCCGACCGCTAGAATTCTCCTCCAGATAGCGACTGAATTCGACCTAGCTGGAAAGCTAATGTCGAAAATCCTGCCGCCGTCAGGACTCGAACCTAGGACCTCCCGGTCAGAGGCGCTGCATCATCTCTCGCGAACTCACCAATCGAGTATCACGATCACCACAAAGCATGTATGTCAAAGTACGTTGCGATTGTTTAAGCCCGAGATAGACACTCCCTTTCATTTACTTTATTCCTGATCATTATCCGAGGAAACGCACCTCGCCAAACACGAATCTGGGACCTCCCCTGATTCACGTGCATTACGCCGCTCAACGCCGCCACTATCTGCCCTCCCCACTCCGGACGCGGCGACAGTCGTTGCGGCTCGACGCCGCACTCGGCGCAACGACATCGTCAACTGCGTTTGCGCGTCGGGTGCTTTGGTGCGCGAGGGTAGTCATTCTCAAGCGCCGCGGCCAACGGTCACTTCCTTCGTGCGCCGCTGCGAGGGGAGGGGGAGGGGAGGGCGGAAGCGACGCGGAAGATAACGCGCGGCGATGGCGTGTGTGCTCAGGCGTATACGAGCAGCGTAGCGCTAACAGCAGGGGCAGATGCGAGACTGAAGGCAAATGCGAGGGATGACGAAGGAAAATACGTGGGAGTGCGAGATGCAGGAAGTTGTGTGTGTGTGTTTGTGTGTGCGTGTTTTGTGTGTGTGTGTGTGTGCGTGTGTGTGTTTGTGTGCGTGTGTGTGTGGTTGTGGGTGTGTGTTTGTGTGCGTTTGTGTGTGCGTTTTGTGTGCGTTTATGTGTGTGTTGTAGTGTGTGTGTGTGTGTGTGGTGTGGGTGTGTGTGCGGTGTGTTTGGATGAGAGAAGTAGGAATGAGGATGAGTGTAGGCAGAGTTAGGATGAATGAGCGTAAGATGATGAGGAAGGGAGGGTGGGACGACGACCGGAGACGGAAAGCCGAGTAAGCGGATGGCGGTGATGGGAATACGAAGTTACAGAAACAGAGGAAGGGGGCGTACAAAATAGATTGAAAGCGTGTACAAAGGAGGTTCAGAAACAGGCATAGATCGGCAATAAAAGATAAGTGACAGTTACAAAAATGGTAAAATGGTACAGTAACAAGCACAGAGGAGGGTACAAAAAAAAACCTTAGAAAATACAGAGACAGTACAGAAACGGTCTCAAAGAGATACAGAGAGAGGTTCAGGGACAATTGTAGAGACAACACACAAACTTGCACCCAATTATATCACGAGACAAACTTTTTAATAACAGATATAAGAACAAAGATAGGTATAATGACATACTCATACACAAAGAAATACGCAAAAATAACATGAAACGTTGAATGTATTAATGACGTTTTAGATTGTGTTCATTTTCGACGAACACAATACTGGTTAATGATTCTGTAAGAAAAGCAACACCATTCAGAGATATAATAAAACTGAATTATTCTTGAAAATATTTAATAATGAGCAATGCTTACTCTGACGGTATGTTAAGGAAGAAGGAGATAGTAATCCATCCGCAGAGCATGTAATCACAGAGTGTAATCAAAAACAATTTCACAATAATAAAACAATCATGTTTATAATTATTAGTTTGCACTAAGAGAAAAAGTGGTGTGCAACGTAACTATGAAGATACAAGAGCGAACGCTAACGCAAGAATCACTACCCCCCGCCGCAGGCGCGGAGGAAGAGCGGCTGTGGAAGCACGTGCGGGGCTCTGAAAACGGCATCTGCAGCGGCGGCGGAGCGAGTAAAATCCGCATTAGCAGTGGCTTGGGACGCCCATTCGGAAACGTCGGCGAATTTGGCAAGGATGGGGTAAGGGAATACGTGAGTCGTGAACTATTCGGAAAAGAAATAAGGCTATTTGCGAGATTGGTGCAGATTTGACGATAAGAAATGAAAAATTAAATAGTTGAGTCTTAATACAAACTTTTTTTAATTCTTTGTCCGTACGAATAAAATCTTTATTAAATATAGCGTAATGAAATAATGCAAACTATTTTGTTTAGAAATATTTCATAAGGATTAATATTGAAATCTGAATTTTCAATTGACCAGTATAACAGGTACAGCGGTCAGAACGGAAATAAACACATTAATAACATTGACCGAAGGATTAGGCAGTGGTGAAAAGGTTTGGGGAAGGTGTAAATTTGCGGAGGGCAGCCTGAGCAATATGACGACATACACACCCTTTATACTCAAGTCGCAAATTCTAATATGTCGTATATGGTTTTGAGAATTAAAAATTAACCTTCCAGCTGTCTAGTACTACAGTTCTAAACCTAAAATCTGTGATTTCGAGAACTTAAGCTTGTAGCTAGAAGCATTTTAGTAAATGTAGTGCATTTAAGACGTGAAAAATGTTTATTTTTTAACTAATTTGGCTTTTCAAATAAGTCTTCTTAGCAGTAATTCCAGGTCTCACAAACATTACTGATTAGAAAAACAGTAAAAAATTAACTTTAAATATTACTTTTAAATTAGGAGGTAGAGATATGAAAACTCAGGCACCCAACGGTGAATGAAGAGACGAGAGCAGACCAACTTAGCAGGGTTACACGTTTGAGGAAGGCGAAGGTGGTGGCGGCGATCTAGTCACCGTGAATACCCTTACATCTCACATTTAATGAGAATCAAAAACTAACTGTGGGATGTCTAGAGCGAAAACCCAGCGATCAGTGCTGGCTGAACGGAGGAATGTGAAAAGAAAACTCCTCAGCGGCGCGATGGAGACGAAGGCACGTGAGCAGCTTAAGCACAGTATCTATCTACAAAAACCGTATACTGAATAAAACTGGAAAATTGGATTGATTTTGATTGATTGATTTTTTCGTGTTTCCGGGCGTGTCAACTGCTTTGTTCATTAGTCCCGTTAGTGCAGTGCATGTTTTTTCTCGGGAGACGGCGGTGATCTACCCCCGCTGGATGGCGAGATCCGGCGCCGACCTACCGTCCGCTAGTGGGGTTTCCCCTAACCAGGACAGTCCCACCAGCGGGGCACCGCCCCAGCCGGGACAAGCTCTAAGCTCCCGGCCGATCTCCCGGAGTGTGTGGTAGTCTCGTGCATGTTGGTGTAAGTGTGTGTAAGGGGAGAGGACAGGACAAGGAAGAGGAAGGATCAAGCGCGGTCCGTGGCCTGTTTGTTAGGGTACTGCTCCGGCATTCGCTTGGTGTTGATCGGAAAATTGGCTATGACTTGTGTAGTAGGAAAACAGGAGCGTGAGCGCCAGCTGAGCCAAGAAGGCTACTCCGCAGTCTTGTTTGAGAAGTAGGCGTCGGTGGTGGCGACGTAATCACTTTGATTACTCACGTCACAGCTGGTGTCTTAAATCAATTGAGAATCAAAAATTGCCTGCGAGGTGTCCAGGACAAAAATCGTAGGCACCAGCGAGAGCTGAACGAAGGGCCGTGAAAAGAAGAACTCTGCAGCTCAGGCATGAGGGAGGCGTAGGCGGTGGCGCTATAGGCAGCCCGCTCCGCACCGCGCTAATCCTCCGCGAATTGCGCGATGTATGTTTAATGGCGCGCGGGATAAGTGGCGCGTGTTTAGCGCGGCCGCATGAATATGTAAAGAATGCGGACGCCACCGCAGCTTCCGCCGCAGCCCCGCCCACCTCCTCCTCCGACACTAGCAGCAGCGGCGGCGGCGGTGTCGCCTTCGCCGTCACCACTATTGGATTACGGCCGGCGCACCGCACGGCTTCGCGCCTGCCGCCCCCGCCCCTGAAGGATTACGCTCCGAAGCCCCCCCCCCCCCGGTCTCCCGGCGTAACCAGGCTTTCGGCGGCGCTCCCCCCCCCGCCGGCGCCGCGCCCCAATTCTTCGGGGCGCGGCGGCGCCGGGCGGCGTCGAGAGGAGGATTCGTGCGCCGGCAGGTCACAGCGCGTGGCCCACGGCACACGAGTTGACGGCTGCACAGACAGCACGTGGCTCACACACTTGTCAACGTATTCACTATGGATGAATGTCTCCAGACCTCAAGTTTCTTTTCTCATGAACTCTCTTCATCATGTGATCGCAATATTCTAATAAGATGGCGTTGATGTGTTTTTATTTATTCACTTCATACGTTTAATCATGAAACTTGCTGCTAGTAATAATGTGGAAAAATTATACCCGAAATAATCTGCCTAATATTTTAAATGATATAATATTAAAACTATATGGTCAATAGTATTTTTGTTAATTGTTGACTACCACAATATCTCTGCTGACATAAAGAAATTGCATCATCCGTTAAGCTTTTCGAGTAGACCAAGTGCGGAAAACTTACTAGTCGCTACTTGGCAGCCCGGAAGACGTCGCGTTGCGTCGTGTCCTAAGCAGAGGCACCAATGCCGCCACTCTGCGACCTTCCTCATGGCAAAATGCCGAATGTCGCAGAATGGCGGCCGAAACCTCACCTGTGCGTAGGACGCGGCGTCTCCCCGTCTATTAAGCCTACACTCTCAATTACCTGTCGTTAAAACCCAGCTAGCGTCACTGGGAGCGGTGAGCGCATGATCATTTTATCGCCGCAGGTGGCGGTGATCTTCTCCCGATGGATAGCGAGTCTCGGCGCCGACATGCACGGCGAATTGCAGTTTTCCCAACGAGGTATCTCCCACCAGCGGGGCACCGCCCCAGTCGGGAGAAGCATTAGCTCCCGATTCGTCTCTCGACATGTGTCGACGTGTAATGCGTGTATGTGTAAGTAAGACTTAAAAAATTAAAAAGTAAATTAAGTAGTAATTCTTTTTCCGCATAACAAAAAATTATTTTTGGTGAACGCACCACCATCAATAAAATTATCGTTTATTTCATTTCACGATAAACAAACCTGTGCATACATTCAGTAACATATCTGCTTCAGGTTTTCAAAATGCCAAAAGTGAAAGAGTCATTCATAAATGTTTTAAATATTAAAAATGTATGTACCGTAATTGTAATCGAACAATTTTCCTTGTTTTCATGTAACAATTGTAACGAGGCTCTAAGTTGAAATTCCCATGAAAAAATTATTCCCATCGTACTTCACATAATTATAATTATTTTCTCAACTTTCTGATGTACAAAACAAACAATATGAAATGCACTTCGAAATATGCGGTTAATTTTGACCGGTTTATTCACACAAACAACTAAACAACAATATGTAGCTTAAACTAAAGTAATAAAAGTCTGTTATCATGGCCATTTAACTATCAAGTGCATTCACGATATCAATCTCTCCAAAAATAAATCGACTCACGCAACATTGTGCCTAAACAATTTAATTAGACCTTATTAGTTACAAACACAAAATTATAAACCCTCTTATTACTATCAACTTTCCCAAAATCCCATGTCGTCTTAAGAACATATTGTAACAGGTCGTGGCGGACAACTGAAGTTCCAAAACATTTAGAATTTACGAAAATGTTAAGTTTAGTCAACGTAAAATGAGTTGTAAAATCTTACATAAAACAATTATTCCAGTCAATTTAACTATATATTTGTAGCAGACGTTTCGACCTAATTGTAGGCCCTCTTCAGTGTCTGAAATGTCACATTAACAATCAGTTACAATATTAATATTACATGAATATTAATAGTATAAAACAAAAACAGTGAAGCAAGGACGTGGTACGTGGTGTAAATTTCGGAGGTTATGTACACCTTGACATAAAGGTATAACATAAGACCAGGAACTAATGAACGTAAACAATAGTGGTCTAAAGGACTAAGTTAGATAGGCATTGCGGAATGCAATCGAATTGACGTAGAATGAATGAATGAATGCCTTATTTTACGTGGCGAAACTCAGGCCATGGGGCCTGCCCTTCCGTCTAACCACGCAAATTTCGTTAGGCTCCTTTCACCACCTAGCGGAGAAAGGAGGTATAATCTTGGGCGACAAAACAGGCGGGTCTCAATTTTGCTCAGAGGCATCATTTAGGCTTGAGGATCTTTTACATGCAGTCAATCTACTAACATGGGACAGCCGGCTTTACTTCCCCTCCGAAGGAAGGCGTACGAAGGACTTTTTTGCCCTTAAAAATCCACGGCTTCGATCGGGTTTGAACCCGCGATCTTGGGTATAATTTTCAAGGAAAGGTATATCAATAATAGCAAAATTTAACAGAGGCGGTACATCTGGTATCTTCTCCCCTTAAATCGCAAAGCTTCGCTCGAATCTCACAATACAGAACTGCGGCATGGACCAGGAGATGCCCTAATGTGCTTCAAGGTTCCTGGTAGAGGGGTCGCAGCCACACCCACGTGTCATAAGAGCCGAGTGCGTCTCAGAAGTCGTGCCCAGATACTCCCCCTCATCCGATTTAAACGACGTGGGCGTAATTTACCGAGTCGTACACTCAAATGAATTTAATACGAGAAATCGTTTAGTTCAAATTTGTTTCTAATTTTCTTCTTTTACGAACTACTATTCACCTTCTCTCCTTCGGATATTTATCCTTTAGCCATACCATACGGTCTGCTTTTCGCAGCTTTGATGCGATGTAGAGTCCATCTGGGTTTAATACCAGCATTCAAAAAGTTAGAATGCTTTAGGATGTAGGATTTTCAATTGCTTATGAGTCTTTGGCCAAGCCACAGAGTATCAGGTTACGTAATTTGTGTTATAATTACCTATTAAATAAAAATGAAAGTATTCTCCTTCACCCGTACATGATAGGAAGAAGAAAGGTTCATTTGTATTCACTTTTTCCCATCGCTCCTACTCCCCGAAATTAACTGCGTGCTACCTTAATTCGCAACCACGTCTCAGAAATGTCATGAATGTGTATCGGTTAACAAAGTAAGTCATGGCATTTTGAACGGTCACTAGATAACGTATACCAGCAAATAACACAAATGAAAGAACAGACTGAACTATCTATTATTATGTCTTGTCTATTATTCTGTACTACATGAATATTGTGTTTAAATGTGAACGAAACAAGAAAATGTACTTACAAGTAACATGTAGTCGTCTTGATAAATAACGTTAGAACACAGTTGCCCCGTGAACTGGCAACAAGCTGTAAGATGGAAGAGGATAGTTAATGAAATTCCAGGAATGTTGTCCTCAGCAACAAGTTCTCATTACTCCACGTTTTTACGTACCACGAAAAATCTCTTTTCTTATAAATTCATGGGAATTAAGAGAAGGCTAATTTTCAGAGATTTGATGGTAGGATAAGACTTCTATCTCGTCCACTCGTTCTCTCCACTCGTCGGGAGCAAATGAACACTTGTCACCAGATCTCTCCATCGACTTCTTTTTCCCCTCTCTGTCTAGTCTTCTCCGCATTCCTTCTGATTATTCCCTTCCTCTCATCTGCGCGCGCTTCTTTGCCATTATGTTTCCTTCGCTCTTTCTGGCGCGCAACCTGTTTTCACAACTGGCGCACGGACGCGCTCTAGATTAAATTACGGACAAATTAATTGAATGCTGCGCTGCGGGCCACTCCACAGCATTTGGATTGCGCTCCGGCTCTCTGGGATGGATTCGCAAAGCGGATGTTGAAAGCGTCCCATTTTGCGCAGCCGTGGTCACTTAACGCGTCGGACGATTGAGTACTCATCTGTTTTGTCGCAAATTCAGGGCGGCTATGTATTGGCTAGAACAAGAGCACTCCCGGGTTTCAATGCCGAATGTAGTAAAAGCTCCTCGACATGCGAATTCAGTTCTACTAATAAAGTTGACAAAGCTTTCAAAAGGTGAACCAGCGAACAAGTAGCGCATGTACTGTTTCCATAAGCTAATCTGAGTATTTTGAAGTAGCATAAAAAAGCATTAATAGAAATACTCTTTTGCGGTAGAATGTATTTTTTATGGTATTTAGATGGATGCTGCTTAATATTTTGCATTAACAATAATTGTTTTTGTGAAAGTTCATTTACCAAGAATCACTAAAATTTAAATATGAAACTCTTATTTACTTCTCTAAATACCGCGAATTACAGCTCATTCTAGAACACTTTTTCATGGCAGTAATTAACCTGAGAGTGAATCGTTCTACTGTAGATTGTAAATAATGGAATATGGGTCAATATTTATTCTGATTCAGAGATTTCACGTGTAACATTATGAAATAATTAAGACGAATTCTAGGGAAATTTCAAGCTATTAGAGAGGTTAATTACGACTGAGAAAATAGTACTGCTTAGTAGGAAGCGCAGATGAAGAGAAAGAGAAAACAAAACCGGAGAGCAACTGAGTGCATTATGGGTATAAAGGGGAGTATGTGAGAGATTAGAGAACTATTTAGATGGGTTGAGGTCGATTTTGTGTGGGCCTGTTTCAGGTGCTTGAGGTGTCTAAGTTCGGAAGAAAAAGGCATAGTATTTACACGTCCGGTTTTAATTAGTTTTGAAATAAATTGGCATGTCTTCGTCTTCTGCCGGCATGTTTCTCCCCTAGAGTTTTTATCTTCGTCCATACTTTATGGACTCTCTTCCACATTTTGAATTTCATAGAGAGGTCATCTGAAATGAGATCCAAGATTCGAAAGGTTACAATATTAGAGTGTACGCTTTGTAAAGGTTTAAAGGCGTTTGTCAGAGTCTTGAACCAATCAGGCAATGTATTTTATATTTCTTATAAATGGATATTGATTAAAAACATGTTGAGATTGAACGAAGTCATATTAATGGGTCAATGTAAGCAAGGGCTTTAATTAAAGGAATTGGAGCACTACAAAATCAGCCACAGAAAGTCTCCCCATTATTCGCATTTGACAATACCTCTATTTCCACCCAAGTAGTCTCATCCAGATATCGCCCCAATCCTTTCATATCTAAAAGCAAAATAAACTATATAGCCACAAAGTAAGTCACACTTGATCTAAAATAAATTAAAATTAACGAATAGCGGAAAATCACCTAAGATTGATATGGATTATTTTATTATTGATACAATCTCTTCAATTGCCTGATGTAGACCAGACATACTGTTTAAAGTTCGTAGTAATTTGCGGGGTTGCATGCTCGTCTGCGGCATTATTTACTTAAAATATGTCTGGTAATGTGCAATGTTTACCGAATATAACATTTATGTCATAAATTATTGAAATTCACAAGCCATAGTTCTAGACTTTAATGTATGTTTAGTTTTTGCAATAAATATTATTTTCATTACAATATGCAGAGATCACACAAATGTACAATAATATGATTTAATGGTCTGAACACGTCATAGTTACAAACTTCTACCTTTTTCATCACTTCAACCATCTTAGTCATTCAACAATTATTTTATTAATACAAAGTAAATAAATGAAAATTCTAATAAATCAGAACGGCCCAAAGCTGATCCGCATCCGCCGCGGCAACTCCTTGCGTTAGAATGCTGAGCCTGCGGAGTTCATCTTTTCCTCTTATCGCTTGCGGCCCCGCAGGGAGAGGGCTCAGAGGCATGTCTCTACGTCTCGGCGGCAGCCACGCATGTGCAGAGCTCCGCCACGTTCAGGTGGGGGATCCGGCGAGGGAGGCGGGGACGGCGGGGACGGCGGGGACGGCGGGGACGGCGGGGACGGCAGGGGGCGGCGGGGCGGCGGGGGCGGCGGGCGGGCGGGGGCGGGCGGCAGGGGCGGGGGCGGCGGGCGGAGGGCGGCGGGGACAGGGAGAGGCAGAGGCGGGCAGGGCGGGCGGAAGCGAGGAAGGCGAGAAGGCGAGAAGGCGAGGAAAGGCGGGGAAAGGCGAGGAAGGCGAGAGGCGAGGGGCGAGGCGGGACGGAAGGGAGAAAGGCGGAGGCGAGAAGGCGAGGAGGCGGAGGCGGACGAGAACGGCGGAGTCGCAGGATCGGGACGGTGGAGGTCGGAACGGCGGAGGACGGAGGGAGATGGCAGGGAGTAGGGGACGGTGGCGAGGGAGGCAAGCTGCACGCAGGCGAGAGGGCGAGAACGCGCACCGCCTTGGAAGGGCGCCAAGTCACGCCCCCACGCCCCCACGCTGCACAAGTAGCGAAGTGAAGGCAAACCCAAAGGGGGAGAAAAAATCCCGCGTCCTTGCGCCTAGAGATCATACTCCAGCGCGCATCTTTCTCCTCTGTGCTGCAGGAGAGCATTCCGACTGACGGCTGGGTTTTTAATAAAGATATGCCATCGCCCAAAGATATGCTGCGATTGCACATGTACCACAAAGTACAAAAAAGTAACAGTATTGACATTGTGATGAAATATGTCCTCTCACTGTACATGAGGAATTCAGCGGATGTAGAAATCGCATCTGAAGATTCGTTGGGAAGTTTGCTCATGCAGCTCTCAAGAAACTGAGACGGACGATTCTACTGCTTGTCTCAAAATTTTACAAGCTATCTGCTCTGATCTATCAATAAATTGTTTTCTTTCGGAAAATTTCAACCAAATCTCGGAGTAGATTCTTAAACGGATAAGACGGATCTTTTTTTCAAACAAACTCATAAAAAATTGATCAGAAGAACCAAGCGATTCGGTAAATGTATTTATTACATGCTCAAAATATTATTTCAGTCTCGAGATTTGATAGATATATTACATTATTATTATTATTATTATTATTATTATTATTATTACTGAAATACAACCCTCTTCGCCGCCGTGTCCCGAGAAAAAAAAACATTCATTACACTCACGGGACTAATCACCAAAGCAGTTGACGCGCCGGCAGAAAAACAAAAAAAATAAATCAATGTGGGACGGTTGACGGGGTTGCTGCGCCAGTGTCTTGCGACGTTGGAATTTGGGGACGTTTCGGTGTTTGTGCTGCGCTGAGGCGTAAGCTCGGGTGCCAGCCGCCGCCCCTGACCGCCGCCAGCTTCACCGTTGGTGGAGAGCATAAACTGAGATCGGTGTTCGGTTTATATTTGTTTATACCTAATTTTTTTTGCCATCACAAACTGCCATTACTGTGTGAAGCCTCGAGTACCCCGTATTAAGAGATGCAAGCAAGGTGGGGCACGGGACGAGATCATGAAAGCTCGGTGTTCCAGTCCCCTCACATACTCATGTTCAGTAAGGACTCCTACATGTACTGGTTTTTAAGAGTGAAATTCTGAATGATGTAAACCTTGCACCTTGAAATTGGTTTATTTTTCCAGATGAATGTAAATTATAAATTGGAATTCGTTTTCAAGTTGTTTCAAGAAGTAGACTTTCTACATGATTCACCATTCTTTGCGTATTTATCTTCATCTGTTACCGTGTTTAAAACATTATTTCACAGATAATTGAACAAAATATTTTGATTTCAATAGATTTGGCCTCATTTTACCGTCGTTAACAAATTAGATTTTTTCTATTTCTCGCGAGATGTAGATCGCAAGAAATAATTGATTAAAGAATATTCGTAACATAAAATAAACATACTCACTGATCTCAGGTTTGCAAGACAAATTTGATTTGTTGGTGTGCGAAGAACAGAGTAATTATGAAAGGTAAGGCACGGTGAAAGATTAACAATGTGTGCCAACTTGTGCATTTAATGTTCATTTACGGCTAATTCTTGTGAAAAGAAAAAATTATATTTAAGAATTCTGAAGTGCAAGATATCATGAACTTTCTTAGATTGAATGTTGTCTATTGAAATTAAAGATATATTTGACGAATGGTATTATTAGCACTTGTGCAAATTGCCTGCTTGACATTTCTTATTTAGTAGACAATTTTCGTGGTTGTGTATTTAAATGATACATATAATGGGTAGTAAATAATTTTCCTCTTGTGTCATTTTAGAATATTGTTTAATGCTTGCTGTTTGTTTATTTTTCTTTGGTATTGAGTGTCAATGGTATTGTCATACTGTATTTTCTGCTTGCGACAATAGTTCAATTATATCTCGTTCTGTGGTCAC
The DNA here is from genome assembly GCA_964035755.1 of Teleogryllus oceanicus. NCBI lineage: Eukaryota > Metazoa > Arthropoda > Insecta > Orthoptera > Gryllidae > Teleogryllus > Teleogryllus oceanicus. The sequence goes on along the minus strand of CAXIVR010000005.1, from coordinate 126,545,793 downwards.
GACTGTGTTATTTTCGAAATCATCAGAAGACCCACGACCCTAAGATAATCCCCTTCCCCCAAAGCAATAGTTCGATCTGTTACAATACGCCCAGTCTCATTTCGCGTGTCTAGTTCCCTTCTAGCACAACGTTAATAACTCCGTTACTCACAACTATCTATTCAATTAACGTCTAATCACGTCTGTACTCGCTCGAAGTTTTTCACATCTTATCCGTCTCGTGGTTCGTCACCATCCGTCCTCTCTCGAAGTACTACCAGGTCTGATCCTTATATTTGATTTGATTTGATTTTTTCGTGTTTCCGGGCACGTCAACTGATTTGGTCATTAGTCCCGTTAGTGTAGTGCATGTTTTTTCTCGGGATAAGCGCGGTGATCTTTCCACGCTGGATGGCGAGATCCGGCGCCGACCTACCGTCGGCTAGCGGGGTTTTTCCTTAACCCCTTTTCCCCTTAAGCGGGGCACCGCCCCAGACAGGACAAGCTCTAAGCACCCGACCGGCCTCCCGGTATATGTGGTAGTGTAGTGCATGTTAGTGTAAGTGTGTGTGCGTAAGGGGAGAGGATAGGACAAGGAAGAGGAAGGAAAGATCGCGCGAGGTCCGTGGCCCGTTTGGTAGGAAACTGCTCCGGCGTTCGCCTGGTGTTGATCGGAGAAACCACGGAAAACTACCAATCAGAGCAGCCGGCCGCTAGAATTCTCCTGCAGACAGCGACTGAATACGACCTAGCTGAATAGCTAGTGTCGAATATCCTGCCGCTATCAGGACTCGAACCTAGGACCTCCCGGTCAGAGGCGCTGCAGCGACATCAGTTGATGCACTGAGCTGCCGCTCCCGGTCCTGATCCTTATAAATGTGCGATAAGGTAATGAGGTAATTATCTTCACAGCACGTTACAAAAATACTTTGTATGAGGACGCGTTCAAAAAAAGAAGAACGATAAAATAATATGAGTTAGAAGTTTTAAGGCAACGAAACTTGCTCAGCATAAAATAGAATTTATGTTAAATCTTCCTCCCAGAGCTCATTTTCCTCCAGTAATTGTCTCCAGTTCCGCATCCTCTCTAAAGCCTTCCCGCCTCCCAAAGGAATCAGCGCAGGCACCTGCAATATTGCTTCGTGCGAAAAAAGCGCGCAGGAACTTGTGCGTCCCGACCTAGAAATCCACCCGGTCCCACTCAACTCGGGAAGCCCCGGCGCATCCCGCGAGAACTCGAGGCGCGGCCCGCGAGGTGCGAGCGCCGACGGCCCGGCCCGGCCCAGCGCGGGCCTCGCCGCCGCAGCTGGCTAATCCAGGGCCTTTCCGCAGGCGCCACATGCAGGCCCACGGGGCGGGGGCAGGGGGCAAGGCGGACTCGGGCACGCGGGGGGGGTGGGGTTGGGAACGGGGACAAAGTATATACGGAGGTGGAAATGGAGAATTGATTGGTTGATTGATTTTTGCGTCTTTCCGGGCACGTCAACTGCTTTGGTTATTATTCCCGTTAGTGTGGTGCGTTTCTTCTCGGGAGAAGGCGGTGATCTTCCCCACAGGATGGCGAGATCCGGCGCCGACCTACCGTCGGTTAGTGCGGTTTCTCCCTTACCAGGACTCTCCCACCAGCGGGGCACGTCCCCAGCCGGGACAAGCTCTAAGCTCCCGACCGGTCTCCCGGAATATGTGGTAGTGTAGTGCATGTTAGAGTAAGTGTGTGTGTGTAAGGGGAGAGGATAGGGCAAGGAAGAGGAAGGTCAGATCGCGCGCTGTCCGTGGCCCATTTGGTAGGGTTCTGCTCCAGCATTCGCCTGGTCGGAGAAACCACGGAAAACTACCGATCGGAGCAGCCGGCCGCTAGAATTCTCCTCCAGATGGAAATGGAGGAGAGGACATAGGAGGAGAGAAGGTGATGATTGGGAAGCATGGGGGAAGTCGAGGAAAGAGGGAGAGGGAACATGCGAAGACGGTGCGAAAGGAGACGACATGCTGAGAGGGGAGAAAGTGGAGGAGCAGAGTACGCAGTGTGAACGGTGTCTCAGAGTCCAATAGAAGACAGGAGGAGCATGTGCGTGGCGGTGGGATCGAGGGTGGGACCGAAGTTGAGGCTGAAGGCGTGTCAGCAATGCTGGAGAGGGGCGGAGGGCAGAGCACAAGGTGAAGCCCTGAGCGAACTCGCTGACGTAAAATCTGAGGGAAAAAGAACGACGCGAAGGTGTGTATCTGGAAGTGACTTGGACCTGAGCGGCGAGGACACTTGTGGAGTTATAGGAGGTCAATTGGGCGGGTAAGATGACGTGAGCAAGGGAAATTGTAAGATGTGCCAGGAAAGTCTATCCTCACTCTGTCGAATCACGGGCTCTTACTAAAAATTCATTTATGTTAACAACCAGATCACTGGGAACTATAAAGTGAGCAACACTTCCAGCATCTGTTATGATTGTGGAGTACACAATTTACGTTTTATTTTTTACAAGCTGCAATTCGTGCTACCAATATAATTTGTCTTGCCAGCTCTCTCACCAGCTACTGGTTCCTCTGCGGAGAGCCTTTCCTGGCGCACTATGTGTAAGGGAAGGGAGTAGGTCTCGGTGCGGGTAGGTTGCGGAGTCGCTCCAGAGAGGTGGGAGGAGCAAAGAGGTCCAGTATGGAGAAGGTAATGGGATCGAGAGCAGATGATGGGAATGGGAGAGGCTTATCGGGCGGACATGGAGGTGTCCAGTGTGGGAAGGAGCGAACTCAGAGGCGGGAGGGACTCAGTGGGAGGAGGAGGAGGAGGAGAGGAGGAGACAACTGTGGAGGCGGGACTTGAAGAGAAGGAAAAGGCAACTGTGGAGATAGGGACTCGAAGAGGAGCAGGAGGAGGAGGAGAAGATAACTGTAGAGGAAAGAGGAGAAGGAAGGAGAGGAGTCTCAAAGAGGAGGAGGAGAAGAAGGCAACTGTGGAGGTGTGCATGGTGTTGCGGTAGTGATCCCGAGCAGCAAAGGGTTTGGGTTGGGAATGACACGGACGGTGGGACGCGCGTATGGGAGGAACAGAACGAAAGAGATTCAGAGATGGGAGGGGGAGGTACGAGCAGAAATGTGATGGAGCCAGAGTCGGATCTTTAAAGGGAGAAGGTACCCAGGGGCCTGCGAAGCGAGCGATGGCGCAGGGTGGGGTGATGGCAGAGCGTGGGAGGTGAAGCGCAGGCGGGGGCCGCCGCCGCCTCCGCGCTACGTAATTGGCGGATTTAGACTCCGCAGCGCGGGGCACTGTGCGCCTCGTTTCCGCTGCTCTCCGCCCCCCTCATTCTCCCTACGCCAACTCCCTCGATATCCCGGCGAATCCCCTATCTCCATCGCATTTCCTCTTCCTAGGAGTCTATGTGTACTTTGTACATTACATTTCGTTTTAGTCGAGAAAAATAATAATAATAATAGTAATAATAATAATAGTAATAATAATAGTAAGAAGAAGAAGAAGAAGGAGAAGAAGAAGAAGAAGAAGAAGAAGAAGAAGAAAAATAATTCGTATTCTAAAAAGGGGCCCTGAAGTTATGCCTGACACCTTGCATCAAAGCCTCAAAGAATTAGATCTTCCTAAAACCTATGGACGATGGTACCATCATCTCAATGTCATGAATCTTCAGGAAGGTTGCGAGAAATGTAATAAATTACCATAATTAGATTCAAAATTTCGTTCATGGTTTGTATCGTGTTTAAAAATTGAATAATGTATGCAAATAATATAATTATAAATGTAATTATTGTAATTATTACATTATTATATTTTATTATAGAAACGGGAAGCACATAAATAACTGCGATATCGGTAAATTATTTATATATTATGCTTTAGGGGCTTTCGATTTCTGAATTCACTGATGCTCACTGGCGATGTAAATAAAAGACTGGGTGAAGATGAGGTAAATATCGATGGATAAACGCTAGAATAAGAAGAAGAGTTAAATGTTAAAACTTATAAAATTTAAAGAGAGCCCTTTTTCCGTCGGAAATCCCACCCCTGAGATCGAACTTTGGTCCCCCGAGAGGGAAGGCTCATGCGTTTACCAATTCTCTACAATCCTCCGAAATAGGAAAAGATCAAAGCGGGCAGATGTCTTGGTCCAAATCAGGTGACAGTTGTTATAAGTAAAGGACTACGTTAGAGCTGGGGAATAACAATATTGCGCAATGGGAAAAGCTATCCCAATCGGTTCCTCTTACTCCTATCTCTTCGAATTTCCATCTCCACTGCGGGTTCGCCCTTATCCTTGCTACCGCCCCGCCGCCCCGCCCGCCCCCGCCGCCACCGCCGCCACCGCCGCCAACCGCCGCCACCGCCGCCCCCGCCGCCACCGCCGCCACCGCCGCCACCGCCGCCGCCACCGCCACCCCGCCACCACCGCCGCCAACGCCGCCCCGCCGCCGCCACCGCCCGCCACCGCCGCCACCGCCACCCCGCCACCACCGCCGCCAACGCCGCCCCGCCGCCACCGCCGCCACCGCCGCCACCGCCGCCGCCACCCCGCCACGTACGCCTGCAGCACCAGCCGCCAACGCCTCACCCCCACCATCTCCGCCGCCCACCCCGCCGCCACCGCCGCCCCCGCCGCCACCGCCGCCACCGCCGCCCCCGCCGCCACCGCCACCACAGCCGCCGCCGCCGCCAACGCCGCCAACGCCGCTACCACGCCTCCACCATCCCGACGCCCTCGCCGGCCCCGCAGCCCCCGAATGGCCGTGGGAGGTGCAGGGCCACGCGCGCACGCTAGAGGCTGTAAACACAGGCGAGAGCCCTGCGCTCGCGGCGGGCGGCCCCCGTCGGTTTAGTGCTGCGAAATAAAAAGCTCTGGCCCCAGGAGGCGCTGCTGGGATCGAACTGCAGACCCTCTGGTTCCTTTGCGGAAGCACTACGGGGGACGTTCCAAAGTCTTAACTGTTACGAATTTCTACGGTATACAGACGAAGTGAATGTGATCACTTTTTGCAAGTGAATATGTGATCAGATATTCATTTACTCATGTACCGGCTTAGGTGGCTAAGGTCATCAATCACTGCAGTGCCCATGACCGGGAAGTCTTTGGGTTCGAGTCCCGACGGTGGCTGGAATTTTGACACGAACTAGATAGTGAGGTCGAATTCAGCCACCCTCTCGAGAAAAATTCTATCGGCTGGCTGTTCTGATCGGTAGTTTTCCGTGGTTCCTCTGATCAACACCAGACGAACGCCGGTCAGTACCCTACCAAACGGGTCACGGACTGGCGCGATCTTTCCTTCCTCTTCCTCGTCTAAAAACTTTGCTTGTTTCAAAACGACCTTAAATAAATATTTTTTAAACAATAATATATGGACAGGCAAAAGTGTGTCCAAACAACAAAAGGACTCTTCCACGCTGGGACTCGAACTCAGGTTCTTAGGTTCAACACGCTATTCACTTTATTCCTACTCCAACAGTGTTGACAAGTAAATATTAAAAACAAAGTCGAACATTTCCATTTGGAATTTTCAAAAATTCGATAACAATAGTGTGTAAGTTATAGGTGTTTAAGTTTGGAAACACCTTGTCTGCTTGTCTAGGCGCTATCCAATGCTGCCACCGCTGCCGTCAGTGCCAACACTGGTGAAGAGGAGTCGACTTCTACCAAGTGACCGCGGAGATTTTCTCAACTGTCTCATTGTCTGCAATGTCCCCCGCGGAGAATCGATTGCTTTCCTTGCGCGTGGATTGGTTGGTAAAGATAACTCTAAGCCCTTCTTCTGCAGCCTGTTGTAAGGACACGACAGCATCTGGTGCAAGATGATGTAAAAAAGTGTTACAAAGAGAAAATGATTTCCAAAAGTATTTTTAGAAGAACAAAAGAAGTTACGGAACAATGAATCAAGGAAGAATCTTATCAGAAATACTCCTATGTGCTTGATCGGTTTATAATTCGCAATGTGTTACTTCAACCTGGTAACTAAGGTTACACTCGTTCAACTAGTCGTTATGTATTACTTTTATATTATTAATATTATATTATAGTTTATGTTAGTAAACGTTGGCGAACATGTTTAATCAACATTTAATGCCTAGTTTGAACTAGTTTTGCTTCATTAGTTGGAACAGTGTACATGGTAAAATAGTAAGCTCTTAATGTTTGAATTACTGGTCATATTGACTTGAGGATAGAACAAGAGATTGTAAATGTGGCATAATATATGTGAGAACTTGTGTTACCACCTGTGTTATAACATTAGTGATAAGAATTTCAATATTGGTAGTAATATTGTTATTATTATTGATTATATTGTTGTTTCTGGACCACTGATTTTATGTGGGATTTACTGCTGAAGTTGGGAATGTTGGGCCTGCTTGGTAGTGATGGGAAGTGATTATTATTTAATTGGATGTTGTTACTACTTAAGGGAGATGAATGAGTGGGGGAGGATGATGTGGGTGAGGTTTTGAGGCTGAGGTGTTTTATTAGAATTATGAGAATTGCGGGAGGAAGTTTTGGTTAGTTTAGCAGAGAATTCTTTATATATTAGGCATCCTTTATAGTTAGCTGCGGGGTGTTGTAAACAGTTAACACAGGTGGGCAGTGTTCCTTTTTTTAGGGAATTTGCATTCAGAGTAATGGTGTTTTCCTGAACATCTCACACACCTTGAACTTAGTCCACAGTTAGCTTGTGTTTGACCATAATTTTGGCACTTTATGCATTGTATGGGACCTATGGTATTTTTTTTTTTTTAAAGAATGAGTCTTTGAGGTTTAAGATTGTTCTACCTATTTCATCATCTATTAAGTCTATTGCAATTATGGGCATGGGTGTCCTATCTTTCTATATAATCTTGAGCACTTTCTGACAGGGTAATTTTTGAAGATCAGTTCCTCACTCATGTCTTTTTCTGATAAATTGATTGGTACATCCTTAATAATTACTGACACATTTTAATAGTCGGATCTCTATACGTGTGATACTGGATGTTTTCACTGTCGCAAAATTGTCTAAAGTTCGGAAGGCAGTAATATTGAACATGATTTTAATATTGTTATTTTCAGTTTTGGTATTAAAAGTACCATTGTCACACCTTTTTATGTCATTGATTAGACGACTGTAATTTTCGTCATTGTGAAATATTATGAGTGGTATTTTAGTGGTTGATGGTTGATTTACACTACAGCTAGAGTTTGCACTATTAGTTTGTTCTTAATGTGATAGTATTTCGTATCGATTATTAGTTGGCACATTATAATGTGGGGTTTCTCTGTCACTATGGTGTCTTTTACGTTTTATGGGATCATCGGCGTTTTTGGGTGGATTGGCACAGTACTTACATTATTTGTTAGTTTTCGTTCGGTTGCTGACCGTGTAAGCAGCAGGAATTGCTGGTTGAGTTGCAAGTTGTTGTCGTTGGAGTTGTAGAGGAGACATTACTGCATTTGTAGTTTGTTTTTTTTTTTTGGTTGGTTGGAATTTTTTATTTTGTATCTTTTGATGGAAGTTGTTGCGATGGCTGAGAAACCGGGGGTAAGGGTGTATATCCATTTTGTTGCTGTTGTGGTAATTGCTGTTGCAGAAGGTGTTGTTGCTGCATTTGCTGGACCTGGATGCGTTCTTCGACATCCATATCGCAAGAAATTGTTTCATGGAGAGCATGCGATACCAGAGAGCCGGTTTCTGTTAGTTCACTTCGTAGCACGGGCATTTTCCATCACAAGAGATGGATCGCTTTCGCACAGTCGACGCAATTACACTAAACAGTACACAGAAACGTTCACACTTACAGTTAAATAATTGGCCGTTATATTCAGCAATGCAGCATTTTTGACCGTGGGCCGCCCAGAAGTGGTGCGGCTTATCACTGTGCGCGTTCGAGGTTGCCACTGATAAGCTGGAACTATAGCACAGACTGCAACTACCAAGCGCAATAAGTTTTAGAAGTGCGGAGCACTCGGAGAGGTGTTGCCTCTACGAGAGTTGGGCTCGAACTCAGATTAGATTTGGGGAGGAAAAGTGACTAGTACAGGCGAGGGTTGAATGCAGAGGAAGTGAATTGGCAACACTTTACTCAGCCTGACTGAAGGAAAATCAATTCACCCTTCCAATACGTGACCGGAAATCAATGTCATTGCCAATAGTTTCTACATGGAGGTTTGGAAAAGGACGAACATGCATCTACACAGAAAGCTACATACATACCCGAGGAGAGATTCGAACTCGTGGTTACCGCAACTCAAGGCCATATGTCAACACCGCCAGGAAGACCGACTTACTACAAGTTGTATCACATACAGTAAAGCTACTTAATGGCAATGGTACATCTTACGGCATCATGTACGGTAATGATACACCACTATATACAGTAATTATTATCAATTATCAGTAAAACAGAAAAACATTGTAATTAATAAGTGTAACCTTAAAATAAGCATATTTGTTTTAGACTCCCCAAGAACAGAACGGAAACATTCCATGTAGAACGAAGAGATATACTGCGCTCATTATTGTTGTATTCTACTTCATTTCACGGATAGAGCTAATGATGTTGCTGGGAAAGTAACGTTTGTAAACACAATTAAAAGTTTTGTGACATATTCTCAATTAATTTCCTTTGTCCTTGTAAAATAAAATTACCAGCCCCACCTCCACTCAGAACTAAATTACGCTAAATTACCTCCACGCGGAACGAAAAACGCGAAGACTTTCGAGCACGCACGCGCGCACGCGTATTCTCCGCCAGGCACGCACGTGCCCGCAATCTAATTTCGAACTGTAAATACGCAGTCACCAACTCCGAGGTACGAAGTGATAAGGGAGACGAAGGGCGAACGCCAGCAGCCCCGACCTAAAAAAGCATTAAGCGCGACATTTGCGCCGCTCAATGGGTAGATCTCTGAAGAGGACCAGAACAGAAAGTCGGGGGGCGATTGGGACTAGATAGGAGTGAGATTGGGGCTAGATCGCATCCTGGTTGGGGCGAGGTTGGGGCTAGATCGGATTCAGATCGGGGGCGAAGTCGTCGAGAAAGTCGGTAAAGTCGATCAGTAAAGTCGTAAAGTCAACGTGAAGTCGTGACTGGGGGAAAAGTCCGGGCAAAGTCGTAGTAAGTCGGGGTAAAGTCGGGGTAAAGTCGGGGTAAAGCTGGGTAACGTCGGGGTAAAGTCGGGGTAACGTCGGAGTAACGTAAGGGTAACGTCGGGAAAACTTCGGGGTAACTTCGGGGTGAGGTCGGGGTAAAGTCGGGGTAAAGTCGGGGTAAAGTCGGGGTAAACACGGGGTAACGTCGGGGTAACGTCGGGGTAACGTCGGGGTAATTCGGGGTAACGTCGGGGTAACGTCGGGGTAACGTCGGGGTAACGTCGGATATTGTCGGGTAACTTCAGGGTAAAGTCGGGGTAACGTCGGGGAACGTCGGTGTAATGCCAGGAAAAGTCGGGTAACGTCGGAGTAAAGTCGGGTAACGTCGGAGTAATGTCAGGGTAACGTCAGGATACCTTCGGGTAACTTCGGGGTAACGTCGGGTGAAGTCGGTGTAAAGTCTGGGTAATGTCTGGGTAATGTCGGGGTAAAGTGGGGTAATGTCGGGATAAGTCTGGGAAGTGTCGGGGCAAAGTCGAGGCAAAGTCAGGGTAACGTCGGTTAAAGTCGAGGGTAAAGTTGGGGTAAAATGAGGAAAGTCGGGTGAAGTCGGGGTAAAGTCTGGGTAATGTTGGGTAATGTCGGGGTAAAGTGGGGGTAATGTCGGGGATAAGTCTGGGTTAAGTCAGGGTAAGTCGGGGCAAACCGGGTTATGTTTGGGTAATGTCGGGGTAAAGTGGGGTAATGTCGGGGTAACTTCGGGGTAACTTCGGGGTAACTTCGGGGTAACTTCGGGGTAACTTCGGGGTAACTTCGGGGTAACTTCGGGTTAACGTCGGGGTGAAGCAGGGATGAAGCCGGGGTAACGTCGGGGCAAAGTCGTAAAGTCGGGGTAACGTCGGATTGAAGCCGTAGAAAGCCAGGATGAAGCCGAGGTAAAGGCGGGGTGAAGGCGGGGTGATGTCGGGTTCTGAAATAAGAATCTGAAATCCCTAAAGTATGTGTACAGGCGTGATCTCAGTACGATGGGCCCTGAGTTCCACATAGGTTAGGTGTATTACCTTTGTAATATGGCGTGTTGGTTCCCCCAATCTCATGGTATAATTTCCTTTCTGCGCCTTTCGGATGTGTCAGTGGCTTGTGCGCGTTACACTTGGACGGTGCCATTTCTTAGTATCCGCCCTTCTGTTAACTGAGGTGCTGATGAAGTACGATTCCGTACGATCCTATAGGGCACAGTGGAGCGCTGCTTTGGTGCCGACTTTGGTCACGGCTCATGGGCTACGCTCGTTCGAATTTAGAAGGTATACGCCGAGTCCGTAGGCCAAATCGGTGTTAAAGAGGGGGAATCACGTCCATTGTGGTCGCGCCAGTAGGGAAGGTGGAACGTTTTCCAGGGGGAGGATGTATGACAACCAGCTAAGCAGTGGGCCATCGAATAAATCCTAAGAGTTAAAGAGGTAGAAATGGAACTCTTACTCAAAAAAGAACCTAAATTCAGGGCCTGAAATACTCCTCAGATATGATGTGCAACAGATGCGGATCTTCAAAAGCTACAGAAAAGGTTTTATAGCGATCTTTACAATCTCCCTAGCTACTGACCTGAAATTCGCGTGCTTCCAGTTTTATGGGAATCTTTTCTGTAACTTGAGGAGTAGACTGTATTGAGATGAGACTATATTGGGATGAGACTTTAACCAGTCCCGCGGCATATATGATGTAATTGGGACTGGATAGCGAAGGAAAAATCGCATGCTACCCGCGCCCGGTGTTTACAGCACCTTTCTGATTTCAATCTGGCACTGATATGAAAAAACGACGTCGGTCAGAGAGCATCGAGAGTTGGTCTCTGAAACAAAAGATAATAGAAAGTTGAGGAAACATCGGGTGACCTGAAATCAGAAACTCATTAGCCGTGATATGCAATGACGCGCGTCCTCGAAAACTATAGACACGTTTTGGGTATACTTCAACCTTCCCCATAACAAAATAGGGGCTTTTCACCCGTAAGAAAGTCGTTCTATGAGAGACGAAACGTTGAAAAACGTGCCTGAGGATGTTGGACCACGCGAACTACCAAGAATATATCGACTCTGCCAGTGGAAGATTACGCTGTCTTTTAAATCAACATCTTTCTTACGCTATTCATTTTTTTGGGGATTTGGGCCTGACCCCAACAGAATACCATCACATAGTGGCATTTCTAGATTTTAGGAAGAAGCCATGAGAATGTGATGGACTGGGCGACTTTAAGAGGGAAGAGAGGGCGGAATGGACGAGCAACATCTGCGCAAAGTCCCTGTCTATCTTAGCCTACTGCTTCGTTATTCGTCTAGATGGAAGGAAATCATAGAAAAGGCCGATGAGACCAAGCACTATCTTCAATTTTCATTCGGGTAGCGTAAAATAATAGATATACCCAGCGCGTTATTTATAAAATTTTAGATTTCGGAATGCGATCCAAAGCAATGTCTCAATGTGAACAAATAATAACAATAATAATAATAATAAGAAGAAGAAGAAGAAGAAGAAGAAGAAGAAGAAGAAGAAATAAAAAATAGAGTTTATAATAATTTATTTTTTAAATATGTTAATTACGTTCGAAGAAATGATGAAGTTAAATGTAAAATTACTTTATTTTGAGTTTATGAAATTTCTTCGAAGATGACAAGTGTTTACTCTCTGCTTTTTCGTTGATTTCCCCTATTTCATTTCAAAGGTATCAAAACACTGTTCTATCGTGCTCCGCCAGAAATCAAGCCCTGGATATATCTCATTCAAAAGAGAAATACATTTTCCAACTTTTGAGGAGTATTTGGAACGCAAAGAGAGATTTTCATGAAGTGAACATCATCTACAATTGAAGTCTATGTCCCACGATCAGAAGAAGTGTCAAGGCGACACAGAGGAAGTCAAAACATTTCAAGTATTAGATACGTACGTTCTCGTAATATCTAATGGGAATTCTCCCTCTTCCTCCACCGCAAACGCAAAAACTCCCCGGCGACGCGGCGAGAGGGGCCGGGAAGGGGCGTGGCAGAGGGGGCGGCCGCCCGCACCGTCTGCGCCGCAAGAAACCTCGCGCTGCCAACTGCGCGCGGCGCCGCGCCGCCGCCGTAAGCGATAAATACGAGCGAGATAATTCCGCGACAACTGCGGCGGGAAACTTGCTCCGCGCCGCGCAGCTTTGCGCAACACGGCAGCGGTCACGGTGGGCGAGGGCGGGGGCGGAGGCGGGAGCAGGCGGGGGAGGCGGGCACGGAGGCGGGCACGGAGGCGGGCACGGAGGCGGGGACGGAGGTGGGGACAGAGGCGGGACGGAGGCGGGCACGGAGGCGGGACGGAGGCGTGGACGAGGCGGGGACGGAGGCGGGACGGAGGCGGGACGAGGCGGGACGGAGGGGACGGAGGTGGACGGAGGCGGGGAGGAGGCGGGACGGAGGCGGGAGCGGACGGAGGCGGGACAGGGGGGACGGAGGCAGGAACAGAAACGGGGACAGGCGGGGATGGAGGCGTGGACGCAGGAGGGGTGCGGGCCGGGACGGAATGGGAGACAGTGACGGGTACAGAAGTGGGTACTGAGAACCTAATTATACGAACGTTCGATTTTCGAAAATCTTATCGCTAATGTTTAATTCAATCTAAATAAAAGCAATGTAATCCCGAAAAACGTTGCACGTTGTATTTTACGAGTACATGAAAATAGTACTTTTCGCGACTTTTCAGAGAGAGAATAAATAAATGTAAACAGGCAATAATATATCATAAGAGACAGAAAGGAAATAAGAACGGAGAAATTCCTTCTTTTGTTAGTGAGAGTAAAAACACAGCATTTGTACATAAAAAAATTTCCAATTTCCCCCAAAGTCGGATACAAACCAATCAAGAGAAAGTCAAGTGATAGGAAGTAAGGAAAATATCATTGAAGGAGATCAAGAAAAATCGCAAACTCTTGAACAATAATGGCTTTATGTATTCGGTACAGATCAAAGTTTTATTCTCACTATGAGATGCATCAAAGTCTGATTACACCGATCCCAATTCAACGAAAGGTGCATCAAGACGAAACCATCTCAGCTTCCCAACAAAGGAATGTGTATGAATAATCGCGCTTTCTGTGACACATGTGAAGCGGGGTCGCATGGTCGAAGTTCGCTGCGCTGTAGGCACCGCTAGTCCGTCGGCTGCGAGCTACTCAGAGCTTGAGGGTCATTCATTTGACAGCGTGGAGATAACCGTTACTTTACAAAGCCCATAAAAACAGGCGTATCGCAGGGGCTTTATCTGACGCCGCATCGCCGCCCACACGCCCAGCAGCCGACGCTTCGATACGAGGATTAAGGGCGCCGCCCGCGGCGTAGGCCCCGCGCTGCCCTAAGCTGATAAGGAAAAATTACATTGGAATTCGCCTCCATTTACCATTCGATTTTCACTCCAAACACCGGCAGATACTGACTGGGGACTTGGTAAAATACAATGACTGATAGCGCCGGGAATAAAAGTGAATGACCGCGAATGAGCCCCCGACGGATTCAGCTTTTTTTTATAGGGCGTAAACTTTCATTCGCTAGTTTACTGTATCCGAGCTGGCATTTGACGAGGTACTAGTGCTATTTGAGAGTGATAGGGGTCGTCGTGAATCTCCTGCAAATAAGGAAAGTGCCTCGAGGGATACAGTACTGGCACGTTATACTGAACATTTTTTGAATTACACTTTGAGAGCAAGAGAGCGTGCTATTTCATGAAAAATGACTCATTACAGCACCACACCGACTGAACTGAGTTTATACATCAGTGTAGATTAGGCAATAAACAATGATTTGACTCAATAAAATTATTACGTGCGGTTCACGTTATCACGAAAATATTTCTCATTTTTCAGTAGTATAGATGAATTTTGCAGCTCTCACAGGCAACCAATATTTATAAATGAGATCTCTAAAGAAGGAGAATTTCACGGAAACGTGACGACTTGCCTCTTGACTATACAAATATGAAGGATTTGTTGAAAAAACGTCTCTAAATATTCATGTTACAAGCAACCATGACACTCGGACAGCATTGTTAAAATCTATATTGTTAACAATTCCTCAACGAAGCGTTCTAGGGCCTTGAAACCTGGAATATTGAAAGTCCATAAAGAAACGTTCCTCACACCGTAATTAATAGAATGAGTTTTTCTTGGACCTTCTATTACATTTTGGCTAGTCCGGCGCTTCTCGATACTACCCAACCCGTACAGAGACGTGCAGAATCTAAAACTGTATGTCGAATTAAACGAATTACTTGATATTCACAGGTATAACTCTCTATTTGATAATAAATTTAAATAATATTACAAAGAATAGGGTTGAACTTTCCCGATCCTGTATTTTTACCTGGGGAACTTTACGTAGCTTTCTCAAGAGTAAAAAGCGTTTCTAATATTTGTATAACCAACAAGAAAAGGGAAAAGCTAACTGTCAAGGAAGATGGAGCAATTACTTCAAATGTTTTTAAGGAAGTATTGTGAATTGTTTCAAGAACATCTGAATCATCTTCATAGGAACTTTGCTTCAAACATCAATTGCATCTTTTTATTTGATATTCAATAAGTACAATTCATTCTTCATTTTTTAAACACACAAACACGTTTCATTAACAACTTTCCCTCTTAATATGGAAATGGAAGGATAGGAGAAAGGGTGGGACTAAACATACGATTCTTGCACGTGTATGTTAGTTATATATTAATCTCACAAGTATCAATAATCGCAAATGCAATCATTTCGTCATTGTTATTACTAAATTACTATGTACTTAAAACTTCTATAAATGACACAATGCCTAGAAGAACTATCTTACAAATGTTTTCTTATGCAGAAAAAAAAATTTCAGGAATCAATTGTAAAATAAGCTACACACTTATACATAAGCAACAGACCTCTCTTCTCTTGGCTCATCTTCCTTCAATTAATACATCTCGGTCTTGAATGCAGGTGAATACCCTTCGACATTGTAGGTTCCTGGAATTTAGAGGGCATTGTCTTTCCGGCAGGAGGCGGTAAGACTACCTCTCTCAACCCAGCGGCCAGTCCTCCTCCGGTGGCGGACGCGATGTGCCGGTTGTGTCGCACCTTTTGTTCGAACAGCCGCGTTACCCTTAGCTCACAAGAGTTCATTGTGGTTCACACTAGGTGCGTATGGAAATGCGCTCGTCGGCGAACTTCAGTTTATTTCTCGGTCGGGAGAACTTAGGCCTTGTCCATGAAGCGCCATGGCTGTTTGATTCCCTGAATTACGAGTCACTTTCATTTACATTATTATCTACCCAACTAAACCTGGTCGATGCGTTTCCACAAAATATTGGCAATCATCAGAAATAGTCGGCGGCGGCGGTGGGGGAGCTGGTAATAGCGGACGGTAGAGTATATGGGGGCTCGCAGGCCGGCGTTATTCAGTTCTTTCGGGGGAGCTAGAAACAGCGTGGCCGGAACGAGAGCTCCAGAAAAAACGACCGCTGGGCGAAAAAGCCAAAATCAAGAGAGACCGACCTCCTCGGTGCAAGTTTCCTCTCAATCTACTTCCCGTCACACCACACAGGGCTTTTCGCAATCGATTCGTAAATTTCGAATTGGTGAGTGAGGCAGAGGCAGCGAACATCCAATAGGTTCAAACCACATTGTCATGTAATATTTACAACAAATCGTAAGAACTAAATGATATCCTTAACGTGAAGAGACCAACACTTTTTCCTGACATGGTGCCGCCGTATGTCAATGTTCTAGGTGTTGCTCCGCGATTTGCTTGGTTAAAGGACCAATAAACGCCGAGCCCGGTGGTTAAAAGTTCATTCTCGGATTTTGGAGAGTTTCTCCTGCTTCAAGGACAGCTGCCTTGTAGACACCAGAAACACCAGAACTCCCAACCGCGACGCGGAGTTCCCTTCCCTTAAGCCTGATAGGAACGGAAACCGCACTACTCCAAGCACCGCTAGCACACACAAGAAGAATGGTACGCCGGTAATGGATTGTGCGACGGTGGCGGTCTCCCGGCCAGCGCGCTAGTGATCGAAATATTCAACAAAACTTCATGAATTCAACCTGCTAGGCAATAAGCGTGTTTTTTACCACAAGATACGGAGGTTCTCAATAGCTCACGTAGGTCTAATTAAAGTATCGTTTTAATCGTGCTGTTGTGTAACAAAAGAAAACTCCATAAACTACTTCAAAGATTGATTGATTTTCGTGTTCCGGCGCGTCAACTGCTTTGGTGATTAGTCCCGTTCTGTAGTGCATGTTTTTTCTCGGAGGTGGCGATGATCTTCCCACACTCGATGGCGAGATCGGTCTAGCATGGTTTTCCCTCAGCGAGGTATCTCCCACCAGCGGGGTACCGTCCCAGCCGGAACAAGTTGTAAACTGGCTGTGTGGTAGTGTAGCACACGTAAGTGACAGTGGTGTAAGGATAGGACAAGGAAGAGGAAGGAAAGATCGCGCACGGTCCATGGCCCGTCTGTTAGGATACTGATCCGGCATTCGCCAGGTGTTGATCGGAGTAACCACGGAAAAATACCAATCAGAGCAACCGGCCACTAGAATTATTTTTCAGACAGCGACTGAATTCGTTATAGCAGACAAGCTATTGTCGAAAACGAAACCGGTAGCGGTAGCTCAGTGCATCAACTGATGTCACTGCAGCGCCTCTGATACAGATGTCCTAGGTTCGACTCCTGATGGCGGCAGGAGCTTTTCAGCTAGGTCGAATTCAGTCGCTGTCTGCAGGAGAATTCGAGCGGCCGGCTGCTCTGATGGATAGTTTTCTGTGGTTTCTCCGATCAACGCCAGGTGAATGCCGGAGAGTACCCTAACAACAGACCACGGACACGCGCGATCTGTCCTTCCTCTTCCTTGTCCTCTCCTTCCTCTTACACACACACTTACACTAACAATCACTACACTACACATATTCCAGGAGACCGGTCGGGAGCTTAGAGCTTGCCCGTCTGGGGCGGTGCCCACTGTGGGAAAGTCCTGGTTGGAAACCCACTAGCCGACGGTAGATCGGCGCCGGATCTCGCCATCCAGCGGGAAGTCACCGCCATCTCCGGAAGAAAAACATGCACTACACTAACGGTACTAATGACCGAAGCAGTTGACGCGTCCGGAAACACGAAAAAATTAATCAATCAATCAATCGAAAGCAAAAATCCTGTCAACTATGGGACTCGAATCCTAGAACCTCCCGGTCAGAGGCACTCAGTGACCAGCTGATGCCCTGAGCCACCTGTGCCGGTCTACTTTGAGGACTTTGACTAGATATTTTTTCTAGGGACATAGATATCATTTAAGAATTTTTTTTCTTCATTCAGACATTACAAAACTTACTACTTATTATCGTACAATTTATTTTCACACCAAAATTGCATTATTCTCAGTTACACTGAACAGTCGTTTTAACAATTGTAAATACGTTTCAAAATTCCTCAGCACACAAATCCACGTATTTGGAGTAATTAACTTAAAACGAGTGGAATATACAGCAAAGGGGATAGGAGAAAAAAATAAACAGCGCGTTAACCCTTTTCCCTGGCTTCGTCTGCTCCCGCGCGGCCGGTTGTCGCGAAACGCGCGCGGGGGATCTGCATACATGAATATCCGGCGCCCCCTCCCCCGCAGCTCGGCGCCCTCGACCCAGCTCGGCTCGGCTCGGCTCGGTGCGGCTCGCACCTCTGTGGAACATTAACATTTTTATAGGTAGGGCAATTTTGGCAGAGGGATACGTCTTGTTCGGTGAGCCAAAGCTCCACGCTTTGAATTTGGAGAGAGCATTCGTGAAACCGGATCACAGTAGGTAGTTTAAATTATAGTTCACATGCTGTACATCTTACCATATTCTATTTGATTCTCATTATTCGCATTATGTGGTTTTAATGATTTCATTTGATAAGTTATTGCACAATAATTTGCGAACTGTAAATTTCATAATAGCTTCATACTTCACTTATCCATGGCAGATGGATCGAAGCTATTTACGGTATTTAAAAATCTCAAAATAGATACGAGGAAAGAATTTCCAAGCATGAAATCCTATACTCACTTATTTGCACTCGTCCTATTTTAAACTTCTTTAAGTCTCACAATTTTGTTTGAATTGCATGCTATGTACCCATGTTTTCATCTCATAAATGTGCAAATTACTCGTAATTAGAAGTGGTAGCCACCCATAGTAGTTTGCTTTCACATTTAACATTCACAATTTACCGATCAAAACCGTGTCATAAAAATATTTAACATACTCTCCATTAATTAATTAAATAAAAAATTTATTCTCAATTATAGCAATACATTTCCACACGTCTTATTTCAATTTGTATCTATTTTTTTTCTCCATATCCAACAACCTCTCTCCTGTTTTTCCCATGGTAACACAATCATTTCAGTTCATGCAATAATGTACACACGAAAGTCCTACTCCATACCACACAATCATTCATAACGTACAGTGTAAAACCCAGTAACAAATATCATTGAACCGAGACTTATGACTTCGTACTCCAACATGGAGACTGTTGAGAATAAACTGTTTAACACACACCGGAATCCTACTACCGCATAACACAACAAACATCATTATCGTTTTCCCGTGTTTCTACCATTACAGGGTCCTGGAAACCATCCCTGCGGAACATCAAAAGACGAGCGGATGGAGCCCGTGAATAGCGTGCGTCCGGGCCCAGGATGCCCGCGCGTTATGACACGGCGCTGATGAACGCATCGGCGCGGGGCGTGGCTGGGGGGAGGGGCGTGGGTGGCAGCGCGTATTTGCATAACGCGGTTTGCGGGCGCCCTCGCGCCGCCGGCGCATTGGAAGCCGCGTTTATTCCACGCACACGCCACGCCTCCGCCGCCGGCCGCTCGAGAATACGAACCGCACACGCGGGCGGGTTGGGCGATGGGCAGACGGGTTGGGGGGACGGGCCGACGGGCAGGTGTGTGGGTAGTTGAGTGTGTGGGGGGGGGGGGTTCGGGGTGCGGACGGACGAGGCGGGAGGAGTGGGTGGGTTTTCGGGAGGACGGGCAAGACGGACCATATGAGAGACGTGGGCGACGCGACGGCGTGGCTCGCATGGCAGACGAGGAGGAAAAGGCAACGGTGGAGAAGGATGGGTGCATGTGAGAGGCGGTGGCTGAGAAGACAGGTTTAAGGAGAAATAGGACAGCATCTTAGTCCAATATAAGCTGCCGAAATCTTGCAACATTAAAACGGTTATGTCCATGGTAGCTTAGAAGATTATTTATTAATAATAGTGGAGTGTCGCATAATGACGAATAAAAATTATAATAAATAAAATAGAGGTTACAGTAAACAAAAATTCCATACAGAAAAGAAAAATGAAGTTAATTGCAATGACTAATCCAATGGCGGGAAATAAAGAATGGTTAAACATAAAATGGACAATATGACGTTAGCAGAAATTGAGGCCTGATCAAAATATTTGAAAGTTGTAATTTCTATGAAAAAATGCAGATACATTTCACTTTGTGATTGTAATGGGAAAAAATTGCTCAAAAGTGTAGTTATTCAGAAGAAGAAGAAGAATAGAATTCTGGTATAAAGAGAAATGGAAGTGTCAAATAGTACATACTTTAAGTAATTCCAGAAACAGAAATACAAAGGGCGAAGGTTAAAGGTAATAGAACGACTGATGCCACATCACATACATTATCGCATTGTTAATAACGTTTGAAATTTTCCAAATTCTAACAGTTACACAAAAGTGAGTCCTTCACTATTTTTTAAGTGTCCTTTGATCTGCTGTGAAAAACATGCAGACATTTTTAGCTGTTTTTGAAATATTTTTTCTAAATTTCATTAACTTTAAGCTCAAATTACACAAAAATTACAAACTTATCCAAAGAATTCTTCATGCACATTACACATTGCTCATTTCAAGGTACTGAGTTCACCATATTTCCTCCGTACGAGAAGCAACTAAAACTTCGTGAAATTTAAAAGAGCCACAGAGAGCTCAAAGGCTTAAAATAAAGATTATTAATGCGATATTTTTTAATACACAAGAGTTGTGAAACGATGAAATAACTTGCAAATTATGGATCAAATATCCCTTCAATTCATTGTCAACCAATTGAGAATTAAGAATAAACTAAAGATACGAAATGTGGTCACTCCCAATACGGAAGAAATGCGACACGCGGAAAGAACGTCCAGAAAATGGATCAACGATCTCGTGAATGCGACTACATGCCACGTTAGAGAGTTGGACAGTTCGGGGGCGACTGAGAGGACGACAGCACTGCGGCGCCTTCGACCTGCTTCGCCTACGCGACGAGGGCGACGGAGGCGGCAGAAAGAGTCCGCACGGCCTCACGACAACTGAGAGGACGCGGATCCGGGGGCGGGGCAGGGGATTGGGTTAGCCCGAGAGCCTACTCGCGCGCAAACCCGATTTGCTGACGGAGGGTCCTCTCCCTCTCCGCTAGGCGCGCTGCTGCAGCCTCCCGGCCACGCGTGCTGCGGAAATGCGCCGCCCGACGGGGGGAGGGGCGACAGCGCCGGAAGAGATGCTCTGGAAGGAATTCGGATAAGGAAGGAAATGCAAAGGGAAGGGATGAGGAAGGGAATACAAACTTCGACTACGCTGCACACGGATATACTGGATGAATGTGACAAACATTACAATGCTCGAAAAAATTAGATGAGTATGCAAACCGTTATTTGTGCACCAAGGATGTCATAAGGACTCTAATGATCGAGCGGCGACAAAAAGTTCGAGAACATTTGACTATCGATCTTTTTGTCGTCCGAGATCATTCAAAACAGATAACGTCCGAGTTACATACAAGATACCTCCTAATTTTAATGATTTAGATGTATGTATTTACTAACAACATATTAACTTGAATCATTTGTCTTTTCATATTTCACTCTACCGGGAGCGGTAGCTCAGTGCATCAACTGATGTCACTGCTGCGCCTCTGACAGGGAGGTCCCAGGTTCGAGTCCTGGAGGAGAATTCTAGCGGCCGCTGCTCTAATCGGTAGTTTTCCGTGGTTTCTCCGATCAACACCAGGCGAATGCCGGAGCCGTACCCTACCAAACGGGCCACGGCCCGGGCGCGATCTGTCCTTCCTCTTCATTGTCCTATCCTTCCTTACACACACACACACTAACATGCACTAACTACGCCATATTCCGGGAGACCGGTCAGGAGCTTAGAGCTTGTCCGGCTGGAGCGTGCCCGCTGGTGGGAGAGTCCTGGTTAGAAACCCCAGTAGCCGACGGTAGGCGGCGCCGGATCTCGCCATCCAGCGGGGAAGATCACCGCCATCTTCCGAGAAAATCATGCACTACACTAACGGGACTAATTACCAAAGCAGTTGACGTGCCCGGAAACACGAAAAAATCAATCAATCAATATTTCACTCTCATAATTCCTTTCCATAACTCCCTCCATAATAATGTACCGTCTGGTTTTATATTTCCCTCGAACCACGATCCTCTCGATCTGGGTACGTCATGCAGCGAATATCGAGCTCCGTATCGAAAGGAATAACAAACAATAACGTATCACTAAAGAAGTTTAAAAAAATCGTTCATTAAAATAATGATGGCATGTTATTTTTTACTTTATTAGCCAATGGTTAAACTTTTCGTTCACGTAGTAATCCCCTTTCAATAAAAAACAATCAACGTGACCAATAAACAAAAAATTCAAAATAAATATTAACAGATCCCCTTTCCTGAGATCCATTAGTAAAATTTAAAGCCAGTGTTTTACTCGATCAGTTAATCACAGAAAGAACGACAGAACGAAGCCTCGACACTCCCCTCACCTTCAGTCCCACTTCCCCCGCCACAAAAATCCTTGCCTGCGTGATTTCCGAGGATTGACAAATACGTCACCCGAGACGATTACACACTCCCCAACCAATCGAGGCGAAATTGCTAAGACATCCGCTTTGCACATAGCTTTTCCCGGGGTAATCTTATATATTTGATTCCAAACAAAAACTCCACGAAGCCGCGGCGTCGGAAAGGGTGAGGAGGGGAAAGGTGGGGGAGGTGGGGAGGGAACGGCCATGCCTCGGGCTCCGGCGCCCGCTTTTATTTTTCCGCCGCAGTAAAATTACCAGAAGGGGGCAATTACTCTGCGCGGCGGGGGGCGCGCGGGGACATCCGAAACGCGGAAACTTTTGCGAGCGAGCGAGTGAGCGAACCAACGAACGATTAGTCGCGGGGAGGAGGGGGAAGTGTTGGGGGAAGGGGAAGAGGGGGGGGGAGGAGTGGGGGGAGGAGAGGGAGGGGGTAGGCAGTGTGAGCAGGGCCTGGTGCGGGGCGGGGTGAAGGGCGACAGATTTGCGGGCCGGCCGGGGCGGAGCGGGGCGTGGCAGGGCGGGGGGGGGGCGTAGCGGGCGACTCGTAAAAAGCGGCGTCGCCGGCGCCATCAGGAATCGCCCCGCTGGCCGGGCTATCCGTTCCTAATTGGTAACATCGCGGTAATGACCCTTGTGATGAGTATAGCCCCGGCCAAAGGGAGAAGAACTCTCTCCGCGCGCTCTTTGGCTCACCCCTTTGCGCCGTCATTTTTTCTCGCGGGCTTGCTCAAAGAGGACGCTCCTGACGCGCAGAACTCTTGGCCGCAGTCGTCGGGCGCGAAGGACGCGCCAAGAATACTAGACGTGAATGGGCTGAGTAGTGCAACAGAAGGTGCTTTTGAAAAAGATGAAAGAACGGAATTAGTAGAGGAGACAGCGTAAAACTAAGAAATAATAGTGAGGTAGGAAAAAGTATGAGAGGTGCAGCGTTTGATGTAAAATTTCTAAGCATGTATATGAGATCCTTGCAACACGAGATATGTTAAGATCGAAAATTCACAAGTTTTTATGATGTGTCGAAAGAAAACGTTGCTATAAAATCGGACGAGACAATTTAGTACGATTGGCAGCTATCGGAACAGTCACGTGTAACAAGATATGTTGAATATTATACCTCACGCGACGCGTGCTATTACGATACTAGGAATGAAGGATCCATACGGAAGTCTCTTGATGTCACTACCGGAGACGGAAATCTAGTAGTGTTTGGATGAACTGTGTAGTGATAAATCGTAATTAGAAAATGTATGAATAAGCTGTTATTTGGATGTCTAAGCTATAATACGAGGTATCGAAATGGTAATTAAATTAATGTTGGTTGAAATGAAATGCCGAGACAATTAAGCGTCGAGACAAAGTGTTACACAGTAATTTGACAATGTAACATTCTAAAATATAAATGTGGCCATGCGGCAACAGTAAGAAGGGAAAAGGGATACAACACTATGTGATTCGAAACTATTCGCGTCAGAAAGACTACACGCATCAACTCCGCAGGAGCGCTAAGACTGCGTAATAGTCGGGAGACGGGAGGCAAATGCTTGGCACTAGCACACCGAATTGCCGAGAGGCACGAGGCAGCCCGCCCAAATAGCAGCGAGCAGAGAAGTGGAGCAGCGCAGATCTCGGCGACAAGCGAGTCGTCAGCAGGTAAGCCGGCGAGCAGGCCGGGCGGACAATGAGCTCGTTAGGGGGTATTAGCGGCGCCTGCTGACGGAGGCTGGCGTTGAGGGCGCCACGAGGACGCAGAAAGGACGCAAGCGAAGCTGACGCACATACCGCCTTTGCTCGGGCGACGCTTGAGGACAGTAGGACACATTGAGGATTTCACTGAACGTCGAGAGGGAGGAGAATAGAAGAACGGAAGTACCGAAAGGGTAGCTCAGAGAATCAACTGATGCCACTGCAGCGTCTCTGACCGAGAGGTCCTAGATTACACTCCCCACGGCGGCAGGATTTTCGACACTAGCTTTCCAGCTAGGTCGAATTCAATCGCTGTCTGGAGGGGAATTCTAGCGACCGGCTACTCTGATCGGTAGTTTTCCGTGGTTTCTCCGATCAACACCAGGCGAATGCCGGAGCAGTACCCTAACAAACGGGCCACGGACTGCGCGCGATCTTTCCTTCCTCTTCCTTGTCCTATCCTTCCCTTACACACACATTTACACTAACATGCATCTCGCCATCCAGCGTGGGAAGATCACCGCCATCTCCCGCGAAAAAAATCATGCACTACACTAACGGGACTAATGACCAAAGCAGTTGACGCGCCCGGAAACACGAAAAACCCGAACAATCAATCAATAAAGAACGGAAGTGTTGGACAATTCTGGAAATAAGTGAACAAAGGATAACCTGAACGAAAATGGAAGTTGTACTGGGACTGAAAAAAAAATGAATAAAAATTATGATTTAAAAAACTTCAAACAAATATCAAAATAAAATAGCATTGAAATAAAAAATAAATTTGAAGATAAGACAAGAGTTCCGATTCGTCAATATCGCGCAGGTATTCTTCAAGGAAGTTAATTATTTTCAGTATTAGATGACAATGAATAGATTAATTAGTAATGTACTAGACGAAACCTTGAGGTTACACTGTACGAAAGAAGCAGTTGTAGAAAAGGTACTACAAGAACATACTTCAAATGTACTATTCGAAAACAAAAAATTACCGAAATATTGTTTCATGTCGTTCAGTTCTTTTTCTCGAAGTCTATTGAAAAGAAGAAGTTTTAAAAATAAAATGTTTAACAATAGAAGAACTCTTCACTGTTAACACAGAATTAAACAAGTTTCTGAAAATGTCCTTGAAATTGTCATTGAAGATCTATGCATTTATGTTGTGGTGAACTACAGCAAGGAATCCTACTATTCACCTCATCTCAAAAACGTAATACGTAATGAAAATCATTGTTGTTTTCGAAAAGGAATCTATGTCTTTCATGCACATATGTCTGTTGGATATTCCGTCTATATAGTCACTAATCTTTGAATTTAAAAACACTCCCTTGTCTTCTAACCTAAAAACACTGGCTGTCTTCGCTTCGCTAATACAACCGCACTTGCTTGCCCGCGCTAAAACTACGAAGCGTCGATTGCTTTTGACGGATCGATTGCTCCTCGTAATAAGTCGACGTAATACACAAATGACGGCAGGTAAGCGTCCCTTGTGTTAATTTTAGTATACAGTGGGTGGCCGATTCAGACCGGACGGTTTGTGAGGTGTGTTTTCTCGGTTAAGGATCGAGATAGCGTTGGCACCGTCAGGGCAAAGGTTGTTGATGGAGAAGACAAAAGAGAGAGACGATCGCGAGTCGGCAGTTAAGATGTGCACATTTGTGAACATAGACTTTGTAAAGTTACAAAGTTAAAAAAAATATAGCTTTTTCATTTACGTCTAATGAAGACAATTTTTTCTTGTTTCCATTTCTTCCCAGAACCTTATTGAACTGAATGTTAATATTATAAAATCAGTTAATTAGAGCACGTTGTAACACATTTAGGACCAGCTATCTTTTATTTAAAGAAAAAACACGGAATCTAGTTAAGTAAAACGCTCAAACGTATTTCTAAAAGAAAACCCTTCGTATTTTAAATGCATAAATGTTAATTTTCCGGCCTCTGTAATAATGCGTTGTACTACCAGGCGACTCACGGAGAAGATCGTCAAATACGGAATGAATATTATGAATGTCTTTCTTCATCCTGTCCCATTAGATCTGCCTTTGACTGGTCGACAAATTCATGACAGGCTTAAATCTCTATATTACTCTTCATTACCAATTTAATTTTTCACATTGTGAAAGTGCTCATGTTCTAAGTAAAATGCTTGTATGCTCAGGCAGAAAATTTAATAAATGAAAAATCTATTCTAATATATATATAACACATACAAATATTATTAAACCTTTTGCAAGCAAAAAGCAGATGTTGATATAGATATTTATTATTTCTGCAGGAAGGTTTATGGAACCTGGTGGAAGAACACTACAATTTGCAAACATTACAGTTAGGAATATTAGTACATGGTAACTTCAAAATACAATGTAACAAGTAGTTTAATAATAATCGGTACTAACTTTCTTAACGTTCGCAATTCCTAATAAATACTTCCTAGGCACAGCAGAGATTGCCTCTCTTAATGGTTCTTGTTGAAGCATTTCTACACATTACAAGATCAAATCGTCAATTTGGGACTTGACGTGTCCCCTGTATTCTCCACAACATATACCAGACTTACAAGAGGTACAAATCGCATCAGTGTCTATGATCTTCAGTTTTTCCGTATCTTCAAGTAAATAAAATACTCCAATTTTGTCCATCTCGTTTGACAGAGTGAGCCGCCGCGTACCCTAACTACGTTCAACCGCTGCCCGCTGCGCCTCCCCCCACCCCGCAGCAGCCGCCGTAAGCCGCGCCTGACGTCTCATTCTTCATCTCCTCCCTTCCTTCCCCCCTCGGCGAAACACTCGCATTCTACTTTGCTCTCCACTTTTTCTCGCTCCCCGCGACGGCCTTTCTCCGCCACGCCGCCGCCGCCGCCAACAGCGGCAGCGCCGCTGCAGGCGCAGCCGGACTGTGGTCGCTGTCCGGAACAGAAGGGGACAAACATACCTTCCTCCAATAAAATAGAAGAACGACATAGAAAATAAAATTCGCGACTGTGGCTTCGTAAAGCGGATAGTTCGAGATTCTTTGAAAGTCCGAGAATTTTTTACCCAAGCTGACTAGCTGGGTTTTCGGTCGTCTGTGTATATTTCACCGATTAATTTCAGCCGCCAGTACAGTCACGGACAGTGGGCCACACAATGCAGATGTTTATTATTTTCGTGTTGTCTTATTTTATTATATAATGCAAGAAATGTAAATGTAATACTACTACAAGCATGCTTGACTCTGAAAAATAATTGCAGCATAAACAAAAATAATAAATAATAGTTGCATCCGCTAACAATCCGCATATTGTAAATTATTGTTTTAATAGTGAAAAGTACTGCATATTGGAATCTAACTTTAAATGGCGCCATCCCCAAGCGGTAAGGTTACAGCATTTCAGGTCAAATTGCGTGCGTGTGTAAACGTTACAATATTGATAAGGGTTGAGACTAATGAACAGAGAAAGAATGAATGCCTTATTTTACGTGGCGAGACTCAGGCCATGAGGCCTAGCTCTTCTGTCTGACCACGCTAATTTCGTTACGCTCCTTTCACCTACTAGGGAGAAAAATAGTATTGCTTGGGCGACGAAACAGGTGATTTGAATTTGGCTCAGAAGCTGCATTTAGGCTTGAGCAATTTTTACATGCAGAAAATCTACTAATATGGGACAGCCGGCTTTACTTCCCCTCCTAAGGAAGGCGTTCGACGGATTTTTTTGCCCTTAAAAACCCACGGATTCGATCGTGTTTGAATCCGCAAATTTTGGTATAAGAGCTCGATACGCTAACCGTTCCTCCATCGCCGCCGCTAGTAATAGAAACCGGGAGCGGTAGCTCAGTGCATCAACTGATGACACTGTAGCGCCTCTGACCGGGAGGTCCTAGGTTCGAGTTCTGACGGTGGCAGAATTTTCGACACTAGCTTTTCAGCTAGGTCGAATTCAGTCGCTGTTTGGAAGAGAATTCTGGCGGCCGGCTGCTCCGATCGGTACTTTTCCGTGGTTTCTCCGATCAACACCAGGCGAATGCGGGGCACTACCCTACCAAACGGGCCACGGATCGCGCGCGATTTCTCCTTCCCATCCCTTGTCCTTTCCTCTCCTTACACACACACTTACACTAACATGCACTACACTACACATATCCCGGGAGACCGGTCAGGAGCTTAGAGCTTGTCCCGGCTGGGGCGGTGCCACGCTGGTGGGAGAGCCGTGGTTGGAAACCCACTAGCCGACGGTAGGTCGGCGCCGGATCGCAATCCTGCGTGGAAAGATCACCGCCATCTCCCGAGAAAAAACATGCACTACACAACGGAACTAATGACCAGAGCAGTTGCGCGCCGGAAACACGAAAAATCAATAAATCAATCAATATAGTAATAGAATATCAAGTATTCAATAAAATTGTATAGAGATTCTGAGTTTTCTCATTTCTGAACACCCATGTTAGCAAGAAGTGGTACCAGAAGAGGTAAACCTACAAATGGATAGAAGGTTTTAATTTAGGGCATTTCAAAGGCTTCATTTGTAAATTTCGTCATAGAAACGTAATTCGTGTTCCCTAAGAGTCATGTGGCCTTGTTTTTAGAGCTTTGCACGCGTTGTTTGCCAGTAATGCTGTATGGTAAGGTATATTGTGAATTGTGTGCAACATATGTTTCGGTGTGCGTGAGCGCCTACATCTTCAAAATATCATATCCAAACTGAAAACTTCTATTTTTTCTAGTTGGCTGCCATGCGAGACCGTATGGTTCCGTAGGAAGATTTGATTTTTTTTAGTACGAAACTAAATGGTCTCAAGCGTTAGCTTTATTATATTTTATGATACTATTCGCCATTGGTCTTATAACTGTCTTAACAGTTGCAAAACGTTCCTGTAAGTCCATATGGACTCGTACGTTTTTGTAAATAAATTTAATTCTATGTAACATTATATGAGTATTGGAACAACTTTCAATGTTGTATCATATATTTAAAGTGCGTCATTTACCATTGGTGCGAAAAAAACAGTGCGGTACCGAGGTGTAGTGTAGGGAAAATGTGCTTGACAGTGAACGTGTTAAGTCAGTGCGGTCCTGCACTGATGAAGCAAACATTTAGGTAATCCCTTATCCAGCAGTGGCATACGCGCAGGATTTTTTGTCGCGTGATTCTTACAAACTGTTTATTTATATATTTCTTTGGCATGTTATATAGATATATGGAGAGTGGATAATATTGAGGAAATACAATTAGAAAGTAAGTAAGATGTGATAAGAGAAAATATCAATTTTATTATTTTAATATAATTGTCACCACTCCTGTCAGCTTATTGGATGTAAAGACGGTCGGAAGTATGTTCCGCAATCGTAAAGAAATCTAAGCTGTGACCATGTTACTGAGTAACATTCTTTGAACAAGTTTATTATTTTAATTAAAAATATGGATCGCAAAATCTTGAAATTATTATTAAAACTTCCGTGTATGGGCCTTCTGTAGAATAATGGGCACATAATGAGTAAAAGACTGTGTATGATACGATAAACAGGATATATAGTTTCTTATGTGCTTGAAATATAAAAAATAAAGTTTTTAAAGAATAGTTTTCTTATTAGTGCGTGTTGTTTCCTCCTGTAGAGGTTGCACAAATGAGAGCGTAGGCTTCTTCTGTCGGAGTCAGAAGGCACGTGCCTGTACGGAGACGCCGCGTTCTAGGCACAGGTGCCAACGTTTCGGCCGCCATTCTGCGACCTTCCTCAGGGCAAAGTGCGTGTTATTTCCTCTCTGTAGAGGTTGGACAAATGAGCGTAGGCTTCTTCTGTCGGAGTCAGTAGGTACGTGTCTGTCGGAAGACGCCGCGTTCTGAGGCACAGGTGCCAACGTTTCGGCCGCCATTCTGCGACCTTCTCAGGGCAAAGTGCGTGTTGTTTCCTCCTGTAGAGGTTGAACAAATTAGAGCGTAGGCTTCTTCTGTCGGAGTCAGTAGGTACGTGTCTGTCGGGGACGCCGCGACCTAGGCACAGGTGTCAACGTTTCGGCCGCCATTCTGCGACCTTCCTCAGGGCAAAATGCGTGTTGTTTCCTCCCTGTAGAGGTTGGACAAATGAGAGCGTAGGCTTCTTTGTCGGAGTCAGTAACTACTTGGCTGTCCTGGAGACGCCGCGTCCTGGGCACTGGTGTCAACAAGTTTCGGCTGCAATTCTACGCTACATGTCAACAACACTCATTTCGCCTTTTATTACTGTATTAGTGAGGTAGTTACTGACTAGAACACTAAGTAGTTGGTGAACTTCGTCGCGGAAGCCTATGCACTCTTGTTCGTAAGAGTTGCGTATACATTTTAATAAGGGTTCTTGGTAACTTACATGTACATCATTTGCATAGGAAAATATCAGCAATATTGATTCATGCAGCCCAATATTTTGTTTACTTTTTTATACATTTACTTATTTTTTATTAACATCGTGGTACACGTCCCGCAAAATGATGCTTTGGCGTACGCATACCGCATACTAATTTTTAACAATCTTACAAAATGTTGGCTCTCATTTTCAAATTCTAATAGGATTGGAAAACGAATAGTCACGAGCAGACGCCCGATCGGTTGTCCCATGTTTCAATTATTCACCGATGCCACCCTGTCACCGCCTACTTCACCGTTGCCATCGTCATCAACGTCAACATTGCTCCCGACTCAGACCCCGGCCATTCGCTGGCCACACTCCGGCCCCACCGTCCTTGCTCCTGGTCCCCAAGGCCTCAACCCCCCCACATTCCCCTTTTCCGCTCTACCCTCATCCTCCCCCACTACCGTCTAACATGCTCTCTTGTTGCCACTACCAGGGCATCGCGAGGGACGGCGCCAACGACTGGTTTTTGCCGCCCCACTGGCCGCGGCCGTGATTTATCAGCCTCTTAGCTTTGCTCTTTATTACGCGCCCCTTCTTCCGCCGCCCTCGCCCTGGGCTCCGCCCGGATGTGGGGCCAACGAAGACGCATTGGGAGGGGGCGGCCGGCGGCAAGCGACTCACGTACGATCAGAAACACCTCTCTATATTTCCGCTTGGTTTCGTTTCACTGTTCTTTTATTCTCAACTTCCCTTTCTTTCCTTTTCTTATTTTTCATTTCACTCCTCGTCTTTCTCACTCTATTCTATTTCTCATTTTGAGAATGCCAAATTTTCATTTTCCGTCAATTCTATTCTTCTTTTGGGTCATTTTTCCTTCTCCTCCACCCTTTCCCCTTCTCCACCGCTCTTTTCCCCTTCTCCTCCGCCTTCTTTCTCTTCTCCACCTTTTTTCCTTTTCGAAAATGCTGATTTTTTAGAAAATAAAAAAATTAAATATTTTCGGCGTCTTCTTACAAGATACAGTTTTTTTAAATGAAAATTGTTTATCAAAGACACATCTCCAAATAACACCACATTGAATTTTTGGAAAATATGGGTATTTTTTGAGTAATTTGGCGACAAACTAACTCGCCCGCTCCAAAAATCCTAAGCTCTGTGAACGTAATTATGGAATTATTTTGAGACAATTGGATTCTACGTAAGTTACAATGTATACATCATTTCATATTTCTTTGTCTCCTACATTCGATATTTGTTCTATACTTTTACAAATTAATCTCTTAGAAATAATTTAAAACCTATTCGAAATATATGAAATAAAAATTGCTAGCCTTCAGGGAATGTATTGGAACGCAACAACGTCATTTCGGGTTGAGATGTGTTAATTCGGAGGAAAATTAAGGTATAAATAGTACTAAATAACCATGACTAAACTCAAGAAAGTAGGTGATGTCAACACTAATATTGCTTCTGCATGTTTCGTATTTGTTTTGCCACAATAAGTTCCCGGGGTTCTTAAATGGAGAAATTACTTTTAGAAATAGTTTGTTATGGGGAGTAATTAAGTGTAGAAATGTATGATAGTATGCTATGCATTGTGCCAGATCAACAGAAAATCTTCACAAACCATGAACTCAGCTCTCCGCGTAACCATTTATATTATTTACTGACACATCAACGCTTGTTGATATTTCCTTTTCTTTCTTCCATCTTTTTTTTTTTAGGTTTTTGCTCTTGTTTTCTTCTTATTCTTGAGATAGAAAAAAATACTATGAAAAGAATGTAAATTCAATGTTTGGGATATGGTTATTTTATGCATAGACATTCAGGATTGTAACTTAAAACTTTAAGCATGCTCAGATATTTCAGAAAATTCCATCGAGTGTGTCGAATGCATCAATTAAAAAAGAAGTTGGATGAAATATTAAAAGAAAATTATCTTAACACATCATAATGTCAGTCAGTCATGTGTAATTAATTATTAAAGAAGTAAGAAGTAGTGTCCTCATAATTCGGTTATTGAACATTTAAAAAACGTTTTTCTTTAAGGATTTCTTTAGAGTAATTTGTAAATCAATAAGGCAAACGCTAAAATGAAAATTTCTGCAGAATTTCATTTACTCGAACGCAGTTACATAAATCTAAGTATTTGAGAATAAAGAGCCAAAAGTGAATAGAACGTAAAATATTGTAATGTTTTCTTATATATGATATGCACTTTCATTGCTAATTTCATTTTGGTTTTTTCATTTATCGTTCAAAATATCAAGTTGATACAAAAGCTATTCTAAGAATATTTTCGAAACATTATTAGTGTACAATTTGTATTATCTTCTCATTATTTTGTCGACTCTTTAGTAGACCACTAAAAACAATAAAAAAACAAAATAACAATAAAATAAAAACTACGTATTTAAACTCGAATATTTGCGCTAAGCGGGGAGATTTCCTTCATTTATTCCACCCTTCTCCAAATTTATGAATACTGCATGCAATAAAGGAGGATGCGTGCCGCCATACTTCGTTTATGGTATGGAAAGCTTCCTATATGCTATCTCTCAGTCGAGAAAATTTCATATTTGATCCAGCAACCATGGAATGGAGAAAAAAACTACATAACCCTTTTGAGAAAAAATTGTTATTGCTCAATGCAATATTCTCTGCCTTCACTTCAACTTCCCGTCGTTCTTGCAAAATTGCCACTTTCCTCGGCATAAACTTTCGATAGACCTGTTGAACAACGATTGAGCAGTAACCTCTTTGCTTTTGCGACACAAAAGAACTATTAATCCAATTTGGCGATCGCCTCTGCCGTGCATTCCCATTTCCCTGAACCAGTTGGCCGTACTCCAAACATCGTTAGCGAGCGCGGAGGTAAAGCTTTTCATAAAATTTCGTTTCCATCTATTCACCGCTTGAAAAAGAAATCTGCGAAGCGCATGGTCGGGAGTATGAACACGCGGAGCCATCCACAAAATACAGCTCTCGACAATGAAGCCGCAAGTGAACATCTGTCCGCGCACACCCATCCCGCAATGCCTTTCCAGAAGCCGTGGTTCTCTCCAAGGTCGGTGGAACCCGCCAGCCCTCGTTCTTGGCCGTAAAATTAGGGCGATTCCGGGGGAACTGTAAAACATAATGAAAAATATGAATACGTAATCATACTGCGGGGGTTTTCGCTTAACCAGCGGGGCGTTCAGCGGTCGGAAAACAAAATTCCGTGTTGTTTTCCCGGAGGCGCGTCCTCACTAAATGAGGCCGGCGCTGATTACGGGCGCGGAGGAGGCGGAGGGGATACAGGGGGCGGCAGTGAAGTCTGCGCATGCGAAAGACAGTCGGGTAGAAATGGCGGCGGCGCCGGAGGAGCACATAAATAGATGGCAAGAACAGAGACAGAGAAGTAAAAAGACAGGAAGACGAAATAAGAAAAGGAAAGAAAGGAAGGCAGGCAGAAACCGACAGGGATTGGAAAAGGCGGAGGCATGGACGATGATGGATAGAACGAGGGGGACTGAAACAAGGCCGCGCTCGTGACTGTGATGTGGATGGAGGTTGGAGATGCAGCAGACTTGATAATCTTCATGGATAGGAAAGTGAAGGTGAAGGAGATGGTAGGGGAATGATGTGACGTAGGCTGTATGAGGAAAGAAATGCATTAAGAAAAAATACTCAGGACAAGAGAGTAGAATATGGTTAGAGATTAGACCAGGAATATGTTGAGAGAGTAAAACGACACAGTGAATTAGAGGGATAAGATTTGCCATATGACATCACAGTGGCTACAGACCCGTAAAACTATACGTAGAATTCCGACAATTTCAGAGATGTGGTGCATCGAGTGAGTACATCATTGCTCGACGGTGCGCTCCTTTAACGACGAATGAGTTGTGAGCAACGGCGACAGCAACTGTGATGGCGCTGGGGACGGGGACGGCGACGGGGACGGCGACGGGGACGGCGACGGGGACGGCGACGGGGACGGCGACGGCGACGGCGACGGGGACGGGGACGGCGACGGGGACGGCGACGGGGACGGGGACGGCGACGGCGGGGACGGCGACAAGGCGGCGACGCGTCGCCTCCGTCACGACAAAGGCAGCGACGTAGTTGGCGACAGGGACGGCATCGGAATATGACGAAAAGGGTGACATCAGATCTGGCGACGGGGAAGGGGGCTGGAACAGCAACAAGGGCCGCGATGGGGACGGCGAGGACGAAACTACGCATCGAAGCGATGGCGGGCGCTCTAGCCTCTCCTGCCGTCTCCTCGCCAGCCCAGCTCGCTGCCTCCCCGAAGCTAATCTTCCGCCGTCATGAGCCGCGTCCCTAATTACCCGCGCGCCGCCGGTTCAAGCCCCGGCGAAGCCTCCGGCCCGTGCTGGCCCGTGCCGCCGCGGTCCGCGCTACTACAATTACGTCGCATTGTGTTGCAGCTTTTTCATATGCGAGTCGAGTGTACGACTAATGAGCACCCCGCGTCCTGTAAAATGTTTTTTTTCCTGAGCGAGGACGCGAACGCGGGAGTGCGAGTGACTGGGCGGGGGCACGGGCAGTGTCAGAGGTAAAGTGGGGAGAGTGGAAGGGGTCGAAGGGGGGAGACAGAATGGAGCGGGTGAAGCGGATAGGTCATGGAGAGATAGGGTAGATCGGGCGATGTGGAGTGGGAGGGCGGCAAGTGAGGAGGGGGGAGAAGTCAGGCGAGGTAAGGTGTGATGAGATGGGGTGATGTGGGGCGATGTGGGGTGATGTGGAGAGATGCGGGACGAGGTGAGGTGTGGTGGGGTGATGTGCGGTGCGAGATGTTGAGAGACGTGAGGAGACGTGGGTACACTTGGGGATATGCGGGACGAAGTGAGGTGAGGTGGGGGCGATGGGACATACGTGAGATGAGGTGGGGCAGAGGAAGGCAGGGTGGGGAGCTATGGAGCGAAGTGTGGTGAGGTGGGTTGCAGGGGGTCGAGGCGAGGAGAGAAAGAACGCACCGGCAGGGGAGAAGGGCAGTGAGCGTTCCGCATCGCTCCTCGTTTCCTGCCTGGGACTCCCCCTCGCCCCCGCCCCGCCACCCGCCCCGCCCGCTTCTCTCAAGGATCATTACGGCTCGTCTGCTTCACCTCCACCTCCCTCCGCAACGCTCCTGCACAGTGCTCTCGAACGCAGCACACCGCCTCGTGTTTTCACTTCTTGCGTCGCAGCAGACAGTTGCGGATTCGAGCCTCCATTGTAGTCTCCTTCATTATTTTATCTGAAAGTATGAGTGCGATTTTATGAAATTACGAATATATGAGTGCGGTATTATGAAAATGATCTTAATGATATTTCATTCTAATTTCATATTGATCAAACTCTGAAATCTGCCCTCTCCATTGTAGTTTACCATAAACACAATCATGTAGCATCGTAGATGCCTCTCCTTTTTTATTTGTTGGAGGGTTACTTAGTAATATAATATAGATTTTTACTTATTTTTAACAATTAGACTGTTACTTTGTCAAGAGTTATACATATTATGTAATTGTGTTTTCCTTTTCGGTATACAACTGTTCACATTACGTTATCTTGGAAATTATTTTTCTAATAGATAGCCATATCAAGAATACTTTACAATACTATAGTTATATCTGCTGGCACATATTATACCTACACAAAGGTATCTTAACGAATATTTCTTCTCGTCAGAATTCAGCTCCAAATGTTATTTACTGTGGCAGTTTCTCAAAATATGTAAATATAAAGATTGCATAAAGAATGCACACATTACCGGAGTCTTATTGTTGGAGGACGTTACGAAAGAAAGAAATGTCCTTCAAATATAATCCAGTTTTGGTTGAATATTCGTCTACTGAAAACAAATATGTCAAAAGGTTCGTAAAATAAATCATTTCTATTCAAATTTCATTTTCGAATATATTGAATGCTCTGTATCTAGCACCATATCTCTTAATACTTCATTTTTGAAATGTAATTCAAGTACAAGTAGAATGGTTATATTTATTGAAGTTATAAGGCCAATAAACAAAAAATAACGGATGTGGTCGAAGATAATAAATCGACCCGACAGCCTCAATTTCTAACCAGGCAAAGTTTATAACCAACGGAGTCTGTTTTTGTGTTATTGGCTGTGTGTCGTTCAATACTTTTCGTAATACCAAGAAAAGACCCAATACCAAGAAAAATCATAAAAACAAGAAATACCATTTCTTGGAATACCTGAAATACTAATACACTGTGCATTTTTCATTGTTCTCTTGTGTCAGACAATGTCTTGCTGACATTGACATAACATTGACATCTTGATGTGAAAAGTGCATCATACATCGGCTGTTAAGATAAGCTTTTCGTTGCTTTGTTTAGTTGCGTTAAGTCGATATTAGTTCAGTACAATATTAAAAAAATACTTAATTGTAATAAATAAAAATAAAAAAATTGCACGCAATGATTAACTCACCCACGTAGTAGAAAAAGTTTGCAGGAATGATCCCGTAAGAGAGAAACTCACCTGCAAAACAAAAATTATATTTATTAAACATCACAAAATAATGAAAAGTGAAATTATTATAAAAATGCAATTTAAAATGTTATTTTTATTTACAAATTTAATTTAAATCATCAATTTTTGAGTATTCAAAAGTTTAGAAAATGATGAAATATTAGAGAACTAAAATATTAATTGTTAAAGTAAACTGTGGATTTATGAATAGAGATTTTAGAGTAGTTGTATTTTTTAACGTTTTTCTGTAAAGTAATTCTGTAAATGTAGTGTTCTCATTTAGGACACAATTTCTGTTGGTGTGTGTTGTGCGTATTTAATGTTTTTAAATTTTGTGGCTCATTATGTTAGTGCCATCATTGTAAGATGATTGAAGGAAGGTATATTTTTGTATTTTGGTTGAAGGAGGGCTTTTTAATTTTTTTTCCCCTTCCTTCTGGGTCATGCACTGAAGTTCAATAATTTATTTATTACGTTATGTAGAATTATAGAATCTAGCCAAACGGAGGATAGTAATGTGAGTGTGTATGACGTTGGGATATCGCTCTAAGCCCAAAACGTCTCATCTCACAATAAAGGTAGATGCAGGTCACACATTTTAATTCAATTCCATGATTTTTGTTATAGTTATAGGTTATTTCACGAATCCTATCAAAGGTTTCATTTAAAAAGCGTGTAAGGCGCTTCGAACCCAATATGTAAAAATAGTTCTGCCTACGCTGCCCTCTCCCAGAAGCCTTGTTTTCTTCTCGCTCACTCGACCTGCTCTTTCACCACAAAAGAGTTTTTGAAGCATGCGTGTCATACAGATCGTTTGAATAACCTTTCATAGACATACGCATGTGCCTAGGAGGTACATAGGACACTTTTATGGAGGGACGTCACAAGAGAATAAGATACTCGGGGGGCAACAGATGAATATTGCGCTGAGTCCCTCTTTATTGTTTCTTTGAACATTACTCTCTGTTTTTATTTCCTTGTATGTGTAAAACAGAGAAAATTATGTAATTCTGTAAATATTTGAGGTTGATGTTTTTACTAACATACTCATTTTGATGATATTTGTTCTCAAAGGATTACTTTTCAAAAGTATATCTATCCGTCCGTCCGTGAACAACTGTAGCGCCGAAACAGTTTAGAGCATTTTATCAAAGAGAAAACACCCTCATCACTCTGAATATTTTAAACTATCGCAATTTGTGGACATAGAGGTTAAATTAAAATGCGGACATGTACCCTTTACTCATAGGGCAAGCAATTAAAACAAAACATGTGGAGCCACTTTTGAGATTGGACAAAATGACATTAGAGCTGATGTAAAGTCAATCAAAAATATTCTAAAGCGAATTTCCAAAGGCAAACTCAAAATATCCTTTGGAAATTTGCAGAACTTGGAGGTCGGCCAGAGTGATCGGGGAAGACCCTAAGAAGGATTTAGTGTTTATTCATAGACGAACAATCGGTCAGATAGTCAATCATACGTCAAACAGGCAAACAATCAGTTAATGAGTCAGACAGTTTTGCCATAGACAAATTTTATGGAATCAAGGACCCACAAAACGTGGATTCTGACTTCACATCGTATTATGAAAAGAAATTTACTATACGTAGGAGCAACAATTATTTTTTTGTATTAGAAATCTACGATCTGAATTATTCTCTCAAAAAATAGCAACTTTCAATACAGCATTAGAATAATTTCTTTTGACTTCGTATCAAGTGTGTGAGGAAGTAACAATATAATAAAGGAAACACGTGAACTTCAACAATCGTCATAGAAGTTCAATTTTCACGTATAATAGAATGTCATACAGAAATTTAGTGATTATTTGTCCTCCTTTCACGCAGTTTTCTCCTCAACAGTGGCACTGTCCCTATCGATACGGTAGTTTAGTTCAGCGTCTCTATATGAAATGTGCTCTTGTGGTATCTAACACCATAATATTAGATATAGAAGTGAATACATCAGGCTGAATTAACAAGTACTTGTGTATAAAGTCATCCGTGTATAAAACCATCACGTCCATTCCCCCACGTCTCATTCCTCGTCTCCATTGCTATCGCCTCCGTTGCCTCCGCCATCGATTCCGCCACCCCAGCGCTACCACACCCCCGCCTCCGCCACGGCCTCCATTGCCCCCCCCCGCTCCCCACCGCCTCCGCCTCCGCCCGTCCGCTGTCCCTCAGCTGCCGCCTCCACCCCCGCCCACGCCACCGCCTCCACAGCCGCCTCCGCGCGGCGACTCATTGGAATGCGGCTGGCGACGCCGCTTGACAGTTCTCTCGCGCCGCGGCACGGGCGAAGCGTGGGCGCTGGCGGGGAGGGCGGGGAAGGGGCGGGGTCCGCCGGTGCGGAGGCGGTGACGGCGAGCACCGACTCCACGAAGAAAACGGTAGCTCTACTCTATAGCGAGGACGGCGAACGCAGAAAAGAGAACGAAGCCGACGTAGGAGGTTTTGAAAGATGTGCTAGTAGCTCGGCACAAAACGAGCTGGCCTTTTGAGAAGCGAAATATCCGCTGGAAGTATCCTCTTGTTTGGATCATGGATTGTGGTTGTAAAAACTGAAAAATGCAATGCAAATTTCTCCATGTAATGGACGCGAGGCACAGAGAAATAAAGTGAAGACTAACAAGAGTAAAGCGTCACAATATTACGGCAGTAAAAGCCACAATAACTTGAGCAGCATTAAACCCATTAAATTAGGATGTCACATATGGTACGCTAAAAGTATCGATTAGAAAATGTTCATGAAAAGAAAAGATGATTGAAGAAATCTTCTATACAAAAATTATAGGTAGAATTCGTAGGTACGGTTAAGAGAATTCTATGAGTATCCACTCTAGAACTTCCAAATTAACATAAGTGGTGACTACAACGAATCCTTGTCGATGAATTTTAAATTATTGAATATTAATAGTTAAGTCTTAAGAAACTATCCTTGCCACAAAATGAAGGGAATTTATCTCGAATGCAATTTATGTAATTAGCTTTGTGATTTCTGATTATACATGAAGCTATAACCTTATAGATTGCCTACAATTTCTGCAGAAAATTGTTCAAGACAATACAGAATGCACTGAAGAGCTTTAAGACATCACCGCGACGACATACTCTCCCTTGCTTCCGTCTGCGATCCCAACCAACCCTTTCTCGATCTCACCCTTGCATGTGGTCTTCAACTCCCCTTCTTTCGTGCTCTCATCTATCGTATCTGCTGAATCCACTCACATCAGCTTCAATCCTTCATTCGCTTTCTTTCTCTGCCAGGCACCACTTTTTTTTTCCGTTCCTACTTTTTTGCATGCTCCCTGAATCCACCGTCTACATTCAACGAAAATGTTTCTTAATCCCTACCATGTGTCTAGTGACTCAGTTCCCACATTCACCGTTGGCTACCGTTAACGCCCACACTCGAACCGTCTTAGGTGGCTAAAGACACCAAGTAAGGTCACAGCAACGCCTCTGACCGGGAGGTCCTAGGGTTGGAGTTCTGATGGGGGAAGGATTTTGGAGACTAGCTAGGTTGAATGCAGCCGCTGACTGAAGGAGAATTCTAGCGACCACCTGTTCTTATCGATAGTTTTGCACTGTTTCTTCAATCAATACCAGGTGAATTTCGAAGCAGCACCCTAAAAACGGGCAACGGGCACGATCTTTGTTTCCTCTTCCTTGACCTAATTCCATCCCCTTCTTACACGCACATTCACTTCCGCGCAGTACACGATCAACCATGTCGGAAGAACAGTCAAGCCTGTCCCACTGGGGCATTGCTCTGATGGTGGTAGATATCAGTTTGAGGCAAACCTTGCAAGCCGACGGATGAGTTTGTTAATTATTTATTTTACGTGACTATGCTTCTGCACGGGATATTGCCATCTACCGGGCCAAGATCACTACCACCTCCTACCAGGAGCGGTAGCTCAGTGCATCAACTGATGTCACCGCAGCGCCTCTGACCGGGAGGTGTTCATCCTGACGGCGGAAGGATTTTCGACACTAGCTTTTCAGCTAGGTCGAATTCAGTCGTGTCTGGAGAAAATTCTAAACTGATGTCACCGCAGCGCTTCTGCCAGTACCCTACGAAACGGGCCACGGACCGCGAGCGATCTGTCCTATCCTCTCCCTTACACGCACACTTACACCAACATGCACCACACTACACATACTCCAGGAGACCGGTCGGGGCTTAGAGCTTGTCCGGCTGGGGCGGTGCCCGCTGGTGGGAGAGTCCTGGTTAGGGAAACTCCACTAACCGACGGTAGGTCGCGCCGGATCCGCCATCCAGCGGGGAAAGATCACCGCGCATATCCCGAGAAAAGAAGCATACACTACACTAAGGGACTAATGGCCAAAGCAGTTGACGCGTCCGGAAACACGAAATAATCAATCGATCAATCAAACTACCACCTCCTGCAATTAGAAACATAATACACACGCGAGAATAATAACCTTAGCAATTGACAGGACCGGAACAACTAAAATTAGTCCACCTGCGTCCAAACGCTTACTACACGCTCCACGTGCGCGTACGCCTCGCTCACTGGCACAGACAAGCTTGCAACTCCCTCTCCTCCCCAACTGCTTCACAGGCCCAGCCCCAGTCGGCGCCTGTTACCCGTCTCCATTGATTGATTAATTGTAAGTGATTCCGAACGCGTCAACTACTAGGGTCAGAATCCCCGTGAGTGTAGTGCATGTTTCGCTCAGGAGGTAGCGGTTGTCTTCCCCCGCTGGCTGGCAAGATCCGGCGACAACCTACCGTTAGCTAGAGGGGTTTCCCCAACTAGATACCTCCCATCAGCGTGACATCGTCTCAACCGTGGCAGGCTTCAAGCTCCCGACCGATCTCCCTGCATGTGTGGTAGTGTAGTGCATATTCGTGTGTGTGTAAGCGGAGAGGATAGGACAGAGGAAATGTAGGAAAGATAGCGTGCGGTCCTTCGCCCGTTTGTTAGAGTACTGCTTCGGCATTCGCCTGGTGTTGTTTGGAAAAAACACGGAAAACTAACGACCAAAGCAGGCGGCCACTAGAATTCTCCACCAGACAAAAGACTGAAATCGACCTAGCTGACAAGCTAGTGTCGAAAATCCTGCCACCGTCGGGTCTCTAATCTAGGATCTCCCGGGGACTGCAATCCGCCTCCACTCCCATTTCCGTTGCCATCCCGACCCCTTCTGTCAACTTCTTCCCGACTTCTTCCCCATCCCCGCCGCTCGTCTAACCCCTTTCCCGTAGCTACTACCGCACATCCCTCGAGTCCCCGCGCCCGCTCATTCCCCACCCCCGCCGCCATCCATTCTCCGACCTCGATCTCTATTCCTTCCCCGTTTCCACCACCATCGTCAACCCTTCCGTCAGATCCCACCTCGTGCCCTCGCGACCTCACCTCACTCGCGCGCGAGATATGACGGCCGCGGACGTAATGAAGTTGTCTGGCGCGCTCGTCGACCACCTGCTTCAGCTAAATGGAGACCCCCCCACGCAGTGACACGACTTCCATTGGCGTAGGCTCTTTCACAGACTCTGTCACGGCCCGCGTACGAGTCTCAACACGCCACATTCCCTGAGAGTGTGTCACATTTTTAACTAAAATGTCCGTCAGCAACTTCTGTATTATGAATTCGACAGAAATCACAGTTTTTGAGAACAAAGAAAACACGAAAAGCGTGTTAATAGATTAGAGGAGGAAATACACAAAGCATAGTTAACGAGCTGTTGTGTTTGGCAACAATAATATTTAATGCTTATAATAAATGTATACTGAGAAGTTTCACGTTAACACGGTTTTCATCAACACGGATGGTATATTAAAATTAGCTTCAGAAGCCACTCGAGTTTTTACTGTTCTATCTCCAAAAAAGTCGATAGGATGGCGTTATTTTACGTGAAATGAAGTCACACTTTTATAGACCAAAAGGTCGTCAGATAATGGTCGGTAACTCTACGATCCCCAAAGGAAGCATAGCCCCCCGGCATTCGATAACGAGAAGCCACTTTCGCCGAGTTTATTGCTTATATCTGGAAGATTCTCCAGGAACCGTGTGCAGCGGTCCTCCAAATACCACCTCCACCTTATCGTACGCCAACAAATCACCAATATGCGCAGTGGCTCCCTCCTCCTCCGGACGCCCCAGGGACGAGATAGGATTGGCTGGCGGGCGCTCGCGGTTTACGAGATAGCGCGTCCGGCGCCGCTGCGTAGAGCGAGACCTGCGCTGCCCGCCCCGCGCCCCGCCCCCCCGCCCCGCCCCGCCCCGCCCCGCCCCGCGCCCCGTCCCACCCGCCCGCCCTGCCCGCCCCACCCCGCCCGCACCGCACCGCCCGCACCGCACCACCCGCACCGCCCGCACTGCCGCACCGCCCCGCACCGCACCGCACCGCCCGCACGCACCGCCCTGCCCACCCGCCACCCCACACCCGCCACGCCCCGCCACGCCCCGCCCCCACCCTTCTTATTTCGAAGTCTCTGTCGGGCAAGCAGACGGGGACAAGGCAGAGTGACGTACGGGAGATTCGGATGCGGCACCTGCCGTTGAATCACTTAAAAGAGAGTGGATAAGTGGGAGAATAGTAATGGAGTGGGGATGATTATAGTGATGGAATGGCCATAGCGTTGTTCTCGTAATAAAATGGTCGTATTTTAGTCATAGTGTAAACGCAGAGTGAACATGGAGCGGTTATGGAGCGGGCGAGCAATGGTCAAGAATTGTCCATGAAGTGGTATTTGACTGGCCATGAAGTGGTGAAGGAGGCAGGAAGTGGTCATGAAGTGGTCAGAGAGTGGTTGTTTATGAGTGATGGAAAAGATGCAGAGGTTATTGACGGCAGGAAATGGAGGGGCGATAAATTAGCAATGGAATGGAAATAGAATAGCGATGGGATTGCAATGGAGGAAAGATGGAGAGACTAGGTTAGTAATGGCTGATAAAATGGTGGCGAGGATGAAATGGGGTGGTGAAATGCTGTGATAGAGGTCGTGGAAATTAATAGTCGGTAATAAGTTAATAGTGGGTAATGTTTATGATGTTCACAGAGATAATAGAGTACAGAAACAGAG
Source organism: Teleogryllus oceanicus (assembly GCA_964035755.1). Lineage (NCBI taxonomy): Eukaryota > Metazoa > Arthropoda > Insecta > Orthoptera > Gryllidae > Teleogryllus > Teleogryllus oceanicus. The sequence goes on along the minus strand of CAXIVR010000005.1, from coordinate 126,502,354 downwards.
TACAAATTTACTTTCCGAAGCAGTAAGAAGAAAATAGAATGGGAGTCTCTAAAAAACAGGAGTGTTAAGACACGATTCTGTGCCCTGTACAAAGCGTAAACCGATTATCCAGCTTGAAATAATACCTACATCCAACTCGGTAGGCCATCGTATCTTAGTAGAGGGATCACAAGCACAAAATTCAGTTTAGGCCACAGAGAACAGATGTTGGAAAATGTTCCTTTACAAATAGAACAATAAAGGAATTGAATAAATTGGCTGCGACAGCCTTGAAACCCTTTTCTGTCGATGTTCAAAAATTTAAATATAAATTATATTCGTAAACTTTATTGAGTCAGTAAGTTAGGCTTATTATAATATATTATTATTGTTGTTATTTTTATTACTATTATTGTTAATATGGTGATAAGTACTCTTAAATGCGTTGCTTTACTAAATATATAATTCTATTTAAAGTAGTGTTTATTGAAGTGTGGTGATGTGTTGTGAAGTGTAGTGCAATATAGTGAAAGAGAATGATGTGCAGTGTAATTAAGAACTCGTGTATTTAATAGTTTAAAATAGCTGTGGTCAGCCATAAAATTAATGCTATTATTGTTAATATTGCTCTTATGTTTGTCTTAAAATAATTTAGTTATATTGTATTAATATTCCTAATTTTAATTGTAAATTGTAGTGTTCTGCCACAGCTTCTACTAACCTACCTGCAAAAATAATAAATATCTATCTTTAACGATAAGTGTAATGTCAATTATTATGAATAGTAACGGTGATCCAGCTAGAGACAAGGCCATTTTGGTGGAGGACTTGAAGATGGCGGGTTGGCGATAATGTTGGAAATTGTAGAGGTATAAGCCAACTCTACAGAGAGACATGTGATAGACACTAAGCAAATGAGGAGATAATACGAGTTCTAAGTAATCATAGAATTAAAGCGTTAAATCTAGCTACTGATGTATACAACCATATTTTCAAAAGAATTCAGGTCCTGAAAATACTACAGGTAATAATTGTTATGGTGCCAGGACAGAAGCAAAAATAAGTAACCAGGAAAAGTCATTTTAGCAAGAGATTTCGAGTTAATATTGCATCAATTTTAACCATGAAACGACAGTGGCTAAGCAATGTCATCAAATTATTAAGGCTACCCAATCTGGGCATCAGTGCATATTCATATATTTAAATATATATTCAGAACTGAGATATTTTGAAGTTGGGTTTCGGATTCACTGTGGTTGAAGTTACTGTAATTAGTAGCATGTGATGTGCGAGGAAGATATAATTGAATACAAATTTGGCATTAGAGATAACGGAGCGACCATAGAGCGCATCCAGTGAGGACATAAGCGCTTAGGAAGCAATTCCAGGAGCTGCAGGGGAGCTGAGGACCTTCCGGACGTGTCGAGTGCTTGGGGCGCTATAAGAAATATTACGCACTTCGTCGTGGCGCTCTCGCGCTACTTCGAGAGGTCGAGTTATGAAACCGATAACGTCTCTGGCAAACTCCAAGGCGACAACGCGAAACCGCAGAGCAGGTTCGAGTATCGAGGAGTATCGATTGTTCTGCCCCAGGCTCATAGTTGCCACGCACCTCTCTGGTTCTCCTACCTCTTCCAGCGACTGCAGGCTGTTCCACTGTCAATTACATTCGAACTGGTTTTCAGTATTCTTTCTTCAATCGAGATTCGCCAAACTGCGAATTTTGATGCCTCCCTTCTTTTGGTTTTATTCTTCCCATTTCACTGTTTTCCTCGGCCTCTCTCCTCCCACACACTTTCACACTCCGAGTATCTCTTTCTTTCTTTCTTTCTTTCTTTCTTTCTTTCTTTTCCTTCCTTCTTTCTTTCTTTCTTCCTTTCCTTTCCTTTCTTTCTTTCTTTTCTTCCTTTCTTTCTTTTTCTTTCTTTATTTATTTATTTCTCTCACACACACTCATACACACTCATTCACACATGCACACACACTCGTTCCTACACTAACTCACTCACACATGCACATACACAATAATTATAAGATGAGAATAATTGTCTATATCATTAATTCTCTTTTATTAGTTCCTGGTTTTGAAGCAATCAAGTATAAAATACTGCCTAACATATAGTTGGTTTATTTTAGTTTTCAGAATATCTTACAACGCTTTCGATGGTTCCTTGACATCTTCGTGTTAACTTCCTTTTCTACTGGCTTTCCCTTAATATATGTACACTTCTCGACAAACATGTGACGCTGTTATACCAATTCAAACTATTTTAATTCACCTCTAAATGCACTTACAGTATTTGCAGTGTAAATTTCACTTTCACAACACAACTTACGTTCACGGCATACAACTTGGCTTACGCTCTCTCGAAAAATGTACGTTAAAAATAAAAATATATACGTTAAAACTTTGTTACCAATATGTATTGCATTATCTACTAGTTACTCGGGAGACGCCACTCGGGCCTGGAAATGAATTTCGCCCTGAGGAAGGTCGCAGTATGACGATGCCATCTGTTCCTCGGACGCGGGGTCTCCCGGTCAGCCAAGTACGTAGATACTCTGGCCGAGGTATTATACGCTTTTATGTATCACATTTCCCTCGCTAACTTCTCAATTCCAACTTTTATTGCAATATTAATTTTTTTTAAACTATTTATCAATTATTCTACCCATTAGTCTCAAACGTTTTCAACATACATTCATCTTTATAACTTCTGCCATCCATCTCCTACATTTCATTGAAGCCTAATTCGTTATTAGATCAACCGAGATTATTGTTTACAGTAAAAATTGTCTTACTAGCCTACAGTCAAAACTGCTGTCAAAGGTGATAAAGAGAAAGAAAGAATTTGAAATAAAAGAACTACTAACCGGCAGCGCCTGCTCAGAGAAGGCGGGGTGCGCTACGTGAATGGCATGGAGATCTCCCCCTCGCAAAGATGCCCGCCGGGCTAGAGCCCAGATTTGTAAATATACGGCCCCTCGGTTCGAACCTACTTCGGCGTGCTTGCCTCCGTCCCCGCCGCGTCGCAACGGCTCCAAACTTTCTTTTTTATATGTTTACGAACTGAACAAAGACGATAATGAAACTGCATATCCGCGAAACTGAAGGAAGAAAAGAAATCGCGAATCGATTCCCGAGAAACTTTGGTCGTGTTCGTCCTCCCTCCCCACTTTCCTCGCTTTCTCGAAATCTACTTCTCTCTCACGCTGGGCGTCGCTATCGGGCGAGCGTCGTCGTCGGGAGAAGGGAAGCACGTTTGCCTTTCATGCCGCGAGTTGTTCTATGATCACCTCTCCCGTCACCACCACCCATCACCACTTCCACCTTCAACGTCACTTTCACAACCATCACCATTCACCGATATCAACTCACCGTTTCCACCGAAAGCGCCGTCTCAATCGACGCCGCCGTCCCTGATTGATTGATTGGTTAGTGATTCTGGAAGCGTAAATTGCTAAGGTCATTAGACCCGTAAGAGTAGTTCATTTTTATTGCAGAAGGTAGCGGTGATATTGTCCCGCTAGATAATGAGATCCGGAGTCAACTTATTCGTTGGTTTCTGGGTTTTCTCAACCAGATATCTTCCATCAGAAGGGCACGCCCCAGCCGAGACAAAATCTAAGTTCCGGACAGGTCTCCCGTCATGTGTGGTAGTGAAGTGCAAACAAGTGTGTATATAAGTAAGGGGTGAAGACAGGACAAGGAAGAGTAAGAATAGATCGCGCGCGGTCCGTGGCCCGTTTGTTAAAATACTGCCCAGACATTCGCCTAATGTTGATCGACGAAACCACAGAAACTACCGATCAGAGCAGCCGGTCTCTAGAATTCTCCGCTAGACAGAGATAGAACTCGACCTAGCTACGTAGCTAATGTCGAAAATTCGCAACCGTTGCCATCGATGCCACCGTCGCCATAGACGCTACCGACTAGTACAGAAAACTTTCAAAGCCGCTGTACAATTACAAGCAATTTCAACGCCACCTACACTGACAACTACCAACCCTAGGACACTTCCAACGCAAACCCCCCTCCCCGTTGCACTATCATCCTCGGGCGTGATGGGTTCTACCAGCTCTCCCGATCTCAACATTCGTGATACTCAAACCAGACATTTACCTACCATTAGCTCCAAAACCATTCATCATTAATAGTCATCGTTACCACAGTTCCGCCCACAGCCAGTGCCATCGCCATCTCCTCCGTTGTCATTCCTTCACCACCAAGCGACACTCGCGCCCTCTCAGCCAGAGCTCCTCTGCCGAGAAGGCCTGAGGCAGACTGATTGGAGGGGTGAGAAACGGGAGGGCGGAGGCGCGAAGGCGGGCGACGGCTGACGGCACCGGGCGCCGCCCCCCCTCCATTTCCCGGCCCCTCGCGTCGTCTTCCGAGCCATTGCGCCGGAGAGACGCCTCTTCGAGCCAGATATTGCGCGCCGCGGGATTCCCGCTTCCCCCCGCCTCCGTGTTGCCCGCCCCGCCCGCCACGCCCCGCGCCGAGGTCGCAACTGGCAGCGGAGGTTGCGAGCGATGGGACGCGACGGAGACGAGGTTGCGACCGTCGGAGAGGAGCGGAATGGCGTTGACTGCGGCGTAAGAGATAGGTAGTGAGGAGGAGGGAAGGATAGTTGACGCTTCTTCGCTCTTTTGGGCAATGTTTCACAATTAAAGAGGTGAAAGAGAAACCTCTCTCTCAGAACAAACAATTAAAATGCGACATCGGTGGCTTTAAGGAATTACAAAGCAGCGCATTGAAGAGCAAAAGAACAAGCTGTGTGGACAGGAAGATGACGAAAATATATTTTCATGTGTACCATAGTAGTACAGAGAGACAGAAACAGAATTATAAAATGAAAGTGAAGTGAAAAAAAGTGGGGCTTCCATGGTGTAACGGTATCGGGCTGTTATACACAAGTTTGCGGGTTCTAACCCGCTCGAAGCTATGTATTTTAAAGGGAGAAAAATCATTCGTACTCCTTCGGTGGAGGAGTAAAGCCGTCGGTCCCATGTTGTAGATTTTCAGCATGAAAAAGTTCCTCAAGCCTAAACGAAGCCTCTGAGAAAATTTACAAAATTTCCAGTTTCTTGCCCCAGTGATACCTCATTTCTCTGCCAGACGGTGAAAGGAGCGCAGCGGAATTTCAGGCGGAAGAGTAGGCCTGATGTCCTGAGCCTCACGACGTAAAAAGGGCATGAATTGAATTGAATACAAAGAAAGACAAAAAATAAACGGAGAGAGAGAATAGCGTATAGAAGCAAAGAGAGAAGAAGACAAACTGAAAACGTGTAGTGAAGGGACATAGGTTGAAATGTAGAAGTAAATGTAGTGATGTTCTACAAGCGTTAACTATATAAATGTGAACTAAGCAAACCGCGATCGATTGATTGATTTTTTCGTGTTTCCGGGCGCGTCAACTGCTTCGGTCATTAGTCCTGTTAATGTAGTGCATGTCTTGTTTCTCGGGAAATGACGGTGATCTTCCCCTGCTGAATGGCGGGATCCGGCGCCGACCTACCGTCGGCTAGTAGAGTTTCCCTAACCAGGACTCTCCCAACTACGGGCACCGCCCCAGTTGGGACAAGCTCTAAGCTCCCGACCGGTCTCCCGGAATATGTGTTAGTGTGTGTGTGTAAGGGGAGAGGATAGGACAAGGAAGAGGAAGAAAATATGCGCGCGGTCTGTGGCCCGTTTGTTAAGGTACTGCTCCGGTATTCGCCTGGTGTTGATCGGAGAAACCACGGAAAACTACCGATCAGAGCAGCCGGCCGCTAGAATTCTCCTCGAGGCAGCAGCTGAATTCGACCTAGGTGAAAAGCTAGTGTCGAAAATCCTGCCGCCATCAGGACTCGAACCTAGGACCTCCCAGTTAGAGGCGCTGCTCAACATCAGTTGATGCACCGAGCTACCGCTACCGGTACCGCGATCGAGAGATGGAGATAAAACGTTGAAAAACCATGTGAAACGAGTGCAAAATAAAACACGTAGAGCGAGGTGAAGCGACACACTGGCCAGCGCAAGCGGCAGAAGACGGAAACTGCGGGGGCAGAGCCACCCTGGCGAGGCGCAGAGGCCTAAGCCGCGGGGGGGGGGCGTCGCGAGGGCGACGAAGCGCGCGCCGGGCGATGGGCGCCGGGGAGGACACTTCCAGGCGGAATATTGCGCGCTTCTCGCAAGACACACGACTCGCGCCCTGCGCCGTCGCCGCCCGCGCAACGCAGCCTGTTCTTCTTTTGTTTCTCTGCTTGTTCTTACTCGAGTTATCGTGCTGAGAAATTCCCTCTGTCAACGCCGTCCTCCCGTCTAAGATAAGAATGTTCTCCATCCCCCTCTACAACATCTAGAGTTTGAACATAAAAAATATAGCTGGTGAGGTCGTACGTTTTGTAGCTAAAGAATGTGACAAATACTCGTATTTGAGTACAACACAAATCAAGTTTTAGATAGCATCTAAATATCTCTAATGGCTTCAAATTTTTAAGATCTGATTTTAAGATATGGCTCAGTTCCAAGAGGTAACAACTCAAAATTCTAAGTTTTGAGATATAATCTTTTTAAAATGTAAGATTGCTCTAAAAATGTTAGTTATATGACTGAAATCGAAATGTATGGCATAACAGTAAAAATTAATAATAAATGAAAGTCAAGCTTAAATTTAAAAAAATCTCTTTTGGATCTGGGCGGTTAATTACAATAAAAACAATAAAACTCGAAATTATAAAACTCAAATGAAACGAAATTATCAATAATATTAAATATTTCTAGAAAATTTTCATACAAAACGAATTCAGGAAAGAATATGAACAATATTTACGAACCGTTTGTAAGTGAAAACTAAATAATGAAAGATATTGGGACGTTTGTTCCTTCGGCATGCTGCCTGGCGTTTTCAGTTATACATCTACGCTAAGCGGGTTGCAGCTGAATCCCCAGCATGTTCGCCGCATTACCGAAACATACTTCTGGTGTACCCGGAATATTACTCACAACTGAACAGTGGATCAAGTAAACTACAGCTTTTCGTTCTGATGAACGGAAATAAAAAAGTACAAACTTTAGTTCCAGTCCAATAGGAGAACGTTCGATTGTAAGACCCATTGTATAGCATATTTGTGGCAACGACAGTTCCAAAGTTCAATCATACGATTCGCCCTGCATGAATGACCAGAAACATCAACGAGGCACATATTGTTCCTACTCATTAGGAAGCAAACCGCACAATCGCTCTCATTCGCTGTCTCCCCCAGAAACAGAAAATAAAACAAAAACACGTCTCTAATGAAAAATCCGCGCGCGTCGCACATCCTCCCACGCGCGGAGCGACGGGCGAGTGGAGCGCAGCGGAGCGGCCGTCAATTGAATTACTCGGGCGGGCGGGCCTCGAATTGAAACCCCGTCGGCCCCTCGCAATCGGATTGGCCGCCCGCTCCGCCCCGATAATGGCGACGCTGCAATCGAGTCCGGATTTGCCTGCAGCGGCGGACGAGCAGGCAGGCTGGCGACGTGTTTTGTCTTTTTATTACCGCGAAATTGCGTTCCGCTCTTTGTCGCATTACTCGTGCCATCTTCTCGGGAGCCGAATCCGCCGCGGGAGCCTGGTGCTGATAGTGCTGTACCGCTGGGAGCGTTATGTTGCATTACATGGGTCGCGCAGCGGAGAGGCTGTGGGATTCGTTCGCAGAGAAGCTGACGGAGGCGTGTAGAAAATGTCAGTTGCATGGACAGCAGTCGACTGGTGAATCAAAGTTGGGCGTCACATTGGAATGGTAGTAAACTTTCCCCAGACAATGCTAAATCCGAATGATGCCTTTCCAGATAAAGAGATTAAAAATATAATGGTTCATAGAAGTAACTCACGAGATTTTTTTCATAAATCAGAATATTAATTTCGAAATTCTGACTAATGAATACAGCTTCTGATCATACATTAAGTACAGTTCGCCAGGAAAGTTTTTCCCCAATGGCACCTTGCTGGTGAGAGTGCTGTACCAACAGAAATGATGTTTGTTTGAAGAGTTGTAGCTTGCAACAAAAGAGAAACGTAAATTGTGCACTCACCACAATCATAAAGATGCTGGAAGTTTTGCCACCTTCACTTGATTCCAAGTGATTTGGTTGCTACAAACGTAAATGAAATTTTTATTAGAAGTCCCTGCCTCGGCTTGTTGTGGAGAGACTTTCCTGGCGCACGATATAAATCATTTTTAGGTGAATGCTTAATGAAAACATTCACACAAATTGTGAAGATGTAGACTTCCCGGGTGGCAGGAAGAGTAGATACGCAGAACGCCAAAGTAAGTCAGAAAATTTAGCCACTAAGCGTACGAGGCAGTGTATTACGGATAGCCAAGAATCCTATAATAATTATTCGGAATTGAATTATTAACAACTTGTAAAAAAATTGTAAAATTCTAGAAAGTACCTCACCATATGCTTGTAAATAATATAGCAGCATATTTTTCCTCAAAAACAAATAAATAAACTCAGCAAAACGTAGCATATTTGAAAATAAATGAAGCGCTCTGAAAACTCTTGAGGCATCATAAAGAATTCATAAGGTTTTCACTTATAAAATATAAAAGTAATTGCTTGATAAGGGTATAAAAAGTCCAGTTAGTTTTAATGAATTGCACAAATGCCAGGATTTATTCAATACTTATTAAATAAATTATTGTTTTTCGTAATTAATTTTTTTGTCTATTAATTGCCATATAATTTGATGTCCACCAAAACTTTCCCCTAGAATTAGCAATATATATTGTACTTATTTTATACGCGGTTTATCCGGAACAAGGAACAATATTTGTCTTCCCTGATTGTTTCTCTAAATTCTTTTATTTTATATTATTTCTGTTTGTTTTTGTTTTTAATCGCGCGTGCAAGGTCATTGCCGCTTTATATTCAAGGCTGTTCTCCTATGCTTTTGGTTGAAAGTAGTTATTCGCTGACGTGATACGCGCCGGATAGTTCAGTTTGTTTAGGATGATTCAGGGTTGTTTTGCGTCAGAGTCGTCTCGCTTACAGAAGTTTTACCAGGGCACGTCACGCCCAAAACCCGATGTGATTGCACGGGCACGCACAGGCTAAACTTGAGAAATACACTGTCTGCTGCTGTATTTTATTTTCGGGTATGCAAATTATCAAACAGAAAGCGACTTAGCTGACGTGTGAAATCGTTCAGAGTATTGTTGTCTCGGTAATTTAGTGGATTTAGCAACTGGACGTACACCAGGAGTGACGACTTCTATTCCTGGTAGTGCTTTAAGCAATTTGAATTAATGAACTTTAGTTTATTCAGGCACATTATGACATAATATCTACTTAAAGAATTTCTTATTTTTTACGCACATGCCGCTAATTCTCTAGTGCTATGTCCTTCATGACATATTCCTGGATTAATTTCCCCAAAATAAATAGTGATTTCTAACATTAACGCTGTTTAATGTTTGCTATCAGTGGCGTTATTTCAATTTAATCAAAGATCATTAAAGTTAAGAGAGAAGCAGGAAGGACCTGACGTAAATGTACTAATGCATAGGTAGAACAAAATTTGATCGACTTATACTCTAAACCATTTTCAATATTCAGAAAATATCTCATTTCATCTTCAAATCAAATTACAAACTCTCGGGCAATGTTTCATGCAAAAATGATTCAAAATTGTTAACCCAGGAATTTTTAACAAATACTTATATTTGGTACTTGGAAGTAAAATTTTCACTCACGGAAAAGAAATTATTGCAGAGCTATGTTTCGACAAATTCTCTTACTAGCTGAACCCATGCGAACGTTTCGTACTTTGAAAATCATTAGAAAGTGAAAATATCTTAAAAGTGGAATCACAGTTCTGATGCCCTGAACTGCGTTATAACATATTTATTGATAATAATACTTATTAAATAATTTCAAAAGAGTGAAAGCGCCTGTAACAACTAAAGAATCAGCGTCTGGGGCAATGACCCTCACCTCGATGGGAAATTTTAATGTTCTCTAAATACATTGAACAAATGTTGTGATGCATTTTGTTTTGCTTCCGATCACAAAATGTAACTTCCTGTAGGAACATGATACTCAGTTTTACTATTTTTGACGTTAAATATATAAATAGGCCCGGGATTATGAGTTAGTAAGCACTTCATCACCAGCGTTAATTAATATACAGAAATTACTTATCCTCTGTACTTAAATATACAGAATATCATACCGTCGATTTCATATTATATAGGTTTCGAGGTTCTCCAAGTTTCTGTCCGCCCGTGCAATAAAGTTACATTCAGATGCACTCTCTTTCTAAATAAAAATATAACAAAAAGTTCAGAAACCTCTAAATTAAAAGTTGAAGGGCCTATAACCCACTTTTCAAATTAGTAAAAAATGCAATTGAAGTTTTCAATTTTCAAAAGTTAGAGATTTTTACTGATATTATTTCAAATAAATTTTTAAAAATTTCAGATAAAATCTACATATTCAATATTGTAGTTATGGGACGGTGAAAAATTAAGTTTTGCAATTAAAAACAGAGTTCATGTCTGTTTTTGGTTTTTTGGAAAAAAAAAAATGAAACGATTTACAACATTAAACACATTCAAATTCATCATTTTATCTTCAATAGACAACATTAAAATAAACTGATCGCATTTTGTGACAAATACAGTACAGCATTGTTCTCTGAGTCTCAAAATACTATCGAGGAATGATGCAAACAAAACAGAGTATCGAACTTCCAATTTTTAGTCATAATATTAAAATTATCTCTAAACGCCAATACAACTCAAACTTCACGTGCCTTCCTCCAGCTGTAAGAGAACACATGAATGATCTTCACATACCACCATACATTTCAATTAATTTATTTAAAACACTAAACAGCGAACATCAGCTTCAAGATTCCCTGTTAAGGGAACAAACTCCCAGAGGGAAAAGCCAATCGACTCGGGCGGACTCTCCCGCGAGGGAGGCACATGGGGCGGCGGGAAGGACGGGATTTGCCCCTAATGGCTGCGGCGGGGCGGAAGGGGCGGGGCGGGGGCCGGCGCCCACGAGGGGCTCTGCTGCCAGTCGATAGCGCCGCGTGACGCGCCCACCTGAATATTCCAGGCCGCCGCCTCGCGCCGCGCCGACCAGCGCAGAGCAGCGCAGGGCAGAGCAGGGCAGAGCAGGGCAGAGCGAGGGAGCGGGGCGGAGAAGGGGGCGGGGCAGAGCCGCAGTGCAGAGGGCGCGCGCGGGAGCGGGGCGACGAAGACGGTGGAGGGCGGGGCGCCGCGGCGGCGGCGGTGGCGAATACCGCGGCGCGGGGGCGTGACGGGAGGAGAGAGAATGAGACCGAACGCGGCGAAGGAGCAGGGTCGGAAGGGAGGGATGCGACGGGGCTGGGAGGTGCTGAGCACGGGGAAGTCGGCTAGGTCGAATTCAGTCGCTGTCTGGAGGAGAATTCTAGTGATCGTCTGCTGTGATCAGTAGTTTTCCGTGGTTTCTCGCATCAACACAAGGTGAATGCCGGAGCAGTACCCTACCAAACGGGCCACGGACCGCGCGGATCTAGCCTTCCTCTTCCGCATCCCATTCTCTTCCATACACACACACTTACACTAACATGCACTACACTACCACACATTCCAGGAGACCCCGCTGGTGGAGAGTCCTGGTTGGGGAATTCCCCAGCCGACGGTAGGTCGGCACCGGATCTCGACATCTAGCGGGGGAAAGATCACCGGCATCTCCCGAGAAAAAAACATGCACTACACTAACGTGACTAATGACCAAAGCAGTTGACGCGCCCAGAAACACGAAAAAATCAATGAATCGAAAACGGGGAAGTGGGAGGGGTCTCCCGGGGTGAAGTGGTGAGTGAGAGAAGCGCTAGACGAGTGTGTGGGAGCAGGGGACGTGCGGGGCGAGGACGCGGATGACGACGTCACGTGAGACGGGAACGTGTGTCGCAGGGACGTGTGTGGCGATAATTTGTGTAGCTAGGGCGGGGGACGCGGGAACGCATGCGATGTGACAAGGGCACTCGTGAGAACAGAGTTGTGAGAGTGGCGGTGGGAGAGGCGTAGACGAGGTGGCGGGAACGTGGAGTGCAAATCCGATGTTCCTGGCGTATGGGGCAAACCTGTGGCGATTCGGAGAGGAGCTAAGCCTTGGGAAGGTGGGAAAGTGTTATTGTAGTGCGATTGGAAGACCGGAAAAACCGCGATAGGCAGGCACGACAGTACATAGATTGGCCTGGCATACGCCGACACACGGAGTGGTGAATTTGATAGAAAGGGGCAACGCTGAAAGTGGTAGTAGGAGACAGGACCAGACGGGCCGAAGTCAGTAATCCGGTATTGGGAGGATCGGAGTATGCTAGACAACAATCGAATTCCAGGCAGCCAGTCCTTGTGAGCATGTATGAATTTCAATCTCTACGGAGACTACGAAGACAGGTAAGAACTATAAAACAGACGAAGGTAAATAACGAAATTGGAAGGAGAAAATAGGGAAAAATTGCCCACAAAAACGCTCTTAACTAAAAAAAAGGTAAACGAAGCCGCAGAAAGCAAAATGGAAAAATACATTGACAAAATACAATGGTGAAGTCAAAAAGAATGATAAAATGATTAACGATGAAACTCTACGCTTGATCTTAAGATTACCAAATCAAAAATTTGCACCGCGAAAGCCCCGCACCCTGGTGTCTAAATGAAAGATTTTGTGCGGACCATAAAGCCTAAGAACAGATCAACACTATTATACAAGTATCTAATATGCTTCTCTTCCTCAAGAAGAAATTTTCGGAGACACAAACGTGTCGCACATAGATGTCTGAGTGGCAAAGCTGGCCACGTTAACGAGAAAAAAATGAATTCGGCGAGGCACGTTTTGTTCTCCTGGACGCACTACAACTTCGCCCACCGTAAAGAGCAGCGCGAGGTCGCGCAGAGGGCAAGGCAGGGCGAGGCGGGGAGTGAGTGAGGGAGGGGCGGGGCGTGACGCTGAGCTGGCAGAGAGGATTCCCAGCGCACGGAGCGTCGGGCCGCGACAGCGCCCTCGTCCACGCTCACGCCGGCAGCGCCCTCGGGCCCGTAAGCGGCCGCAACCGCCGCCCCCGCCCCCCGCCCCGCGCCACCTCTTCACGTCGCACCTCGAGGGTCAGCGCGGCCGAAGAGGCGCCGTTTGGCGCGTGGAGCACGTGCGTGGCGGGGTCGCCCCGCCCCCGCCGCCGCCCCCGCCGCTGCCCCCGGCTGGAAAAGCCCTTTGTCCGATACATAATTCACGGCTTCATCACGCCCGGCCTCCGTCGGCGGAGGTGCCGAAAGAAGACGGCCGGTTCCGAAGGGGCGGAAGCGGGGAGGACGGGCGAAATTGAGTCTTTGCTGGGATGAGTTAGGTTCGACCTCCAGGCTTCGGGAAAGAGGGGGAGGGGATTCATAGACTACAAAACTAGCTGTCGAAATTACGGTTCCTCTATGAAAGACGAGGGCGTGTAGAAACAAAGAAACTTATCCTGGAAAGAACAAAGGGAGTCGGGTGTTCTCTGTGTACTGAGTATTGATTTAATCCGTGAGGGAAGCTGACCTTTGTACATAAACGTAGTATTGTGACAAAAGTAAGATAAAGGACAGGATGATAAAGTTTCAGAAATGATTGATAGCAAAATTAAAAAAAGATGAAGAATACAAAATTGACGCCCGTAATATTTGACGAAAACTAATAGTGATAAAAGTCAAATAGACGAAGAGAATCAAGCAGAGAATCGCAAATTTCAAAGTATTCAAAACCACTCTCATATAAATAATGACGTAATACAAGTTGTATGTGCTGTAATAACGATATGGAGGTAACTGCTTTCCCTATGAACAATGTACTCGACGAACTGCACCCAGACATTGTGCCTGCAGACAGCAAGATATGCAGAACGCGAGCAACCACGAGCCATCAATCGCAGCGAACAGACTCCGCCGTCAGCAACGATTTCGCAATGCAGCGCCCTTGCTTCCTCCGTCCTACTTCCTGCGCCACAGAATATTCAGGTGAAGAACTGGTACTGCTTCTCATGGAAAACCCTCGCCGAGGAAAGGATGCGGAGAAGGAGGCACGATATCGCGTTCTAACAATCGTAAGAATCGATTTAAGTCGAAGTAAGTCAGCGTAAACCCCAGTACACTCGTTGAATCGCCCAAGAGAGTCCGAGCTAGTGCTGTAGATTGATACGAGTGAGTAAGGAAAGAATCAGACAAGTGGACATTTCAGAACACGCAAAATTTTTCTAACGTAATAGTATAAAACTGCAAATTAATCATGGAATTAATAAAGTATGGCAGTCATAAGAGGTGAACGATATGAATTATGACAACACATTTTATCCTCGATAAGACCAGGACGCAAGCAACCACAAGCCATGCTTCGGAGTGCGCAAGCAACCACAAGCCATGCTTCGGAATGAACATTGTTTGAAATGGCCTTGCTTCAACTTCCTCCACTTCCCACGCAAACAAATACCTAGGGGAAGAGGCTGTGCTGGCGATAAGAATGGGAAGTCCATAGTCAAGGAGCTCGATGATGAAATTGACGGAAGAAATAGTAAAAAATGGAAAAAGAAACTAGAATTCTAGATAATCGTTATCGTAATTTTATAAGCCGCAGGTTGATATTTCATAAAATTATCCATTAATTTTTTACCTTAAATAGTTCATTATAGTCATTACGTATAAGGTAGGGCTCTTTGAAATAAATCTAACAATGCTAACATAAAAATAGATTCTACTGAAATTCATATTTATTATTTCATGTATTTGAGAAGTGATTTTATTAAACACCAACCAAACTAAACACAACAATTTTCTTGGTGTTTTTAACTCACCAAGAAAATTGTATTATTTGATCAGTAAATACTTTTCCTTAAAACTATTATCTATCTATCTATCTGTCTATCTATCTATCTATCTATCTATCTATCTATCTATCTATCTATCTATCTATTATCTTCTATCTCTCATCTATCTATCTATCTATCTCTCTATCTCTCTATCTATCTATCTATCTATCTATCTATCTATCTATCTATTTATCTATCTATCTATCTATCTATCTATCTATATATATATCCAAAACTTATTCTATCTTATACGTTGTAATTTTTGTTATTTGTTGAGAAAAAAATAACTCAAGAGTTTTCATATACAACTTTCACTCATTAATTTTTCGGGAGGAGGGCTACGTGTCAGCAATGCCCCGGGCCCCAAAGCGTCTAGCCGGCCCTGGGCAGAGGCAACTCGCGCGCAGGCGGCGAGGAAAGGCGCGGCTGGGGCGCCCTCGCGAGCAGGGAGTGAGGCGGCGGCGGCGCGCCGCGCCCCGCAGCGCGCGCAACGCGCAAACGAGTAACTTACACGGAACGAGGAGCCGCGCCGACGACGACGACACCTCGGCGGTGGTGGAACGAGGGGGCGGGGCGGGGGCGGGGTGTAATGAAACGGCGCGTTACGTCATCAGGGTGGCTGGCGTCCGGAGCAAGACACTAATTCCGACGCTCGCTCTTGTTATCGCCCATTAACAGGATTTAGACCGGCCGCGCGCCGGCAATTTACTCGGGATTAGGCAGGGCGGGGCGGCGTGGGGCGGGCGGGCGCCGCTGGGAGAGCACCGGGGCACGAGAGGTCGGGCTTTGGCTTTAGCGGGCTGTACCCGGCGGCGGGCGGCCTCGCCGACAATCCGCGACCGCATGCGCATTCACGTCCACATATGCTCGGGACTCGCAGGTCATTCCGCGCGTCGTCGGGCGACTACTGTTTCCGCATGCCCCGCCGCCCCGGCCGCCTTCTGCTGTTTTCCCCACTGCCCGCCGGGTCGCGGATCCCCCGAGGGCCCCGGCCATCGGCGCCGGGCCGAGACACGCGATTGCGGGAGGATAACGCGCGTCATACGTCCGCACGAAGGGCGGCGAGAGTGCGCGCTGCAGATAAGACGGCGCGGTGGCGTGAGGGGCGGCGGAGTCGTCACGGGCTGGCGAGCCACCGCCTGCCTGGCCACTCGCGCCAGCCCTGGACCAACATGTAGCTGGGCAAACGTCAATAACAAGAGTTACTTACTGGCGACCCGTACGAGAACTCTCGCACGTTAAACCTCCCCCTCTTCCCTATCCTTACGTTTACATATTGAGCCCGTAGTGTATCTTTTCCTCCAAGACCCTTACCCTTCGTCACTTGTCCTGTGTGTCTTCTTGTAATATTATTAACTAATCATATTTTATCAAAACAGTACAATACACCCTTGTCAATTAAAACTATTCTGGTTTAACTTCTTTACCGAACAGAGAGATACACTCGTGCAATTCATTCGCGTAGAATATCAAGTAATTTATTTAATTTCAGATACAGTTCCATATTGTGAACGTCTCTGAAGAGGTGAGGTAGAAGCGCCGAACCAGCAAAAATATGATAGAAAGTTCAAGAAATTTTAATCTTGTAGATAGCGGTGGGAGGAACGTTTCTTTGGTTCCAATTCTTCGTTTTGGAGTAATATAACTACACATTTTAAAAACGCTGCAGAGTGTTGCAGGTTGCACTTTACATCAATATTGATATGCTTTTTTTCTTGAGTAAATCCTAGATTGACTAGTCTAAGTCACATTACAAAAATACTAACACTAAAAGTGAACATTAAATTTCAAACCATTCAAAACATTATCAGAGCATCCACAGGCTTTAGAAATAATTTGTATGATCCAAATTCTCGTATGTTTAGAAATTCACGTGCAGCTCCATTTAGACGACGGTTCAAATTCGGAAACTTCCCTCTATATAGGATTTTACCGAAAATAAATACTCCCTGATTGATCTAGTTGGACTCAAAGCCCTGCAAAATTGAACTTCATCTTTTAATAATGGAGATATTTTATTCGAAGCCCCAAATACGTTTTCAAAGTGTTGTCCAATATTGCTCTAATTTGTCTCTTTAAATGCTTTGCTGAATGGAACTTTCAAAAATGCTCATAAAAACAGTGCAAGTTCAATTTGCAGTAAATCCTTCCTGTCAATTTTGAGCAATGCAAAGCTCAACATTTTGAACGCCCTCCTACATTACTGTAATTGTTACTAATAAATTAATTTCATTAATGAAAGTAGATATTTGGTTCAGAATGAAATCTATTCTCCAAAGTTTTATGTTTGAACAGTGCCATGCACAGTTTTTTTTCAATAGTAATTTTCGAGTATTAATTTTTGAGTGAATCTGGAAATATTTTTAATAATACGTGAGCAGGTTTTTCTACAACTCCAAATTGTTTTCTTATCTGAAGTCTTCAATAATCCTCCATCCCAGTTTGGTAACTATATAAGATTTGTGTGGATCTGTTTCTGAGCGTAACTCAGAAATGGCTCAACAATCAGATCAATGGTACAAGCAAAGAAATGGGGCCATGGGCTGCCATTATATCCAAGAACATATACATTTACCATTACACAGAAAGATTAGATGTGTAATGTTTCAGGGGTAAAGTAGACACAGCGGTCCCAGGGAAGCAGTAGGTATTTTTGCCGTTGATAGGTGCCAGCCGGAAAGGAGGTGAGGCAAAGCCGAAAAAGGTAGCCGGCTGAAAATAAAAAAAAATACGAGACAGTCTGTGCCATTTTGTAGCTCTAGTTTAATAATATGTTATGAGATATTTTAAAATGTTTACCTTTTTGTAATGTGCATGACAATTATACACCATTTTGAAATTTTTCATAAAAGGATTTTTTTGTAGTGGTCCATTAAGTTCACCCTGGTAAACTACTTCAACTAGCACGTACACGAAGTGACCTCCGTATGAAATGCGAATCGTATATGTAGCTACTCAGTTTTAGCTGGCTTTCAGTGTCATAGAGTTAAAGCACGTGAAAATACATACTTGAATTATCGTTGAATGTTTATTGCAGTAGAAGTAAGGACAAATGACAATGAATGCTAAAAGTAAATTTCTGATTTTATTATAAGGGAATAAAGTTTATTTGTCATTGACTAGATGGGACAGATCTCATCTAGTTTTTAATCTACTCCCGTTAATTGTGCCATTGTGAACAATTTTATGTTAGGCAACTCAAATTTGAGACACTTTTTCGGGGTGATCACGAAAAATATACTTTTTCGTTAGGTTGGTAGATTTTTTTTCTGATTATTATTGATAGATCTTTTTAAGACTTTGTTATTGGTAATGTACTGGAAGATTTTTGCAGAACTAGTACCAAAATGACTTTTAGTATGTTACCAGAAAGTTCTTGAAAAAGTTAAACTTCCTTGCTTGAAATTGCTTTCTTGTGTGAGTACGCTTCTTTTTCTAGATAGTCTCAAGCAAAGAAAATTATTTCATATCCAACAGCAATTTATTGCGTGTTTCACTATTCATAATTAAAACAAACATCGAAACCTGCGACCTACAGTTAGAGATAAAGCAGAGTGATTGCTGAAAAAATCTACTCTGAAGAAGAAGTTGCTGGTAGAATGTAAACTGAGAACTACAACTGATTATACGAGTATTAACGAAATGGATACCAGGCGTTGTCTCTTGTAACGAAGCTCGAAGAATATTTCGAATCAAATAGTAAGCTGAACTCATTTTCGCACAGATTAGATACAATCTTTTTCGTAAAAATCGATCGATAATATTTAATACCAAGTCATGAACAAAAGTAAAAATTCCCTAATTACTCTTTTTGCCAAATATGTCTTACTATCCGAATTGACCCGATATTTTATGGTTTCTCGGAATCAAAACATTTGAATACAACGCAGTATTTTATTTCTTTGAATAAGGGTCATTTCCTACATATTTATTTAAATTCCACACTTAGTTATTTAGTTCACATATTAGTTTATTAATTCTACAGAGGAACAAATTCAATTATTGACCCTTACTGTTGCTCAGTTTACATTTAATGTCAACTTATGGGAGTTCTATACTACTAGAAAACATACATTGAGAAGTAGAACAGTTCTAGGAAGTTCTTTATTTTAAAACGACGCTTCCATTTAAAATGTGTATCTTCATCTCTTTAATACTACGTTGGGGGAGTGCAACACCAGCGCTCTCGGCACGCTCCCCTGCGGCAACCGGGCGCCCGAGGCTAAAAACAGCGCCTGGTTGTCGATCGAGGCGCAGCCCACGAGAATCATTTCCTGCATCCAGAAATGCGTTTGGTCCCAGTGCGGGCGGCGTCGGCGGGCAGAGGCTGTATCTGGTGCGCTTTACGAGGCGGGCGGAGCCTCAAGGGACAGCGGCAGCAGAGGCGATACGCGCGGGCGGGCGGCCGTGCGGCCGAGGAGGCCGCTGAAATTAACACGCCGCTGAGTGGATATCTGCGGATTTACGGCGGCGCACGATAGCCCACGATTAACGACGCGGCAGGTGGCGGCCACAGTGGTGCCTGCCCCTCCCTCCGTCACTTCTTGCCTCGCCCCTCTGCCACGCCCCCAAAATTCCCCTCACCGCAACACTACCCGACCCCCCTCCATATTTTCCGCCCTCCCCTTCAACATTTCCCGGCCCTCCCCTCCACACACCCTCCCACCCCGACCTCCACTCCTCCCCACGCTCAACGCCTCGCCACTACCCGACACTCCACTCTTCCCCACTACCGACACTCCACTCCTCCCACTACCCGACACTCCACTCCTCCCCACTACCCCACACTCCACTCCTCCCCACTACCCCACACTCCACTCCTCCCCCCTACCCCACACTCCACTCCTCCCCACTACCACACACTCCACTCCTCCCCACTACCCCACACTCCACTCCTCCCCACTACCTTTTCCGATTTCCCATCCGTCTCTCCAACCTCCCACCCCCACCACGCGGGCGCACGACGGTCTGCTTGCCAGTCGAGGGAGAGCTCGAGGAGGGAGGGAAAAGGAACACGAGCATATGGGGGTGTTAGAGAGAATGATGGTATTCTGGAGGTCAGTTAGTGGTAGCAATTGCAGGGATGAGTTATAGTCGGAGGGGAGCGAAGTTAGAATTGGAACTGGTGTAAATGATTAACCATGATAAACATTAGCACGAGAAAACCACAGCAAAATTGATTGGTAAACGTTCACTTCTATTATATAATTGTATACATTTTATAACTAACAAAGCTTTTTATAACTACGTTTTCCAAATGCACTGACTTTGATCAATTTGTAGAAGGGAACTTCCGTCTTTTCAATTGTCTCAGCAGAAATAAAGGGAAAATTTCTTTTATTGCAGATTTGGATCAATCAAATATTTGAATTATATTAATTTCAGTATAAATTAACTTTCTTTATTTTTCAACGGTAAACTATGTCTGGCCGCCGAAATACTAAGTAAACACACAGTTTAAACTTCATGAAAAGTATTCAATAAGGGCGAAGTAAATACGAAGAAATTAGCGAACTGAGAATACTGAACTTCGTCCTAACTTTTGGTATACGGAAAGGACAGCCTGAAGCGGTGAACATTGAAACATCTTATTGAAGTACATTTAACCTTCCTTAACTGGAGCTTCTTCTTCATTAAAGCACTAAACTGGAAGTGTAGTCTCGACACCGACATCTATCATCGTTTGCACTAATAACCTGCAGCACTTAACCCGGCGATGTTCGCGACTTCCAGTAATGCATTTCTCTGCGCAAGTGGAGTAAAAAGTCATAAAAGAAGAATTAGCATACAGAAGCAGCAGTAGCAGCCGACCCGGGCAGAATTAATGTAAGAGCCGGGCAAGTGCAGCCATTAACTTTGAGGCCGAGACCGCCCCAACGCCCGGCCCGCACACCTGTCTCGCCCCGCCCCGCCCCCTCCGTCTCGCCCCGCAAATGCCCCACCCGGCGCCACTCCGCCTACCCGCCCACTCTCCCTGCCCCATTACCCCGCCCCGGCGCCCTCCGCCTCCCCGCCCCACTTAGCCCCGCCCCACTTAGCCCCGCCCCACTTAGCCCCGCCCCACTTAGCCCCGCCCCACTTAGCCCCGCCCTGCACCACTCCACCTCCTCCGCAGGCGTTCCGGTTTTTTCTGCTCTCCGCCCTCTTTTGTTCCTTTTCTCCTCTACATCGTTTGCACACTCCTTCATTTTGTCAATCCTCACATAAGCGGAACCTCACTTCTGACTACCTTCAGCACTCTTATTTGCTCACACTTTGTATCTTTTTATTTCACATTTTTTTCTGCCTTTCAACATTTCAGCCTTTCAACAAAAGTTCCAATTTCTTATTCATTTATTCTTTTACTAACGCCAGTTTACTATCCAAAAAAAATTCTATTCACCCTATCTTCTTTTGTCTTCCCTTTAAGTTCCTTCATCATCTCCAGCTTGGTGTCTTTTCCATATATTTCATCGAACTTCTCTCCTAACTTTCAGTCTTCCTGTTCTTGACTTATTACTTCACAGTCTTTTTTTCGTAGTTTATTCACTTTTCTTCATTATCTTTCTTCACTTCTACTTTGAACTAGTTTTGGTTAGCTCTTTCCCTATTTCTCACGGTTTCAGGAATTTCTTTTCGTACATGTTCAATTAAGTGTCGCTGAACTATGAACGAATGAAAACATTCGGTTAACCAAAACCGGGTCCCGGCCGGACCAAACCGCATCACATTGTGAATTACCGACGTATCTATTCTCACAGTGATCTTGTAATGTGCAAAAATGCATAAGACAAAAACCCTTCAAAATATAAGGTATCAATGAATACAAGAAAAGGTGAGAAAGGAAAAAGCAACAGGAATAAGAAAATTGTACATTTTCACTGTCCTCCCTTTCTTGTTCTTATATTTCTATCTCCACCCAAACAGGAATCTTTTTTTCCCTATTCAAAAAATTTCCTAAAGTATCACTAAAAGATGTCAAAGCAACCCCGGCTCATCTCTTTTTTGCACTTTCTCCCCTGTGATATCAGCAATGTTATTTCCTAACATCGTCTTTACATTTCAGATACGAATTACCTCCAACGTCATCGCCACGTAATTCAGCGATTGTGTTTCATCCTCTTCCCCTTATTTCGTTCTTCTCTTCCTTTTCGAAGTTCCTAGCCACCGCTTTAGCTGCCGCCAGGCACCACCGCGTCGACACCCGAGCGATTTAGCGTGGCAATTAAGAAGAATGGAAAGCAGATAGTTCCACGGGCGTTGGTGATAATTGTGAGATATTTTACGACGAACTAACGCAGAAAAGTGGAGCGGCGCGAGCCCCGGGGCGGCGCGCGCAGTGCGTCTTCATACGGCCCGCCGGCGAGGCGAGAGGTCTTCGGAGGCAGGGCGGGGCGGGGCATGCCAAGGGAAGGGAGGAGAAGGGAAGGGATGGGAAGGGATGGGAAGGGAGAGGAAGGGAGAGGAAGGGTAACGAATTGAAGGGAAGGGCGAGGGAGAGGAGGGAAGGGACAATGTGGGAAGGGAATGGAAGAGGAGACAGGGAGGGAAGGAAAGGTGGAGGGGAAGGGCAGGATGAGGGGGCGGGACAAGAGAAAGACGCTGCGATCCTGTGAGTCTTGGCGGCCGGGGATCGATGGGATTCAGAGGGGGGCGTGGCGGCAGGCAGAGAGGCCGCGAAGGGATCGACGGGGCCGTGTGAGGCGAGCGTGTTCGGAAAACGACATTAGAAACCACCTAGTAGCCTGCAGCAGCAAAAACTGTGCTGAACAAAACCATTCCAAATGGTTTTATAAAAAGCAGCACACACCTGCTCACGAACAAGTGTCGTATAATACTGCAAAAAAATTCAATGTTTCAACTAAAACCATCTTCACAAAACTTTCTTATAGAATATATACCATACAACGGATTTTGCGCACCAAGAATATCAAAAGAGTTGCCGTGCTGTAACGAAACACCTGAATAGCAAATATTTAAGGACGGGCGGCCTCCTCTTCGTCAGCGGCGTCGTAAGCAGTAGCACACTGTGTAGGAGAACTCAGTTGGTACGCGCGGTGAGGTAATAGGGAGAGTAACCGAATCAAATATTTACATTTGTCAGTCAAAATAAAATCCAAAAACAATAAAAATGTATTATTGTTTTTGGATTTTTTCCGAGTTCCTCAGTACCTAACAAAATCGTAGGCATCTCTCACATTGTTGGAATCTGCATCAATTCAATATCTGCACGCGTTGGAAATCAAAAACGTGTGCAGACTTGCGGCCTGCAGGAGCAAAACTTATAGTTACAATTCCTTTGGGTCATTGCACAACAATTTTCTTATAGTGCGGATTTCATAAACATACACATTTAGACCTACTTTGTTCAAATTTTATTGCATTGTCAACAGTCAAGCAAACCCTGTACAGTCATATTGAGCATGTCGTACCTTCATTGGCCGATATAAAAAGAACTTCATGAACTAGCAGCTTAGTCTCAAGCTTTATAGTTCTCGTCAGATGTACAATGAGTTAGAGAAGATTTCCATAAAAAATCCATTACACTTCGAATTATAAAGGTCGACTTTGAATTTCCTCTTGTCTCACTTCGATGGTTAAGAATGAAGTGGCATGCAGAAGAATGGTGAGCTGCTATGGAAATAAAATAGAAAAACTAGAATACGAAATACACGAAAACAAAAGGAAAAGAACAAAAGGAATAAGAACAAAAAGCAATATTTAACTGAGAAGACGAACCAACGTCACGCTGCTTATTTCTCACCATGTTGATTAAATAGTCGTGAAAAATACAATACTACATTTATTTTCCCTAAATCATAAACTAGTATGTAATATACAACAAGAAATTGAGACGATAATTGCCACGAAATTAAAATAAGCGGTAGGGGTGGCGCGGGCATCCCAGGAAAAGCGGAGGCCGACATGGCGCGACAGCTACTGGCTCGACAAGCACCACTCAACCGGAAACTCGGTTGCGGAACTTCGTGAGCATCCTGCCCCCCCCCACCACCACCACCACCACCACCACCACCGATATCGCCACCTAGACAACACTACCGCTTGTAGCACCACCGTTCACACTAACACCACCACGTCTTCCTTATCTCTGCTGCCATATCGGCTGAGGTGGCACAGGACGTCAGCCGATGTCACTACATTGCTTATGAGCGGGAGGTCCTAGGGTTCAAGTCCCGATTTTTGACCTTAGATAGATATCTAGGTTGAATTCAGCCGCTGTCTGGAGGAGAATTCTAGCGGCAAGCGGCTCTGATCGATAGTTTTCCGTGGATTCTCCGAATAACACCAGGTGAATGCAGAAGCAGTATCCTAACAAACGGGCCATGTACTACCGCCTATTATTCCTTCCGTCTCCTATTCTTACCCCTCACTTACACTCACATGCACTACACTACTAGACAAGCCGTGAGACCTTCGGAGTTTTGAGCTCTCCTTGCTGGGACGGTGCTACGCAGGTGGTATTTAACTGGTTGAGAAGAAATCCGCAAGCCGAACGGCATGTAGGCGCCGAATCTCACCATCCAGCGGGAGAAGATTATCGCCACCTCCAGCGATAAAAACAAGCACTAAACTTACGGAACTAATTACCTAAGCATTTGACGCGCCTGGAAACACGAAATAATCAATCAAATTCGTCGTCGTTTCGCCAGCCTCCACCCCCGCCATGCCAACTCATCCCTGTCCCGACATCTCATTATTCCCTGCTCCTACCATTCATACAACCATCTTCCCCACCACCAACATCCCCTACGGCACTACCGAGACTACTTCAGTAATTCCCACCCTGGCCGCCATGCTTCCGGCATTCTTCAGTTCCCATGCCCCCCCCCGCCACGCCCACCCCCACCCCGGCCGCAGCCCCCACTGCGGCAGCCCGAGGCGAAACCGAAACGCAGAAAAAAGAAACAGCGGCCGCCCGCGCGAAGAATTGATAGCAGGGGCGGAACGCGGACGTCAAGATAACTTCGTGTGCAAGGCCCTTTCCAGCGACACTTCTTGGGAAAGCTGGAAATGTGGGGTAAAGCCAGTAGCCGAAAAAGTCTCGCCGTGCCCCTTGCTTTCGCAGGGTGATTATGCAGTAAAACCGCGAACGCACGCGAAACTCTCATGACTAAATTTGCAATCTTCTGCGCACGGCATCCGCTCTACCGCAAACGATAAAACCAGATATTATATACAAAACAACTCTGTAGCAAAGTACAATATAAAAATCGATACAACAAGTAGGTAGCCCTAGTTTCCGAATATTGCACCACATTTTTATTACGTAAATTATTCAACTAGTTCATACTATCTCTGGTTGTAAAGGAACAGTCCATTAGTACATATATTTAACTCATCCGTCTTACCAACAATGTTAATAACTACTATAGCAAATCAAATATACGAAATATCGAACATACATCAGCTTTTTCCTTTTATATTACGTAGGGGTGCATGGCCTTTTACTCAGCTCTGCATGCCCCATTTTGCGGTCTACTACCAATATCCCCAGCAACATTGTTCCACTTTCCCAGGTACGGTATTCGATAAACAGTGATGAATACGATTATGTTCCTCGCATGTATAATTGCGTTCACGTAACAATACTAATTATCGACTTATTCTGTGTACTTTATCTCCGTAATCCACGTTTCACATACTACATGCATGGTCCCCTTCCTTTATTCCACATGTAACTCGCATATGTCACGTTCACTAATCTTGGCATTTTCTAACTTTCACTTCATATACATACATCACTCGTCACGTACTGTATTACAGCGCTCTCTCCCTCTCTCTCTCTCGCTCTCTCGCTCTGTATCTATCTATCTCTCTTTCTCTCTCCAAAAGTCATCTCACGACCCAACAGTTGCTGACGTAATGCGGCAAACACAGTGATGCTAATATACTGTGCATAACTCTTACATGAACCTTTGTTTTTAGGACAATGGAAATAAATGTAGGTAGAAGAAACAAAAATCTGTTAAAACCTTCAAACAATATTGAGAAAATTGGCCATATAATACTCTTCATATTTTCGTAGATATTTTCAAAACTATTCCACATTTCAAGTTTTAACCACTTAATTTTTCAATCGATGACAAAATTAAATCTTTATTTACTCAGCGTTGTGAACAATCGAAACTAGCCAGAAGTGGGCCGAGCGACTGGAAGCTTCAGGCTGCTAGCAGTCTTGTGTTTAACCTTCGTGTGCTTGCACGTTGCTTCCACGTTCGTGTTTACATGTTGCAAGAATACCGTATATTCGTAGTATCAATGTCGTATCAAGTAGGTATCAAGTCAAGTATCATCGTATTCGTAGTATCAATAAAAGAGCGATCGTACAGGGATGGTTGTTTTTTTTCGCTTAAAACTGGTATTAGTGGTCATTTATCGGAAATTAGGCGCGAATGCAATTGGGTCTCGAGAAAGGCATTACTGCTGTTGTGTAAATAATTAAATAATTCCATGTTTCCCGTCACCCGGACTCCGAACATAAAGACGCAGGAACGTTTTTTTTTTTAAAGGCGGCATTTTTAGCGTCCACGTGATCGCATGCAGATTAACCAATCAGCTTCTTTATTTGTCTGTAGGGACATAAATATGTAGTCAACGTAAGTTTCTCTGCAAAGTATTGGCTTAAATTATTTTTTTACTCGCTGAAACAGTTACATAATGCGGTTTAAGATTATTTGCGTACAGTTGTTTTGTTAAGAACAGTGACATCCCATGAAGAGAGGTTATAAATGCCACTTGGTAATTCATTCTCTTTATCTTTCGGAAAAAGGAGGTCCGTTTCTCTGAATTTTATTCACTCATTGTCCGATAGCGTGTGTCATGATTCCGTACCCAGATCATTTCATTCACAAGGAAGACGAGGCCGTGCCAGCGCCAGCGCGCCCTGGAGGAGCGAAGCAGCGTTGGGCGCGAAGACGCGCGCCAGGCCGCGCCGGATGGCACTGCGGCCCCCGCCGCGCCATCTCCGCTCTCACCCCGCCCTCACCTCACCCCGCCCTCACCTCACCCCGCCCTCACCTCACCCCGCCCTCACCTCACCCCGCTCTCACCTCACCCCGCCCTCACCTCATGCCGCCCTCACCTCACCCGCCCTCAACTCACCCCGCCCTCAACTCACCCGCCCTCAACTCACCCTGCCTCAACTCACCCCGCCCTCAACTCACCCGCCCTCAACTCACCCCGCCCTCACCTCACCCCGCCCTCACCTCACGTCGCCCTCAACTCACCCCGCCCTCAACTCACCCGCCTCAACTCACCCCGCCCTCAACTCACCCCGCCCTCAACTCACCCCGCCCTCACGCACCCCGCCCTCACCTCACCCCGCCCTCACATCACTCCGCCCTCACCCCGCCCTCACCCTGCCTTCACCCCGCTCTTTCCCGCGCTCACCTCGCTCTCATCCCACTTTCATCCCGTTCTCACCCGCTCTTACCCTGCCTCACTCCGATCTCACCCCGACTCACCAAGCCAGACTCTGCCTCATCCCACCTCAACCCGCCAGTCTCCACTCTACCTCTCATCCCCCTCGCCCTCGTCATAGCCCAGTTCATCCTCACGTGCCCTCTCTACATCCTGCTCATCACTTCCTTTATCCTCTCTGTCTTGCCCATCATTCCCGTTTCTCCTTCTGTCCTCCTCCCCCGTTACCTCGTCCAACCATCCCAAACAGCCCAGAATCCCTTCCCCCCTTTCCCTTTCCCCCCCCCCTCCTCCCCTTTTCGTCTAAACCATCCCAACCCGTTACATACCATTTATACACCCCCCGTTCCCCACCCATCATTTTCATACCCCCCTCTCTCTCCCTCTCTCTGAATTCTACTATGCACCTTTCCCGTCTCCGCTATTCCCGTTCTCGCGCATCCTCTCCCCCACCATACCCTCTCCGCCCCGCTTCCCCCGCCGCCATCCCCATCCGTCCAAAGGCTTCCTGACATCGACAGATATCGAACGATTTCTGCTATTCCGATGCAGCTGAGTTTCGTGACTGTCTGGTGAAAGACTCGGGCAGACACAATGTGAAACTGCAGCTGAACAGGTCGTTATTTTCGGACTGATTTGGATTGGCGTAGCATCAGCTCCTGGAAGCGTTTACAAAATATATCTCATTCTCACCACCCCTTTTCGTGTCTCTTTTATCACTTTCGTATTTCATTACCTCCGCCCGAGCAAGAGATGCTCCAATTCAATACATGATACAATTTATTTGAAAAAGTGTGATTACAAAATGACATAATAGCTAACTGGCTTAAACGGGTTGCAAGGAATGTTTTTCTTTTCATAGTAATGATTGTGGCGTGAGTGTGTGTGTGTGTGTTGTGTGTGTGTGTGTGTGTGTGTGTGTGTGTGTGTGTGGAGAGAGAGAGAGAGAGAGAGAGAGAGAGAGAGAGAGAGAGAGGGTGAGTGGTGTATCGTGCAGATCACGGTAATCACATAAATAAGAAATATAAATCATTTATGCAAAATAAATGTTAAACTATAGTTAAACGAGATATATGATATTAGTAATTAGTTTTTTTATTTAATCAATGTTGAGTTCATCTTTGTTCATGAAAAATTTAATTTTATCACAAATTGTCAGTTCGATAAATTTATTGGTCTTAAATTCTTAAACATACTTACTAAAAACCAAAAACATGGAGACAACTCTATTTTATTACGCATCAACCATTCTGGAAAACTTGAACAAATTGCCACGGTCGTTCACAAACATTTGTCTTTGACTGAGCAGTTTGTCTTTCCGCCGAATGACTTCATAACGCCAACAAACCATATCGAAACACACCGCAACTTGTTTGCATTTACGAGACAGCGTTTCGATACATCGATTGACTGCTCTCGCAGTGCGATATCTTTCCGCGAGCCACCGGCGCCACCGCCACCGCCTCCGCCCCGCCCCCGCCCCCGCGCCCGCTCCCGCGCCCGCCCCCGCGCCGGCCCCGCCCCCGCCCCGCGCCGCCCCGCGCCGGCCCGCCCTGCCTGCCCCGCCCCGTCACCGCCCCGCCACCGCGCTCGTGCTTTGTGAGGATGGATCGGCTCGTCCATTGCGCGGCGAAGCCAGCAGCTCGGAGCGGCGCGGCGCGGCGAGCGGGGCAAACAAAACGTGAAATAATGACCTGCGTCTGCCCGCCGCTAACCGATACGCACGGCGCGCCGTTCCTCACGAGGACGTGCCGAATTTTAATTCGCCCAATGACCGCGGGATGCGGCCGGCGACTCGCGCGTGCCTGCCGGCGGATCTCCTAATTCCGACAGGGGAACTCCGCGACGAATCGTGACACTTGGCATCGGCAGAGCGTGCTCCGCGGTAAAATTCAGAATTCAAAGTTTTGGAGATTGTGGAATCTCCATGAGTTGCGTCAAGCTCTTTTCATGACACGTATTCTGAGGATGTGGACATTTTAAGAATACGTCATAATGGTAATTGTGATCATAATCTTACTCAATTAGCAGCGTAGGTGAAGGATACCCTTACGCGACTATCATTTCCCTTTCCTGAGAGTTGACTACTGTTATGAATTGTTGTTGTCTTTCACTCTCAGACTTATTTTTTCGGGGGGGGGGGAATTGCTACGTTTCTGTATTGACCTGGGCCCAAAATTGTCTACCTCCGGCACCGTCCGCACCGCACCAACGCACCATCCGCTAGCCACGCTCAGCTCTCCCTCCACTGCGCCCCACTCCCTGTCCTCTTCATCACCTCCACACCCTGCTCTTTCCTCCCCGCCCACTCCATCACTCTGCTCCTCCCCAACCCATCCTGCCCCCCTCCGGGTATCCCTATTCCATCCCGTGGCCAAGCTTCCTTCACACCCGCTTCCCACATCCCCCATCCCCTTTTGGCTACCTCAGAATGTGTACCCTGATTGCATCCTGCAGTCAGAGTATGGAGAGTATGAAGATATTAGAATTCCTCTTAAACCTGCCAAAATTATGATGGAAATAAATATTTAGTACTACTTGAGGGTGGGTTCTGGAGGGTAGTATCATTTTAAAAATTGTCTATAGCAATTCCCTAGTCTTGCAATAGAACCTATTACGTCTTTTATTACGAAACTGGCACATAATGTCTTCAGTAATTTAAATCATTTACAAGGAGCAGTCACTTATGAAATAGGAACTGATCAACCCCCACTCTCCCGCCTAAGCAACCATTTCACATTTTCCTTCAATACCTGTCCAATTTTAGATAATTTAAGGGCATTTCTCGCATTTATATCTCTCCCATCGTAATTCCTTTCTAAACCCTGTCATCGCTCTCTAACGAAATTTCCTCACAGTAACCTTGTTTGAAGGTACAACCTAATGAAATCACTATCAGGGAGGTGACAAGAAGTTACCCCTTCACACTTTGCTGGTACAAAGTTGTCGTTCAATCAACTGAAGAGCCTCACGGCTGAACGTTATATTGTCAGTCAAAGTAAAATAAAATTAATTAAAGAAAATGTAGGATCTTATAACGATAAACTGACAGAACATTGAGTTGCAGAGCTGTAACATCATGAAATAGAGATTAACGTAACGGAATGGTGTGCGATTTGTGAGAACATTATGTTTCTGAGAACACGTTATGTATAGAAACATAATGAGGAGTGTTAGTAGATAAAATTGCAATATGCCAAAGTTTATAAACTAGTTTCAACTTTGCCGGTGTAAAAGCTGTGAAAAAAACCAAAAAACAAACAACTGATAAAATACTCTCACGTAACACTGCAATAAATGAAATATTTAACAAAAAAGCCATCACAAATATGCAGTAACGTAGCATTTAGTATACAAACAACACAAGAATTCTTCGTAAACCAAAAATATCAAAGAATCTGGTGTTACATAACGCAACACATGAATAGCAAATGTTTAATGCAAGCGGTCCCATTCTTGTATCCTTGCTGTCACGTGACGTCACTGTGTCATAAACTTACACGCACAACGCATTGAGTACGGGAACCCTTTATTATATTGTGTAACTCTGCTGTAATAATGTTTTTCAGATTATAAACGCATTCTAACGATTTTATTATAAACTATTTTATATTACACGTTATGAGCATCATACATTTATGTCATTGAATGTTTTGTCAGACAGTAAACACGATAAGATAACGAGACGAAGAGATAGTAATAAAGTCGCGTTGTGAATCGGAACTTCCTGGTTACACACTCTATTTCCGTATATCAGAAACTAATCGTTTTTAGGAAAATAATCAAAGTAAAATACGAATGATACTTATTTTATTGACATGCTTGATACTTATTTTATCGCATAAACGACTTGAAAAATAAATACATTTTTAAAATTAAAAATAGTACATTTTCTTGAAGGAATAACACAATGGCACAATTATTTTTTGTGTTTTTCTCAATCAATATTTACTTCTATTTTTTTATTATTTTTCCCTTAATTAAAATAAATAAATGTAATGAAAAATAATTATCGTAATTTAAAAATCATACAATAAAGGGTTAAGTCGATATGAGTCGTATGACAGTAAGCGGAATAAAACAATAAAATAATTTTAGTTTTTAAACTTAAAACAATTTTAGTTTAAATTAACATTGATTAGCATAATACTGACGATATTTATGTAAAACGTAAGACCTTATAGTGACACAAAGTTCCACAAACTCTTTTTATTATACGTTTCCTACAACTTCATTCAATTAAGGGCCCACACCGGTCTTTGCGCTGTAATGAAAGCACGGAAATGGCAAAATTCATCGACCGCGAATGTGTGGCCAACAAGAATGCCATCGAGGCAAAGCGTGAGAACGACACTGTAACATTCAGATATTTCGTCAATTTCAACGATATTCTAGAATATAATTCCACGAAAACCTTACGGTCGTAAATTGCATTCAGAGACCGTCCGGGTCCATTTAGACTGCAGGGCTTGCTCGTAAAGATAGCCATAAAGCCTCTCTCTCGACCTAGGGTCCCATCGAGTGCGTGAGTGGCCCGTAACAGTGGAGAGCGCTGACATCTCGGACTGAGCGCCGTCCTTGGCCTCCGAGGCATCGATCCCGGAACCTCCTGCGGACAACGACCGGCTACGGGCTGGAAGGCCCCAGTGCCACAGGGGCCTTCTCACGCTATGTATTCACCCCACCAGCAAAACTGTCGTCGGTCCTTTACACAATGACCCGAAACGTGTCTTCGTGTAAACAAATACTTACTATTTACTCGAAATGCGAACGCGAATGAAGTCGTTCCTAGTATCCAGAATGCTAAATATCTATTCATTCTCAGTCATGTTTTTCTATTCTTCCCTTTTCCGTAACTGTAATGAATGTATCGTTGTTTTGGTTATCACCTCACATTTAGCAATTTGAAACCAAATGAAGTATAACAAAATTTAATGGCGAAGAGAAGGAATCAAAGAAATCATAACCAAGTAATAACGTAAAGAAATTAGGATTTAAATTTATATACACTTACAGACAATTCTCTATAATTTTCTCATCATATTTTCCCTCTGTGATTTACATTACTTCCACTGTCATTTTCTCATCGATTGTCGCAAATTTCCTTCACGCCTCTTCTCTATCCAGTTGGTCTTCAGAGTTTTATGTCCGCGAAATACAATGTTTCCAGCCACTGTGCGCATTCTGTGGCGTCACGCGATCGTGCTCAACGCGGCCCACAGACGATGGCGTGCGGCGGCGGCGTCACAATGGCGCTAGCGACCAAAGCGACGGCAGAGGACGCTGAGCCACGGCAAGGGGGGCGGAGAGGCGAGGAGCGGACAGCCACGACGCCCAAGGACGGCGATCGAAGGCAGAGCGGACGGGAACAGGACGGGCAGCCTATATCGCTTTGAAGAGAGGATATGAAGGTTTACTGACCTGAAAATACGTATTCTTATGAAGTCTGACGCAATATGATCTAAAAAATAATATTAATAGACGGTGAAGTCTCGAATATTAAATGCAATGTAATTATTCAATTTCCAATTTTAGCAGGCATTTGCCCATAAGTTAATTTAATATAGCAACTAAAAAAAATGTTGGCGGGGCGGCAAGTTCATATGCCATTTGCGTCGCCTGCAGTCTGCTATGTTCCCCGCGGCAGCCTGGCATTCACTTGGATTCTTCGCCTCCCGTCCATGAAGAAAAACTGGCAAGTTCGCGAAAATCTGCGGGACCGCATCCTAATGAAAAGAACTAGATAATCCTAATGCGTCCGTGGCTATCCTCTGAATCCTTCGAAGCTTGCGATTTTCCATCAAGTCACAGCCCCTTTCTACATACTTTTATTTCTCCCTGCATTTACAAATGAAACTTTGGGCAGAATTACTCTAATCACAGATTCAGAAGCGGAAATACTTCACGGGCGAATTACTATGTTTTACAATCATGTAATAATGTATTAATTCTAACGTTTTTATGATACTGCGTGGAATACTAATAAATAAATAATGTACAAACGTATGAACAATATGATTTTATCTTGAGTTTCAGTAATAATACAATATAGAATTCTCATTGTGAGAATCAACTCTATATTCTCTCGATCTTTCCTATTTAGTATCCACTTAAAAACTTAGCTAATTCTAGGTTACCTAAGATTCTCCATTTGTTTCATTCGTTTCAGCAGTAATCCACTTTTCTTCTATCACGTTGAATATGACCTTCCCATTTATGTACCATTCTCTTGTACGTGATGGCATCACTTTGCTTCGCATTTCACGCAACATTATATCGCCGTTTCAATTTTTTTTTCTGTATTCACTTCCAGTTCTATCATTCTCATTTTTGGCATAATAGGTTTTCGACAAATTAGTCACACAATTCGATTCTCTCATTAAAATGCCTTCATTGGCAGACTCAATGGCGATAATTATCTGTCCCGTACAAACGCATTTCATGCAATTCTTACTCAACTGACACAATATGCGAAAGATCTACATCAAACAGCTCATGAACCAAGAGTCAGAGCAGTTATGGGAAAGGCCGCACGATAAAATCTCCAACTGCGCCGTGTATTGGGAGTCGCGGTGCAGCGTCGAATAGCTCGAAACAACGAGTCAGAGCAGGTGGGAGCGAGGACAGACGGCATCGCCCACGGAGCAAGTGGATCGACGCGTCGCGGGCAGTGGGACGAAAGGTAAGGGTGAGGGCGCGAGGACGGCTGAAGGAGAGCGGAGCCAATCGGAGAGGATGACGGGGTCGGATGGGGCGTGGAGGACAGTAGGGCAGTGAGACGGCGGTCGAGGGTGACGGACAGGATGGAGGAGGCGAGGACGGATGGGATGCGGGAGGAAGGGTGGAGAGGAGGAGGAGGGGTAGGTGGGTGGACAGACGTGGGATCGGGCGGATGGGTGGGGGACGGGTGGAAGGTGGGAGGATGGTGGACAGGGTGAGGCGGAATGGGATGCGGAGATGGGACTGGTGGGACGTGAGGCGGGCGGATTTGGGGGCGGCATGGAGGGACGGAAGGAGGCGTGGCGGGATGGAAGGGGGCGGGGCAGGGCGGAGAGGAACGGGGTGGGGCGGAGCGGAATGGAACGAGACGGGACGGGCCGGGATGGGGAGGGGCAGGACGGGTGAGGGCATGGCAAGGCGGAGCGGGGGAGACGCGGTGCGGCTTCGACCCCTGCGACGGCAGCGCGCCGCAAGGGAGACGTGTCGCCCCCCCCCCGAGCCCCACCACCAGCACGTTCAACTCAGGTCACGAGACCTGCAACGAGGGCAGCGGGACAGACGGGAGCTGGCGGAGACGCCGGGGTGGGGTATAGTCGCGAGAACACAGCAGAAATCGGTCCGAAAACGGCGGACAGGGTCCGATGGCAAGATGGAGGAATGTTGAAAGGGAAGGAGAGAGAACAGGTAGGAGTGGAGAGACTAGGGGCAGGGACGAGGAAGAATGGAGTAGGGGCCAAGGGTAAAAGGAAGAGGGTAAGGATAAGCTAGATAAACAAAGAAGAGTTTGAAGAAGCGAGAAGAACATTAATGACTGATGGGAGGCGACAGACGTGGGGGCTGGGAATAAGCGACATGCAAATTTTTGATTGACAAAGGGCTAGCACATGAAACTGACAAAGAGAACTGAATGTTATAGAGTGGTTTTGAATGTTTTAGTAGCAGAATGTGAATTAAGAATGATGCCAGAGCTATAAGTGAAGGACAGAATGGACATGCCGGAAACAGTAACTCGAAGGGATAATGAGTTGCGACATTATTCTTTCTGAACTGGGACGAAAGTGCAAAGATTGCAATTGCAGGGCGACTCATACATTACTGAACACGCAATATAAAAGTGCTGCCAAGGGACGAGAACGCGGATTCAGTTTAAACCCGATGAAGAAAATACATTTTTATGAACAAGACAAAACTTTGTACACAAAATAGAATAGTGAAACCAGGCCAATTCCGTTGACCCATTTACAGACAGGATGAAACGATATATCATATGGAGCAGTATACAGGCGAAGAACGATGTTAAGGCAATGTCGGCTAGAGGACAGAAGCGGTGTGGGACGATGAGCAGCATCGAGGCAAAAACACACATACAGATAAGGAATAGCAAGGACGGAAAAATAGCTTGGAGGCGAGAAATAACAAGGAGTCGAGGAACAGCAAGAAGGTAAGAAACAGCAAGAAGGCGAGAAACATCGGAAGGGGAGGAAAGCACGGAGGCGAGAAACAGCACGGAGGCGAGAAACAGCACGGAGACGAAAAACAGCACGGAGGCGAGGTACAGCACCGAGGAGAGGAACAGCACGGAGGCGAGAAACAGCACGGAGGCGAGAAACAGCACGGAGGCGAGAAACAGCACGGAGGCGAGAACAGGCACGGAGGCGAGAAACAGCACGGAGGCGAGAAACAGCACGGAGGCGAGAAACAGCACGGAGGCGAGAAACAGCACGGAGGCGAGAAACAGCACGGAGGCGAGAAACAGCACGGAGGCGAGAAACAGCACGGAGGCGAAAAAGGAATCGGTGGAGAGTGGCGCAAGTATCTCGTGAACGCAGTGGGATATGGACCCCAGTGCAACTCGCTCTCGCAGAGCTGCCAAAGCGCAGGCAACCGCTGCTGCTAGCGCTCTCGTGACTCCCGCGCGGCCGCTCCGTTGCAATGGGGGCACGGCGCCGATATGGCGCTGATGGCAGCGCACCAGATAAGAGCGGTGCAACGGTTGCTGCGTTCAATCGACGCGCATGCAGCACTCCCTCCCCCCACGCCAACGCCTCGTCAACGCCATTCAGCTACATTTCCTATGGACCTCTCTCGCCACAAGCAATACATTTCTAGGATCTAACATAATATTGGTTTATTTTCATAGTTCTGAATGGGTATCAAATAATCTTAAAATGTAACTCTCTGCAAAAAGACAGTATGTGATCATTTTCTCTATCCGAGGTATAAAATTAGCAAAACATTTTAGAGAACTTTAAACATGATGTTGAGGTTTCATGTCAAGTATCTCCAAAAATCAAGATATGTTTCAAACTCGCGGAGTCTCGAGTTCGTTCAGACTAATCCAAGGAAATTAATTTTCTGGAAAATAATCTGATCGGTTTAGGCGCTAGCGGTGAGCTCAGACGGACAAGTGCTTTGCAGTCAATAATTTCCAATCCTACAAAACAAGGATCCTCTTCACAGCGTGTTTGAGGATGTAAATTACTACATATAGGAACAAGACCTCGTGTTCATTACCTGGCCCGGCAATAAGAGTTTTTCTGTCGAAAAATCGTCAATTCCCGGCGATCGATTTGAACCTTCCTCTTCTTAC
Organism: Teleogryllus oceanicus; assembly: GCA_964035755.1. NCBI lineage: Eukaryota > Metazoa > Arthropoda > Insecta > Orthoptera > Gryllidae > Teleogryllus > Teleogryllus oceanicus. The sequence continues at coordinate 126,465,784 of CAXIVR010000005.1, read as the reverse complement.
GAAGTAAAGCGAGAAAGTGTGAAGCAAGAATTTACTTCATAAATTTGACAGTCGCTCGACTTTTGCCGACAACAGCGGACTGACGATGACGGCAAAGCCGTCGAAAGCCGGCTATCTTAATAAAGCTGAAATGTTGACGAAGATGACCTCTTTATTTCTTTTCATAAATTTGATATATTTTTATACAATTTATTTTTTTACCTCCGAATCTGCTGTTCTTTGTAGTTGTATTCGTGTGCTTAAATAACCATGATGCAACGTGGTCGGAACAACGTCACACCGTCGTTAAAGACCCTGTTTGCTGCCTAGGAGGTGTCAAAGGCCACAAATAACTATACATGAATGCGTATGCATTCACGGATGTCGAGTGCCATGTAGTCAAACTACGCAAATATGTTGGATATGCAACTCACTTAAAAGGTAATTTCTCTTTCGCTGAAATGCACCAAAATAAAAGAATTTCGACTGTCAGGGTTTAACAAAAAAACTGTAAAGACATCATAAGGCATCATAAGAAACCTGATTTTTATGTAATTACTTTTTTTAGTCTGTCTACTTTCAGTTATCAAAATCGTAACCTTTGCGAATTGTCGCTGTCCTAACACAATATCCATTTCTTTCGTTGCAAATTTGTACATATTTAGTGCATTTCCCTATCAATTTCTTCAATTTTATTACATTTTTATGAATAGAAGTATTTCAAAAATCAGCATTTCCTTTACTATTACTGCGTGCTGTCTACTCCAGTTAAGCTATGTGAAAACGAGGTCGTAGGCTTCGCGGCCAGAGTCATGAAAATGATCTTGGCTGTCCAGGTGACGCCGCGTCGAAGGCTGTGTTGCCGACGTTTCGACCATCTTGTCGTGGTTTTCCTCAGGGCTGTTGTGCATCACAGCCTTCGACGCGGCGTCACCTGGACAGCCAAGATCATTTATATGTGAAAACGAGGTCGGATGTTCTCAGAGTCAAGCGCACCCACTTCAGTTATCTCGGTGGCGGGAAGTGTGAGTCAGCGTGTAATATCTTTTTCACCTTTAGGTGTGGAAAGTATCACTGACGCCGTATTACGTGACCTTTAACCTTAATTTCGGAGAAACTTTGGCGATCGCCAACGTGTAACACTTCGATGAGATTGCTGCACGCTGCAGTGATTACTGGTCTAATATATCGTCAGTTTGTACAATGGCTTCTATTACATCTGGTCTGACTGCTAAACTACAGTCCTAGATAGCAATAGATGAAGCTTTGGTTACTGACAGGAAAGTTGTGTGTTGCAAAGTGTGCATCAACGTACTTTCCAAATGAGTTTTGAAATGTTTGTATTATTTTTAAAATTGGTTTAGGAATTTTTTTATAAGATGAATTTCGTATTATGTAAATGTATTGTGGGAATTTTGATTCGGTATTGTTGACGTTCTTATGCGAAGAAATAAAAGAGGCCATCTTCATCAACATAGTATTTTCGACGGCAAAGTTGTCGAAAGCTGGCTATCTGAATACAAACAGTCTACCGACGTTTGCCGAAAGCAGCAAGACTGATGATGACGGCAAAACCATCGAAAGTCGTCTATCTCAATAAAAATACTATGTTGACGAAGATGATCTCTTTTATTTCTTCCTTATGTAAATGTGTTTTATAATTAGTTTATTTTAATATTACACATTATATCCTATTTATATATATATATATATTTTCATTACCTATTTATATATACATTTGGACGTTTTAAAATACATATTTTTCCGGTCTCTAATAATCAGATAATCTTTCAATAATGACAGATTCGGTGGTGTGATTTGAAATTAATTTCATAATAAGGTGAAGTTAAACGTGTTAAATAAGCACTGCCATCATCTGAGAACCGAGAATTTTTATAGTTTACAAATAAGGAGAACATCACTAACAAGTGCAATTTATTCTGAGAAATACAGTATTAAATTATCTCCAAGGCAGTTGCGAACATACAATACACACACTAGAAAATTATAGATTACCAGTAGGACAAGTTCTTCGTATTTTAGAATACTTGATTTCTTTGCATTGTAAGGGAAACTATTTACACCTTACATTTTAACAAAATCAGCGTAAACCTAGTTTTAATAAGCGTTTTGTTAATTTTCCTAACAATGAGTGTGAAACGATTCACTTTATAATTCATTAAATAAATCTTAATGTTTGCGAAACAATGTTTGTTGAATGTTTCTGAAAGAAATATTTGTTCTTCAATGAATTGAATAAACTTTCTTGAATGACTATTTCTTAACCATTTCATTTCAAGTTTCAGATTACGAAACAAACTGAAAAAAAATAAAGTCTGCAATCAGTACATTCACACCTTACATCACTTTTAGCTCAGCGTAACTCGTCATCACAGAAACAAATCAAGAAACTCGAAACGAATGAAGGCGAGAAACATTTCAGGCGCCCTCGCATGCTGTCGTTTCGCGGAGATTGACGGCGAGAACTGCCGCCGCGTGTCGGTGACACGCACTCGTTAGCGCCCACGCGTGTCTCCCCTCCGCAAGCTGTCGGCAAACTCGCGAAAAAGCCCGCGCCACCGGCTGTCGCCGGCGCCGCTTCCGCATTCATGGGCAGGGGAGGACGCCCACGTGTCGCAGCGAGGGGCGCGGGACACCGCCGCGCCGGGACGAGGGGAGAACGAAGAAGGAGAGGATGATCCAAATTGAGCACGAGGGAAGGCAGATAGAAATATGAAAGTTCACGTTGAAGTAAGAGTATAGGCACACATGTGGGTACATGCATGTAGTTGTAGTATGTACACGAGAGTATGCATGTGAATAGTATAGAGAATATTCCGCAAGCCTCGCGTGAGTTTGTGCGTATACACGTTCGTTCGTGTGTGTCCTTTGTGCATAGTAATGTATATCCGTGTACGTTTACATGTATGTTTGTTTTGTGTGTCCGTGGATTTGTATGTTTTTTTTTTTGCTTTTGTATTTGTGTATGTGTCTGTGTGTGTCCGTGTATGTGTATGTTAATATTGAGTTGATGGGTAGGTGAGTCCCACGTTGGCGAATGAGATGGGCGGAGCAGATGGGAGAAGGGGAACTAGTGAAAAATTCAAAGAAAACATCAATATAAACCGGAAGGGAAGGGCACAGATAGACATGAAAGGTTATGCAGAGGGAAGTTCTTAGAGAAGACAGACGTGTTTGACTGAGAGCAAACGTATACATGTGCGCGAGTGTCTATTTTTCCACATAAGAGCATCATCGTCGCAACTGAGTGGATGCGTGCGTATCCATGTAAGTGTGTGGACATATGTGTCAGTGTAAGTGCCTAAGCTTATGTATGTGTCTGCACGTTACTTAAAGACAAATAATCGCAATTTCGTGTGAATATACATTTTTCTTACGTGCATGCACGTGTTCGAGAATATGCCTCCATGCGTTGTGTATGGTTTGCAAGTGTTTGCCTAATATTTGTGTGCACATTTATGTACGTACGTATGCATGTACGTATATGTATGTAGGTATGCATTTATGCATGTATGTGTGTATGCATGCATTTATGTATTATGTCTGTGTGTGTGTATGTGTGTGTGTAAATGTTTGCATGTGCATTCCGGATGGTTTCCGCACAGGTATTCGGGAGAGAAGAGAAAATTAATATTGGGTGGTAATAAAAATCCACTACTAGAAACGTACGATTTCTTGGTACCATATTTTTTAACGAGATAGAAGAAATGCAACATTACATACAATGTACTACACTACGATGAATATTTACTTTAATTATTTCTCCGGAAAGTAAGGTAGATTGTATTATGTTTGCACATAAATATATATGTTCATTCCTAGTATATTTCTTCTGGTCCAGGCGATCTGCGAGTTTAGAGTTTTAAAACTCATTCAAAAGAATAGTAAACTTTTGAACGTTCATGGAAAATACCTGGAAAAGTAAACGAAAGATATCTCTTTCAATTCTCTCAATCTTCTGCGATTCTTTTAAATGTTTTGCTCGTAATGGACCCATTTAATTACCCTTGTACGCCACAATAGATGGTACGAACTGTGAGGTTGCGCAAAAGAAGGGACATGACGAAGAATACGTAAAAGCACATGCGCGAGGGATCGGCATCCAGTGGCGTGTGATGTGGCAGCCATTCGCGGCCGGGTATCTTAGACCTATGTCACACAAGCGTGTCATTAACGTCCGTTAAGTAACGCGTGCCAAAGTAACACTCGTGTGACACAGGCCTTGAGGTATCTAAGTCAGACAAAATGATGGTGCCCCCTAATAGCATTGAAACTGTAAGCGTAATGTAATTTTAAGTGTAATGTATCCAAAACATACTTTTTTTAATTCTACATAATTGATACATGATAGTAATTAATATACGAATAATATCAATAAAGATTAATATTAATTATATAATGAATATGTTTAAATGAATAAATAAAATTTTGTTTTAATTATTGCTTCGAGTTGACTGATGTTGCCAGACACTTCAATTGATACAGTCATTAGTTAGTTAGTTAATGCCTTATTTTACGTGGCGAGACTTGGGCCATCAGGCCCGCTCTTTCGTCTAACCACGCAAATGTCGCTACGCTCCTTTCACCACCTAGCGGAGATGGGTGATGAAAGGACACCGGTATTATCTTGGGCGACAAAACAGGTGGATCTCAATTTTGCTCACAGGCTTCTTTCAGGCTTGAGGATCTTTTACATGTAGTAAATCTACTACATGGGACAGCCGGCTTTACTTCACCTCCGATGCCAGGCGTACGAAGGATTCTGTCCCTCTTAAAAATCCACGGCTTCGATCGGGTTTGAACCCGCAAACTCGGGTATAACATTCCGGTGCGCTGACCGTTACACCACCGAATCCGCACCGAATCCGTCATTAGTCCTGTCAATGAACGTTTTATGCCGGGAGATGGCGGAGGTTCCCCCCCTTCTAGATAGCGAGATCCGACACCGACCTACACGCTGACCCTCCTCCCCTCCGTAGCTCTCTCAGAGGGGCGTAACCCTCACACGTGACACGCTCTTAGTTACGTCTGGTCTCCCGGCAGGTGTGGAAGTGTATGTAGTACATGTGTCTTTGTAAGGGCTCGGGAGGAAAAAGGGTGAAGAAAGAAAACCCGTGCGCGTCCCATTGATTGATTGACTGATTGATTGATTGATTTTTTCGTGTTTCCGGGCGCGTCAACTGCTTCGGTCATTAGTCCCGTTCGTGTAGTGCATGCTTTTTTCTTCGGAGATGGCGGTGATCTTCCCCCGCTTGATGGCGAGATCCGGCGCCGAGCTACCGTCGGCTAGTGGGCTCCCCCTAACCAGGGCTCTCCCACCAGCGAGGCACCGCCCCAGCCAGGACAAGCTCTAAGCTCCCGACCGGACACCCGGAATATGTAGTAGTGTAGTGCATGTTAGTGTAAGTGTGTGTGTAAGGGGAGAGGATATAACAAGAAAGAGCAAGGACAGATCGCGCGCGGTCCGGGACCCGTTTGTTAGGGTACTGCTCCGGCATTCGCCTGGTGTTGATCGGAGAAACCACGGAAAACTACCGATCAGAGCAGCCGGCCGCTAGAATTCTCCTCCAGACAGCGACTGAATTCGACCTAGCTAAAAAGCTAGTGTCGAAAATCCTGCCATCATCAGGACTCGAACCTAGGACCTCCCGGTCAGAGGCGCTGCGGTCACATTAGTTGATGCGCCGAGATACCGCTCCCGGTGCGCGTCCGAAAGCCGGTTTGTTAGGGTACTACCCTGGAGCTCGTCTGGTGTAGATCGGAGAAACGACGAAAAACGAGTGATCAGAGCAGCCAGCCACGGGAATTCTCCTCCACACAGCGCCTCAATGCGATGCTGCTAAAGTTGAAACACCGTCACCTCGGGATTCGAACCCTGGCAATGCTGTCTATGAGCTACCTTAGCCGGTCCGTTGTTGCGGCGGGGGCCCTAGGCATATACCCTGCTTATGCATTAATCTAGCCATGAGGCCCTCCCCTTCAAGAAGAGCCACTGTGTCGGCGCGGGCGGAGGGCGTAGGCAGTCGACGTCAGCGAAGGGCTACTTCCGGCCGGAAGCGGAAGGAGCAGGCAGCACACGACGCCGAGAGCGCCGCGGCGTGCGCTCTAATTGGAGAGCACCACAGCTGCGCCGGACCGCAAAGGGCCACTCGGCCCTCGAATTAAATCTCATAGCTCTCTGCGCGAGTTTTAAAAGAGCAGCGCTTGGAAATGAAATCGTATATTGCTGCTCTGCAAGAAAGTTACCTTGCTGCTCAGTGAGCAGGGTGTAACGGAATTTTAACTTTTTGAGTGTTAAATCGGATTTGGTTTCGAGTGAAACAATTTTGAAATGAAATCGGGCAGAATTTTTGTGAAGTATATGAAATACATATTTCCGCAGCCCACGCACTTCTGAACTAACACTCAGCGAGAGATTTTTTCTCTCTTACTGTTTTTAATATAACTAATACATTTACATGTATTATATAACATTTTGACACATAATAATCCTTAAATTAAAAATGTATGATTTTTTAAATCTAATAATACAATGTATTTACATAAGTAAATATTTGTTAAAAATATTTTTGCCCGTCAGTCAATTTAGAAAATAGATCTGAGGTTACATATTTATTGGTGTAAGTGCGAAGTTTTTTCTGTACATTTTCGCTGTCACTTATTTTTCAGACGACATATATCTTCCAAAACTATAAACAAATAATTAAAGAATTTTCGAATAGATCTCAACGAAGATAGTCTAATCGCCAACACTTCGAAATCACGCGGGAGTCAAAACACTAGATTAAGAAGTAGATCTTTTAAACTATATTTCGTCTGCAGCTGTGTTCCTCATCGAAAACTAACTCCAACTATCATACAGCGGAAGCGACAGTTGCATTAGCTAAATGTTAAACACTATTTAATCTGCAATAAACGTGTAACACTCAATTAAATATTTACTACTACAATTTTTAGAAAAAAATCCGTGTTTTGTTTTTCATTATTTGGCAGTTTTCAAACACCAGTTAAGCACCAGCAGTTAGTGTCAATGGCATGCAGGAGCATGCAGGGGTCATTTTAAACAACCAAGACAACCAATTATGTTGTATGTAATGAAGTCATAATATTTAAAACTGTACAATTATTTCAGTCTGAATGTCTGGTCATACCTCCCAAACAGAAATAATTTTTTATATAAGATATTTATATTATTCTACAAAGTGTGTAACAAATCGAAGCCTTTTACCGACGACAATCAGAGGAAAGAATGTTTCATCATAAATAACAAAAAATGATGGTAAACGTTATCAAAATGATAACACTATTATTATTATTATTATTATTATTATTATTATTAGGGAACGAAATTTATTGTAATAAAAATGCCAAATATGTACATTACATTTGATTTAGAAAGAAAGATAATTCCATAACGATTATTGAAAGCGCGTATCTGGAATGTTCCGTTTTGACATATACAGATATTAAAATGTAGTGAAATATGTAAGAAATATGTTATAATAAGGTAAAATATGTAAAAATTGTGAGACTCGGCGCCGACGTACACGTTTCCTAGCCGCGTTTCTCTCTTCCTTCATCTCCCCCAGTGGAGGGCTGCCACAACCGCAGTGAGCTCTATGCCCATGATCCCGATATTTGTGGTAATACAATCCATAGAGGATGAAGAAGGTGAGAATAGAACAAGGAAGACGAAGGAAAGAGTGCGCGGACTGTGACTCATTTGTTAGCGTACTGCTCCAACAGTCCTCTGGCATTGATAGGAGAAACCATGGAAAATTACAGATGAGAGCGGCTGTCCGCTAGAATTCTCCCCCGGACAGAACTGAATTCGACCTAGCTGAGAAGAAATACTTGTTTTGTTTTTTTAACGTAGCGACTCAAGGTCACCCGAGAAAGAGGGAGAGGGAAGGCAGACTCCAATAGGGAGTCGTAAAAATCGGAGCTGTAGTGACGTTGCAGCTCTCCATTGGAGTCGGCCTTCCCTCTCTTTCTTTCGCGCGTGACCTTGAGACGCCACGTTAAGAAAACCCAAGTCTAGTGTCGAAAATTATGCCGTCATCTGGAATGGCAAGGACTCTAGGACCTCCCGGTCAGAGGCACTGCAATGACATAAGTTGATACTCTGAGCCACCTCTCCCGGTCCGATGGAACTCGAACCCTATGTCCTCCAGGATGATGATGATGCAGAGGCAACGGTTTTGCCGATGCCTATTGCAGACGATGGGAAGAACGGTGAACTGGAAGTCAAGAAAGACTAAACTCGAAAAAAATCCCTCTATCTCGCTTTGTTCAAGTGATTCCACAGAGTAACTCATTTCACCGCGGGAGTACACAAAATCGTAAGCCGGCCCGGTGGCCGAGAGCGCTAAGGCAGTAGTGTCGTAGTAATCTCGGACCGAAGGGTCGCGGGTTCGACTCCGCCTCGGGCATGGTTGTATTTGTGTTCGTCCTTTCACCCTTATCATCAATCACCATATCGTTTCATCCACATAGTTACCATACCGTTAACAAAATAGTGGTCGCTAATTACCTTAGATGTTGAAGCGACCTTAAATAAACCAATTTTAAAAATCATAAATGAGTAATTGTGCGTCCCTGCTGCGGAAGCGATTTGCTTAAACATCAAGATTTCTGCCACAAATTGGTCGCCCTCAAACTTCATTACTAAGGTCTGCAACGGCCCTTGGTGCGGGCCGATGCGACGTCTCCTCGGGGCGTTCGCATTGCGAGCACGCGCCGCCGCGCCTCGTCTTCCGCCGCGTGGGCGGCGCATGCGCAGGTGGCGCGACGCGGGGACTGCGACCCACGGGAGGGGTGCACAGCGCAGGAAAAAAACGAGAATTCGGAAAGCGAATACGCATGTACACACGAGAATAAGACACAGGTAAGAAAGGGTAGGAGAAAGTAACTAGGTGGAAGTACACAATAAATTCAATGTGCGTTAAAGAAAATTGCTGATACCAGTTAATTTACAATTTCGGTATATAATCTAAATCCTGTGATTCGATTACTATAAAAGACACTGTGTTGTTTCAATTCAGTACGACACACGATAAGTTGCATCATATGTCACATCACACCGAAAAAGTACGAATATTCTTAATAATACATGCTTGTCTACAACAAAAAGTCTAATACAAAAATGTAAAAGACATAACAAATGGTCAGAACATTTTAAGCTGATAGGCGACGACTTCTTATGTATTGTCGCCGAATTTAAATATTTTAAGATAAACTAAGTATGATGGAATTAAAAAGTAGTCAAAAAATAAAAGGAATACAAAGAACGGCAGTAGAGAAAATTAAACCAAGGCAAGAGGGAGACAAATTCGAAACACAAAATACACCTATCATGCAAATAATCCAGCGAGAACTGAGAAAATGAAAACTGATTTATGAAGCGACACGCGTGGCTGTAGCTCAGGCGACAGAATCTGAAGTAACGTTGGAGCTGCGACCTGAGACGCTCGCAGGTCGAAGAGACGTCTGAGAGGAGACCGCAGCGGGCAGGGGCGGGGAGGGGAGAGGAGTGGCAGGGGCGGGGACAGGTCTGGGTGAAGCTCTCCTGGCCCTCATCAAGACGCCGCAGCGACCTCTACCGTCTCGCCCCGCCTCCGTCCCCGCCCCCATTCTCATCGGCACCTCCGCCTCCGCCGCCGCCGCCGCCGTCGGGGACAGCGCCCTGGCAAAACTTGGCGGCACTGCTTCATTATTCAAGCACTCAGGCCGAAAAGGGCTTTTGATTCGAACAACAAGTTCGTACCTAGAAGGTCGTGCCGGCGCATATGAACGCGGCGCATCAGGATTCTGGGCCTCGGAGGTACCACGACACCGCGCCCTTCCACCCCATCCCTCCTCTCCTCTCCTCTCCCCCCTTCCCCCGCTCGAGCTTTCCGCTTGTTCCTCGCAGCGAGTCTGCCTGCTTAATCATGTTGCGTGATGTCTTAGCAACGTTTAAAACCGTAGCCGGCTGTCCCGCCGTCGAGGCTTTTCGGCTCGCTTTCCTGCACGCCTTCTTGCCGAAATTACAAAAAGTTGCCGCCCTCAAAAACTGACAGTTTTTTTCTTTTCTCTGAAACAAACAGTTCTGGTCGTTTAGAATATCCTCCAGATGGATTATACGACTGCAAAACATCCTGCTGCAGAAGAGAATGAAAATTACAGCAAATGAGGTATAATTTTAAAAATTGAACTTAATTAATCATGTTTATTTGCGATTCGTAAATTCCACGAAATGTTGAAACACGAAATTTTTTTAGCTTTAGATGTCATTAGACTTATATAAAAATTGTTAATTTAATTACTGGAAGTCAAAAAATGACTACAAAGAGTAAAGTTGCCACGGTGAATTTTAGAGGAAAATCTCTTTGGCAGAAAAGTCTGCCATTTCTGGCGTCGCCAAGAAACGCAACAGCTGTACAAAGAAAGACGTCAGCTTGCAATCATAAAATTGTTTTATACTGACCCCATTGTCGAGCTCATAAACCTCTCTTTCCTGGCCTTTAAGGAAACGCCAGTTGCCTCCTCATGCTGAACCACATTCAAAAATAAAGTCCCTTCCGTCTTAATCCTTCTTCCTTTACCTCCCTTTCACAGCGCAGCCAACTTTTTTATATTTTCTCAAGAACGACGACGAGGTCGGGGTTGGGGGAGGAACTTCCGAGCATCACCACACCAAGAACTAAGAGCTTATGCGCAACTTCATAGCTCTGCAAGCCGGACTTAACACGGTTGCTCCGCCGCCTCATAAGAATAAAATTTTACTTTTTTTAATTAAAATTCTTGCTCCGCCGGTCCAGATAACGGCTGCGAGGGGACACTGTAAACAGGGTTTAGCGCGCGGCGCGAAGGAAGGCTAGCTACAGCGGGCCGCGAAGCCCGCGCGGGCTGGGCTTATGTCCACAAATTTGGGAAAGATAAGGGCGCTGGAGCGGGCGGTGCGTCGTTGATAAATGGGCCGTGCCGTTTCTTGCGCCGGTGTTGGCCGGGGGGGGGGGGGGGGAGGGGGCAGCTGTAAAGTGCGCAGCGAATGCTCGAATATTTGCTCGTAAATCATCTCCGCTCGCCGCCGCTCGAAACACAGTTAACTCGCGCGCGAAGGGGTTGAAGCCCCCGAGTCGAATTCGCCCGCGGAGTCTCGTGGGAGGTGCGAGGATTGGCCGCTTCTCAGTGGCGGTCAGAGGGAGCCGGAACCGGGTGTACAGATTAGTGATGCCGGTAACTTAGCGAAAGTGTGGATGTTTCTCTCAAGTTAAATTCATTTTTGTGTGATATTACTGATTGGTTATTTCGTAAACTAGGCATACGTGAACAATTTCAACACTTTGCTCCCACCTAAACTAAATAACATAGTAAATGACATTTTTACTATAAATGTAATTAGTAACAGATTTCCGAGTTTCAAAGCAGTCAAGATAAACTTGAGACGAAAGAAAAACAGACTAGTCAGAAAATATGAAAAATTGTGTATTCGGTTTTATTACTTATGACTCTAAATGCATATTTTGCTCAGTAAAATTATAACGTACAACAAAAATATTGATTTATGGAATATCGATATCGTGGATGTTCTAAGAAATATATTTACTGGTTTTAGGGATTCTTTTGTAGTAAATTTGTAAATACGAGTAGTTAGACTTTGAAATGGAGGTTGCATGCTTACTTTGCTGTGCTTTACAAATAACGATAGTAATTATAAACATTTTCTGAGAAAAAAAATGTCTGAGTTCTTCGCTCAACTTTTTCACGAAAATAATCTAGTTGTGCGGGTCTTTGCTCAAGCTGGGATTCGGACTCCAGTACATACGTTTAGCAACCATGTAACGTAACCACTACACCATACTCGCCATAACTTACCCTTCGCATTAAAAGGAAAGTTGAACATTTGCAGTTTTTTAAATGTCCAAGGTTTTGATGAAAGTCGAACAAATATTAAGAAAAATTTGGCGGGTTGAAAAAATCTTCAATACATAATTTTTAAAAGTTGTCACTGTTTCACTCACAATTTCGCGAAAATATCTCCTATTTTGAAATAACTTGTCCCTAACTTTTTAAGATCTAATTTTGAGAACAAATTTACATTACGAAAAAAGTACCTCCAATTTCTAGAAAGAGGCGAAAACAATGTTCAGTTTTAGAATCTTCGAAAATTCTGTGATTTCAACAAAAATTTGATCTGCGCCATTTTATAAGCGTGTATTGATGTTCTGGAGAAGAACAACAAAACTCTTTGAGACATTTTTGATAACATTTTTAATATTGTTACTTCTTCATTGAAAGTACATCCAAAAATTAAAACATCCATTTCAAATTCCAAGAGGCCACTACAAAAACCAGGGTATATCAATGTTTCTGAAATGTCTGTAAACAGTTTAGGCTCTAGTGATCTACCACAGAGATGGTGGGACACACATTTTTTCGGTATCAAGGTCCTACGAAACGTGGATTCTGGCTACATTACCTATTAGATTTACGTAATTCACTACATGTTGGACCTTCTCCATATCAGGAACCTACCAAATGACCTTCTCTGTCAAAAAATTGCCGTTTTTTCAGCAGCTTCACATAGCTTCTTACTATACCACTTCGTTGTATGCAATAGTATCAAATGATGATTTGGCAAGAACCAATCGCTATAACGTGCTTCTCGATCAAGCACCAAAACACGATACGAATTCTTTAAAATGTATCATGTTCGTATTATTTATAACAGTTTTTATTCCCTCCTGTAAATTTTGGTCGACAGGGCCTCCTTCCACAATACGAATTACAATTTCCCTGTCGTCGATTATCACGATGAAGGCTCACGTAAGCCTTCTGCTACATTCGCCTGGGCGGACCGGCCCGGTGCTCCATCATGCAGAACAGAAGATCGGAACAAATATAATGAGGGCGTGTGGAGCAGAAAGTTCGCCAGAATGTTTGCTTATCTGCAGGGCCATTTGTCAGCCGCCGCCGATGTTGGGGCGTCGCGACTCCCACGGCCACCATGCGGAGCCCCTACCTCTCCCCACCCCTCCCCTACCATTTGTTCTCCCCCTCTCCCACCCACACTCCTGATGCGCCCGCCGTTACTGCGGTCATCTAGAGCAGATAGAGAGAGCGCACCCTGAACGGCCGCCGCCATTTAATGTCCCCCACCCGACAGCCCCGACAGGTAGCACACGTGTGTTTTACCGGGAGCGGTAGCTCAGTGCATCAACTGATGTCACTGCAGCACCTCTGACCGGGAGGTCCTAGGTTCGAGTTCCGACGGCGGCACTAGCTTTTCAGCTAGGTCGAATTCAGTCGCTGTCTGGAGGAGAATTCTAGCGGCCGGCTGCTCTGATCGGTAGTTTTACACACACTTACACCAACATGCACTACATTACCACATATCCCGGGAGACCGGTCGGGAGCTTAGAGCTTGTCCCGGCTGGGGCGGTGCCCCGCTGGTGGGAGAGTCCTGGTTAGGGGGAAACCCCACTAGCCGACGGCAGGTCGGCGCCGGATCTCGCCATCCAGTGGCGGAAGATCACCGCCATCTCCCGAGAATAAACATGCACTACACTAACGGGACTAATGACCAGGGCAGTTGACGCGCCCGGAAGCACGAAAAAATCTATCAATCAATCAATCAAACCATAGAGATAATTATTATAACGGGACTTTGTGCCATTTTGCGCCACCGCGTCATTTTGTAAGGTTTTCCTCTAGTTATTAATGCGATAAATTAAGCATTTCTAACGAACAATGACTGTATACAACTCAAAGAACATGCAGTCTTTTCCAATGTGACTTTCTCGCGAGCAAATGCGAATACAAAACCACGATTCAAAATGGTAGTTTACAATGAAGTTAAATTGACTACCGACTGTACTTCAGATCACTCTCAATATAACCCACGATTAAGTTCCCAAGGTGGAAAGGTATCTCTGAACAAAAAAACATGCGAGTACAAAAATGTTTTAGAAATATACTGACAAATTGTTGGATACCTACTTGACAATATTTTGCTAAAACCACTGATATAACTTCTCCAAGTACAATAAGACTAAAACAGCAACGATCATTTTCTTTATTCAAACAAGTCCTTTCAGGAGCACTGCGACGTCCTTCATCGTGAGGAATTAATGGATAAATTATTACGGAATTTGCGGCGGCGAGGGGAAGAACACAGGCGGATTTGGAGAGGTAAAGCAAGGTAGAGGAAGCAAGCGAGCGGACGGGCACGCCGCATGGGTTTACTTAGCACGCGAGAACGCGTGACTGCGGTACTGCCAAGGTCCAAGAGCGACTGCCAGTCTACGGGCCGGCAGCTCCTCGCGCATTCACGACCTTCAAGCCCCCCACAAGCGCCAAAATCCATCCTTCTTTAACTAACCTTTGACGCTTTGGAGCGCTCTAGTAGCAATATTTACGGACATAACATTAGTTTTGCACTAAAAGTTGCTAATTCATGTTACCAAAGAGACACGACAAGTGAATCTGCGATTTCAACGCGCAAGCGCTACGCGCACAAAATTATGTTGGGTGTTAATGAGTTAACTAGTCCTAGACCAACTCTCCGATGAATTGGCTCGGTGACTATCTACTTCGTGGATGTAGCTGAAGACACGCTTTCGCGCTTAAATCTCTTTAAACAACGAATCAGCTTGAAATTTTCAACATCCGTCTACAATATGATCTCGAATATTCGTCGTAAAACCTGTGTTAAGTTTTTCAGCACTGACGTCAGAATTAAGATATATTAGCGCCGCTCCAGTGGTTAAGATTAGTGCAGGTGGCGAGGGGTTACACGCAATTTTGTTTTCCAAAATCCTTTCTATATGGATAAATGGATGGATAGACTGAAAGGGGGATGGTCGATTGATTTTATATCTAGCCATTCTAGATCAATTTTGCCTCAATAATTTGCTTTAATATGCCCGCAAGCAAAAAATACTGCTTAAGATATCACTTACTACCTCTAAATTGTAGAAAAGTTTTTTAAATTTTTATTATTTATTATTATTATTATTATTATTATTATATTTATTATATTTATAATATTTCTTTCTCATGTGACAACTAGCGGAATAAATACTTACAGATAAAATGCACACAAGAACGTCTTAACGATACAGAAAGAAAAAACAAGAATAAAAAATTGAAATTAGTACAGAAATGAATTTAAGTCCGCCGTAGATAGCAAATCACAATAAATAATACTGTCTCACAAAACCTTCCACCAATTGAAAAACGAATAACAACATACGCATGCAAACGTTGCTGTGCCAATTCATCTTCATTTGGAAAAATGTCTGTTGACAATCCTTCACTTTCGAAGTGGCAGACGGCTACCGATACGTCGCTACACTCGCGCCATGAAAGATTAATTCTCGCAAAGCAAATCAAGTGCTGTCGCAAGCACGCGCGCCAACCATCGATGGCCGCGCAGGCGATTCGAAACAAAAACGCGTCGACACAGCAATCGCGCGGTGATGTGCCACGAACAAAATTGGATGGACACCCAGAAACGTAGACTCTCCGACGAATGAAATTCTCTGCAACTGTGAAGTGTTCCAAAAGAAGTAATAAAAGTTAAAGGTGGCCTAAAAAGTACTGCTGATTTCTTTCATCTTATTTTTGTCGACTGTCTCCTTCAGTTTTACTAAAATCTCAATATATATATATATATATATATATATATATATATATATATATATATATATATATATATAATTTAAATTTCACTTTCAATGTGTATTTCTGTTATATTTTACTTGGCAGTTCGGTGAAAAATTGCAGCTTCCAAAAAAGAAGCAGTAGAAGCAAGAGAATAACACCTGAAGAAGAAGAAGAAGAAGAAGAAGAAGAAGAAGAAGAAGAAGAAGAACAAGAAGATTCCTCTGTCACAAAACGAATGTATTGGATAATAGTATTTTACACTAATTAATAATAGTTTGCCTAGTCGCTTATTAACGCCTTTGTTGCGTTGTTGCACGTTTTGTAATTTCGCATGCCAATTTCGTAATACTTTTGAGTTATAAAATTTAAAACAATTAACACACACACACACACACACACTTTCAATCAAACGCCTACCTACACATTCATTTAAATATTGATTGAGGTGCGCCTACAAATAACCAGTACTATTTTTCCTATTCGCCATATTCATTAATAGATTTTTGTTGACAATATTATAATTTTCCCCAATGTACGTTCATACTTAAAATATGTCTCCTGGAAAAATAAATAAATATGTTTAAATATTCGCACTTCACTTACTTTTCATCAAGATGTTGCCTCACTCAGAAGCCAATATTTACATATGTTCTACTTTTAAAAGCTTTGATTACCTCTGAAAGAGATTCAATATTGATATTTGTGATTAAATTAATTGGCGTACCTCTTGTAAATAAATGGTGGAGAATGAGATGACTATTATTGATTATATTCTCCATCCGATGATAAATGCCATCAGTATTTGAAAAATCCAACCCTCTCACACGAAGACCCTTTGATAAATAATATTGTTCAAATATGACTTTGATGATCAAAGCGAAAGTGTCTCCTTACAAGCAAGCGAGGTCTTGAAACATCTTAAAAGAATACGAACAATTACTATTTATCAGGTACATATTTAATTATTTTCTAAAGTACTAATCTTACTCTCTGTGAATACTTAGAAATTATTGTTATCTAGTATTGTAATTGCTAAAATTTTGGTCTGAAAATAAAAAGAACTGCATCTTTATTAAGACTAGTTTTAGATATCCCTGAAGTTGTGATAAGAAAATTTATCAACTAGTATATTAATGTACGTAAGAAATAATTAGCTTGATATTTTGAAACCCTCTCTACTATATGCGAATTTCATGAAGTTTTCGTCAAATTTCCTGGAAAACCCGTCATTCACAAAAATATATGTTACGTAACTGCAGTTTACCTGACACATAATATCTCAAGCAAACAAATTACACATATTTACATGCAAAAAGGCTCCTATTTTTATTAACACTCCCTCCATGTTCTTGCAGTTCCATTTATCGAATCACGGGCCACAATATAAGGGAGCGGCGCAGGGCGGCACACGGCCTAGTTATGACGCAATTCGCGCAGCGCGGCCCCGGAGCGGCCGGAGGAGAAGCCCCGTTCCCCTCCCCCAACGGCCCCGCTCCCCTTCCGATCCCCTCTACGGCCCCGGTCCCTGCCCTGGTCCCCGCCCCGCCCCGGTCCCCGCCCCGCCCCGGTCCCCGCCCCGGTCCCCGCCCCGCCCCGGTCCCGCCCGCCCGTCCCGCCCGGTCCCCGCCCGCCGGTCCCGCCCGCCCCGGTCCCCGCCCTGCCCCGTCCCTGCCCGCCCTGGTCCCCGCACCGGTCCGCCCGCCCGGCTCCCCGCCCGGTCCCCCGCCCGTCCGCCCGCCCGGTCCCGCACCTGTCCCGCACCTGTCCCCGCCCGTCCCCGCCCTGGTCCCCGCACCGGTCCCCGCACCTGTCCCGCACCGTCCCCGGCCTGTCCCGCCCTGCCCCGCACATGTCCCCCACCTGTCCCACACCGTCCCGCCATGCCCGCCCGCCCGCTCCGCGCCACGCTACGTGTTACAAGTTTGGTCTCAACGTTCTTTTACAAAAAATACATTTTTTATTGCATTCCGATACAAATCATTATTTTAAAGTGGGTCTTAAAATGCCTCTGACACGTCATAGCGTAGCTCCAAACACCATGTTCTTGCTTTGCGCAAAAAGTTTATCAATAAAAATTATGCATAAAACGAATTTATTTCTTATAATAATATTTACAATATAGTATTTAGATTTACTGTAACGTTTCACCCTTCACCCCGCCTCCCCCCTTTCCCAGCCTCTCTCCGCCCTGCAGTACTTTCTTTCAGCCACTGTTCCCACCAGACACCGCCCTCGCCCATCTACGCCACCGCTTCCCACCGTCGGGCCCTTCCTGACCGTCCGCTCAGCTCCTCCTCCCGCTAACACCACGTCTCTCAATCCCGCCTTCTGCTCCGCCCTCACTCTCCCACCACCGCCCCATCCTCGCCACCACTTCCCCCTCCACCCCACTCCCGCCCACGCCACCGCCCTCGACCTTCACCTCTTGCCCTCTTTCTGCCTACCCGCTGCCATCTCGTCCACGAGACCCCAGCCAAGGTTCCCTCATATGGAGCGCTGCGAAGATGCCACCGTTGCAAGGGGCCTAATGAAGTGTACCCCATTAGCTGCTTTACAGCTTTTGTAATCTGGAACGGCTATATACTCAGTTTATGTTAAAACGTATGGTTACTACTCCTAAAGAAGGTTGTGTCCATAATTTCGCAGTTTATTAGTGGCCTGTATGTGTCATCCAACTCTATCCAAAAGATTCTAAGAAATCATAATGCATCATTCTGACTCTTGATCTGTCCCTTAATATTTCTTTTACGTGTTTCTTACAGTACATTACCTGTGTCTATTAAGGCGCGTCACTTATTTTCCTGGCATAAGTTTATAAATATACCATTAATTTACCTGCAAAGAAATCACTTTTTATAATTCTGCACTTCTGAACATTGCAAAATGTAATTCTGCCGAGTGATTCAGCTTCATCTTTCCAAAACAATCTTGGGTTTTTCAGAAAACATCACTTCTTTTTTGCCTAATTTTAAAGACCACTAATCCTTCAACCACCGCATAGCACTTCATACAAGTTTTATTATTTTAAACAATTTATGCAGATACAAATTTTTCAACAAACTAGAAAGTGTAACTTCATAATTATTAATATGATGTACAAAAATTCCTATTTTCAAATATTACTGGGGTTGTAACTATAAGATCATTCTCAGAAGTAAGAAAAGAAAAGCAAGTTTGCGAAAGGAAAACAATCGGGAACCCATAGATTTCCTATGCAATTTACACCACAAAAGATCATGACCAATTGTGCACACTCCGAGCTTAGCTTCTCATTTTACTGATGACTGAAACGAGAAAACCTTTGTCGGCATGTCTCAGCAAGAAGACGGCATGCTTGCATGTTGGCAAAGTGTAGCCCGCGGGGCGACGAGATCGCTTGCCCCCCTAAATTCCTCCCCGAAGCCTCTGCCAGCGGCGCCGTCGCCCGGAGCGAGGGCGTGGGCGTGGGCGTCGGAGCCGGAACGCGAGCCGTAAGCGCCTGGCGTCGGCGCCTGCAGCCGCCGCGCGGCGCCGGCCGACCCGGAATATCGAGCAGAGCGCCGCGCCCGCGACGGGCCGCGCCCGGGCCAGGGGCGGGACAGAGGCTGTGGGGCCAGGGGGGCGGGAGGAAGATGGGAAGGGGAGGGGGAGGGGTGGCGATGGGATGTCGGGACTGTAAGAGGTGACGGGGGGCGGGGGCGTGGAAGCGGGAATGGGGGAGGTGGGTTGGCGGGCGTAGGGTGGGGAGTAAGGGTTTGGTTGGGGGGCGGGGTTTGCCGGGGTGGGGAGGGCAATGGCGGGTGGGTGGGCGGAAAGGTGTGAAGGTGAGCGAGTGTGTGGGTGAGCAGGTGGAAGGATGGTGAGTTGGGTGGTTGGGTGCATGAGCGGGCAGGTTGAGTGGGGGGGCGCATGGGGGGTTGTTGAATGGCGAGGGCGACAGCGCGGGCGGGGCGAGCGCGCGCTGGGAGTTTCCGCCGTCGCAAGCGCCGCCTGCGCTCCGTCAGCAGCTCGTGGGCCGCCGCCCTTGTTTGTGGCGTTCGTTTCTCTCCACCCCGCCAGCGTTTCGCACACAGAGCGCTGCCTACCGTCTTTATCTTCTGCAACAGACAGCGAGGATTCCTGGTACCGCAATGTAAAATTCACCATTGCATACCGTTACAAATAGGGGGAGCAGATACACTGATGTATAAATCTTTATTTCGCCGCGCCGCTTTCAAAAGTTTGGTTATTACCATTCGTGAATGTCAAAACAAAATCTAGTCAAAGTTACTCTGCTCAGTTGAGTAGCCAGTGTGGAAAGAAGTAGCAGCAGTTTATAATAAAGACAGGTGAAACAATTCAATGAGTGTCATATTCGCATTAATAATGCATTATATCTATCTTGTTGCGAACATAAAATGCAATCCTTCACCCTAATGGCTCAATTTTTTTAATGAAACTTCTTCTATTTGATAGTGTTCTCAATATGAAACATGCATTACATCGTATTCTTGTGCATTATGTTTCTACAATTTCATATGACATGACAATCGTGCCACCATACAAAATTCATTTTACTTGTATCAATCAGGTTACGTCAATGATAGTTCACCGGGAGCGGTGGCTCAGTTCATCAACTGACGTCCCTACAGTGCCTCTGACCGGGAGGTCCTAGGTTCGACTCCCGACGGCGGCAGGATTTTGACAGTAGCTTGTGAGCTATGTCGAATTCAGTCATAGCCAAGAAGAAAATTCTAGCCGGCTGCTCTGATCGGTAGTTTTCCGTGGTTTCTCCGATAAACATCAGGCGAATGCCGGAGCAGTACACCACCAAACGGGCCACGAACCACGCACAATATTTCCTTCCTCTTCCTTGTCCTATCCTCTCCCCTTACACACACATACACCTACATGCACTGACTACACTAACTACACTACACTAACATCCACTACCACATATTCCGGGAGACTGGTCGGGAACGTAGTACTTGTCCCGGCTGGGGCGGTACCCCGCTGGTGGGTGATACCAGGTTGGGGAAAACCCCGCTTGTCGACGAGAGATCGACGTCGGATCTCGCCATGAAGTGGGGGAAGATCACCGCCAACTCACTATGAAAAAACACGCACTACACTTACGGGAAGAATGACCTCAGTAGTTGACGCACTCAGAATCACCAATCAAACAATGGTAGTTCCTCGTGCTACACCTCATTTCCATTCTACGAAGAGCGTTCTCGTCGCTCCGTGAATGCGGTCGCAGTTTAGCGTGTCGCCATTTTAACGCCGACGCCGCGAGCGGCGACAGCTCCGTGCCTGTTCCATTTCCGGATCGCCCCGCCCCCCGCGTTCAACCTCCGCGCCTGTAACGGAAACGCCCCGACTCCCCCGCTTACACAAGCAATGTAGCATCGCTTTTTCTCGCACCACCTTCCTTTCTAACCTCACTCTTTATTCCTGTGCGTCGACCCTCTTTCCTCCTCCCTATCTTTCGTTCTCTTCTCTGCCTTTTCTCTACCACTCAAGCCGTTCCCTCTAGAACCTTGCGCCCCCCCTCGTCGCGCCTCTCCGGGACGCGTTCGCGACACCACGACTCACACGAAACTAAGCTCGCGCTGTCACTCACACCTTCACCGCATTGCACTTTGCTGTTCGCTCGCCTGTCTCGCCCCTGCACTTCGCGCCCGCTCGCCGCGTTTTAGTTGTTTTTCGCCCACAGGCGGCGGCACCTTCCTCCTCTCAGACGGCAGCCGGAAGCCCCCCGCTAAATGCCCGCCCCAGGGCTCGCGCGCTTCCGGTGGGCCGCTTGCTCACCCGGCCGGCGCTGCTTGCTCTGGTTTGAATTTTCACGGACGATAACATTTCTACTTTGTACCCGTCTCGCGGCATTGTGGGCGCATGTTTATGCTTTTCCTATACGGCGGAGGCGGGCGCTTCGCGGGCCGACAGAACTCACGCGAGCGGGGGTGGGGGCGGGGGGAGTGCAGCGCCCGGGAGGCGGTAAATAACTCCTCCAGAGCGTATAAAGTGCCCGTTTATGCGCAGCAGGTCCGCGCACCTGCCCGGGTCCCGGTCCCGCCCCCGCACCGCACTCGCTGGCTTGGCCCGGCGTCTGCATTATATATGGGCTATTTTCAAAATTGCTTTCTGAAGGCGGGCCCCTGCAAAAGGGGGTAATTACGCGGGGTGCGATGGACGCTCGCGCCGCCGCCACAGCAGGGGCGAGCAAAGCGGCGGGAGGAAGGAGCACGGGGCGGGGGCGAGGCCGAGGCGAGGGTGGAGCCGAGGGGGCGGAGGCGAGGGGAGGCAGAGCGAAGAACGGAGGCGGGTAGGGCGAGGCGGGGGTGGCGAAGGCGGTAGCGAGGGTGGAGACGGAGGCGAGGGCGGAAGGCAATGCGATGGCGAAGGCGGAGGCGAAGGGTGGAGGAGCGGTGGAGTGGGGCGGTGGGCGACGCCCATTACCAAGGGAAGTGCTCCGCTGGGAGCAGGCCTCTCCTCTCGTCCGCGCCGCGAAAAATTACGCCGCGCTGTCGATCTCGGGGAAGGTTGGCCGGGGCGGTAGCGAGGGCGCAAGTGAGACCGCAGGCGAGGGCAGACTTGGCACTCGCCGGGCCGGTGGGGCGCCGGGGCTGGGCTCGCTTTGCTCCCAGACGCCTTGCTGGGGATGCATCTGCATTCTTTCGTAAATCTCACACTTTTGTAAGAAAAAATAGATCATTCCTTAGCACAATTACAACTTAATAAAATTCAATGGTAGGTAAAAAATAAAACAAAACTCTATATTTAAGAGATTTCTCAACTGTACGTATATGTGTTTACGCCACTTTTCCGAGAATTATTTTTTCAAGTAAGTATTCAAACAATTGTAAAAATTTCATTCCACAATACAACCATAAGCTCACAACGTTCAGTTCGAATAACACTTGAGTAGCTTTAACTGGTGTATCGTCTCGGACACTTTCACAGACATTTTCAAATATTCCCAAGAATATGTAATATATGTACTTCCTCACTAAGGAATCATATGTGAGCAGTCAGTTAACGTTTAAAATGTTTTGTTATTGTTTTTATTTCAGTTGCGAAAGGAGTAACAATTATTGATTTCTGGTTTTCCGTAATGTTTGCTTTGAACAAATTTTTCCATTACCAATTTACTTTCAAATAAACTATTCCTTCAAAATAAATAAAAAAAATAGTATTAAACCAATAACAAACATGTGGTGCAGAGCAGTCATAATGATACACATCATTCTGTATAAAATAGTCATCGTTTGCTATTTTACGAAACTTAGGAGACAAGTGCGTGCTGTATCCATAACATCCGTAAAACTACCTTTATTTTTCCTGCATTCGTAAATTTCGATTATAAATCGTATTTACTGTCTCCAAGCATCGATAACACTGCATGAATTTTTCCGGTGTGGGCAAGGAAAGTTTATGCTATCTGTGCTCTCAAGTGATTACGTATTAAAACTTTTGGCAATTATCTTTAATGCATTCATGAAATTACGGAAAATAGTCCATTAACAGTTCTGAAAAATAGCATACCGTAAGGGAAGAAACATATTGCATATTTTCGCATTACAATTACTGCATACACGAGTTTGGAAACATTGTGGATCGTAGAAGATTCTTTTGAACTTGACCGATTCCCTTTTTTTTGATGGCGGTGAACTTCCCCAAGGCGAGATCCGGCGCCGACCTACCGTCGGCTAGTGGGGTTTCCCCCTAACTAGAACTCTCCCATCAGCAGGGCACCGCCCCAGCCGGGACAAGCCCGAAGCTCCAGACCTATCTCCCGAAATATATGGTAGTGTAGTGCATGTTAGTATAAGTGTGTGTGTAAGAGGAGAGGATAGGACAAGGAAGAGGAAGAAAAGATCGCTCGCGGTCCGTGGTCGTTTGGTAGGTTACTGCTCCGTCATTCACCTGGTATTGATCGGAGAAACCACGGAAAACTCCCAGTCAGAGCTGCCGACCGCTAGAATTCTCCTCCAGACAGCGACTGAATTCGACCTACCTCAAGAGCTAGTGTCGAAAATCCTGCCGCCGTCAGGACTCGAACCTAGGACCTCGCGGTCAGAGGCGCTGTAGAGACATCAGTTGATGCACTGAGCTACCGCTCCCGGTTTGAACTTGACCGATTTTACCACCCTTATGCAAAGTAATGTTCTTTCATCCTTGCATTTTCCTTTCCATTAGTGTAGTTAATCACTAATAGGAAACTGTTGCACTAAAATAATTAAAAATATCCGCATTGTCGAATCCGTTTTGAAGAACCCCTTGTAATAGGGTGGTTATCAATGTTCCAAAAAAATACACAAATGACCAATAAACCAAAGTGAAATGGCTTCAAATTGAAAAATTAATATCCTGTATTCACTCATAACTAAATAAACATTTTTATACAAATTATATGATGTATTAGATACGATATTCTGAATAAAATAAAAATGGTAAATTCTGCGCCTTTTAGGCAAAAACCTTTGCTATTTTTGACTAGATGTTACTAACAAATATGTTGCGTCAAATACAAACATTAATAAGGTAAAACTTCTGACTTAAAATGCTGCATGCAGCGGTTTGCACAATGGAAACGGCTTCTCTCATGGACGCATTAGTATTTTCTTTCCAATTCACTGTGCACCATCCAGTATTACAATAACCATTAAATTCAAAGTAACCACCAACAGTCTAATTAATTAACCATTAAATTACAATTTATGAAATAAATAATTTTGTATTACATGTATTTTTCGACTAAATACCGGCCTACAGAGGTCAGAATAAAAGAGTAACACGAGGTAATAAGAGATAAATAAAGTGTATAGTCAAATGCAGGAAAGAAGACTTAAGGAATAAGATGAAATAAGCGCAGGACACGAGGAAGTGACAGATTATTATTTCCGGGTGTGGCAACAGCTACGGCTACGAGTTCCATTTGTGTATTAAATAATTTTTATGCTGAATGTGGTGGTGTTCCTCGCCCGCTTGTTTGCGAGGTCCTGGTCGACGTCCGCGCCTGCGTGAGGGTGATTGCACACTCCAGGTATTCCCCAGTGGAAAACAGCCGACTGGGGAGTTTATTTCGCCTCATTCGGGAAACATTTTAAGCTCCCGACATGTATTGTAGTGTAGGGCATGAAAGTAAGTCTGTGCACGTAAGGGGAGAGGATAGTACACGAAAGAAGAAGCAAAAATTGTTCACGATCCGTGACACATTTGTTATGACAGTATTGTCCCGGCTTTCGCTCGGTCAGAGAAACCACGGAAAATACCGATCAGAGCAGCCGGTCGTTTGAATTTCTCACCCATACACCAGTTGATTTTGACCTTGAAATCTAGCCCGTGTCAAAAATCAGCCACCGTCGGAACTCGGACCTTCCAGACGTAGTCGCTGCAGAGACAGCGCCAACTTAGCTAAATTCAGCCTGTGCACAAAGAATTGCTGGGAGGCGAGAGGTGGGGAAGGAGATCGCCGGAGGAAAGGGAGGGAGCGAGAGGGAAAGACAAGAGCAGTGGACGGGGAGGGGAAAGAGTAGCAAAGCATTTTCTTGAGACACGCGACAAAAACTTCGCTTTTTATCTGCATCTCGCGAGACGCCGCCGCCGGCGACGGTCGGCTGGCAACGAGGGGGGGAGTGTAGAGGGGGGAGAGTGTGTCGTGGAAGCAGCGAGACGCGGTGGAGGTGGCTGAAGGGCAGGGTGCGATGTAGGGAGGGTGTAAGCGGGTGCGTGAGAGGTGCGGTGTGGGTCAGGGTAGAAGGGGGTTAAAGAGAATGTCGTGAGTGACGCACCGGCAAAAGTGATTTAAGGCATCAATTGATTGATTGACTTTTTCGTGTTTCCGGGCGCGCCAACTGATTTGGTCATTAGTTCCGTTGGTGTAGTGCATGTTTTTCTCGGGAGATGACGGTGAACTTCCCCCGCTGAATGGCGAGATCCGTCGCCGACCTATCGTCAGCTAGTGGGGTTTCTCTCAACCAGGGTCTCCCACCAGCGGGCACCGCCTCAGCCGGGACAAGCTCTAAGCTCCCGACCGGTCTCCCGGAACATGTAGTAGTGTAGTGCATGTTAGTGTACGTGTGTGTATAAATGGAGAGGATAGAACAAGGAAGAGGAAGGACAGATCGCGCGCGTTCCGTGGCCCGTTTGGTAGGGTACTGCTCCGGTATTCACCTGGTGTTGATCGGAGAAACCACAGAAAACTGTCGATCAGAGCAGCCGGCTGCTAGAATTATCCTCCAGACCGCGACCGAATTCGACCTATCTGAAAAGGTAGTGTCGAAAATCCTGCCGCCGTCAGCACTCGAACCTAGGACCTTCCGGTCAGGGCGCTACCGCTCCCGGTTTAAGGCATCAACTGATATCACTGCAATACCTACGACCGGGAGCCCCGGATCTCGAATCTCGATGGTGCACAGTGGTGGTAGAATTTTCAAAACTCACTAGTCAGTTGGGTCCAATTCAGTCGCTGTCTAGAGGAGAATTCTCGCTGCCGTTTGCTCTGCAGACCATTTTGTATTTGTAACGCTTATGTCATGTGATTTAGGGCATTGTACTCTATACCTTCAAAACGTTAAAAGAAATATCTGAAGCAGGTTCGGAGATAATAATGATGAAGTAGTTTTTAAATGGCCCTTTTAACTCATTTCGAAAAAAAGGCTCATCTTTAAAAAATAACGTTCATTAATTATCTAATTATGAAGAACATATTTCATTCAGTAAACAATCTCTACATCCAAAAGAGTAAAGAGAGGTAAAAAATTGAAGTTTTGAACTTTCGGAAGTTTTAATGAAAACCGACCTCGCATATCATATCAGTGTATTTCTTCCTATTTTAGCAAAACATTTAAATAAAACAAAATGGTACTGCAAATGCACGTCTTTTTGGAATTATTTGTAACGGTTGCATAATATTAAGATTCTATTTGAACTCGCAGATGAATTATTTCCCCACTCTGGAATTCGAACTAGGCTGTTTAGGTTTATCAACATTTATCGAAACCAATTCAATTCAATTCAATTCAATTCATAAACCACTAGATCAACGGCCTGAGTCAGTACGAGTGTAACAACCTTCGTGACGGTTAAAAAGAAATTTGAATATTTGAAATTTCCCAAAACTGAAAGGTTTTAATGAAATCTGAGTTCGAGTAAATCACAATTAAGTAAAAGTTTGAAGATTTGAGAAAATATTGTATGTGTAAATTTTAAAACCTATTGCTACTTTTCTCAAAATTACGAAAACCTTATCAAATTTTCAAAAAATGATACTGTTAATTATTTAACTTTGAAGAATAGATTTCATTAAGAAAAATAGTGGTGACATGACACACGCTATTTCTCGTATTATTGGTAACGATTACGTAATATTATAATATTGAAATTTTGCCCTACTTACACTTCAGCTAGAACTTGAAAAAGACGAAGCCAAATCAAATGAAGCACATTTGACTGTAATCTGCCATTACTTCTAGAGCCAGGAAGAGTTGTCATTTCTTACCTATTCAAAAAAGAAAAAAATCATGATTCAATCACATTTGTAACATTATTCGCAACCTTATACAAACATGTACAGATAATTTCTAACAACTTTTCTTGATTACAAACTCTGAGCTCGGAAATTTGAGCTCTCAAATTTTGAATTATTGAATAATAATCAGCTATCAAACATTTTTGAAGTAAAAAAAAATTTTAAAAACTTAACAAATACCTATAGACACCCAGTGCTGAAACATCATTGAATGAACGTATACAAAGTATGTAATAAATACATCTCATTTTATAATTTAAATATTACATCTGTAACACAGATGGGAAAATTGCACGTAAGAAACTCGTTCTTTTAAAGCAAATCTACTAACACAAATTCAACAATCAAAACTTCCGTTCTATTCAGTGACAATACTTCCACGTAAAATGAAAACTCCGGAGCAGCGCGGCGTTGCTATTTGTGCAGCCTAATATCCGCATGAAGTGAATCATCTACTGATTATCTATATCACTAATTCCCATGCGCTCAGAAATTGAAAGAAACCTTGCAGCCTCTGGCCAGGAGGGAGGTGACGATCATTTGCTTACAAACCCAGAACAACGCCAAAACATGAATATTACTAATTCCCAACGCAAATGCAGAACTTGAAAGGAAACCATGCAGCCTATGGCCATGTAAAAGTGTGTACGGCGTTGTTAGATAATCAATAACTCTGTAAAAATACAAAACAATGAAAGACTTTCAATTTTGAATGAAAAATGCAAATTTTGAGTGTCTTATTTATCCTAGTTCATCTTGCACGTATTGACTGATTTTCCATTCTCAACCCAACACTGCGAAATTGCAGTGGACATCATGCCACAGCACGGCATCAAGGAAGATACTATAAATTGTACTAAAAATATATTGTACTATAAATACACAACCCCTACTAAATTATGTCATTGCCGTTCTTGTGAAGACGGTTTTTGTCAAAATATTGAATTTGTTGCAGCGTTACGATAATATTATGTGGTTTTATTCAGCATCATTTTGGCTTTTGCTGGCCACATGTAAGTCATAATTAAGCGAAATCTATCAATATTTTCAAGAAAAGCTACATTAGCACATACTTTCCCGTGTTATCTAAAGCGATACGTAACTCTCGTGTTAATAATAGCAAATTGTACTAAACCTCCAGCAATCTCAGAATTTAAAATTTTCGAGACTTCACAGGTTCACAAGAGTTCTTTACGCGAAGAAATGGTTTTGCTAGTGATCAAAATATGTGTTGTGCTTGGACATTTCAGAAAATTTTCCCCAAAATCTGTGGTTAGTGTTTTGGCCAGTTGAAGTTTATCATGGTCTTTATGTAGGTGTAAAATCGAGAGGATTCTGGTAACGATGATCATAACGTCTAATGTTGTAGTAGAGGGTGTACAAAATTATTTCACCTACTCCACTCGCATTCTGGGGGTAGGTCTTAAGGTTATATAATAGGGCATTTTGTAAAATATGTTTCACGTTGGTCAACAGTATACGAGACTCATTTCTGGGATGTGGACTTCTATTACCCAAAAAATCGTCGTTAATGATTCATAAAATGCTCTTATACTAGTTAATGCTAAAAATGGTTTAGAAGGTTATACCAATGGATTCATATTCATTTTATTTTTAAATAAATAATGTTCTGGAACTTTACTAAACGAGTACGAAAATTATAGTCGATATTAATTTTAATTCAGTCCAAATTTATATAGTTTTGAACTAATCATACATTTACGCAAAATAAAACAAAAAACAGAGGAAGAAGGTGGTGAAATTATCTAAAATATCAGTTAAATAAAAATTAAAATACCATGTTAGCCATGTAAATGAAATATTATTATATTAAATCGACAAAACTGCAAAAATATTAAAAATTATGAAATTCTGAAATATGATGTATAACGGATTTATATACTGCTCGGCATTGTCTTAGAGTGAAAAATAAAATACTACATCTCATCAACATCCGCCCCCTACTCATTACCATCACGTTTATTTAATGCTGTTATTTGGAAGTTAATGTTCAGTGAGGTTTGTGACTGGAAGTGATTAATTTAAATATGAAATATTCAGTCCACATGTGTCATCCAGCCTTCAAGATACTCGAATCGAACAGGAGCTTGGGAGCGACTGTTCGAGGGCAGGTCCAAGGCGGGGGCGCGACGGAGCGACGTAAAAGAAGAGGGGGATAAGCGTGAGGGGGAGCCTCGAGGAGAAGTGCGCGAGGGACGTGGCGAAAGGGCGAGGGAGCAGGGGCGGCCGCCATGTCTTGTTCTTTCTCGCAAACTTTTTATCGTGGGAGAAAACGCACCCTGCCTGCAGTGTGGCGACGAGGGACTCAAGCGAACTTGGCCACTATTTCTCAGAACTGGTATTGCGAAACTGTATACTAGTTCCGATTTAAAATAAAAAATTTACATATTCGTAGGGAAGTCGAAGCCAGAAACTTGAGTTTCTCTTTGCAGTTGTGAAGAAGTGGAAAGAAAAGAAAGAAATTTTGTATATAGAATGTGAAGGGGTTGGTTACAACACACACGAGTAGTTGCACAACAAAAAATAATTTTCATAATATTTAGTAACGGTTACATAATATTACAATGTTGCTCATTATGTCCTATGAACTCTTCAGTTATCACTTTTTACTTTCTCGCCCTGGTAACGAAAAAAGTGAATAAATCCCTTGCTAAATTTAGGGAAAAAATGCTGTCACGTGGTGTAGCCAGAATCCATGTTTTGTAGGTCCTTGATACCGAAAAATCAAATGACGACAGACGGGAAAACGTCAGTCCGTCCGACTGTGAAGAACGCTAGCGACTAAACCGTTGAGTCAAAACTCTCCAAAATTGATAATCCGCAATCGATCTGGCTGATGTCGCGGACCCTTGAATTTGAAACCAATATTTTAATTTTGGGGTTCTTTACAATAGCCCCTGGGACATTTTATAATTTTCAAAAAAATTGCTGCATTGTTTTTGATTAAGTTTTGTTGTTGGATACTGTGAAGGACGTTTAAGAGAATGGTGTAGGTATCATGTTCGTTGAAAACTCTAATTTTTCGAAAATTGTAAAAGTTCAAAATTCTTTAGGAGTCTACAACTAACTACAACTAAAATATAAAAGAGAGATTTATTCCTTTAATGAAATATGTTCCTTAAAGACAGATTTGTAAATAAGGTCGTGTACAATTGTTTGAAAAGTTGAGTAATTTTCGCGTAACTTTGCGTGAAAATACTGGCGAGAAGACACATTCTGTTTAGCGCCACTAATTTATAATAGAATATTTCCCTATCATTTCAAAATATACAACGAAATAATAAAATATGTTCTACCTACCTTACAACTTCTCCAATATTAATAAATTATTTATGCGGAATCGGTGGTATAACGGTTAGCGTATCGTACTTATTAAGGGCGAAAAATCCTTCTTACGCCTTCCTTCGGAGGGAAGTAAACGGCTGTCCCAGGTAGTAGATTTACTCCATGTAAAAGATCCTCAAGCCTAAAAGAAGCCTCTGAGCCAAATTCAAATTGCATGTTTCGTCGCCCAAGATAATGCCTCCTTTCTCCGCTAGGCGGTGAAAGGAGCGTAGCGAAATTTGCGTGGTTAGGCGGAAGACTGGGCCTGATGGCCCGAGTCTCGCCACGTAAAATAAGGCATTAACTAACACTTATTTAATATTTCAGATTCACGAATATTTCTTTATGTAACCAAGGTTAAGGTTTCTCGTTTCATGTTTGCTGGAAAGCTTACGGTATCGTAACTATTAAACATACGCTCTACTTACGCGGATCTCTAAGCATAACACTCCGCAATACAGACCTCACTGTCACGTACTCTGTTTTATTAGAGCACAGCGGCACCTCCCGAGTTACTGGCGCCCCTCGCAATCCTCTGACGTCGTGAAACAACAGTACGTCACGAACGCGTGTTATCTGTGCTGCTCATCCTCGCGCACACTCGCAAACCAACCACCGCGCCGCTCACTCTCTTGCTCTCCTCCCATCGTTGGACCGGCAACGGTGACACGGTGCAACAACTGATGTCACTACAGGGCCTCTGACCGGAAAACCCGTATGTGGCAGGATTTTCGACACTAGCAAAACTGCTAGACCGAATTCAACCGCGTCTGGAGAAGAATTCTAGCGGCCAGTTGCTGTGATCGGTAGTTTACGCGATCTACGTTTCGCCGATCTACACCACGAGAATGCCAGTGCAGTACGCTGACAAACGGGTCTCAGACAGCGCACTATCTTTCCTTTCTCTTCTTTGTCCTATCCTTAGCCCTACTCACACTATCACTGACATTCACTACATTATCACATCAGTCGGGAGCTTAGTGCTTGTCCCGTGGGTCGGTACCTCGCTGGTGGAAGCTACATGGTTGGGTAAACCCCGCAAGCCGATGTATATCTCGCAACCAGCGGGGGAAGATCACCGCCACCTCCCACAATAAAAAAGTCGCACCACACTTAGGGGACCAATGACCTTAGCATTCGACGCGCCCGAAGTCAATCAACTCTTTGCCTCGGGTGCATACCCGACGGCGCGACTGTCAGTTCCATCCGACCCGTCATTCACGCCGTTCCTTTCAGGCCATAAGGCAGTAAAGACAGACTAAGCTCTTCCAACTTTTCAATCGATAGCCACAGGCTCAACCGATAGACCAGTCGACAAAGTCCTATCCAGGCCGTTCTTGCGGTCTACAGTCCGTCACCCGGTCGGTCAACCTCCAAGCCAGCCAGCCAGCCCATCCACACGAGCACCCACGAAAACCTACTCTCCCGCGCGGAGCCCATTCCGCCCAGCCGCGCTCTCACCCGCGGCCGTCCGCGTGATGGACGGCGGGCTTACGTGCCCCGCCCCTCGGAGCCATTCGGAAGTGACGGCACGTCCGCCTTAAACACACGGGTGGCCCGCGGCTTTTCACGGGCGCGGGGGCGGCGGAGGCGGCCTCGGAGGTGCTGGAGCGCAAGGTGCGTGGGGGGGGGGAAAGGGCTAATTTTAATAAAAGCCCTTCTGGCGTCCGCTCACACGCCGTTGCCCACGTGTGCCTCAAAGAGCCCCGCTGCAGTCGCGATAGCACGTGGAGCGCCAGCAGGATTACAAAATGGAGACTTGGAAGGAAGGGGGACGAGAGTGGAATGTTGAGATAGAGATCGGAGGTTTCTACAAAGGCGGGGTTGCCTAGGGTTTTCAGACACCTATGTTGGTGGTATGCTCCCTTTAAAATTCATTATAAATATAGTAGCCAATTAGACAACCCTGTTACGATTATCAATAATATCTATATTTTATTTCTAATTTCATGATTGTGTTGGGAGATTTAATTTTTTCAGAAATGTTTGCCGTGGATGAGAATCCAAGCTTTATATAGCTGGGAGTGTCAGATATTATATTCGGTAAAAAAGGATTTTTTAATTCACAATGGTCTATTTTGTAAATAATATATCAGTGCATTATTCGGAACATGTTCAATAAAATCCCAAAAGTTGCAAACATTATTTCAAACATATGTTACACATTCGAGTCGATAAGATCTCTGGAAATATACTACTCAGAAAATTGTAACATCATAATGCATTTATAGAAACATGGTAAATCAAGAATCATATCAAGTAATTAATTCTCAAGAAGATGACTTTGTAATGTGAAGAGGTTTCAGTTAAAGAGCATATTATGGCGGTGAATTAATAATTATCCCTCGTTACATTTTCTTATCTCCAAGATAAATGTAGAGAAAATGGATCTTTGAAAGTCTTTGGATTAAGAGAAAAACGAAAATAAATATATCTAAATAATATGACTAATCTATGAATGCAAACCTTTTTCCTAGATCATAAAACCTCCGGTTTCTCGTCGGATTTAATAATGCTCTGATTCCAAATGAATTATTCAAGTATTTATGTAGGATTTGTAATAATTTTAATTTTTCAACTACAATGGTTAACTTGAATTTCAATAATCATATACTTTCAGTTCAAATAATTGAGACAATACCAAATAAAACAGAAAAAATATGAACTGTAACAATAGTCGCATTCACATTTGAAAAAAAATCCTTTTTAACGTGCCCCTATTTTATTAATATAGATGTTTTAGAATCTCATCATTAAGAAAGATACAAGATTAAAAAAAGATATTTGTTTTGGTAATTACTGCAGTTTTGAAAGAACACCAATATTTCCTTTCTTTCATACCACCGTGACTCCTTCAGATCTCCTAGAATGCAATGAGAAGTGATTTTCATTAACCGGAAGCACCGAAACACTTAAACAGTCGTGAATGTCTACTCGACCTCTGGGAATCTCCGCATTCCACAGAACCGCATCGCCACTCGCACCCTTGGGTTTTACGGCCATCTTTTCCGGCGACCCCCCTCTCCTTCCCCGCACCACCGCCCGGAACGCAGCATTGCGTTCCGGCCAGCCGGCCACTTCCGGCGAAAAGCTCCCCTTGCGCCTGCCCCCACCCCCTCGCTCACCGGCCCGCCGGCAGACGCATCGCCGCCCACGCTGAAAGCAAACAGTCGTAAAAACGGCAAAGTCATAACACCCCTACAAAAGTACGCGGAGCAATAAATGTCAGATGGGAGAAAGATGGAAATGAAAAAGGATGAGACATAACGCATTATCAAGGAACGCGAAAAAACGCCACGACAGACGACGACGTCGTCGGGGGAGGGGGAGGCGCCCGCAGACGACAAGGCAGACGGCGGCGTGGGAGGGGGCGAAAGGGAAGACGCCCGCTAGCGAAATGCGTGGGGCCGCTTATTAATCCGGGGACGAGGAGGATTTGCAAGAAATTTAAAAAAGAATTTTTCCTCCCATATCCAATGCAAGCTTTGCGTTTCTTTGCTAAGAGGGCTTTGCGAGGAATCGATTCGCAATCTCGTCGACTTGACTTGTGCGGGAAAATAAATATTACCGGTTCGTGGAAAAGGGGTGGGTCGAAGAAGAGCCTTGAAATTGTGTTCTTTCAAAGGCGTCGTGTAATTGGAGAAAGGCTTAAATTAATCTTTAAAATGTATGAAAACCAAATGAATCCAAATATACTTTACTCGTATTTTAAATATCCGATTTCTCTTTGCATGTATACAGAGATTGAGTTAAAAAATGAAGTGAACATGATTAGAGCAAAATTGATACGTCATTGCTGCATGCTACAAAGAAAGCTATCTTGTATCATCTAAACCGGTTAAAGCCGGTTTAGATGATACAAACCGGTTTAGATGATACAAGATAACCGGTTTAGATGATACAAGTTTAACCGGTTAAACCATTTTTTACTTACGAGAATGCAAGTAAAGGTAAAATGTATCCACTGTAAACTGAAAATGTGTTTCTGACGAGGAAAATGAGAAGAACAAGAAGTAAAGTGGTCAAGTAGTTTTCTAACGCGCTCGCCTGTAGAGTCGACCGCAGTCAATGAAGAATGCCAGGAAACACTGGCGAGGCATTACCGCACAAGTCACATCTCTCAGCAAAGCTGTCATTCACGAGTTTCAGAATTACCCGCAATCACGAAGCACTTCTGCGATGAATACTCCCAAACGAGCTGCCTGTTCCAGCGGCAGCGTGAAGGCGGACATCGAAGTCGATGACCCATCCCTCCCTGCGCCTCCCACACCGCACACGCCGCCGACCGCCGGCAGCCCCGCCCCGCCCCGCCGGAGCGCCATGTCAAAGCAACTTGTCGCACGAATTTCACGCTCGATGCCCCAAAATGGAGGCACTCCTCTGCGACCCGGTTCCGGCGGCGCGCAGGAGAGTTGGAGGGACCGGAGAGGAAGGGGCGGTGGCGGATGGAGTAGGGGCGGTGGCGGGAGCGGGGCAGGGCCGGGGTTCGGACCGAAGAGGGCGGGGCGGGGCGGGGCGGGGCGGGACCTATGCGCGAGAAGGGCAGAGCGGAGCGGTGACGGGGAGGGGCGGAGCTGAGGCGCGGGCGGGACGATGGCGTGGGGAGGGCGTGGCAGGGGTGGGGGCGGGTCGGAAGCATGGCGGGAAAGGGGGCGTGGCGGCGGAAACGGCGGGCAGAGGCTGCCTTGGTCCGCGGGTCCTCTGCACCGTGAAATCGGCGGCTGACCGCTGCGAGAGTCGCCGCCGCTTCGGGCTCTGCATGTCGCCGTTGCGGCTCACTCGCCCTCACCTGTTTCTCTATGTAGTTGTGTCATTTCCCACACCTCTTCCCTCGATCATGTTACCAACTGCAGATTGCTTCACGATTCTCCAGTTTGTATTAGAAGAAGTTTTATTTTACGTAATATGTTGAGGAGTATATACTTGGTAAGTGTAAATTTAAACAAAATTGAGTATATTAAAAATATGGCTTAGGAAGAGATTCAAAAAGAAACAGAAATAATTGTTTCTTTCTCACTTGAAGTCTATACTCCATTCTATAAAAAGGGGGAAACAATTTTACATCTACCTTCCTTATTAGATTCTAAGGTCTTAAAAGTTAGTTTTCGCGTAAGTGTCTGAAAATCAGAAAAGGTGCAAAATTATGAATCAAAAATCATAAAAGAATCAGAAAAAATCCATGTCTAATGATTTTAAAAGTAAAATTAATACTATAATACTACAATAATCTTCAACTTCAGCCACACTTACGAATACACTCACATTTCTCTCTTCACGTCACACGTATTTCAAATTTCCCCCCAAAAATTCTCTAACCAATGACAAATTTAAAGTAATGACGTTAATGCTTAATGCTTTCATTTATGCGTTGCTTATTTTACAAAAGATTAAATGCCAAATTGTCAAAAAGGTTGAAATGTTAAAATTACCTGAGGTATGGAGGCGATAAATCTAATTATTTTCAGTGATAAAATAGTTTTTCTTGTATTCATAGAAATAAAAAATAAAATGCAATAAAAATAATTTGTTCGAGACTGTTTTTTAGACAAAACGGAAATTTGCTGTTTAGTTTAAAGCATAATAATAATAATAATAATAATAAGAAGAAGAAGAAGAAGAAGAAGAATATATTGAAATAGTCGATGAAGAGATATTTTATCTACAAGAGGATTGTATAGAGAGATTGTAAAATATCTGTATCGTCGTGTGTAAAATTTGTTATGGTTTTATTCCATTAGTTTTAATAAATACATTTTAAGAAGCACAATCCTACACCCCTACTAGTATAGTGAGCAAGGTAATATTGGGTGTTGAGAGTTATAGTTGACAGATAGTATCGAAATAAATAAATAGTTTCATCCTATCAAAGTCAAAAAAGTGTATGATATAGAATACCAGAGCTTCTTCGACCGAACAAGAAGTAAACATTTGGAAGGAATCGTCAATGACAACAATATTCTGTTTACGCATCCTCTCTCTTCCTCTACTTGATCTTTCGCTGAATTTTTTATTTTGTAGTGAACGGAACAATAGTATTATTATTAAACCTTGTACCATATCCGCAATTTACAAGCAAGTACTATACCTATTTCAGTAACTCTAGGATGTTTCCAAGTGCCAATATAATAATAAAAAAATGAGCTTGGCAAGTTACGTTTTGTGTGCGTGCGTGCGTAGTGTGTGTGTGTGTGTGTGTGTGTGAGAGAGAGAGAGAAGAGAGTACTATACCTGGGGTCTATTATAATAGTTTGTGGACGTTATTTCGAGATAATTCAAATATTGACCGTATCACATACATTATTTAAAGTTTATGTCAAGATATTTTAAATGAAAATGGAAAAATAACAGACTGTACATTAGGTCAAACTAGTCTCACGTAACGAAAAAAATAATAACTCTCTAATAAAATTTGGAAAATATGGGAAAATGGTTTCGTACTTGCTTAATACGTCCACGAAGGCATATCTAGAAGACTGAAAAAATCCTGCAGAAAAGTATTAATTCCTAATCCTTCACAAAAATAATAACTAATTAATGATGTTGGGGTCCAATAACACTCCATGGCACGGGGGTTAACCAAATAGCTGAACCCCACCGATTACATCGCATAAAAGGATAATCTGTAGAAATGTTACAATCGAAAAGTACTACATATGCACTACATGGAAAATTAAAAGCTCCAGAAATATTGTTTAATGTCATTCTTACTTTCAGAACAGATTAAATGAAGTAGGTTTTCAAATTCTGCAACAATAAATTCCTTCACTATAAACAAAAGTTAAACATATTTCAGAACATGTAGTTGAATTGTTCCATATTTACCACGATCTCTTCATGTCTGTTGTAATGAACTACGACAAAGATATCCTCCTATCCTCATGACTTAAAAAAGTAATGCATCACTAATCCCTGAAAAGTTTTTGATAAGGGAAACGTGAATTAGACGATTGTTGGCTGTTGCGATTTTTTTTATCACTGACTAACCTTTGGATCTAAAAGTAGTCTATCTTCGAATTTAAAACGCTCGCTATCTTCCTGTCACCAATCATAATCTCATGACGCACAGATCCTTGTATTTTATTGTAGTTTATATTGAAAATGACGTCTCCAAGAAATAACGGCATATAAATTCAAATTATATTACTTTTAGATTATTATTGAAAAAATTTATTTATACCACTAATCCAATGAATAAATATCAAGCGATTACACATTTAGAACTCACTACCACTCATTTAATGCAAAAACAAACACGAAAGTTGGTTTACTAGAAAGCTCAAATTGCTTTCTAAACAAAAAAAATATTATTTTAAATATAAAGATTTACGTTAATAAATTGAAAAGACAGTTGAAAGGAGGCAAGTAAACAACAGCTAGCATTTAGATCTGTTATTGTCGCAAGCCCTCCAGGACAGCGCCTTCTTTGATCCTTAACCCAAACTGTTTGAGTGGGTAGTAGCAGCGGGTTAGATGTTTATCGCCGGCCGGGGCGCGGCGGTCAAAAAAAGAATAAAAAGACCTCGACCCTTCGACCCAATAACTGGATGTTGACTCTGTTTGCAACATTTTCATCTTTTCATACTTCCAACCCATAATTGCATTTCATAATTCCCTCCGTGAGAATTCATGAATCATCATTCATGTTTTCATATTTCCCGGCAACGCCTCTGACCGGGAGGTCCTAGGTTCGAGTCCTGACGGCGGCAGGATTTTCGACACTAGCTTTTCAGCTAGGTCGAATTCAGTCGCTGTCTGGAGGAGAATTCTAGCGGCCGGCTGCTCTCATCGGTAGTTTTCCGTGGTTTCTCCGATCAACACCAGGCGAATGCCGGAGCAGTACCTACCAAACGGGCCAGGACCGCGCGCGATCTGTCCTTCCTTTCCTTGTCCTCCTTCCTTACACACACACACACACACACACACAACTAACATGCACTACACACCACATATTCCGGGAGACCGGTCGGGAGCTTAGAGCTTGTCCCGGCTGGGGCGGTGCAACGCTGGTGGGAGAGTCCTGGTTGGGGGGAACTCCACTAGCCGACGGTAGGTCGGCGCAGGATCTCGCCATCCAGCGAGGGAAAATCACCGCCATCTCCCGAGAAAAAACATGCACTTTACTAACGGGACAAATGACCAAAGCAGTTGACGCGCA
The DNA here is from genome assembly GCA_964035755.1 of Teleogryllus oceanicus. Lineage (NCBI taxonomy): Eukaryota > Metazoa > Arthropoda > Insecta > Orthoptera > Gryllidae > Teleogryllus > Teleogryllus oceanicus. Next base: position 126,427,142 of record CAXIVR010000005.1, on the reverse strand, counting down.
CGGAAACACGAAAAAATCAATCAATCAATCAAATCTCCCTCAAGAACGATCCTCTCGAGCATGGTGAAGATGCGCATATCAAGTATAAGGGTAACAATAACGCATTAGTAAAAAAAATAAAAACGTTTTATTACCCGTTGGTGACAAGGATGAAGCATGTCATTGAACATTACTTCGCTTATTAAACCTTTTGAACAAAGTAAAATACGTAAACTCCTTTCAAAATCAATATCTTCCTTCAATTATTTGCTTTTAATAATCTTTCACGGTCGACGTGTGCAAAAATGACGTCTTATTTCTGCAGAAAACGTCTTAAAAATATCTACAGCTTAATAATAATCATTGTAGCTAGCTCATTATTCTTCTTTGAAAGTGAAACAACTCTGTATTACCACCTATTTTTAGACGCTCCACTGCAGAAATCGACAACCGACAGCCCGCACCGAAGCCGACAGACACGAAACACCCCTTGAAAATTGAAAAACGCGGAAAGAGACCTCGGAAAATGGCAAAAAGAGAAGCACGAATGACTCGCGGGGAAGAAGAAAAAAACGACGAGAATCTTTCGCAGCCTCAGCCCAGCGGGAGCTTCGCCAGAATTTTCGACCCGAAATCATATTGCGTACTCCCACTTCAAAGGCCGCGTTACGGGTTCTTTGAGGGGCTGATGTATTGATAACTAAAGGCATTTCGTCGGAACCTGTCGTTTCTTCCAGTGATCCCGACGAGATCAAATAACACAGAAGCAAAACCCGCTTTTCCACGGAGCGAGGGCCGCAGAGCTGAATGGGAAGGCGCGAGCAAAGAGACGGCATCCATTTTTATTTTACGCCCTCAACCAACCGCAGAGTGAATCGCCGGGAAAGCTGATATCTTCTCCGTGTCATCTTTGTGCCGAAAGTATCTGTGTGTGTGCTGAGTGTTTTTTTGTGTGTGTGTTTTTTTTTGTGTGTGTGTCTGTGTGTGTGCGAGCGCATGTCAGTGTACAGGACTTTCTGCGTCATTGTAGAGTTTTCATGCCGTGTTCTAGAGAACGGAAATATGACTTGTACTGTACTTTCATCCGTAGTACAACAATATATAAAACGTAAACTGCACGATAGAAAATTCTCTTAAAATTTACCTGTATCTAAACAAAATAAATTTTAAGAAAAATATTCTTCTAATTCTTACTAAAACATTAAAAACGTCGTAGAGCGACAAATGTTCAGCATTGTGATTCTTTAGTTTTAATTTAAATTTCAGCGCTTTACTAATGAATAACTACAGCGATATTTTCTCATGAGACATTGTTTGAAATAACGGAACTGAATATTAGAAAAAAGAATATACACAGGGGCACGTCTTACAATTTCTTCTCACTCTATGATCGGGCTATTGGTACTTTGAAAACAATACTATATTGATCGAAGTTAATTTATTAACTTTTTAAAGCATTATCAGGTATTTATTTGTATTCAACTTCTGTATCTACCTGCCAGTAGAAAGATTTCTCCATTACGTCATCATATATGGAGAAATTTTCTATACCTAATTTTATGAAATCAACTATTTACCATTTTTACTTTAATTACGTAGGTACTTACATCAATTGCTTTCGAAAATCACAATTAGCTTCAGTGATTCATCAATACAGCAACATCTGTAACGCATTTTGGATGCTACAGTCAAAAATCCTCGAGGCCAAATCCACTCGGTTAATTCAGCTTCCCCAGCCTCCGCACTCCAGGCCTCACTTCCGTTCCGGCCAGCGATTGCGCCATCAAATCGCATCGCCTCGTCGATGGCCGTGCGTAATTCAGGCCGCCATTTCTTGCGGATGATGGCCGAATTAATTTCGCAGCCGCCCGCACGCGCGACGATGGCCTGTTGCGGCCGAAGCCGCGCCTAGCGAAGTGGAGCGGAGCGGAGCGGGACAGGACGTCGCCCGCGGCATCGCCCGGCGCCCATCGCCCATCGCCAGCCGGCCGATGCACTTTTAATTCTCATCGCCTTTTAATCCGCCCATCTGTATTCAACGCGCCGCGAGCTGAACCTGCGGCGTGGGGCGGTGTGGCTGGAGGGGAGGGCGTGGCAAGGCGTGGCGTGGCGTGGCGTAGCGAGGAGGCTGCGGCATGAGTTCCGCGGCGAGGCATGACGAGGCGTGGCGGGGCGAACAAAGGGCCGTGAGTGAAATTGGCGAGACGTGGCGAGACGTGGCGAGACGTGGCGAGACGTGGCGAGACGTGGCGAGACGTGGCGAGACGTGGCGAGACGTGGCGAGACGTGGCGAGACGTGGCGAAAGACGTGGCGAAGACGTGGCGAGGCGTGGCGAGGCGTGGCGAGACGTGGCGAGCGTAGCGAGGCGTGGCGAAGCGTAGCGAGGCGTAGCGAAGCATAGCGAGGCGTGGTGAAGCGTAGCGAGACGTAGCGAAGCGTAGCGAGGCGTGGCGAAGCGTAGCGAGACGAGCGAAGCGTAGCGAGGCGTGGTGAAGCGTAGCGAGGCGTGGCGAAGCGTAGCGAGGCGTGACGAAGCGTAGCGAGACGTAGCGAAGCGTAGCGAGGCGTGGCGAAGCGTAGCGAGGCGTGGCGAGGCGTGGCGAGGCGTGGCGAAGCGTAGCGAGGCGTGGCGAAGCGTAGCGAGGCGTGGCGAAGCGTAGCGAGGCGTGGCGAAGCGTAGTGAGGCGTGGCGATGAGCGGCTTAGCGGGGCATGGCGAGCTGTGGCGTGGCGTGGCATACACACGCTGATAGCGCAGGCCGCGAGGGACGCACGCATGACCCTCGACACGCACGCGGTCCCCGTCCTGCGGTGGCTCCGGATGCCTGCGGCCGCTTGTGGGGTGGTAATGTTTTAACGAGGCTTCCTGCGGTTGAGCGAATGGTTATATTGCTCTTCGGTATGATTGCAACTGGGTTCAATCAATCCGAATCGTCACACATATGGGGTAAATGATGGGAAGTGGTATTGAGAAAAAAGAATGAAGAGAACTAGTAATGAGAAATACAATAATGGATTCCAGTCGAAAAATCTACGTTTTTAAAATACTTTATTTACTCGTGACCAGCAAGTAAATAGATGTTCCAGATTTCACCGTATTTCATAGGAGCAGTAATGGTAAAAATCTGTATTATTAAAAGCTACGCAAGCAACTTTAATAAGTAATAATTTTCATTTCAATGCAGATAAATCAGCGATTTGTAAGACAGGAGTAAACTCGACAAAGTAAATTAAAAGTGCAGTACTATGTACATACATGGTGCAGTAAATGATGCAGATCCGTAAATTAAACTTTCCATGAAATAAAAACCATTCATTATGCAAATGTTACAAGGCAATTAATTTCCGGGGGAAAAAACCCAACCTTTAACTGCGAAACGTCGTTCGATTAGCCATTAACCAAAGCTTTCGAGAAAAATAAGAAATTTCAATGTTATGTCTCGGAATAGTATAACTTTCATTTTCTTGGGTGAAATTAAACAATAATACTAATAGTAACGTCTAGTTATTAGTTAGCAACTAACACTAGTTAATAACGTAATAATAATAATAATAATAATAATATTAATAAAATAATAATACGTTTAATGTTAATTCTAAAGGAAGGACGATACAGAATAATTTTAAGGGTTAGATGGTGTAACCACTTAAATCTCTATTCGTATTTAAATTTGGCGCCAGGCCTCAGGTCCGCCGATCTCAAGCACCCCTCGCGTAATCGAATGTAGGCCCGTGCGTTTTGGATTCGCGCGCGTTCGAAATAGATATTCCATAATAGTGCAGAATCTTTCAAAAAAGTTTCTTGGCCACGCAAGCAAGAAATTTCGGAATATGCAAAATACACGTTTCGTTACTTCCCCAACAGATTTCAAGGAATCTTGGACAAGTCACTGATTCCAGAAACTCTGATCGCGTCCATTTGTCAAGCGCTTGTTGGAAGTCGGAAGTGAAGCGCTGTTGTGTAAATACTGTATTTTTCCCGTAGGTAAGCAATATTTTACACCCTCAGCACTTACAAATTCGTGCGAGTTAGTTCAACGCTCACCAAATACAGTGATGTGTTTGTTCTCTGAAACATTTATGATTAATGTGTGAAGAAGGCGAGCATCGTCTGAACGTGGCTGTCGTGAACAGAATCATGAACTCAAATAATAAATGAAGGACGGAAAAATGTTATCTCAGCTTATTCATAACGTTATTTAGTGCATAGGGCAATATTTTAATGACTTTCTGTGCATAAAATATTTCTTTTTGCATGAATGTGCTCTCTGCCTAGAGGCTGAGTTGTTATCGGTAAAGATAAAACAGTGACTCTACATTTTAACTTTTTGACATCACTTTATGTCTTCAAAATGCTCTCAAAAGCTATCGTCTTGTTTCGAAACCATAACAACCGAGCTAAGTACCTCGCCCGTTTTTCTCTTCTCCAAACTGGTTCCCCTTACTATCTTAAGGCCTGGTGTTGGACTGATATTGCGTTCCCATATGTCCAATTCCCCATTAAGAAGAAAATCTTCGTTAGTACTGCGAACAAGTGGATGTTGGCCACGACCCAAACTGGGCTATAGCGGAATCGATAATAGATGAGCAGCTTTTCCTGCCACCAGAAATAAAATGCTGACTCGTAATCGACCGATTACAGGAAATAATTTGCACAAGAATGCAGATGAAGAGAGATACGGGAATGAGAAAGTTGATAATGATGATGTCAGCATCGCAAGCTATCCTAACTCCCAATCCTTTCCTCATTCTCCGGAGCTACAGGTGGGCTCGATGATAGCAGTCTTGCCCCTTCCCCCCAGCCGTTCGTCCCCGCCCGCAGCTGCCGCACGCGCGGCGCAATGCATCAAAGAGAATCCTCCTCGCGGGTCACGGAAGAAACAAAACATCGTTCCGCGCGCTTCGTTACCCTTAAAGGAGCGCGGGATCAAGGCAGAGCCCGCTCTATTTTTCCCCGTCGCGGGAACTTAAGGGCTTTAGAACTTGTTTCCACTTAATTTATGTATTGGGGAAACTTGGAGGAATTAATACTTAATTAACGGGTCGTGTCGTCCCACTTAATCTCGGACGATACTGCGCTACAAGAGAGGAAAGAGACAGAGAGAGAGGGTGAGAGAGATGGGTCGTCGAGGAAGGGAGCGATGCAGGAACAACGAAGGACCGATGATGAGACTTCGGGGAAACCTTGTGGAAAATGTGTTATGGACTTTGCTCGTAGATAGTTTGTTTTGGAAAACGTCGTTGGATCTAAAATGATTGAACTGAACAAATATGAGTAATTTCTCTGACAACTGAGAAAACTGTATTTAAACTAGTATCTAGCTATATTCACCAACTTTAAAAAAAATTACTTTTATTACTATTTACAAAAATACTATTTAATTCCTTTAGATGAGTTTTGCAGAGTCACTAATGTAATGTAAAAGTTATGTTGAAGAATACAATATTATGTTGATTACTTATTCATAACGTATGTAATTTACGTACTACATATATTATTCACCCTTTGTTTTCCTGTCTTCAAGTTTTTTATTTCAATCACTAATTTAAATGGCATTTCTACTTATAAATTGGTTCTCATCACCAACGGATCAATGTCTTATAGGAAATATGTACTTTGTTGAACAACTGAAAAATTTGAGTAGTTTGCTCAACATGCGTACACATAGTACTCCTATAAACTCTATAAAGTTACTTTGCCAAATTTGAGAACAAATAATTATGCACTTTCCTTTATTTTTAACAGATATGTGTCAATAATGTAACAATTTCAATCAAAATCCAACAATGTCATCATATGAATTTTTAAACGACACGCTCTTTCCTCCTCTCATGTCTCACTCTTCTTTTTTAGTATTCCATTTATAAATGTATATTTAGTATTACATGTTTTCAACAGATTCTCTGACTTAGAAGCCATTATCTTATCTCTAGTTTGTCGTATTCTTAAACTTTTCTCTTTTCTGTCAGTAATCCTTCTCCCCGGTCCGCTTTTCCCAGGGTCGAGTGCAGTTATCTCAACATTTCCACTCGCAGTTTTTCCTCCTCCCTCTCAGAATAAACAAGGGCGACCGACGATCCCCGGCCCCGCAAAACAGAGCGCCATTAATCCTTGGCGCCGTACGTTTTGCGGGAACAGTCACGAGCAACTGCCGACCCACGTTCTGCGCGCGGGGCGCAGAGGATTGACTTCGCGAGAAGTGTCCTCCAGGCGACGCGCGGGGCGGGGCACGGGGGCTGAGGAGTGGCGGGCGAGAGGCGGGCGACGGGCGAGGAGGGCGAGCGGGGAGAGGGCGAGGCGGGCGAGAGCGGGCCGAGAGGCGGGGCCGAGAGGCGGGGCGGAGGCGGCGGGGGGAGGCGGGGCGAGGCGGGGCCGAGGCGGGGCGAGAGGCGGGGCGAGAGGGGCCGAGAGGCGGGGCCGAGAGCGGAGCGAAGCGGGAGCGAGGCGGGGCCGAGAGGCGGGGCCGAGAGGCGAGGCCGAGAGTCGGGGCCGAGAGCGGGGCCGAGAGCGGGGCCGAGAGTCGGGGCCGAGAGTCGGGGCCGAGAGGCGGCGAGGCCGAGAGCGGGGACCGAGAGGTCGGGGCCGAGAGGCGGGGCCGAGTCGGGCCGAGAGTCGGGGCCGAGAGTCGGGGCCGAGAGGCGGGCCGAGAGTCGGGGCCGAGAGGCGGGGCCGAGAGGCGGGGCCGAGAGGCGGGGCCGAGAGCGGGGCCGAGAGGGGGGGCCGAGAGGCGGGGCCGAGAGGCGGGGCCGAGAGGCGGGGCCGAGAGGCGGGGCCGAGAGGCGGGGCCGAGAGGCGGGGCCGAGAGGCGGGGCCGAGAGGCGGGGCCGAGAGGCGGGGGCAGAGGCGGCGAGAGGCGGGGCGAGAGGCGGGGGCGAGGGACGGGGTGAGAGGCGGGGCGAGAGGCGGGGCGAGAGGCGGGGCGAGAGGCGGGGCGAGAGACGGGGCGAGAGACGGGGCGAGAGTCAGGGGCCGAGAGACGGGGGCGAGAGCGGGGCCGAGAGGCGGGGCCGAGAGGCGGGGCCGAGAGGCGGGGCCGAGAGGCGGGGCCGAGAGGCGGGGGCGGGAGGCGGGGCGAGAGGCGGGGGCGAGGACGGGGTGAGAGGCGGGGCGAGAGGCGGGGCGAGAGGCGGGGCGAGAGGCGGGCGAGAGGCGGGGCGCGAGGCGGGAGAAACGGGTGCGAAGCAGTGTGCAGGCGGGCGCGAGTCTGGACGCGAGGCGGGGCGGAGTATGGAGGGTGGGCGAGTCGGGGAGTGCCTAGGAGAGGCATTGTGTGAGGGGTGGGATGCGGCCTGGAGGGTTAGGCGGGGCAGGAGGAGTGGCAGAGAGGAACAAATAGGGAATGCCGGGGGGGTAAGAGCGAAGAAAGTCACGACGGACGGTTGTTGCAACTTGGGCAACTGGCACGGAGAGCGCTCCCTTTCTTGGCGAAGTCCACAAGGGTGACTGTCTTTCAGCAGGGCGAGGGATGAGACACAGCAGGAGGGCAGAGTGAGAAAAAGGCACGGCACAAGGTTCATGGTGTTGGCGATTATGGTCAATGCAGTGATGGAATTTGTGATGAAAATGGATATTCATCATTCACGAATATGAAGAACGAATTCTTTATGTAACTAACACATAATTAATATCAAAATAGCTTCTTGACCTCCATGCCGACAGAGATCGCGCCGAACTGCCGAACGGGAATGATTGCATCGGGACTGAGACCAAAAGACTTTTTTCAGTGGGTTACTATGCAAATCGTAAGTATTTTAAGTTAAAACACATTCTTTTGTGATATTTGTAATGCATTTATGACATATAAACACAGAGAAAATGTATATAATGAAAGAATAATGTAGTAATGCATACAATTATTAATGAAATTTAATATTTTCTCTAATCGGTGCAAAAAATGACGTTACAATTTCCCATTTAAATATATACTTAATCATTACTAAAACATCAACAAATAAAATTTTAAATAAAATTTGTTATGGACACATTATTCACCTTTGTACAGACACCACCGACAGAGAATACATATTTGCTCTTTGGAAAGAAATTTGTGCAAAGTACTTGCACTTGGATAAAAAATATTGAATATTATGTCTCTTCCTTCGCGTTCTTCATGCCAGCCTTTTACCTTCTCTTCAGATTTTTTAACTGCATTACCAGTAAGTATTGACATTCTGTCTCTGCACAACTGCAGAGCTCATCTCTGAGAAGACGAAGAAACGGACTGGAGTTATTGATGTAATTAGACATTTCTAAAGAATTAAAGCCAATGACATTCGTTATACTATAGTTAATGTCTTGAATTTCTAGTGCAAAATTATACAGCACACATTTCAACTACGTCGACTTCCTTCCTCTTCACGATTTATTTACTACTCAGATTGGGGTCGCCTTCTCTTTCTTAAATATATCATCTTGACATTCATATACATCTGTCCATCTTCATTGAGTTCCGTATCCAAAAAAGGCTGATATTCTATTTGCATCCTCTTTGTTATAAAGATTCAGATCCTAAGAAAAGCATTAAAATATTAATTTGTAGTTAGTTGAAATGTAATTAAGAATGTCGTTAAGATAGTGCAACAATGGATATGGATTAACCTCAGTAAAAGAAGTAAATACTCGCTTAGATCTCTATCCACATTCTGTTATCCCAAAGCTCGCGGCAGATTTACAGCACCCAACTCGTCTCGAAACGTTTTTTCCTCAAAAACCATTATGAAAAGATAATTGCTTATAATTCTATAATATAACCAGGAAGGCAGGCATATAGGAAGGCATAAGGAACAACGGATGTTTAGATCGCAGAGCCTTCTATCGGGAAAAACAAATTAATTGATGTGGTTCTCAGATACCATTGTCGAGTTAAGCTGTTGATAAACCGTAATTTCCATCCATCGTGTAATGGCAAACTGGATCGCTTCATGACTATACAACCTATGTTCAGTTTTGTATGCACATGCAAAATGCACAATCAGCTCGGTTCCTTTGAGTCCACAAACTGTTTCACTGTGATTAGAAAGTTGGTACACTTCAACATTACGGTAGAATCTTTCATGAATTCTGGCAAACCTTTTAATCTTGAAAGCATAGCCTTCCTCGGAAGTAATCAATAGACACTTTACTGTATGGGAGATGCTGCTGTTTCCAGCGTTGTGGCCGCCATACTGCGACCTTCCTCGTTTCATTCCGCATTTCCCCTTAAGAGGGCCGCAATATGCTCCCCCCTCAAAAAAGCAACTGTGCCTAGAACGCAACGGGCCCGGACAACCATATCTCTACCCTCTTGATCTTACTAAGATTAGACTCGGAGATCTCTGTGAAGAATAGCATTTCGAGAAAACTGAAAAAGTTACAGAAACTATGGTAATAGCGATGAGTTTTCAATCAGCAATATTTAGTAATACAATTGAACAAGGTTTGAGAGTCAATAACGATCTTGATGAAGTTTAAGGAGACAGAGCTTCTGTTGTTGAGTATTGTGGTCTTCAGTTGAATGACATTTTAAAATGAGATTTCTTGTAACAATCTCTGAGTCAACATCCATCCTTATTTTTCGACATAATCTCCTCGAAGTTCAACGCATTTGACAAAACATTCTCGAGATTCACGATTCCTTCTCCGAAGTGTTTCCTTCAAGACCCTCGAAATAGTCATTGGTGTCCTGGATGGCTTCTTCATTGTGTACAATTTCTTATTCAGCAAGGATTTTTAGTTTTGGGAGGGATGAAAGCCCGTACTTAGGGACCCCCATCGTAAGTAAAATCGATAAAATCAAAACCAGTAGTTTTGTTCTGATGAAATTAAAAATAATTTATCTTCTCAACATCTTATGAAAAATACAAGTATGGCGTGGGAATGTTCCCTGGAGCGGGGCAAGCTCCATTCTTCCGACTGACTTCCCGACGTGTGTGCTAGTGTAGAGAATGCGTGAGAAAGGGGATAGGAAGGTACAAAGACGAGGAAGAAAATATCATCCATGATTAACCAAGAACATCGTTCGTATATTCATTACTAGTGAGTCACGTTTTATGAGTTTCAATATTAGAATTTTACAGTAATATTTCCTCATGTATTTGCGTTTTTTTGGGAAGGATTGTTAATGAAATGGAATATGAGTAACATATAGAAAGCAGTCAATATCAAACTAACAATTCATGTCAATGTAGTCAGTCCCGTACGAGCGAAAAAACAGTTTAGATCATCAACCTTCTCGCTCATGGCTGAAGTGAAAATGTGACTGAGTGGAGAGTCGAAGATGAGTGTTCCTGTATATACGACAGTAGCTACAAGCACCTCGCAAAAACGGAAACTGCCATCGCGCATCACACACAGCTCTTTCTTACAAAATGCCCGTCTATCCACCCGCGCGTCACAACCTACGTCACAGGGGAGACGGGAGGAAAATCGAAGCAGGCGCGCGAAGGAGCACTCGAGAAACAGGCAGAAGAGTTGGGGGGCGCGGCGGCGAATCTCAAGGCACCCAATTTAACGCCAGCCCTGCGCGGCCCACCCCGCTCGCGCGCCTCGTCTCCCTTGCGCCGTTTTTGTAGGCCGGAAGCGACCCCGCCGCCGCCGCCCACGCCCCGCGTCCGGACTCTCTGCCGCCATTTCCTAATCAACCGCCACCGGCGGGGTCTACAACCCGGTCTCCTCCGCTGCCTACCTCGCACGGCCCCACCTCTGCCTCTACCAACTCCTGCCGCGACCAACACGCCCCCTCCTTCGCCGCCCCCTCCCTCGCCGCCCCCTCCCTCGCCGCCCCTCCCGCGCCGCCCCCTCCCGCGTCGCCCCCACCCCCGCAGCTCCATCTTCGGCCATGGTTGCCAATGCTTCCTCCGTCACCTCCACCCTACTCGCCGCCCCAGACATAACCTCCGCAGCCGCGTCATTCGCCTCTTCCATTCCCGTCTCTGCCTTCACCCGCGTTTTCCCCTCCTCGTCACCCGCCACCGCCACCGCCGCTCCCCACGCCACACTCCGCTGCCGCAACCGCCAACACCTCCCCCGCAACCTCCCTTATCGCTCCGTCACCCTAACACCATCACCGTCACAACCATCTTCAGCTTCACCAACACCGGCAAAGACACTCCCCCATCACCACAGAGCCCACAGTCACAATCACCATCAATGACACCGCTACCGGCGCCGACATTGCCACAGGTCACTCTGGATTAGTAATTTTGGAAGAGGTTATTTTTTTTAATTTTTTCTTCTCATGTAGTAAGAAACAGTAAAATATTGGTGTTGGTCTCATTTCAAGTGAATTCTCTGCATTTTCGAGAATTGCAAAAAAAATAACATGGCAAAAATGCAATAACGGTGTAGATAGTTTTTATCAAATAACTGATCTTACAATTTTTCTCTGCTTTATTCATTTAACAACTATTCTCTCTATAGCTCTATTATCAATCTTTTCCTTATTAATAACTATGGTCAAATTTAAAAAAAGACGCCAAAATAAATTGTTAAAAAATTCAACACATTAACTTTAATATACCCAATATCCAAGTAAGAAAAGTAGATTTTAGCACGCCATATATAACATCAAAATAACGTGGTTTCTAAATGCAAAATTCCATCTTCCTAGCTCATAACATTACTTTGCCAATCAAATTTAAAGTTAATGATTTTGGTAAATTCCCTAACAAAACTCATCCGTTTTCACTATCATTTTCAGTTCCACCACAAGGCATTTTAATATTAGGCTTTCTTCTTTTCCTCCCTCGCGAATTCGTCGACATTTTTAAAGACTTGCTGCACTCTAATTAATGTTTTCACCCAAACCAACCCAAAAAGTAATTTGTAATCCAACAGGTTTTTTAAAAAATTATAAAAGAGTGTTTTCTGTCGTGAGAATAATTAAAAAACATTATATCATTCTTTATATACAAAAAATATATAAATTGTTGTTGTTCTATAATGCAACACGTGAAAAGCAAAAGTATGCCTGCCGCTGTCTCTTCCTAGAAGGCCTGCAGACGCATGTCATGAGCGCTGGCGCACTGAATAGGCGCAACATTAGAATAGGCAAAAAATACAATCAAATATTGGCATTTTTAGTCACGGTTTTTGGTTTCGTCCTGAGATTATGGGCATCTAACAAAACCGTAGACATCTCTTACATGGCTGGGGGATGCATATTTTTTTATTCCTGACGGCTTTGCAGATTAGTAATATAGATTTCTAGAGGCTTTACTTCAGACAATCCAACTGGTCAAAAAAGACCGTCCCAAGTTCCACATACCCCATTCCCATCTCCGTCATCCCTTCCCCCACCGTCACACCATTACCTTCTTCTACAGATTCCCCGCGTCTACTTCTTGGTCCCATCCTCATTTATCTGACTCCTCCCCTCGACGCCGCCGCGCCGCTCCCGCTAATTCCGTCCTATTCAGGCACGCGGGGGTGCGGAGCGGCGCGTGGGGCGAATTAAAAACACCGCCAATTAGCGTTCGGCCGCCAAGAAGCGCCCGCTCGCCCCGCCCCACCCCCCCCCCCCCCCCCCCCCCCCACGCGCCGCCCAGCCGCGCCCCCGCCCCGCCCACACGCCCCGCCCACACGCCACGCCCACACGCCACGCCCACACGCCACGCCCACACGCCCCGCCCACACGCCACGCCCACACGCCACGCCCCACGCCGCCTCGCCCACGCGCCCCGCCCACGCGCCCCGCCCACGCGCCCCACCCACGCGCCACGCCCACACGCCACGCCCACACGCCACGCCCACACGCCACGCCCACACGCCACGCCCACACGCCACGCATCAACCCTGCCCCAACCCCCCTGCCCCGCCCACCCGTGCGCACACGCGTGCCCTCTCGGCAGACTAATGAAATTTTCAGTGCGCCGGCAGGTGCTGGGTGCACCGCTCTGAGCCCCGGAGTGCGCGGGATGTGGAAATTACATGCGCTTCTCCTCGTTCACCGAGATCCTTTGGTGATAAAAAGTTATTGTTTGTTTTAAAGTGCACTTCGCTATGTTCAGCTAATCTGCGCGTTGGTTGCTAAAAATCACACCTAATTGTTCATTTATTATTTAGCTTATAAAATTTGTAATTACGGCAATACTTATTCTGAAAACAGTTTTATAATATTTTAATTTATTGTAAAAAAATTGGGAGCATTTTCGTTTGATGAAATAGTTTTGTTTGTGCTCTTGTAGGATGATTTAAATTCAGAATTCAATTTCGCACTAAGATCGAGACATAACATGGTCTAACGTTAGTTAAAAAATAGAATAATGTTTTCATCATGCTGATGATGCAAAATTATTTTATCTTTAATATATTACACAAAATACATACGTAATTGCTGTATTTCTCGTCTGTTTGCTATCACAAGTCACTATTATACAGAGATACTCAAGCAGAAAGGATAATATATGAACATTTTAATAATTATGTTTATCTTACAAGTGCGTAAAATAAAGCATTATGGGTGAATTTCTTGATTATTTCATTGTGTGGTAGCATGAGTGTATAATTACAAGCAAGTATATAATTAATTGCCCTTCAGCTATACAAAATATTTAACAATATCTACTCCGATCGATCCAAGACATCACTGAACATTCTGACAGATAATGTCAATTAGTATTATCGTGCGCAGCGCTTTCCAGGATTTATTATTGATTGAATTTTCCGGCAAGTCATTTGCTTCGGTTATTAGCCCCGTCAGTATAGGGATTGTTTTACCCCAGGAGGTGTCGAGGATTCCCTCGCCGGTGGATGGTGAGATGTGGCCCAGACCTACACGTCGGATTGATTGATTGTTAGTGATGCCGGGCGCGTCCACTACATTGGTCATTAATCCCGTTAGTGTAGTGCATGTTTTTCTCGGGAGATGGCGGTGATCTTCCCCCGCTGGACGGCGAGATCCGGCGCCGACCTACCGTCGGCTAGTGGGGTTTCCCCCTAACCAGGACTCTCTCACCAGCGGGGCACCGCCCCAGCCGGGACAAGCTCTAAGCTCCCGACCGGTCTCCCGGAATATGTGGTAGTGTAGTGCATGTTAATGTAAGCATGTGGGTAGGAGGAGAGGATAGAACAAGGAAGAGGAAGGAAAGATAGCCCGCGGTCCGTGGCCCGTTTGTTAGGGTACTACTCCGGCATTCGCTTGGTGTTGATCGGACAAACCACAGAAAACTACCGATCAGAGCAGCCGGCTGTTAGAATTCTCCTCCAGACAGCGACTGAATTCGACCTAGTTGAAAAGCTAGTGTCGAAAAGACTGCTGCCTTCGGGACTCGAACCTAGGACCTCCCGGTCAGAGGCGCTGCAATGACATCAGTTGATGCACTGAGCCACCACTCCGGGTACGTCGGTTTGCAAGGAATTTCCACTTCCGGTACTTCCCCCCATCTAGTGGGACAACGCCCTAGCTGGGACAAGTGTAAGCTCCTGACTAGTCTCTTAACATGATGGTAGTGTAGCGCAAGAATGAGAGAATTGGAGGGAAATGAATAAAGCCGGGAAAGAAAGTTCGCGCGCGGTTGATGGTCCGTTTCTTAGGTTATTGCTCCGGCGTTCGGCTGGTATTCATCAACGAAATAACGGAAAACTAGCAATCAGAGCAGCCGGCAGCTAGATTTCTCCTCGTAACCTCGGATGATTTCAAGCTACGACTAGCTATTTCGCTAGTGTCGAAAACCTTCCACCGTCGGAACTCGAACCCGAGGATCTCCCGGTCACAGTCGCTGCAGCGCCAAAGACAATGCTGGGTCTCAAGCGGAGCGCTCGAGGGAAAGTCTTCGGCCCTAGAGAGATCTAAAACGCGTTGATAGATTTTAAAACTTTAGTTTGTTTGCCTTGTTGCTACAGAAGCCAATGATGACTAACGTCATTCAGTTACCTACATTCAAAGCACATTGTAGGTAAGAACTTTTATATGAAAACATGAGTTACATTAACATTTCTATCAACTTATTAATGTTACCTAACCGGAACACGTTTACAAATAGTACGCTGAAGCAGGTCGGCCTCATGAAGAAGCTTTGAGCAGGTGAAGCCAAGAATGTGAACCCTAACAGGCGTCCGAAATGAGCCTAAGGCATCAAGGTATTCGGTTCTTTGTGGCGGGGAGGGCATTCTCAGACCGTCCTATATCGCATAAATAACCTAATCCTTTCATAATCTCTTTCTCTGGCCGTTAACTGTGAGTGAAATGTGTAGGCAAACTTCGTAATTGAGGAAGTTGCATTCTGTGCCTAAAACAATGGTAGGAGCACCAAAATAACATGACGGGCTACCATAGGCATTATGTGCAATCTCCAGGAGAGCGTTACTAGCCATAGGAGGTTTTAGTTTGTCTTTTAGATGCCGACAGATGGCAGCTGGAAAGGAGAGTGGTGTAAAACCGAAAATCTAAACCCGACTCAAAACAATAGCTAACTCAAAAGGAACCAACTTATTCGAGAAATCCTGTACTACTAGTCATACTCCGATTTAAATATAGTGGCATTTCAAACCCACGAGCTTCACGGAGAAGGGGACGCTGTCATCCAATCGGAATCTTTGTTATGACTTAAAGTTTTGTATTTGAGGGCCCGATTGAATGACAATGTCCCTCTCTCCTTCCAACTCGAGACCCTGAAGTGTCACTGTTTCGATCTGAATCTTAGTGGCAGTAGCACCACTACATTTATTTTTTTAACGTGGCACCTGAAGGTCGGGGGCGAAATAGGGAGAGGGAAGACAGACTCCATTAGGGCGCTGCAACGTCACTACAGCTTCAAATTTTACTGCTTACTATTGAGTTTGCCTTCCCTCCCTCTGTCTTTCGCTCGTGACCTTGAGATGCCACGTTAAAAATCGAAATATGTCAAGATCTTTTAACATAGTTCTCAAATCATTTCGACATAGTACATGCTTTCTTGTGTTTTTCAATTTCCATCCAACCGTCCTTATCCCCCGACCGCTGAAACGTCCATCTGCATGACTGCAGATATGTCCTTCTCCGCTGTCTCGCTCCTCCGTGGCCCACGCAGGTTCCGCGCACATTCCTCCAGGCGCTTCCGCAGGGACCTTCACACCCGCTGCTTCTCATCCCCTACCCACCGCCTCACACAGACGCTCTGTTTGCGGGTGGCGCCACCTAACTGGATTATCCGCTTCCAGCGCGCGGCTGCAGCACACTCAAACGCGGATGATTAATCCGCTTCCCCCTTTCCCCCTCCCGCACCCCCCCCCTCGCTCCCCCCTTCTTTATGCGCCGCTCCTCGCACCCCTCCCCGCTCTGCTTCTCCTCTCTATCGCTCGAGCACACGCCCTTGTCCGCACTGCCGCTCTCTTCCATGTTCCTCAACTCACCATTGTTCCTCTACCCCCATCATTCCACTTGTCCCTCTTTTCCTGAGCTTTCTATTCCCTTTCCCCCCTTCTCTCCCTCTTTTGTGCTTACCTTCTTGTCCTCTTCCCCGCTTACCCCTGTTTATTTCTAGTTCCTCTTTGCCAGCAGTTCTCCATATATGCTCTCTTCCGTACTCCCTTGTTGCCTCTCGCGTCAACTTTTCTTACTCGCCCTATGACTCTTTTCTGTTCCTCCGTGCTCGTATGTGATCCACTGCGGTCCATCACACTCCCTCACCGCATTGTTCTGTCACTCCTCTTTCACCTCACCATTTTCCGTCCTATTTGGTGTTCTCCAATTTCCTTACGCTACCCCCTCGTCCGAATGTTTCTTTTTTCCTGCCCCACCTCCCCGATCACCGCCAGTCATCACTGTTCGTTCTTCCCCGCACTACCCACTTCCGTGTTCCATTGCATTCCCTGCCTTTCCCCACAATACCCATGTTCCCTCATCCCTTACTGTCCCCACTCTCATCATGATTCTGAACCACCGAGTTGCTATTCCTCTGTGCTTCTAAAACCTGATGAATCAATGTTTCAACCTTTAAGGAGAGCCAAAAAAATGAAAAGAGAGAGAAAGAAAGGCGGTATACCAAGTCATGAAGGACTATTATTGGCTTATTTTAAAAATGGAATAATAAAATAAAGAAAGGTTACCAAGGAATTGAGAGCCAAACACGTGACTCAATCAGGTTTATGTGTGGTTAGGAAAGAAACTAGGATGAGGAATATCAAGAAAAATGTATGTAGACAAGAGATAATTGTATGTTATGTAACAAAGTACACCAACTAATTTGGGAAGAACTGAACTAAGGCAAACAATGATATGGATGAAAAGAGTAATAAATATTCAAATAGAGAAGCAATCGAGACGGGTGTAAACATGTACGAAAATTTGACAGCCACGAAGAGAAGATTTAACGAATACCTTTTATGGAAACGCAATTACACCAATAGAACATGAGAAGATATATTAAAATTAGAAATGTGAATAAATGGCTGTTCAGAAAAGGTGGGATGATTTTTAAATAAAGACTAGAAGTGGAAATCAAAATTGTGAGGCTAATGAGAACGAAATTCTCCTGAGGAGGATGAATGATGCTCTTAGAAAGTGAGCGAGGGAGTCAACCTTAGTCTGATTCGGAGCTTTGAAAATCTGCAAACATAGCAATATTAGCCCTTCGCCCGCAGCGCACACAAAAGGGGCTCAGGGAGAGAAGATTGAAACAAACCGCGCTTGAGAGGAGGGAAGGGTGAAGCAGACAACAACGACGTAGGAAGGAAGGAAGAAAAGGAGGAAAATACGTGAATATATGAAGTCACTCTTCGGAAGGGAACGAGAATGTCACGCGAACGCGTGTATGTCTAAGATCGCCTTCACATGGAGCCACTTGCCAGCGTCACTGAGAAGCGCCGGTCACGGACTCACACGCACACACACACACACACACACACACACACACACACACACACACACACAAACAAACAAACAAACTCTGCCATCGACTCACGCCGCTGAGCCATGGAAAGTACGAAATCGTGAGTCTCACCGTGGGCAGCCTCAAAGTTGTTCAGCGGCCTCAAAGACAGGCAACGTGAAAACGAGGAAGCTCAGACAATCATGACCGCGGAGGCGGGCATGGTGCCTGGTGGACGAACAAACGGGTCCTTCACGGCGGCACTCACGTTGTAGCTTCTAGGTGGAGCAAGTTAGTAGGCGATGCTAAGCTCCGTGTTGCGGGGTTCGGCAGGTAACCCATCAGCTGGACCGTTGGCACGTCGACCTTTCGGTGGGATTGGGCAAAGGACTTCTTCGCAATGATCCGGATCCCAAATAAATGTTCAGACGGGGTCCTCGAACCATAAACAAATGTCGATAGCATAAAATGGATAGCAGTGAGGAGATAGGAAGAGGGCCCCAAGTTCTTGGCTTCGTCGTGGCAATGGCCCGGCACTTTAGGCGTAGAGAAGGGAATTACCGCCACAATTTCCTGACTTCTCAATATACTTCCCACCTCTTTCCAATCTCTTGATTGATTATTTTGTGATTCCGGGCGCGTCAACTACTATGGTCATTAGTCTCATAGGTGTAGTGCATGTTTTATCGCGGGAGGTTGCGGTGTTCTTGATGGTGAGATGAGACGCAAATCTACACGTCGGTTCGTGGAGTGTCCCCTCATCCAGGTGTCTCCCACTATTCCCAGCTGTGAAAATCTCTAAGCTCCCGACTGATCTCTCGGCATGTGTGGTAGTGCAGTGCGCGTAAGAATGTTTGTAAGTATGAAGAGAGAATTGAACAAGGAGGAGAAAGGTCGCTTGCGTTCCGCCGCCCGTTTGTTATAGTACTGCTCCGGCATTCGCTTGGTGTTGATCGGAGGAACTGCGGAAAACTACTGATCAGAGAAGCCGATAGAATTCTCCCCCAAACAATGACTGAAGTCGATCCCGCTAGAATCGATACCCCTGCCATCGTTGGGGCTGAAACCCTACGACCTCCTGGTAAGAGGCACTGTAGTGTCATCAGTTGATGCCCTGAGCCACCTCAGCCCCCCCCTAAAACCCCCCACCTCGCCTCTCATCCTTCCGTTTCCGGACCGTAGATGCTAACTCGTGGTATGACAAACAGCCGCTCGCTGCACACGTGCGCTGCGCGCTGGTGGCTGGCGGGGGGGGGGGGACAAACAGCCGCGGGGGCTTGTTAAAGAGCGCCCGAAGAAAAGCGGCGCGAATGCCGAGCGCGTTCATGAGAAGCTCCGAGCAGCGTCAACAGGCGTCGTGCAACCTCAGCGCCCTCCCGCGCGAGTCTTACGCAAATCCGAGCTTCACTCGTCTCGCAGATACATGCATTTCTCCACTTAAGGAAGGCAAACAACTGGCTCACGTACAGTTGTAATCAGCTCCCTTGACTTATGTTGATTCTGTTTATTCACTGACTTCAAAAACTTACTCCAAAAAGGATTACACTTCTTCAGTATAATACTTCGTGTTACGCAATAATCTTCGTCGTTAATGTTTATGATTTTTTCAAATGAACATATAAGTTCTTAAAACTTCGTTGCTAAATTGAGCCTTCTTTCCCAAAGATTGTGCATTATGTTATTTAAGGTCGCATCAACATATAAGTCATTAGCGACCATTATTGGTTTTAACGTTATGGTAACTGTGAAGATGAAATGATATGGTGATGATAAGGGGTGAAGGGACGAATACAAATACAATCATGCCCGAGGCGGGACTGGAACCCGCAATACTTCGATCCGAAATCCTACGACACTACGGTATAGGCGATTCGGCTTTCCTAAAGAATTACTTTGTTTTCTGTCACTGAACCAAACACTTTTTAGATGGCGTTTTACTTCTAACACATTTGAGAAGTATATTTTAATCCAACGACGTTGTAGTAACGCGTAAAGTTGAATTCTGAACACGCACATAGAGATGGGAATGTAAATCCCAAACTTTTTCTTCAATTGTTTCATTTAATCCATAATTCAAATTTCTTCTTGCATAGAAGATTTTCTTCTCTATGAAAATTGGCAATAAAACGAGACGACTTTATTTTTAACGGAATAACTACCAACAGAGTCCAGATCCTTTTATCGCAGTTCGTCATAAACTGGGGCAAAAATAACCTTAAGAGTATGCATAAAACTTCCCCACTCGAAGCCCTTTCACGGACGCTTCAGTCGTGCGACTCATGCGTTTTAAACGAAACCGAAATGCAATCCACATGGGCATTCATTCGCGTCGCCGCGCCGCCGCGCCGCCGCGCCACTCCAGAAGCAATTCGCGGGGGCGCGCGTTCGGCCGCCGGCCGGAGACGAGCGCTGGGCACAAAGCGGCGGCGCCTGGCTGGAAAAAGTGTTTAACGAACGACCGGTCGACGGGGCCGGCGCGGCGGGGCGGGGCCGGAACGCCTCGGACGCGGCGGGGCGGGGGCGGGGCGGGGGGGGGGGGGGGGAGGCGGCGGGGGGCGGGGCTAGGCGCCTCGGACGCAGCGGGGAGGTTTGGAGGAGGAGCCGTGCTGGATGGAGCGGAGAGGCGGTGGGGGGGGGGTTGGCGATGGAAAGGCAGGCGGTGAGATGAATGGCGGGAAAGGGAAGAGAATGGCGAGAGACAAGGGGTTTGACGCACGGAGGGGACGACGGAGGGAGGGGAATGGCATGAGACAAAAAGGTTGACGAGGGAAGGAGGGGGAGGAGGATGGGGTTGAGGGGGGAGGAGGGAATGGCAGGGACGAGGAGGTTGACGAGGGGGTTGGGGGGGAGTTGCGGAGAGGGCTGACAAGGCAGGGAGGGGAGGGGGCTGGCGAGGAAGCGTCGGGGTCCGGGCAGCCAGCGGGCAATATATCGCCGCGCGAGAAGGGCATCGGGACAAAGACAAATGTACACGGGCGCAGAAGAGCCCCATTTCGCGGGAATAACACGGAGATGATAAAGTATGAATGGGAGGCGAAGATAACATATGGGCGAAGCGACGGGGGCCGAAGCGGCTCCACCAGGCTGAGCGGAGTTGGACGAGCCAGCAACGCTGGGGGTGGGGAGGATGGCGGAAGAAGGGGGACCAGATGAAAATCGTGGAGTGAGAGGGGCTTGGTCAGGAGAGAGCGCAGTGTGGAGTGACGCGCGCGCGATGAGATCGGGTTGTGCATGGGAGATGTCGACGTGGATTCCAATCGAATCGCAGGTGGGTTGTAAACTGGGGCAGACGTGAGTCCCCTGTGAAGAATCTTGACGTGTTCGGGTTTTATTAGCGTCTTTGACGATGTAATAAAAAGAGAGGAAATACCGCCGGTGAAACTTCCTCCAAAACCACTTCTATTACCAAGTACAAATAATACATACAGACACAAGCTACTACGAAACATTTGAACTTATTTGCTTTTCTCAAGTAAACTGTTCAGAATTATCCATTAATGCCACCTAACGAAGTGGGTGGCATTAATGCTGTGTAGTGGGGAAATTCATGTACAGAAAAGTTACACAAAGTAACCGAATGTCGTATCATAGAATACGCGAACATAGTCTACAAAGTGAGAGTGGAGAGTAACTAATGGAATGAAGAGCGGAATAAAATGAGTAAATAATGAAAAAGGTGATATTTAACCAGGGACGCCCAATTAAAATAAAACGCTTCATAAATATTTTCTTACTTCAAATAAACGTTTTAAAGTTTATTATACTTCAATTACTTCAATAACAGTTAAGAAACATTATTTTTCTTCACAAATAGATTACTGAGGAAAACATATTTTTATAAATGTTTTAAT
This sequence comes from Teleogryllus oceanicus, assembly GCA_964035755.1. Lineage (NCBI taxonomy): Eukaryota > Metazoa > Arthropoda > Insecta > Orthoptera > Gryllidae > Teleogryllus > Teleogryllus oceanicus. The sequence goes on along the minus strand of CAXIVR010000005.1, from coordinate 126,405,546 downwards.
TATATTTTAAACGGTAAATTTACAACAATTTATTACAACTTGGAGTACTCGTTTTATAAAACATCTGTTTGCATCAGACATTAGTGATGATAATTTGAGTTAAAAGCAAATAAGCACACGTTTTACATGTTTTGAATATTACAAATTTTGAGGCCCCAATTGTGTCGAGCACTGGAGGACGTAGCCCCAGTTGCCATGGGACATAACATAAGAATTGACACAGACGTGGTAGAGACCTGGTGGAATTGACGAACGCGGAAGCGAAAGCGCTGGGGCTGGAGGGGTGAGGAAGGGGCAGGGACGGAGGGGTGGGGGGGGGGCGAAGAGGCGCGGGAGCGGAAGCGCTCGTGGCGCGCGCATGGACGCGGGCCGCGCGCGAGAAGCAGGGGCGGGGGCGGGGTGTCGCCGCGGAGCGCGTAAGTGGAAACGAGAGCCTCGCGCTGGCCGCCATTAGCGGCGAACCTAATCCGCGCGCGCTCTCTCCGGGACGTATTTCACGCCGACGCGGGTCGACACCGCCGCGCCTCGCGCCTCCTGGACGCACCACGCCCTCGCCTCTCTCCGGGCCGGGCTTCATTGCCATCTGACTCCCCCACTGGATATTCCCCACTGGGCATCGCCGGCTGCCCATCGCTCGCTGCCATCGCCCGCTGCCCATCGCCCGCTGCCCATCGCCCAGTGCCCACCGCCCACTGCCCATCGCCCACTGCCCATCGCCCACTGCCCATCGCCCACTGCCCATCGCCCACTGCCCATCGCCCACTGCCCATCGCCCGCTGCCCATCGCCCACTGCCCATCGCCCACTGCCCATCGCCCACTGCCCATCGCCCACTGCCCATCGCCCACTGCCCATCGCCCAGTGCCCATCGCCCAGAGCCCATCGCCCAGAGCCCATCGCCCACTTGCCATCGCCCAGCGCTCAGTGCCCATCGCCCACCACCCACGGACAACTGCCCTATGGCCCACCGCTCACCATCGACGAATTCCAGTCGTTCGAAAGCGAAAGCTGATGCGAAGCGAACCTTGACAGCCCGTGCGATATTCCTGCGGGCAAATTCATAGGGGAAGACACTCATTTCTTGCATGATGTCGAACATCAGTTACGTAAACCTTAACATTGATCTCTTATGTTATATAATCTTAGTTAAAATAGCAGTAATGCACAAAATCTATTTTCCAGTAAGAAGTAGGGTTTAAGGCAATTGTTACAATTGTAACCATTCTTGGCAAGCAGAGAGAAGTTTAATAAGAACTAATACAACCGACTAATACACGAGAATAAAGAGAACTTCCAATACGAATGAAATCCTTTTTATCTTCTCCTCTGGGAATTATTGCAAATAGGGGCCTTTAATATAAAAGAAAAGCAAGAAGTAGTAACACGTATAAATATTCATGACCATGCGCCAGCCGACCCGACGACGGCGCAAGGCGCGCGCGACGCGCAAAACGCGGCCGATGGCTCCGCGCGCCGCAAACGGCCCGAAGAGAGCGGGCGTCGTGGCCATAACAGTTCCGGCAGCCGCCGGCGCCTCCCAAGACGCAATTCCATCCGCGGAACGCCGCTTGCGCGGAAACGGCCGGCCGCCCGAAGAGAGCGGGCGTCGAGACTCCCCGCCCCGACCCCGGCACCCCGGCCCCGCCCTCCGGCCCCCGGCCCCGCCCCCGCCTCCCGGCCCCTGCCCCCGCCTCCCGGCCCCGGCCCCGGCCCCGGCCCCCGGCGGGCGACATTACAGGACTGCCTTCGCTCCGATGCCCTCCTCCCGGCCCGTCTCTGCCCCTCCTTAGCTGCTCGCCGGTTTCTGTACATCTCTCTCTCCTCGTTGGTATCGGTTTCCAGGTGTCTGTCTATCCAGTTTCACATTTCCTTTCACCTGCGCCTTCAGAAGGCAATTTATCCCTTACTCCGCCGCCCCTGTTTTCAAGTCCTTCTCTTCCCCTTTTTCCCTTTCACGCCTTTATCCACCAATTTTTATTTCGTCATTCCTTTTCCTCACATCCCCACTTATATTCTTCCTGACGTTCCTCGATCTAGACTCACTCTTTCTCCTTTCTTTGCAACATCGCTTCCCCTTGCTCCACGGAATAAACGCGTTAAGAATCTACAGTCCATTATCATATTCGGTTGATCACACATTTCCCAACATTTCCATATCCTTCATCCCTCTTTGACGTGTGCATACCTCTCCCTTTTCTCTTTCCCAGATCTTTTCCTGCCGTTCATTCTTTCCCACATCCCCTCATGTAATTCTCTTTGTAAGTTTGTTCGGGTATTTTTTTCTATGCTAACTTTATGTTTTTTTTTCATTTCGCTTTTCTACCTACGTTTCTTCCAATTCTTGTTCTATCCCGGTTTCGTTGGCGTTTCAACCAACACCTCTCGGAACACCCCTATCTCTGACTTGGTTCAGGGCGACAATTGATGTCACTGCAATGCCTTTGACCGGCAGGTCCTAAGGTCCCGCGGGGACAGAAATTTCAACACGTATATAGCTAGGGTGAATTCAGCGCCTGGCTGGAGGGCAATTGTAGGGGCCGGCTTCTCTGATTGGTAGTTTTCCGTGGTTTCTCCAATCAACACCATGTCAATGTCGAAGCAGCTAAACCTTAACATGCAACGGACTGCGGACAATCTCTCCTTCCTCCACCTTGTCCTATCGTCACCCCTCACTTATAAACACACTTACATTAACTACACTGCCACACATATTAGGAAACCAGTCGCGAGCTTAGAGCTTGCTCCGGCTGGGGCGGTGCGCCGCCGATGCGAGATACCTGGTTGGGGAAAATCCTCGCAAGCCGATGGGCAGGTCGGCGCCGCATCATGCCATCTAGCGAGAGAAATAACCATCTCCGGCGATAAAAACATGCACTACACTTACGGAAATAATGTCATCAGCAGTTGACGCTCCCTGGATCACCAATCAATCAATCAACCTTGCCTCCACTGCGGCATCAGCACCTCTCTCCTCTCCTCCCTTCTTGTCTCCTCTCCCTGTCTCCTCCTCTCCTCTCCTTCCTTCTCCTCCTCTCCTTCTCCTCTCCTTCCTTCTCCTCTCCCCTTCCTCCTATCTTCCTCTCCTCTCTCTCTCTCCCTCTCTCTCCCTCCTGTCTCCGTCTTCTCCTCTCCCTCTCCTTCATCTGTCCTCTCTCTCCGCATCGCGGGGCGGCGTCATGGGCGCGGAAGGCCGCGCGGCGTTATCGTCCGCGAGCGTGCCCTTCGTCGCCATGCTGGTATCCTCGCAAATCTGCGGCGCGGCAGAATCGATGGGCAGCGAGTGCGAAGGCCGCGCGGTGCCGCCCCAGGCGCCGCCGCCCTCGCCCTGCCCCCCTCGTTTGTTTTCGGGAAAAGGTAAAAGAAGGTTTCTTTGGTATTCTTGCGTAGCGAATCTTTATCACAACATATCAGGAACTTTTATCGAAGGAACTTGAATATTTGGCAGAAACTAAAATAAGAAATAATACCCTTGTTCTAATTTTTGCAAAGAATATAAAACTCCTTGGTGTAATTTTTATAAATACGTCATAATCATAATTATTGCAACACATAATCTTAATATAATAAAAATAATGTTATTCGGCTCACTGATATTCGGAATTTGAAGAAAAAAATGTGTCTGCTGTAGATGTCGTGCTATGTGATCAGAACGACGTAACCAAGGAGGAAGAAAACGTCTCTTATACAAGAGTTCGCCAATTTAGATCAACCAGATGAGAGGTATACAAAAACGGATCGTACTGATAGCCATTTGACCTTCGTAATATTTTTGCAAAATCTGTGTAAGAATTTTTCTACATTCTCATGACATTCAAAATACTAGAAACATCGCTATATTGGGAACAGTCCATATTTTGCTCAAATTATTGTAACAATAATAATAGTAATAATAGTAATTAATAATAATAATTAATAATAATAGTAATAATCATAGTAATAACAATTATTATTATTATTATATTATTATTATTATTATTATTTCATTCGATTTCTAGTGAATTCTCTATATTTAATTTCAGGTGGAATAAGTGTTTCTTCCCTCCACTAGCATGCGCGTGCCCCGCGTCGCGCGCGTCTCTTGGCCACTCGCCACGCGGTGCGTCGCCAGCCGCGCGTCGCGGCCCGGCACGTCTCGTCCGCGCGGGGCTCTCACTCGCCGGACAAACAATGGGACGCGCGGCCCGTGCCCCGAATTTTCAATCCCGCGGCCGCGGCGCGGATCGCCAGCGCGCGGTGGGCGTGGCCGGTGAGAACGCGGCGAATGGGTGGGGGGGGAGAGGAGCAGGATCGATATGTTTTTCTCACGTTCCGTAAAACGGTCAAGACTAACTTTTTTCTAAAATTATGATTATTATTCATGTTAACGGTTTGTTTTCTATAGCTCTTTGTAGGTGGTTCTTGTATTGTACTATCTTTTGTTAATGTAGTTGTAGTTTCTTTTATTGTGTTTATTTAAAATTGTATTTCTATTGTAAACCTGTGAACGTGTGATTACCACCTGGCAATAAATCAGCCAATTAATACCATTATTATTATTATTATTATTATTATTATTATTATTATTATTATTATTATTGAATAACCTTCGAAGAATAGTTGTCTCGTAAAAAATAATTCGCTATCCCCAACAGATGAGTAACGTCCAAATTAGGCGCACTTGATATAGTGTACAAATAATATTCCAGATTCATTCTCATCTTACACCTTACTGCTATGCAAATACTAAAGTATAATAATATAATAATTATCAAACAAAACACACAAAGTTACAACAAGCTTTGCTGATAACTCCCCCTCCCTATACTTTTCTCCTATCTTGAAGTAATTACGTACCAATGTGTTCAATAGGTAGTAAAATCATTATTGTCGACTAGACAGTAAATAAGATTGTTGAAAAATCAAGACATCGTACAAGGTTTTGAAAATACAAATATGATTAACCGTCATTTAGTACTTTAAATGCTAGCGATGAGATTTTGTAGAAAATATATTTAATTCTTTAACTTCGAATTCATTGAAGATTTCTTACATACGTACATTGACACCCGTAGTCAACATATTGGTTGCAGATTAACACCGTCGTGATAAGAACGTAATTGCAGAAACAATTACTTTAAGTGACTTGGAAGTAACGCGTTAAAAAGTGAACTGAGGCTGAAGAAATGCGTGAACAAACAGTAATGGTTATATCTGTTTAAGCTATTTGTATTTAGTAGTCAACATATTGGTTGCAGATTAATACGCTTTATAAGAATCACGTTTAGCGTTTTTCCAAATCAATTACAAATTCAATGTCATGTAATAGCTATTGTTCCAAAAATCTAAACGATTAAATATTTTCTCGTATATGTTGAACACATCCTTAATATTTCTAAAACAGTTTAGATAATATGCTACATGAAATAATCACGAGTTTTACGACTTACAATTAATTAGTCTCTAGCTGATTTTGAAGTTATAGCACTACACACAATTGATTAGATGTGGCCTTTCTGGATTATTCATCTGATATATGTCACTTCCCGACCATTTTATTTTCTAACGTTTCTACAACTGAGTCCTTAGCGCTAAATGAGTACGTGCACAAACAATAATCTAGGCGATTTAGTAACATTTGACACTCAGAAACGAAAAGTAATACGAAAGTATTTGTACTACATCCGATAGTTACTGGAATTCTTGTCATTGTCATCTCGCTTGGTATCATTCTGACCCACAATAATTAGCTATAGCACACTATTGCAGCAATGAACCTGACAAAATGTAATAGTGTGGAAAAACATTAATCCCGAAACATTTTAACAACTTATCGGACTATCAACAGTTTTGGCGGACAATTAGAGAAAGAACAGTTTTATTACGGAGAATTACATCTATTAAGATATACAAAATTTTTCCTATCTCTACATTTATATCTGCTAAAGATCTTAGCGTCCGGCTTGCTGGGTCAATGGGTCACGATATATTATAATCCTTATTACCTCTATAATGGATTATAGGATCCGCCGACTATACAGCGCAGCTGGGAATCTGAAATAGAATGATTCTATTCCTAGTTCATTTCTGTTTGGATTGACTAAACAAAAAATCACTTTCTTTTCCAAAGAACAAAATTCAACAAAGTTTATTTGTACGCTTTTAGTAAACAATTTAGTGAATTTACAATTTTTAGGCCTTTGATCAAGATATCTTTCAATTTACAATTTATACCGCGGTTAACTTATCTTTTCTTCGTTGATGTCCCTCGTAGACTTCTCAGTCGAAATATCTTGCGAGCTTGCCGTAGTCCAAAGTTCAAGAAATCCTCTTCTGCCCCTATCCAAGCTGGTCTCAAACTATCAAAATTATCAGTCCGATTACGTCCTATGACATAGTCCCGAACTCGATTACCACTCCCGACAAAGTTCCAATTTATACATCAATATTGCTTCCACATGAAAATATCTGCAATATCATTCACTGTCCTTAAAATTTCACTGATAACCCAATTCTATCTAGATTGTACTCGTTCCCTCTCACGAACCTACGATCAGTTCAGAAGCGCGTTTCGAGCAGAATGAAATCTTCCTGCATGATTCATCCTCGAAGATTTCGTATTAAACTACCTTCATTTTTTCATAACATTTGACCGTCTAAACTTCTTCGCCCAAATTTTCTACTTTCGGCACCAAGCCATCTCTTAATGCATTTAGAAAAAACAAAACTACATTGTTTATTCACGGTCGTTGCTAAGCTCTAGCTCTCGTGATATTTCGTAATGCATGTTCCACCATATTGTCTACAAATAAATGTTAGTTTATTTTAACGTGACATATCGGTATGTCACAATATATAAGAAAGGACAGGTATCCATAAGTATTGATACTTACGATTAATGTAATGCACGTTTTTTCAATGTAATTAATCGAGTATAATATTTTAATTCTCATGCTTCTTTTAAAATTTACTCATACTTAATGAACGGGAAACCTCTTGCAGGTCTGATATTGTATTGGTTGTATGGCAGGTAGCCTGTCTCCTAGCAATCTGGCTTTTTGTACCTCCGAACAGCGTTTGCACGCTGGATGGCTCTCTAGAGAGGTTAATTCTCAAGGACTATTCATCTAAGTTATTTACGGGATTGCAACTGGCTTTGAAAATGGGAAGGATGTTAAACTAACAACTAATATTAATTGTTTATTATGACACTATTTCCAAGTATGAAAGACTACTAGAAGAGTCGAAGAAAGAAAACAAACAAACAAACAAAAAGAAAAAAGATAAAGAAAGAGAAACGAGGAAAGAAAAAAGAAAGAAAGGTCACAGTAGATTGCTAGGGAGTTGCACTGGTTATGTTGTTGATATCGGCTGCCCATCATGTGTAATCGATTATCCTTCGAGACCAATTTTAAAATTCGATCTCACTCAGGTTCCATTACGCGTCAAGCGTGTCTGCTTATATTAATTGCACTACCGCGAGATGCTCTGGGCTGAACCCTTCTCCTCGTATCACGCCGGGTCTGCAACGCGTTATACTCTCGCGTGCGGCGCGTTGCCTACACGTGCTGCGCCTCTCCTCAGGGGCAGCTGCACCGGCGCGGCCGCCGACCCCGCCCCGCTCCGCGCCACGGAGATGAAGTCGAGTTATCGAGCAAGGGGTCGAGGGAGAAGGCTACGCGGAAGCGGCAAGAGGGAAGCGAGATTCAACTGAGGCGGCGTACAAGAAAAGGATCTTCCCTCAGTTGGACGTCATTATTCCTTGCTGCTAATGATGAAACGCGTCGTTTGACGAGGTGGGCCAGGTATGGGCACAACTTTTCTGCGATTCCAGTGTGATTGCTGATGTGACTATATAAATATTTACAAATTTTCTATTCAATGAATAAGTCAAAGTATTTTGGAGACTAGTTATAAAAGGACAGCTTCATGCGCTAAAAAATATTGAAAGTTTTGAACTATTTTATTTACAATGCAGAATTCCTTCCATTTTGCTTATACTAAGACAATCAAGCCTTCAATAAACAGCTTATATGTTCACCTATGAATGTTCATGAAACTACACCAGCTAAAGCATGTTTCATATTATTATTATTATTATTATTATTATTATTATTATTATTATTATTATTACTATTATTATTATTGGTAAGAAAAGTGACCTTCATTTATGTACTCTTAAAACTTCCATGACAGACACATACACATACCCGCAAGAGTGTATGGGTGGAAGAACCAATGTAAGGATGGGTAATGACCTTAACGCAAACCACACAATATGCAGAGCAAAATTTCACATAACAAATATCTCCAGATCAAGCATGAGTACTAAAGAGATAATTCCACTTTCCTCAAATTATCTTCAGCACACAAAAATTCGTTTAAGTTAATTGGTGTTCAGAGAAGCCTAATAGAATTAAAGCCTCCTCAATAACTATCCAATTCCCTCTTGACCTCAGGGATGCTCAGCAAAATCAACGACGAGACGAAAGCAAACCACAAGTGGGCGGTGGCCATTGAAAGGGGCGGGTGAGCGGAAGGGGTGCACGAATGAGATAGAACAATGTTTTCAACAACGTCCCACATGGGGATGAGAAAGAATGGAGATGGAAGTGCCTGTTAATCGAGATAAATATGACGAAAAGGTCGGGCGGAAAAAGCATAGGTATAGAACGGGCGAGGAAGAGTGAAAAGAGAAAGTGGAGGAAATAAGAGTCGTGGGAGATGCCAGGGGAAACAGAAGGGAAACGTCTGCGAACGGGTGACGGCAGACTGGACGGGGGACGGGGCGGGGGAGCCGGACGGGACACGCCGGACGGGACACGCCGGACGGGACACGCCGGACGGGACACGCCGGACGGGACACGCCGGTCGGGCACGCCGCGGGCACGCCGGGTGGAGATGGCTGGGGGGAAAGGGGGCGGAAGCATGCGAGGGCTGAGTGAAGCGAAGCGGGCCGGCTGCGGCCAAGAGCCACCACTCGTGTGATTGCTCGCTTGTTGCCGCAGGTAAACAGAGGGCGCTCGAGTGTCCCGGCCCGGGCCCCCCCTTTCGCCCGTTTTCATTACCCAGGGGCGCGACCGCCCGCGGGGTGCGCCGCCGCCGCGTGCGCTCGCCCGGGCTAACCACGGCCGCTTGCGCCTCTCGGTCCGCTGGCTGCGCGAGAGCGCCGGCATTCCGAATCTCTGTCCCAATCACAGAATGCTTTGAGCGGTATTGCGTCGCTTCCCCCCTCCAGAGGCAAGTTCCAAGGTTCTGAAGAGGAAACTTTACACTCGGAGAGAATGCCCGTTCATGCTAATCAAACCTACTTCTCTGCATTTTCGCTGGAACTGAATTTTCGAAAAAAAGCACTTAAAAGAAAAGCTCATGAATGTAAGCATGTTCACTCTCTTGTTTTTGCGTAGTTGGGTTATTTGTATATATCCTCACAACGTTTCACTGTTTTATTTATTTATGTAAAACACGTAACAATATGAGACTTTGGAACATGCAAAATACGTGTTCTCTTTAGAAGAAAAACAACGTATTATCTCAGCTTTTACCACTTGCTTCGTATGAAACGTTTCTTACAACGAAACATGTGGTTCAAAACCTGTGTATGGTATTTATTGACCCAGAAATTACAAATTCGATGAAAACATTTATTAACCTAGTGAAACAAAGATACAATGGTAATACGCAAGTTTTTTTTTTAGCATTTGTAGCCTCGATTTAAGTACTAATAAGTTATTTTTCATTGTTATATTCCAAGACATAAATAGTGTACGTTGTTATTAAACATTACCTTTCAATTACAAAAATATCTTCAGAGCGATTGTTTTCTAAGAAAGCAGGTTTACAGGAAAAAAATATTTTTATGGTTTACTAGTGCATTGCTGTGTGTTTACGGACCTCAAACACGTAACGGTATTCTTAATACCTTTGTGGGTCTTCCTGATACGTTATACCATCGTGTCTTTTGAATACTTTATGGTATAATACGCTCTAATACAAACACAACAAAAATTTATGAATTTATTTAGTTTATTATGGATTTATTACAGTTACGATGCAAGCAAATACAATAAATTAATGTTCCAGTGAATACACAATGGCCACAAGTCACTCATATTTCACTTTACGTATCACCTTTTTTAAAGACATTGAATGTGCTTCTTGAGTAACAGTACTAGCTATAGTAATAAGATGTATAAGTTACATTGGTATTATGACATATTCTAAATTTCTATTGGCAATAGAAGCAAAACACCTAAAAGTACCGTGCCATCAACGCAACTTACATTGTTATTTACACTCATATATAACTCTCAAATACACCATAAACATTTTCATATATTTTCCAAACATTGACTGGAAACCATTGTCCGTAGTTTTGTTAGCTTTCGCGAGAATTTCCGCAGGAACTTCACAATATTCTTTTATTTTACAAACAAATCAGTCCAATTACGATGATGAAATAGTAATTAGATACACACTGTTTTGTTTATCTGACGTCATATTGGCAAATTACTATTACAATGCATATTTTCATTTAAGACGCTAGAAACATTATAAAAGGTTTCAAATTCTCGTTTAATTTAGCAACGAACTAGTAAACCATAAAGTTTTGTATGCACCACGGGCGTTACTAGATGTTTTTGCCCTCAGGCGACTTCCAACACCCTCGGCCCAGAGGCCCTCGGATTGAAGTCGCTCTCGACAAAAACATCTACTTACACCGTTATACATAAATAACTATTAATACCCGGCTGTCATCATTTACTATACAGTTCATGAACCAGAAAATTAAACCAACTGTCCGGACTTAAAGTTATGAAAATAAAAGGCAAAACTTCATCATTTTAAAATTCATTTCATCACATTACTCAAATAGTTAATTACTTAAATTACTTTCTTAAATTAAAACAAAATGTTCTTCCCTATAAAAGTCTTATTTCTTTTATTACGGTGAAAATTTAACCAAAATTCAATAATTTGTTATTTTCAGTCTCACTATTTCTCATAAATTGATCATGTTACATACTTAGAATATCTACGATAATATTTTCGTGCTCATAATACCTTGCTATTATCTTAAGATAAGGAGAGTTTGGAATAACTCAAATATATGTCACCATTATCAGTGGTATTTATCATGAATAACTGAGACACAAAATGTGTACATTCTTGGGCCACACATCGCGGCCAAACGTGTGGGGGGGCAGGGGGAATGTGTCCTCCCCCCACCGCGGGCGCGCGGGCTAATTGCCGAGTGCCCCGCTTTGCGTGCCCCCCTGCGCCGCAAAAAGCCCCCAAGGACTCGCGCCAATTAGCTGGCAGCGCGTTCGTTAGACCTCCCACCGCCGCGGGGCACCCCGCCCCCCGGCCTCGCTCCGTCTTACTAAACCGCTCTCAGAGAGCAACCCGTCCCTTTGCGTTCCCAGTCCTCCTCCACCTTTACCTCACGCCCGGCTCCTCATTTCCATCATCCCGTTCATTCCCATCTTTTCTTTCAAAATGTCGCGTCGCCCTCGTCTTCGCGTCTTCACCCTCCCCTCTCTTCACCTCGCCTCCTCGTCTTCACCTCGCCCTCGTCTTCACCTCGCCCTCGTCTTCACCTCGCCCTCGTCTTCACCTCGCTCTCATCTTCACCTCGCCTATAACTTCAAGGGAAGAACGATAAGGGGGCAAGAGCAATGGTGTAGGTAAAGAACTTCGGAGTGGGTTCGCAGTGCACGATGCGCGAAAAACCAACGTCGTAAAGAACTTGTGGCTCCCGGCTTCGCGCCCTCCGCGCTCCTTCCACTGGGAGGCGCTGGGCGCAGCTGGCAGCGAGCAGCGCCTTTCCCCTGCGCCGCCCGGCCACGCGCCTCCCCACCCACGCCGATGCAGAAGTCGCCTAAACTACATCTGACGTACCTGTAATGTGATCACAAAACTCCCAAACAAATGCAACAATTTTACTTCCTCGCATACTACTTCATAATACAGCTGCAACGAAAAATAACGATTTTGTCACAGAAAAGCTCGTTTTGTGGATCCCTTATAATGAAAAATTGTATTTCTCTAATACATTGTGTAGTCAGAATACATGTTTTGCTGCTCATTGATAAGGAAAAATTACACATTGATCTATTGGTTTTCGGCCAAATGTCCGTCCGTCCGTCCGTCCGTCCGTCCGTCCGTCCGTCCGTCCGTCCGTCCGTCCGTCCGTCCGTCCGTCCGTCCGTCCGTCCGTCCGCCCGGTAACAATGATAGCGGTAAACTGTACGAAGGGTTTCCGAGAACATTGATGTTCTTCAATCGATCTGGCTGATGCCGTGGCCTCTTGAACTGGAAACGGATATTTTGATTTTCGGAGGTATTTTACATGATTTTTACAGGATATATCATTTATATGATTTCGAAGGTATTTTACATGGTGATAATTTAGTGTCATTTTAAATATTTTCCCAAAAAAGACTGAGTATTTTTTATCAAATAGAACAAGGCAAGCTGATGAAAATGCCTGGATCGTTTTCTCCAAACTCAGAGAGAGCGCACTGAGAAAAACGTGAAAAAGTAACTAAAGGTTATCGATAAATTTAGTAATAGGGACAATAATTATGAATGAAATAGCAATAAAGAAGAAGAGGAAGAGTGCATCTATGAATAGCATCGTTAGTAGGGCAATAAATGATATAATGAAGCGCCTGAGAAAAAATCCCTAGAAGGTGTATCAGTTTGGAAGAAGCGGAAATTAAAGATAAAATATAAGAAGGCATAGGTTCATCCACATATAGTATGTAACCAGGGGTCTCACGCACACGCTCGCGCTCTCCGCTTGAGCAATGCGCAAACTGGCAACACCAGCTGTTTTCATGTTGTTGCTTTTTTCGCTCGACGCGTGTCCATTTCACGTCCAAGTGCCCTGTCCTAATCCTAATTGCATCAGCGGGGCGTAGTTTGGGTTCGAGGCGGAAGGCGGAAGGGAGGGAAAGGCAGAGCGACATCCGCTCCCGCGATTATACTACGTATCCGCTCATGCCCCGGGGGCGAATCTTCTCCGCTGCCGGCTTGCGAGCATTACCTTCCCACGCGCCTACTTCAGCCCGCTATACACTACCGCTCCCAGCCCTCAATCACGCCCCTGAGTCCTCACACCCGTCAGTCTTCTCGCCCCCATCCCGCGCCCCGAGTCCCCGCGCCCCCGTCCCGCGCCCCCGTCCCTGCGCCCCCGTCCCCACCCGTCCCAGCCCCAGTCCCCACGCCCACAGTCCCCACGCCCACAGTCCCCACGCCCACAGTCCCCACGCCCACAGTCCCCACGCCCACAGTCCCCACGCCCACAGTCCCGCCCACGCCCACAGTCCCCACGTCCGTCGTCCCCACGCCCACAGTCCCCACGCCCACAGTCCCCACGCCCACAGTCCCCACGCCCACAGTCCCCCACGCCCACAGTCCCCCACGCCCACAGTCCCCACGCCCACAGTCCCCACGCCCACAGTCCCACGCCCACAGTCCCCACGCCCACAGTCCCCACGCCCACAGTCCCCACGCCCACAGTCCCCACGCCCACAGTCCCCACGCCCACAGTCCCCACGCCCACAGTCCCCACGCCCACAGTCCCCACGCCCACAGTCCCCACGCCCACAGTCCCCACGCCCACAGTCCCCACGTTCCCAGTCCTCACGCCCCCTATTTTCAGGGCTTGGGCGAGAGGGAAAGCTAATGCCATAATGATCTCCACTTTCTCATGCAAACTGTTCAATGCAGATTGACCTGTTACACTGAAAGTCAGCGGATTGCCATGTAGAAAGAACGATGGCAAGGAATTAGAAGGATGATGTTCAAATTTTATACTTGTGATACTACAAAGCAAACCATACGCGCATGTTTTAAAACTTCTGTGGGCCTCAAACCCGCAGTCTTGGACTCTACTAACTTTGTTGCTTCTCCAAGCGCCTTCGACGCCAGCAAACACTATCAGGCACGTCGAAACTTGCGCGTCGTGAGAACAAACCCCCGAGGGGTTTCAACCGAACGAGAGCTGCCAGAGGCGCCCAATGCGACGGGCGCTGACGTAGGGCCGCATCGCGTGAGAGGATGGTCACGTGGTCACGCGGGCGACGACCCCGAAAGCTGCTGGGAAGGAAGGGGGCTGTGGGTCATTTATTATCTATTTTTGGGTATGCGGCTAATAATACACGATGTCATTACCTGGACTAGAGGCCCTCTGAACCATCCCCGGCCACCAGTAGGTAACCACAGGAAGAAAACAAATGTGAAGGACGCAGTTTGAGATGTGGTGTAGGTAAAATAACTAATTTTAATGGACAGTTTTACTTTTGTTCAGAATGTTAACTGAATGTTGAATACTGTTTTACAAATCGCAAATGTAATAATTTTTTAGATAACCATACAATTTTATGCGCGTTAAGTGTGTGTGTGTGTGTGTGTGTGTGTGTGTGTGTGTGTGTGTGTGTGTGTGTGTGTGTGTGTGTAGATGCATGACATATGTTAATAGAATTTTGTCTGTTAAGGAGATACCCAGACGTAGGCATGGTAGCCAACGTTTCCGTCGTCATACAACGGCCTCCTTCAGGGTTTGCAACCATCCCTAGGTTGCGTCGTCTTCAACAAAGTCAAGATTCCAATAACTTACAGTGTTTTCTTACAATTATGTATTACGGAAATAGATTATAATGTCACTCTTTCGGCTGATTTACGGCTACACGGCGCTCTTCAATAATTATTCGTTGATGAATGACGATGGGGAATGGATATTAATGAATACAGAGTATTTGCCTCTCTATTTACTTCGCAATCTTAGTTTCAAAATGCCCACAGACGTAGCGGAGGTGCCCACTACCCAGGCTATCGTCGCGCAAACACACTGAGGGGGCAGAGGAACAGAACGACAAGGATTGTGACGTAGCAGCCAGAACACCGTGGGCGAGAAGATACAAACGCCACGCACGGAAGGATCTTGTTTGCGCTCCGATACTTCATAGGCCGGACATGTTTACTCTGACTTCCGAACTCGCTTTCTTTCTCTCGCAGAAACTGTGACTTATTCCCTCGATTTTGGACTTGGATTTTGTGATAATTGAATATCGTTTTGTTTTGGCGGAGTATTGTTGGCAATTTTGCCAGGCCTGTTTGAAGACACACATTTGCGCTCTGCACGGAAGTCACAGCAAATACAATCCTTATTGGAAAGTTATTAGACCCATTTTTGATTTTCATAAAATTTAGTCACTTTCACGAATAAAGAACGAGTTGGGAGATCATAGTGTTACTTATACTTAAATTAATAGCCATCTGAGATCTGCTGTAATATTTTTAATTTCATCGCATTCATTCTCACAGTACCAAATTAGCGGAAAGTGAGGCAGTTAGTGCATGGACTTTGTAATGAGTATTTTTTTGTATTTCTAGATAAATGATATGAAAATAGAGTGCGTTCATCTTAAAAGTTTTAAAATAGTGTTTCACAATTTCTGTTTTTTAGTTTCACTCCGTTGATGTGCAATAAAAATACGCTTATTTATACTACTTATTAGTTCAAATGAAAATTTTAACATTTATAACATTAAGTTTACAACATCTGTAGTAATGAAAGTTTAGACAAACTCTTAGGGCTCGAACGAACAGAGATTGGGGAATCGATTCCGGCTAGGTGCAACAATTTTATTAATGTGTTTATGAGTTAGTGGCGCCTGCCAGAACTGAATTCGTAGGACGAATCCTCTGATCAGTGTTGTCAATGGTTTACGTGGCTTCCTTGATCACTTGCAAGCGAATACCGGACAAGCAGTCTACACAACGGGTCATGCACGATGGTTCCTCTCCTCCAGCCCCTTTCCATCATCAGCATCGTTATTATTCTATTACTAATTCCACCCCTTTCCCATCATCAGCATCATTATTCTATTACTTATTCCAATCAGGACCGGGAGGCCGTAAGGGAGGACATGTCCCCGCGAACACTGAAACGGCGTGAGAGTAACACTGGGAAAAAAGAACAGTCACGTGTTAGTAAATAAGTTTCGAAAAATGTCTATTTTTACTCAAAGTCAACAGTTCTCCAACAGTTTTATTATTTACACTGTTTTCTATTTTCAATTCACTTTCAACCTTTCTTCTGAGGTTCTTTCCCAAAATTATACACATATCATAATGAGATCAATCAGATCATAATCAATCAACATTCGTGTTATAAATAGGGATCGTCACAATTGCTGATCGATCATTAGAAGTATTTCATGATGTATTCCATTCTTCCCCACTCCGTACACAACCCTCAGAATTTCAAATCACATTTCTTTCACAATGGTGACATCTTCACAACATAACTTTCGTTTTCGATGCTTTCTTGAGCGCTTTACATACCCCTCTTCGCGCTGCCTCCCTGCCATCAGATTCTCCTTCATTCCTCCTCCTCCCCCACCCTTCGCCAGGCAGTACCACAGGTTCCTGCGGGCAGCGCTGCGGCCTCCTCCCCGCAAATAATAAAATTACGGTCGCGAGCGGCGAGGCTGCCTTCGGCCTCGCCCCGCGCCGCGCGCAACGGGCGTGTTCAATTTGCAAAGAACTTCTCCCTTTGAGCGGCCGCGCGGGGCCGCGGGAGCGCTCTGGGGGCTGGACTGATCGGAATACGAATCGGAAGAGGGGTACGGACGCAGAGGCGGAGGGGGGGGAGGAGGAGGATACGAGGCGGCCTGGCTACGTAAGTGACGGGGACGGTGCGGACAATGAAGGAGCAGTAGGGCGAGGGGCGATCACAGACAGCGGGGAGGTGAGCAACAGCGGGGACAATCGACAACAGTAGCGGGTAAAGAGGTGGGCAACAGCGAGGACCGGCAACATCGAGGACCGGCAACAGCGAGGACGGGCAACAGCGAGGACGGGCAACAGCGCGGACGGGCAACAGCGAGGACGGGCAACAGCGAGAGCGGACAACAGCGAGGACGGGCAACAACGAGGACGGGCAACAGCGAGGACGGGCAACAGCGAGGACGGGCAACAGCGAGGACGGGCAACAGCGAGGACGGGCAACAGCGAGGACGGGCAACAGCGAGGACGGGCAACAGCGAGGACCGGCAACATCGAGGACCGGCAACAGCGAGGACGGGCAACAGCGAGGACGGGCAACAGCGAGGACCGGCAACAGCGCGGACGGGCAACAGCGAGGACGGGCAACAGCGAAGACGGGCAACAGCGAAGGACGGGCAACAGCGAGGACGGGCAACAGCGAAGGACGGGCAACAGCGAGGACGGGCAACGGCGAGGACGGGCAACGGCGAGGACGGGCAACGGCGAGGACGGGCAACAGCGAGGACGGGTAAAAGCGGGGGTGATGCGAGTGGAGAGGATGCTGGACATCTGGGGCGGGTGCAGGCGGTATGCCGATGGGGTCGGGGGGCAACGACCGCGGCGAAGGTGGCAAGGGTCTGCGAGAGCGGCACGAGACAGACACGAGGATCTGACAGGGGGGAAGGGGGGGGGGGGGGGGGGCGGCTGACGCTGCACGAAGGCGGCGCCGCCCCGGTTACCGTCCGGCCGCCACCCGCCGCCCACCGCCCGGGCACGTCCCACGAGCGCTGAGCCGAGAACCGCAGGATAAAAGGAATATTCAGGGAAAACACACACACGCGCACACGCACGCGTGCGCACGCCCACGGAAACGCGCGCTCGCCGACGCGATCTCAGCGCTCGCTGCGGCCGACTCGATAACAGAAAGCTATTACGTTGGCGGCGGCGGCGGGGGCGTGGAAATAATCGGGGAGCGGGGCGGCGGGGGCGGGGCCGGCCGGTGCTGATATACGGCCGGCGCATACTCGGTTCCTCGTGAGTGGCCAGCCTGTGCGCCGCCGGCCAGCGTGGCGATCCCTGGAGTGGCTCGGAATATATTTTTCCGTTGATGGAATATCGGTGCTCTTCACCTCTGCCGCTCACAGAGGTGCACTTGGCAGAAAGCGATTTCTGAAATTGTACCGTAGATGCCAACAAAATCCCCGCACATGCGTTCGAAAATATGGAGATTATTCAGACCTAAATTACATTCCAAAGAATGCTTCTTAGAAAAGTATGATAAGAGATAGGTTGTCTGTGAAAAACAAATATTCATTTACTAAAAAACATTGAAAACGTTAAGGAGAACTTTATTTTAATATGAAGACAAAAGTTACGGACATCTAGGTAAAAAAAAAAATTCTGAAGATTTTGGACTTCAATGATAAAGGGACGAAGAAAGCGGAGACAGATATGATAGTACGTTTTTCAAATTGTTGCATGTTAAATTTTTAATGGACCACTTAGTTCTGTGAGTCCACATTTTCTTTTTAGAAATCACATAACTCGAAGATGAAAAAAGAATTTATTTTCTTTTGGATTAGTACCCTCACATCACATATTTCAATATCGCATCACTCGACACCAAATCAGAGAGATAGCAAGTGAGTAGAAATTCTGCGATTGAAGCTTCTTTTTGTGAAATGAGATTAAAAATAAAGGAAAAATAAATAAATTTTGAAACTATCTGAACCACAGCGGATTCATCGCACAAAAGGAAGAAGGGTAGAAAAGTTACAACAACAAAGTTCTAGAGATAGGCATTACACGCAAGATTGAAAATGCCAAAAATATTGTTTCACTTAGCTATCATTCTCCGAATCTGATGACATTAGGGACTTGAAATATTGAGGAGTAAGATAATCCCTACACTTTGTGAACACAGAGAGAGGTAGATTTCAGAAAATATAATTGAAAGTTACTCCTCAAATATTTACCTAAATGTGTACATGTATGTTGTAGTGTGCTATTGTAGGATATCCTGCTACCCTTAACTTGAAAACCAACTAAAATGTTTGTAAAGGGACATGTGTGTCAGACGATTGCTGAACGTTACGTTTATTTATACATACTCACTAACATTCGCAGTTGAAAACAAACTTAAAACTTAAAACACTACCTTCGCTTCGTCAACTAAGGTCTCATGGTACAAGGATATCCTTATATTGCTCTGTAATAGTATTGTGGTTGATCTTCAAAATGACGGCATATAGGCGTTCTTTCTATTAATTTTAAAATATTAATAACATTTAATGTTTTAGCTATAAAATCAGACAAAAGTAAGTAAAAACACATCAAGGGTCTACTACCTTTCATTCGAAGAAAAAAATCATGAAATTTAGCTGAATAGAAAACTTAAATTCAGTTTTAAACGAAAACCCTTAGTGATTTAATTATACCGAGTCAATTGTGGGATGCAGAATAAGGTAAAACAGAAAATATGATCACTATCAAAGAGCTCCAAATATGATTTTTACACCAGAGGTTATGAACTGACGAGTCATAAAATATTCAGTTACTTATAGTGTTAAATATCTGACGAAAGTCAGATATTTAACACTATAAGTCCCAAAATTTCGAAAACAATGGTCCACGATACAACTCCACCAGAAAACGAACCGATGAATTTACTACATACGCTTTTCACACCAGGGATTTTGTACCGAAGAGTCATAAACATTCTGAGTTTTAAAAGTGTTAATTGTGTGACTAAATTCACAGGCCCCAACAAATCGAAAAAAAAGAAGGTTCATAATACAACTCGAGCAGAGAGCTATCCGATGAGTTTACCCACATCTTTGAAACGTCTGAAAACCAGCAGCAAAAATGGAAGAAAACGGAAGGGCCGAGAGGGAGCAGCTGCAGAGCGTGTTTTGGCCCAGGAGCAGAAGGCCAGTTACCTTCATCGCGAGGGTCGCACTCAGGAGGCACGAGGGTGGGGGGAGGAGCCCACTTAGGAGATTGCGCTCTTTCGCGGCGCCAAACGAGCTGGCGACAACCACGCCCCCGTCGCCGTCGCCGCCGCCGCCGCTTCACAGCCGTCGCGACGGGCTTTTATTAAAACATTTGGCGAAATTAAAGAATTTGTAAATAGAACACAAAGGTCACATAGAGCCTGAGGAAGGAGGAAATTTATTCAGCTAAATATGGCAACGAAATTTTTGTTGGCGACTGTTTTAATTGAACTTAACGAGCATAGTCAATGGTTTGTAGGTGATATTCACATAAGC
Organism: Teleogryllus oceanicus; assembly: GCA_964035755.1. NCBI lineage: Eukaryota > Metazoa > Arthropoda > Insecta > Orthoptera > Gryllidae > Teleogryllus > Teleogryllus oceanicus. The sequence continues at coordinate 126,385,523 of CAXIVR010000005.1, read as the reverse complement.
CGCCTGTACTGTTATTACTAATGGCAACTCCCACACGACCATAATCCACAACCTTCTACTAATACCTTTCATAAGTTTAACACCTTAAAATATATACAATCATTTTTCCAAGAATTATATTTAATGAAATGCCAAGAAGTTGTATATGGATAATACTTCATTTTTTCTATAATAGCATTATTACTTATTTATCTATTCATTCATTCATCCCAATTTTGTAACACAACACTTCCAGTATCTCCCCGCCATCTGAACCAACGTTAACCCTCAGTAACAACAGTAATATATCTTAATTTTGACGTGTACGCCAAGTTACTGATTAATAAAACTTTAACATGGATTTTACAAGCGAAGATTTGAGATCACACTGTCAAAAATATTCCAATTACTTTCCTCTCTATACTACAAAAGTACAATTACTGTATTGTTCTCCCTGTTCTAGTATAGAAGAATAAAGTAAAAATATTTGTTTGAAATTATGTATTTTTTCATATTGTTACTTCTCATGCTCCTTGATTTACATTGCACTCACTTCATTGCAGAGAAGAATACATTAGAGTTCTATTTTACACAACGAGACTTCTTTGTTCAGCAATTTATACGTGTTTTTCTTCTCCCATCATAGCCAAACCCACTGCACTGTTCCTGTTTTGTCAAAGACACCTGCGCCCGTCTCGCATCTGCCAACTCCGGCCCGAAGGAGACGCAGAACGGCTCCGGTGCCGTTCCCTCACCAAGAGCAGGGCCACGAGTGCACCCAGCGCACCACCTGCCGTGGGGCACTTTGGGCGAGCACTGGCCCACTTGCACCGACCGGGCGACGCGGCAGAACACAAGCCACTCGCGTGCTCTCAGATACGCGCTCATTAGCTCAAGTACACTGGACAATTTCGCATACTTTTTTTTGAAAGAAAAGAGAATCAAGTAATTATAGAACAAATGGTGCGGAAAAGAAAAGCCGAAGTACCCTACGCTACATGGAATATTATTAGTTACAAGTATCCAAAAGGTATTGAAACGCTCTCCGTTTCTGTCAAATTATTTCTGCAACCGGTTTCCGAATTTATATCATTTTTGGGCGCCAGGAAAGGGTTGCTGTTTTAAATTTTCCGCAAACACATCTAAAGGGAAATAATTATCCTACTAGCTCTGCCGGCTGGGTTCTTACGAAAATAATCATCGCCGGAACTTACTTTCTTCCTAGCAAATGATCATTCGATCCGCTCTCCATACGGAAGAAGCGAGGAATCTGAAATTTGTTTCTGCAAAGAAATTATTAAACTGTGGATTGCACAAGATGCTAAAGAAATGATTATCAGCTTTTCTTTTTCAGAATGAGAACGTTAAAAGTTTATTTATTAATTAATTCTTTTTATAACATAAAATGTCTCTTTGGTCATGACCAATCGTAAAAATTGTCTATAGCGCTATTATTCTTACTATTTTAATATCCATGCGCTCTTGGACGATGAGGCCAGGAAGAATCCACCGCTCCGACCAATCTTCTCTCTTGTATCTTGTTCTCCTCAACTCTCCGCTGCCGGTTCGATGTCCTCCTCAACTTATTGTATCACTTACTTCCCTATTCTTTGCCACGGATGGGCACTAACTCCAAGACTGTCACGTTTTACTTAATTCACGATGTACGAAAGTCTATTTCTTCTAATTAATTCCCTTTCCAACTTTTAATGCGATAAAATAAAGTTCATCCCCTAAACTACAAGATATGTCTCGAGCCTCTCTTCCCTGCTCTCACGTCCGTATTTTCTTCAAGTCCGATTTGCGCACTCCCGGTGCCAGAATTATTCAAAAGTCCCAAATAGAATTACGCCCACAAAATATTTATAAGTCCTCACTGCTCAATTATTTCCGCAAAATTCCACAAGTCCCCATCTATCATTTAATCCCAAATAGAATTACGCCCACAAAATATTTTTTCTCAATAACCTCTGCAGTACGGTGCGTACGGTACACGGTCTAAAGCTCCTCTCTCCAATATTACGAAGTTCAACCCTCGATAACTTTCATACATTCTTTTCTCTTGTTTTACAAAACAATCTCGAGTTTTCTTCTACGGTATACCCCATTACCAGTTTACCACCAATCCTACATGCCCTTATATCACAATCTTCTGTCCGTTACTTGCCGCGCTATTTTATTTACTTCCGCTTTCCTGGTTGCTAAGGAACGCCCTGCTGCATGCCTATGCCTCAACATTTACACATTTTACGATGAATTTAATAGATTTTTTCCCCAATTCCCATCAAAATATTGTGTGACAGTCTGGTATGTCACAGTATATAGGAAAAGGAATTTTTGTTTTTGTTAATCCACGCCCCAGCCTCCCTGTCCCGACCCTTCTCCATCCGCTCCTCCTCACCTACCCTTCCTCTGCCTGCCTTGCGCTGACTCCCAGACTCGTCTGGCTTCCTCATGTCACGCCACGCCACGGCGCACCACTCCACTCCACTCAACATCCCACTCCACCATGTCCTGACATTTTTTTCTACAATTGCCACCCCTATGGCCAGCTGAACACAGATGCAAAGTTACATATTCCCGGAAAACATTCAGTAACAATTCTGATCTTCAATAATTCTGAGCCTAATTGCGCTAGTGGAATGAATAAAAATGCTTTTAGTAGAACATGTAATGGGCTTTAGAAACTTATATTTACTTTGATGAATGTCCTTACAATATTTTACATATTCGTGAAAAACTAAATAAGCGCACACTTAATTTTTAAGGTATATAATAAGGAAATAAAAAAAAAATATAAATATTATTCTTTAGGTAATACAAAATAATTATTTGAAAAAAGTAGTCCACTTTTTACCGAACAAAATACTCTTCCTTTCAGAGCAAATCACAACAAAATCGCTTTGGCAGCTCTCGAGAAGTGGTCTCTGGACTAACCAGCAGACAGACAAAAATTGATAAAACAATTGAATGAATTTTATATCATAAAATAACGAGATTAAATATGAGATTAAATAACGGCAATTATTTTGAAATCACACATTAATTATACTTAATATATTCTCTTTAAAAATGAAAGAGAGATAGAAAGACTTCGTTTTAATATCACCAATCATTGTTTTGTAGAAGTAGAAAAAAACAAAGCATAATTAAAATAGTACCATCTCGGTCCTGGACCTATGTCTATTGTTACTCATACCTCATCCAGGTGCTTGAACTATAGTTCCGAATGGAAGAACCCGGTACAATTTTGCAACAAACTGCACACAGATCTCACCCACAGTTTCCAAGTGTTTGGGGGAATGACTATGGTAGAGAAATAATAAACGTGAGAATGCCCTCCACGACACAACCACAACTGAAAACATATCTTACGTGGGGGCGAACCTTGTCCCGCGCACGCAAGCACTCTTTCCTAAATCCCTACAATGCCATCGGTCCCGCTGACTTATGCCTTGTTTGTATCGGTTGAAAAATCGTTGTTAACGTCATTATACTGTTAAAAAAATTACCAACCGATTCTTATTTGTGTTTTCGATTGTGTGTCGTTCAATACTTTTCGTAATACCATCTTCTTATAACGAAATAGATATTTATAGCACCAATGGGGTTATAATGGGTTCCAATGATCGGGCGTCCACAAAAATCCCGAGAGCTTTTTTGCCGCCGCTCAATCATTAGAGCCAGTTAACGCCCGTGGTGCAAAGAATATATAATTTTTTACCCAATTTCAATGATTCAGATTTACTTATTTAGTAATTGACTAGATGTTCATTTGACTCGGTTTGTCCTTTCCCAGCTGAATTCCTTTTATAACTAATTCCATAAGACAACGTGTAGCATCATTTCATATTTCCCTGGTGACTACAATCCTCCAGATCCACGTAAATTGTGTAGCGTATATCGAGCTCTCTATCAAATGCAATAAAACACACACACACACACACACACACACACACACAAACATATATATATATATATAAAGCAATAAAGTATTGGTAAAAAATAAAATAATACAAACAGAGGCAGAGAGACAAAGACAGAGAGAGGCAGTTAGAGACAGTTTTGAAAAAAGGCTTTTTCGATATCAGGAGATACCAAAATGTATTTCCGTTAAAATCTCGACATCTATTTTCCCCTGCATTACATAACTTTCTCTGTACCCCTTAAACGAGTCATAATCTGACCAAGCGTGTGTGAGACATTAATTAAATATTTTACAAGGTAGTACAAAAAATAATAGAAAGGAGTTTGCAAATAAAAATTAAAATTCACAAAATATAAGTAAAATAAAATAAATTTCTACATATGAGCTAAATTTGTACCTACCTTTGTAAGTACCTTTGTAACTGACTTTTCAGTCAGTTATCAACAAAGTTTCCATCCGTTAAAAATCGCATGGCAAGAACTGTTTTCAAGATCGTAGTGTGGAAAGCTAATCAGTTTAGTGCAAAAGAGACCGCATGAATGCTCTTCCTTACACGTAAGCGCCACGTGCGTTCCGTCTGGGACCTCCGCGAAGCCCACACGCCTCGCAACTGCGGCCCCAAGCGATTATTCGGCGCGGGGGCGTGGGGCGGGGGCAGGGTCCGGGGGTGGGGATGGGGAGGAGCGCGTGGCAGAGGTGGGGGCGGGGGGGACGTTGTTGTCGGGGCACGGGGGCGGGGCGGGGGTTAGCGCGGGGGGCGGGCGGGGCGGGGGGGGGGGGGGCGTGGTGGGCGAGGCGTGGCGGGGGGAGCGGGACGAGCGGAGTGGGAGGCGCGAGAGCGGAGGCGGTCGAGGGGTAGCATGGGGACGGACTTCGGGGGCGGGGGTGGGGCGCAAGGGGCGGGACGCGGGGAAGGGGCGGCGCCACAGCCAATCGGACTCTTGGCGGCGGCGGCGGCGGCGGCGGAGCGAGTTATGTGGTGCGTAGCTTATTTGCATTTAATAAACTTGGCCCGGCCGCGGCCACGAGGCAGCCGCCCTCTGGGGTCCGCGGGGACTCATAACGGCGCGGGCGCAGCGGACACGCTTCTTGGCGGACGCTGCCCCCGCTTCCCCCTCTGCTCCCTCACCACACCACCGTCTCTGCCTTCGCGGCTACAGTGGCGCTGCAATTAAAGGAGTTCCAGTAGCACACCTCTTCGCAGAACATCCGACGTCAACTTCTGCCATTTATTCAATCAACCATCTATTAAAATACTGTACCACCCATTTATTTGTTTGAATATTTATTAATCATTTTGTGTACTTATGTAATTTCCTTATTTTCTGTAATCCGTCAATTTCGATACTCTTCAGTGACGTTTGTTACCAACAGAAAATATCATGTTTTGCAACACTTATATAACAAATACTATTTCATCATGGCCACATAAAAATTCGTGAATGTTCTTTCAAAATAATACAATGGTTCTCAGGTAAATACAACATAATGTGTCATGACAACTTCATGTGTAAAATGACAGATACAGTATACTTTTGGAAGATTCCAATACTTGTAATTCGATAACACCAGCGTATGAGTTTTTTAATGAAGAAGGTGACGCTATTCAATGAGTAAAGAACTCAATTAAGTTATAGTTTATTAAAGCAATGTGAGTAGTTTTTAGAAAAATCGAAATCATAAAGTATTTAAATACCACCTATGGACTATTAAACACGCTGAATCATTTACAAGTACATCGAAAGTAGTCCTTAGACAGCAAGAGGAAAGTCTGCTGCATCTGACATCCATAAAAAAGCAGATAAGCTGTGTTTCTTATATGAAGATTTACGGCCACTTTACCTCGTACACAATGAAGCAAACACAATTTGTAAATACCCAGGCATTTTATTTCGCGGAAGATATACAATATATCCTCTGTCAAGTTTTGAATCATGTCAATACATTAAATCTATGGTTACTTTTAAGTATTTAACTCTCATACTTGCGTTTCTAGTGACTAAAAAATTAAGTATCTTCTTTATATTAAAAAACAAATAGATTTTGTTGAGAAATAAGTTTGGTTTTCGCACCGCATCAAATTTGTTTTCTTTAATGGTAGTGGAGTCTATATTTGATATCATTAGTTCTTATTACTCGATATTATAGTATAAACACTACATTACACTATCTAAAAATTAATCGAACAAACTTAACTATCATTATTTGTTCATTAATACACTGTCCAAGTTATAATCAATTTATTAAAATCTGTTGAAATTTCGTCTTCTTGCGCGTTCATACTTGTGCGTGCGATATTATGGAAAAGAAAACAGCGATTTTCTTATTTAAGTTTTAAAGTGGAAAAATTGATGAGGGTACATGGTCATAATGTTCGGCAATTGTCTGACACACGATTTCCTTCACAAAAATTTCAATGATGATACTATATGACGGATTGCATTAAGTTAAGGTGGGCAGCTAGAATGTTTGCCATCGTTCACAACAACATACAATAACAGCTCTTGGTAAAAAACTCGATTAAATTTTCAGAAACAAAATTAACTCTATGTTCGCTGTAAATAGTGATTGTATTGCTCCAGAATTTGTAAACCTCCTTCACTTTCGAATAAGTACTCAACAGTCTCAAACAATTCTTTGAGGGGGTCGATTGAATTGTACGCATTGTTGTACAATGAAAAAGTAGTACTTTTCTTACTTTATACCTTGCTTCCTTTGGCGCGATGTGACCGCAAGGGTTAATCTGGTAACGTTTTAAACAATAACACAGAATTTCCGTGCCAGTACATCAAAGAGGCGTAATATACTCGAATTTGCTTATGAATCAAGCTCCTATAATTTCATTTCAAATGCTTCACATGTAGCTAATATGTTGAACATTCCCCTTTAAGAAAGAAAAGTCTGGCGTCTTTCAGCACCTTTATTAGCGGTGTTCGATCCACCGGGCTAAGCATACTACGCGCCGGGGGCCGTGGCGGGGGCGGGGACGGGGGCGGGAACGGGGGGCGGGGGCGGATGTGGCGCTGATGGCGCGGTGCCGTGCGCGTGCGGCCGTTTCGTGACCTCGCTGCCTGCCCCCCTTCCGCCCTCCTCCCTCCATCCCTCCCACTCTCTTTCTCGCGCGCGCTTAGGACTATTAAAATCCCAACGAAGATCCGCAGTGCCCTTAATGGACGAAAAGTCAATTCAGAAATTGAAAGCTCCTTCTATTCCCACAGAGGCCCTCGGCCTTTGGGCTGTCTTTGGCAAATGTTTTCATCCTCAATATTACTATACACAGGTGGTTCAGATTAAATGTTTCAAACTTCTGGCCATGTAAAGGGGACAAATAACATCACATTTGTCAGTCAACTTGTGAAGAAGAATCTCTCATTACGAAGTTAAACTAGTACCTTTTATTTGACAGCGCAGCTCTGACTAGAGAGCAACTCACACTACACTGATATGTGGTAGGTTTGTGAGCTGTCATGAACGACCTCCGCACTGGCAAAGACGCTATTGAGACTTTTGTCTTTATTGATCATCTTTGGCTGTGAGAGATCTTGCACCGCCGTTACCATGTAGTTGCATCACCGTCACATCAAATCTTATATCCGTACGGAAATTTTTACTTTTTCGGAATACGTTATAAGAAGAGAAGGTATTATAATTGTGGCCGGAAATCGGCGATTTTTTTTCGATTTTCGTTTAGAAATTGCAAAAGTCCAAGTTAGAAATATTATTCCTATAAAAAGTAAATTACTTGCTCTAGCAATTTGTGACCGAATCCATGTTTGGTAGGTCCACGATACCGTAAAATCGATTAACAGCAAAACATCAGTATGTCTGATCGTGCGTGTTCAACGCAAGCGTCTAAACCGTTCAGATATTTCATCCGAAACTGATATTCCGTGATCATTCTGAAAGACTTAAAGACCCTCCGCGTTTGAAACGGTTATTTTGATTTTTGGGAGTACTTAACATGAAATCTCAACGTTTCCATATTTGATTTCAAAAACCTCTCCTTATTTTTGGATTAAAATTCGTCCGCTGATAGCTCGAAGAACTCTTAAAGCAATGGCGTGAGTCTCATTTCTTTGAAATACACATTTTTTTTAAACTTCCAAAAGTTCATTTTTTTCGACGCGTTCAATAATTACTATAATGAAGACAGAAATTTTGAATCTCATGAAATCTTTTCATCAAAAACATACCTTAAAATAAGATCATGTACAATGTTTCGAAACTATGAGAAATGTTCACATAATTTTAAGTAAAATATAAGCAATGTTTAGTTTAAACAATTATTTTCTCAAAAAGGCTCCAACTGCTTTTCTTTAAATGTTTTCTCGTATGCAGCAAAGGATAGTAAAAATGAGTGTAAGTCCCTCTCACGTGGAGCTCTCGTCCCTCTCACGTCGAATTTTCGAAAATTGCAAAAAATGCAAATGTACAATATTGAAGGTAGACAATTTAGTTTTGAATGAAATCTGTTCTAAAAATAATATCTTTAAAACAGATAATAAACTTTTTTTAAAAACAAGTACCTTTCGCAAATTCTAGCTTAAAGTTTAGTCAATTTATAAAATACAATTTTTTTTAGAAAATGGTTCTAATTTTTTCTTTTAATTTTTCAAACATAGAGCAAAGGATGCTTAGAAAAAGCGGCAGCTCTCATTTTTGTACAAATCGAATTTTCGAAAATTGCATGTTAAAAGAAATGCGAGAAAATATGAGTTGTTCTAGCACGATTACTTTAATGTAGTAATATAAAATGAGAGCGTCCAAGGAATTGTGGTTCACGTAAATTTTGGAGGCAGTGAACAAAATAAAGCTGTGTCATGCATCTGACTTTGCAGGAGACCCAAATTGCAGTATTATCAATTTCATATATTTTTTAGAAAGTGAGGCGTAAGTCCTGTGAAATGTAAAGTTTTCATAGAATTGTCTCATGCGGACAAAACTCAACCACGTTGTTACGTCCTGCCATTTCTACACATCTTTTACCGGGAGCGGTAGCTCACTGATGTCACTGCAGCGCTTCTGACCGGGAGGTCCTAGGTTCGAGTCCAGACGGCGGCAGAATTTTCGACACTAGCTTTTCAGCTAAGTCGAATTCAGTCGCTGTCTGGAGGAGAATTCTAGCGGCGGGCTGCGTTGATCGGTAGTTTTTCGTGGTTTCTCCGATCAACACCAGTCGAATGCCAGAGCAGTACCCTACCAAACGGGCCACGGACCGCGCGCGATGTGTCCTTCCTCTTCCTTGTCCTATCTTCTCCTACACACACCCACTTACCTAACATGCACTACCCTACCACATATTCCGGGAGACCGGGCGGGAACTTAGAGCTTGTCCCGGCTGCGGCGGTGCCCGCTGGTGGGAGAGTCCTGGTGAGGGAAACCCACCAGCTGACGTAGGTTGGCGCCGTATCTCGCCATCCAGCGGGGAAGATCACCGCCATCTGCACTACACTAACGGGACTAATGACCAAAGCAGTTGACGCTCCCGGAAACACGAAAAAATCAATCAATCATACACATCTTCACATACACTAACTCGCTTGGAAGGGTCCCAGTAGATCAACGTCTGTCTGTAGATGCTACGTTCCAATCGCAATTTAACAGAAAGGCGCGAAGGTCGAAGGCGCAGGACACTCTCCATTCAACCCTGCTGTGCCTCTTTGTTCCTTTCACTACGGATGCGGGGCGAGGTCACCCGCCGTCCTTCACCTCGCTCGACGCCGACGTATCATCGCCGCCTTGGCACTGCCCCCCCCCTGCCACGATGGCGGCGGCGGTGGTGGCGCCCTCCCCTCGCACCGACGCGCGAACCGCAGTCCCCGCCTCGCCGCTCCCACGCCCGGCCCTGCGGCAGGACAGACGGCAGAGGGAGAAGGTGGGAGACGGGGGAAACGAGAAAACAATCAATGGATTGATTGATTAGCGATTCCGGGTGCATCAACTGCAAGGTGGTTATTCTCGTAAGTGTACTGTATGATTTTATTGCAGGTGGCGACGATGATCTTCCCCCGTTGGATGGTGAGATCCGGTGCCAACATACAAGGCTTGCGAGGCAGGGGTTCCCGGTCAGGTATCTCCCACCAGACGATCATAGCCCCAACCGGTACAAACTCTAAGCTACCGACTCCTTTCCCGCCATGTAAGGTAGTGTAGTGGATGTGAACGTGTGTGTGTGTGTGAGGTTAGGAAGAGCAAGGAAAGATCCATGCGATCCGTGGCCCGTTTTTAGGGTACTGCTTCGTCATTAACCTGGTATTGGTCGGGAAAAAAACACGGAAAACTACCCATCAGAGCAGCTATAATTTTCCTCTTTACAGCGACTCAATACCACTTAGCCTTTTCAGCTAGTGTCGAAAATCCTGTCACCGTCGGGTCTCGAACCCCGGACGTCCCGGTCAGAGGCAATGCAGCGACATAAATTGGGGCCCTGAGCCATCGAAGCCGGTGGGAGAATGGAGAAGAGACTGAGTAAGGCAAGATCGTGATGAAGGTAGTCGGGGAAAGGAGAAAACGAGAAAGCGGGGACGTATGAGCTCGGAGCGCAGGAAGCGGGGCGGAAGGGGAGAAGGAGAAAGGAACACTGGAGGGATGAAATCGATGGGTGAAAGGACGGAGGGCGCGGGAAACCGCGTCACAGTCGGTGGAGACCCCTCAGCGGCCGCCGCCGCCCCGGCTTCCGCCCTCGAAACCTCCCCAAACCGAGGGCACTCGTTTTCTGAGCCTAAAACTTGCTCTGCGGACCCAATAAAATACACGCCCTTACCCGCATAGCCGTGCTCTTGAGGCGACAGCCAAAAACCACAACCCCAGTGATTCGAACCCTGTGCTCTTGTAATCCCGTGCCCCTGCGAGCCTTCCATACACACCCCTCCTCTACCCCACAACTAGTTGCACGTTGCAGTATATCAAAAGACGTACATAACATTTTCTCAAAACGGCTCCGTATTACATCGTACAAAGAAAGGAAAAAATAAGCTGCTGGATATAATGCATTCACGGTAATAGCCTGCCTCCAGATCAGTTTTATTCATAATTTCCTCCCCCTTTCGCTCTCTTCCTGTTCTATAATCTCTTTAAACACAATATTATGTATTACTTTCCTTCTCTGTGATCACTTCACTTCTTCCGCTTTACGCCTCCCTTATCCACCATCCTCTTCTTTCCTCCAATAACCCAGCACGGCAACGGTTTTATTTGGTTCATTCCTTCATCTCTGATCAACTGATGTCACTGCAGCGCCTCTGACCAGGATGTCCTAGGTTCGAGTTCTGACAGCGGCAGGATTTTCGACACTAGCTTTTCAGCTAGGACGAATTCAGTCGCTGCCTGGAGGAGAATTCCAGCGGCCGGCTGCTCTGATCGGTAGTTTTCGTGTTTTCTCCGATCAACACCAGGCGAATGCCGGAGCAGCACCCTACCAAACGGGCCACGGACCGCGCGCGATCTGTCCTTCCTCTTCCTTGTCCTATCCTCTCCACTTACACACACACACTTACACTAACATGCACTACACTACCACATATTCCGGGAGACCGGTCGGCAGCTTAGAGCTTGTCCCGGCTGGGGCGGTACCCCGCTGGTGGAGAGTAATGGTTAGGGAAACCCCACTAGCCGACGGTAGGTCGGCGCCGGATTTCTCCATCCAGCGGGGAAGATCACCGGCATCTCCCGAGAAAAAACATGCACTACACTAACGGGACTAATGAACAAAGCGGTTGACGCGCCCGGAAACACGAAAAAAACAAACCATACCTAACCAATCTTCCTCTCTGGCGACCATTCCATCCGTTCTTTTCGAGCGCCGCCTCCGCTGCATACCTCCCCCCCCCCGCCACCGCGTCGTCGTCCTCCGCTCGGCCCCCATCCTCGGCCGTCCGCTGCCAACTGCGCTTTTTCCTGCGACGCTGACGGATCTACATTTCCCCGAATAATTATAATTGGAATAATAAAATACTTCCGCACAATCCTCGGCCGCGTTCGCTTTTCCGCCATTATCCTACTACAAAAGCCGCGGCGCGTGAAATAAAAGCGAGGGGATGAACGCGTGGCACAATGCCCCGTGCACCCCCTCCCCTCGCAGCCGCTCCGCCCCCGCCCCCGTCACACGCACGCCGCACCCGGGGTGTGTCATTTATTTTCATTCTGGTTGGCACTTCAGTGCGTAGTAAAATATAAAATAACAAACTGATCATTTTCCCCACACGATCGCTTTTAAATTCTGTAAATATTTTATTAAATGCAAAATAGCTGAAGTATCTAATCAACATGACTTTAATAAATTCATGCTCATATGGTACGAAGTTCCTCTTTTTGTTAGTGATATCACATTTATATTCTTTAATAAAAATTTTTACAAAATAAAATGTGTCCATTAGTCACACCAAATTGTAAAATAGGCTAGAATATTCCATCACGAAAATTTTCTATAAATTATTTCATAATGTTCTTGTGTTCTATGTCAATTTTGCAATATACAATCCCAATTATTAAATTTTTAAATTTCATAATCAATAATTTTTTTAAACAATTTCAGATTAATTTTTTACTAATCTCTTGACTGATTCACACCTTAGCTACCTGTTAATGCTCTAAAACTTCGAGAAGTTGCGAATCAGTCTTCAGAAGTTCGTGCGGCTGTAAAGAAAGCGTCTCAAAAGAGCACGGAATAGACAGAGTCGACTCATCAAGTGCTTGTTGGTATTGGTTTAGCGGTGAATTGTCGGTGGCATTTAAATAATTGAAATAATTCAAGGCGTTTTCATTGCCAACAATATTGTTTCGTTCAACAAGAGCAACTTTCGATGGCATAGCCATCATCATCGGTTTTCTTTCTGTAAATCTTTCTTCTCGGAGATGATAGTGAAGACTCTTCCTCACATCGTATCTGCCATGGCCATCCATTGTATGGGATGCAACCGAAATGTAAGTTCCTGTTGTAACCAGTATTTTCGCAGTGCTGTTTCGTCACAGATGTACAGAAAGAAAACTGATGATGATGGCTCAGCCATCGAAAGTTGCTCTTGTTGAACTAACCAATATTGTTGGCAATGGCAACTACTTGACTCAAGGCAAATGAAGGCACGTGAATGCGTAATATAGAAGATTTTTTAGACCAGACCAATACATTTCAAAGACGAGTCAGGAAAATTGTTCTACAACAACAAACAGAATATTTGATAAGTTGAACCAGTCTTGCCACGAAATGGCACAGACTATCTCTTATTAATTAGTCGACCTTTTCTTTGAATCAGGGCCACCTTTTTAGTTTCAACCCATTCCTTTCAGGCCAACATCTATCAGTGCCTGACGGACCAAGTAGAGGCCTTCTGCAGTAACTACCGATGTCCTGGATTCAATGAAGAGCGCCATCGCTCTCTCCTGACAACATGCCAAGGTTGCCCTTAGGTTTATCGCACTGCTGAATCGTTATATAAATGAACAAGGTAGTTTGTAAAGGTGCTTTATCATTACTCTGGGTGTTAAAAAAAAAGTATACAAATGTTAGAAAAGATGTTTGTGAACTTGTTCATATACTTGGTATTTTTTCGTGAAAATTCCATAGCTCATGATATAATGGTTTTTGAAACATAAAAGGATGAGTACTCCTCAAAAAGTCAGTGCCTCGTCTCTAACTCGATACTGTGAGGTTACGTTTGATGCTTTCATAATGGAAATGTTCGACTGATGCAGCGGAACTTGATACTACACACCTTGGCTCCTTCTAGCCTCGGAAACTTTCCATCAGCAATCTGATTCCTGTTTATCACATATATTGTATCCCTCGTCAACCGTGCCCTTCCCCTACCCTACCTACCTGGTGTTGGCTAATGCCAACTTCATCCAGCTGAGGTCCGGAATACGCGTCGAAGCTGTTTCCAATTCGGATTTTATCTCCATTTTGAGAAATATGAAAATGAACCAGCTACTTCGGTAATTAGCTAGATTCGCATTTTATTCGTAACATACACATTTTAACACTTACTGACAATAAAATTATTTTTCAATAACTTTAGAACCGCCTACATCACACCCAGGGCGAAAATAGTTGTTCAGTTTTTTAATATAATAACAGCCAAAATTCGTTATTTGGTTCTAGATAGTGCTTCACAACAAAAAAGAAAAGAAGCCTTCTTCATCGTAGTCTGTAAATTCTCGTACTTAAGCAAGTATCAAGTGTCAATGTCATGAATATAATTACATTAAGAAAAATACGGATTGAATGAGAAATGAAATTCTACAAGAACATATTATGCACTGTTTTCACTACCAAAAAAACTTAACGAGAGCTTAAGAAATTGAAAATCTCAAAAACAAGCTCCAAAGACTAGCGATCAATGGAATCTTCGTGAAACGCTCATTTCGCCCCCACGCCTGCGCTAAGCGATCTCAGAGCAAAGGCTGCACAGGGGGCGCTGGATCTCAAAGCGCCCGCGCAGGTTCTTTATTGGATCGGTGGTTGCGACAAGATATGAGCCGGTGCCTCCAACCGAAAACGCACAAAAGGACGGCGCTCCCTCCTTTATTGCGGCCCGCGCCCCGCGGCTCAGCGACCCGCCCGCGCGCGGCGGGGCTTGCGGGAAACGCTGCGGCACCGGAAGACGCACACATCCTCGGGGAAGTGCAGCGAACAAGTGCGAATGAAAAGAAGTTGTGCGTGGAGAAAGTAGTCGAGCGTGTAGAGGGTGAGCGTACCTGTAAGATGGGCATGCGGTCTGCAAGATAATAGGGGTGGTGGCATGGAAGATTGTGTGCATGGAAAGATTGTGTGCATGTGAAAGATTGTGTGCATGCGAAAGATATGTGTGCATGCGAAAGATTTGTGTGCATGCGAAAGATTTGTGTGCATGCGAAAGATTTGTGTGCATGCGAAAGATTTGTGCATGGAAAGATTTGTGTGCATGTGAAAGATTTGTGTGCATGCGAAAGATTTGTGTGCATGCGAAAGATTTGTGTGCATGCGAAAGATTTGACTGCATGCGAAAGATGTGTGCATGCGAAAGATTTGTGTGAATGCGAAAGATTTGTGTGAATGCGAAAGATCGGTGTGCAAGGGAAAGCATGTGCAAATAGAAAATGCGCAAGTAGAAACTAGTGAAGTTGTAAAAGCACATACTTTCATATGTTATTGGTAACGTTTACGTAAAAGTATTATATACCTTCTGTCCTACTGGCCCTTCAACTTTCACTCGAAAAATGTAGACTTTATGATTCAGAATTACACAAAAATGTATAAATACTTTTTAAAGTCACAGGACTATTGTTCATTTACCGCAAGTAAAGTTATTTGTTGTATACAACCGAAGTAGTGGTGGCGGCGGTTACTGTCACATTATGCGCTGTTGCCACACAACAATGATTTCACCCAAAGGATATGTATCGCAATACCACTCTAACTACTATTTCTGGAACTAATACGATTTAAAAAAATATATTTCCTACCCGTTCAGTCCCTCAGACCTTTCGGGGGTTATTATTTACAAATTACACATTACATGAACACATAACTGTCTACAAGTACCTCACTGACATTAAGGCACAAGTACATTTACTTGAGCATGTATTTTAATCTATATGTAGTTCCTACTTATATTTAATACATTCGTATAGCATTGAGCTAATATCACACTTCTGAACTAGATATACAGTTATTATAATCACATAAAATGTTTAAATCTTAATCATCAGCAATGCATGGCGGCTTTAAGCGATCTTCAGGAACGCGTGATAGTATCCTGATGACAGCATAAGATGTACGGCCAAGGTTGAAAGTTCTTTTATTTTAGTACAATCTTTCAGCCTTAGATTAAAAAAATCTATAATTTGTTTCTATAACCTTCAATGCAGATTATATTTAACTTCTTTCATATTTTTGTATTAGAAAAAAAGGAAGCTTCGCTAAGCAGTCTCAGGAATTTGTTTTATTGTTTCTAATCTATTGGCGTGTGTTGCAGTCCCTCTCCTCACTGAGCACACGCAGGTGCGAGCGACGGAAGAATTATTGATTTGTAAATTGTTGCTCCGTTTTCTATTCTTAATACAGAGTTTTTATTTATTAATGGGCTAATATCACTATTTTAATAGAGTTTGTTAGCAATATATGTTATATGATTCTTCCAAGTAAATCTATCTACTTTGACTCCCAGATATTTGACAAGTTGGGTATTGTTTATCCAGAGAATCAGATTGTTACTGATTGTTAAAACTGGAGGGGTTACAAATATTTTAAGCGAGAAAATTTTAGCTTGTGATTTGTTTGGATGTATATGAATTCTCCATTTATGAGCCCATTTAGCTAAGGTGTTTTTTTTTTTGAAAATCATTTTTTTTTACTTAGTTCCATCAATTCTTGATAATCCTGAAGGTAAATATTAAATATTGATAGTGACAATTGGGAGTCAAGTCTGTAGGATAGACTCAGGCACTGTATTTTCTCTTGTTTTTATACAGGAAATTCCTATGGTTTATCAATTCCCATTGTGTTGACATCGTTATTCCATTATGTTTGGTTGATTTCTAACAACTTGTCTTCTGTCTGATATTTTTAAAAAATTAGGTCTGATTATAATTATATAATGAACATGGTTACAATTCACATACTAGGTAGAGTTCAATTTGTGTTATTTACCTACCATAGTAAAGATAATAATGATCAATTCCCTCTCTTACAAGAATTGTATAAGCAACAGCCGCCCGGGAAACCTGCTTGTGTTACATTAAAAGTCTCTAGGATTTCTGTTAACATTTAATGTCAGATATACTTGATGTAACATGTCTGCAAAACGGTTGGGGGAAAATTCATTGCGAGATTAAACGAGGACATTAAGCCGGTTACTTGTGTTACGAGAACGGGTCGTAATACCTCCTGTGCGTCGATATTTCTCCGCTGTAACCAACGCACCACGTGCTTACCGGGAACGACTTCTCCGTCTCGACCACCTCCAGCTGTATAAATCCAGGAGAAGCATTCTTGCTCCGCTCCGCTCGAACATTTCGTAACCATATTTCGTCAGCTCCTGCGTTCCAGACGGCCCTCCCTCCGCCGCTGTGGAGCGGCGGCGGCGATTTACGCCGCGCGGCGCATCTGGGAAACGAAACTGCTGGGCGGCACGCGCCCGCCGCCGCGGCGCGGCGCACGCAACCGAAGACCTCCACGAGGCACCCTCCCCCTCCCCTGCCCTCCCCCTCCCTCGCGCCAGCCGTCTCAGAAAACCCACGTATTACTTCTGACGTGTCGCGGCGCTGGATCGCGTCTTCCACGCCTCCCGCACCAAGAATCATGCTGCCTAAGTTCACATTTCGCTTGGCCTACGCCCTCATTCAATGGTTCACCCCTCGTCCCCGCCATTCCGTGGCCCTCCCTCCAGCGCGACGCCTGTTCTTCCTTTTCGTCGCCTCTTTTCCTTCACGTTCCCCGTCCTAAGTGTTGCCCTTTTCATGACTCCCACCCCTCATTCACGTCGCCCATCCTCGTTGGCGACGCCCACCTCTCGTTCATTGTGTCTTCACGTCGCTCACCCCCATTCACGTCGCCCATGCCCCATTCACGTCGCCCATACCTCATTTACGTCGCTCAACCTACATTTACGTCACCGACCCTCATTCCGACCGCCCACCCTCATTCATATCATCCACTCTCATTCACGTCGTCCACCCTCTTTCATGTCGCCCACCTACATTCACGTCGCCCACCCTCATTCACTTCGCTCAATCGTTATTCACTTCGCTCACCATTCATGCAGTCTATAGCTGGCCACGCTCAATAAGAATACCCAGACGTCCCTTTGTAAAACAATTTCCGATTAGTGACTTTTTTAATTCTCATTGCTATTATTTTTACATGATGCTACTAGTGTTTGTTGTTGAGAAGTAATTAGTATTTGATTTGACTTGGCCCGATCGTGGTGGACCGACTTTTGGGAGAATTTTCTTTGTAACAATTAAATATTAATGCGTTAAGCTGTTGAACGGCACAGGAAGCCCGGTGTTTTTTTACATTTTAACTTCCTAACCACATAATGATTTAATAATGAATTATTATTATTATTATTATTATTGTCATTATTTCGAATAACATCAAATCAGACTCTCTTTAACAAAAATATTTGTCTCAAAGTTGGTCAAAAATATCTGTCAAAAAGTTTGAACAAAAATATCTATCTCAAAACTATATTTCCTGCCGGTTTCACGGTTTCTATTGACACCTTTGAATTGTCCTCAGTTACGTTCCAGAGTACGAGTATACGTGCGTGCTTCTACCATTTCGAGCAATATCATACTCGTATATTCTTTTCTAACTTTCCCGTACAGAACCTTCTCCCCGCCATCAACTTCTTCGTGGTTTCTTTTGCGCCATTCTATGCCCTTCGCATTTCTTCCTCCCTCACACACCTCGCCGTTCCTCGAGTTTCCTCGCGGCGCGACGACCAGAAATCGCGCCAATGGTCGTAACTGCTCTTGTTCTGCCTGCAGTGGAGGGTGATATAATAAAATAAATAAAGAGAAAGAAAAACGGTTCTTTTCATCGCGAGGCGAGGTAACAACAAAGAGCAGGCGGCCGTGGACGGGAGAGGGCGGGGCGTGGATGGGGTGAAATGGGAGGAAACAGCTCAGCCTGCTGTAATGCTCCTTCCGCCCTCCCGGGCGTATTGTCTCTTCGAACGGGACAGAATTTCACTCACTGGACTTTAACAAAATAGTATAATTGAAGGAAAATAGAAACTCACCAAAATAACTTCATAGTTATTATGGCTACATGAATGCAAAGAAATTATGACTTCTCAAATGAAGCTTCGTAGTTTGGAAGGTCATATGTTACTACTTCACAAACCCGACTGCGGCTTATTTTAAAACCACCTAAGCTGCTGATTTCAACCACTGCCTCTTGAGAATTCTAATCTAATTGTTGTTTCCAAGTTTCCTTAGATCAATTCGTGACCGATCCTAGAGCAGATACTCAAACGAGCCATGGACTTTGCACGATCTTTCCTTCCTAATCAAGCACTCGTTTCCATCCTCACGGTCGGGATGAATACGTATCCTCAATTACCTGGAAAAGCTCGGCAGTATTGCGTATAAGTGGCAGAGCCGACTTTGGTTGCAATAAAGGAAAAATGGAGAGACACAATAGTATTGTCACCTCATTCCCTTTTGTGCAAATTGCCCAATAGTATCTACAAAGTTTAGTACAAATTTTGCGTTCTACGGCGACAATAAATAGTATTTTACCATTTGGTAAAATTTATCGAGATAATAAAATATACATTCAAATCACTGTCACAAATCAGGTGTATGGTTCTTACATTCATCAGGTGTATGATCCAATCGTTTGTGGCACTTTGAAGATTCTTCAAGAGAAAAGTAACCTTCGCAAATTGTCGCACTTCAGACAAATCGCTCACAATGCGGGGGAATACAATGCATGGTTGCCTATCTGACAGGCGTTACGTATGCGTCCCAGATACATTTGTGGGCCCTTTTCGTATTATTCTTACTTGTTGCAAAGCAAACACGTTTCATTACACTAAATTTATGACTTCCGTATGCATTTTCTCAATGTAGTCGCCGTGCTACTTAGATAAGAAACGTACATTTTCCTCGTATTCTAAAAAATTTTTTAATTTTTACCTACCTTCTTGCATGTACCTGCTACAAAAAAAGGTATTATGTTTCTAACCAATCAGCCACACGGTTTAAACTTCCTTACGGACTTTAGTCAGGCAAAGGCAGTTCTTGACATGGAAATCGCCGTACGTTTCGAGGAGAACAGTATGTGAAAGAAACTGTGTTCATTCGCCAACAAAGTTTAAAGTATCTCTGCATTCAAAAAGGCAGTACTTTATTCTTTTGGTGAACACCACTAAATTTCGCGATATAGTTTTCACAGAGCAATTTTTATTCAAAACATTAATGAACAAGAAATTGTGGCAACTCCTTTCAATAATACGACGGTTAAGTCAACCTTCAAACAGGTTCATACAGTACGGTACTTCATTTCATAGTGATAGATGGAGGATAATCAGCAGATTTGAAATATTTTCTCAAAATTTAGGAATTAACTATAGAATTGCCGTCCTGTCTCGTTCTGGACCTAACTTTAAGAAAGACCGCAAATTTGCTCGCCAATTTGTACTAACCGATTGCACATTCTCTAGTTGATTATTAGGAACCTGAAAATACCTCGATCGGATGTCCACAACTCCACTTCAAGAAGCGTCTTTATTCACATTTTCTAAGCAGCTAAGTCCCCCACGTTGTCTGAGTATTTATCACTATCGCCTAATTTACATCCAATAAACAGAACAATAATTAATTCTGTCTATATCCCCGCCTTGGCCTGTCTTGCCCAGCACCGCACCCATCCTAGCCCGTCTCCACCCCGCGTGACCCCCTTACCAAATCTTCCAATGTCTCTACAACCGTCAGGTTTCCTACGAACACCGTAAGCTGTAAACAGATGCATGGTTGCTCATTTCCAGCAAATTTCCACTAGCAATTGTGACCTGCAGTTACTCAAAGCATAATGGCGCTATTGAAACGAATTAAAAAGCATTTAGTAGGAAATCGTATGATCTCTATTAAACGTCTACTTTTTTAAATTTTCTCACCTTTTTTGTAATATTAACAAAATTCATAAAGAGTTTATATTTAAAGTTTGTTTCAAGACAGTGGGATATGGGGTAATTTTTACAAAATCTCATGTCCAAGTTATCTTTTTTCTTGTTTTTAAACTCAAGTGTACAAAATTGTATTACGATCGGAATAAAACTGTAGATTTATGTGAAAAATCATACAAAAACTATCTTTGTTTGCGATAAAACAATGATTTGAAAAAAGCAGCCTAAGGTATGCCCGTCAGAACACACTATCTTTAAGAGAAAACCGCTTCGAAATCGGTTTAACATTTCTAAAGATTACCCAGCAAAAAGGATACATAAAAATAGATAAAAATCTCTTAAATAATTTTATATCACCAAAATAAACATGTGCGATTATAAATGATCAGCTATTCTGAAATCAAAGAGAGGCACTTCAATTTTAATTATATAGATGAAAGGGCATTTTACTGTAAGAAACAATCGGTTTTCTTCCAATTCCATTTTTCTCCTAGTGTACCTTTGAATATTCGGTCAAGGACCGCATACTGTTGTGTCCACAACTTCTCTTCCCACACGTAAACATCACAATTAACCCCGCAGCGCCTAACGAACGTGAAGGACCCGCGCGCGGAGGCGCGTCCGCGGCCGCGAGCAGAGGGCCGACAGCGCCCCCAACGCAGGCGCCTCCGCGCTCGCCCCCGGGGCCCCCAAATCACTCGGCACCGCGCTCCGCGCGCCTTCAAATGGAAATTTTACGGCGCCGGAGGCTTACAGCGAAGACGCAGGTCGGCGCGCGCCGGAAGAACAATCGCGGACGGCGCAGGGGCGGGGGCGGAGGGCGGAGGGCGGAGGGCGGAGGGCGGAGGGCGGAGGGCGGAGGGCGGTGGGCGAGGGCGGAGGCGAGGGGGAGGGCGAGGGGCGGAGGGCGAGGGGCGGAGGGCGGAGGGCGGGGCGAGGGGGGGGGCGAGGGCGGAGGGCGGAGGGCGGAGCGAAAGGGAGGGGCGAGAGTGAACAAAAGAGGGAGGGAGTAGAGGAAGGAGACATGGTGGAGAGCTAAGGCGGAGAGCCATGGGTAGGAGAGAGAGAGAGAGAAGGCAGAAGAGAGAGGGAAATAAGACAGGGGAGAGAGACGGAAAAAGAAAGAAAGAAGGGGAAGAAAAAAAGAGAGAAAAAAAAAAGGCAAGGAGAGGACGCAAAGAGAGAAGGAAAGAGTGTGGAAGGAAGGAAGGAAAGAAGAATAGAAGGGAGTAGAATCGAAGGGTAGGAGTGGATGGGGAGGGATGGAGAACAGAGAGACGGGTTGTAGATCGCCGGGAGAAGAACGATGAGTCAGGTGAGGAGCGCGTGTCAGAGACGAGAACGCGAAACTCGGCCGCTGGACGGAGGGGGCAGCAGCTGTGGGACAGTATGCAAAATGGCAGAGGGCATAGGGCGGCGTTAGGCAGAAGGAGGAAGACGGCATGGGCGAGTAGACTCTCACAGAGCTCTGCGCCGTCTGCGCTCTGTACCTGCGCAGCGTCTCGGCGCTGCGGCGCGGGGCGGGGCGGGGCGGGGCGGGGCGGGGAGCCGGAACAGGCGCTCGCCTTTATTGCGCTATTCTTCACGCGGGCGGCCTTTCTAATAATGCGCGCGTCACACGCCGCCCCCGCCAGCGAGCGCCGCTCGGATAGCAATTATCGGGAAGTAAAGCGGCGGCCCCGGCAGATTTGTGGCCGCGCGGGGACGGCGCGCGCAGCGGCGGCGGAGATGGCGGCGAAGGCGGGAGGGCGTTCAGTGAGAGGGTACACTTTCCGTGGGGGGGAGGGTGATGATGACTGTGAATGTTTATTTAGAACGGCATCAGAGCCTGAGGCTCATGGGTGTATCTGGAAATGGATGACTAATTTTGATGAAAAGGGGATTGTGAAGATGTGTCATTAATAATGAGGGAACAATGATGGTATAAGAAACGGGAAGAAACTGGAGAACCCCTAGAAAATATCCAGTGAACCCGCTTCTCCTCCACATAGTCCAAATGGATGCATCAGCACTTTTACCTCAGACCGAGGAGTGGAAGACGAACAATTTCGTCCAAAGAAAGTGGCGTGGGTCTCTATTCCAGTTATGATACTTATAACACTTCAGTTTACCATTTTAGATTTCAAAACTATTTCCTCCCTTCAATTAGGTTAAATTTTACATCTATTGCCACTTAAGAGTTATTCATTCAAATCCGCGTAATTTGGTCCCTTACTGAGTCTAAAAATCCTTTCACAGTTATGTCACATTTATTACAATTGCCGCACAATTTCACTTTAATATCGAGGCTGACGTCTAACTCTTTCAATTACAAATTAGCATTTCAGACAACACAGAACATATCAGTGCGTTAACAGAGTAGGCGCATGAACATCGCGTATTCCTATCGTCTCTCCAGTAAATCTCCTGCTATCTTTATAACTGATTGCAATAGATCATACTAAATGTAAGTTGAGCACAAGACTACTTGAACACAAAAGAAACATAAAACACCAGGCATGTAGGCAAAAGTCTGTAGCACAACAGAGAATTACAGCATCCCATAACGTAAATTTCCAGGAAATATGAATTTTAGGCCGCAGAGGATTTTATGTCGTAGAATAATATTAGAAAAGGTATATATCAAAATATCTTCTTGTTAGAATACATAGGTGGAATCTAATAAATTTACTAGTTTATATGATGGATAATTAAGTATTTTTTCTCAAAATTAAGATATTTCTCATACTAACTGTTGATTCACTTCTTATTTGATTTTGTAACGTCCCTCTCAACCTCTCTCTATCTACTTTCTTTCATACAGTTATATATTACAGAGATACAAGTTTTATGAAGGTGCGTTCAGTTGTGACTTCTGTACATTATTATGTATTTTGTCTGTTTATGTCTATCTGACCATTGTTAAAATATAACATTTGTTTTGTCAATTAAGCCTCACTGAAAATAATTATTGTCCGAAACGTTGCTGTATATCACATGTAATATATATTGATAAAATTATCTTTAAAATAAAGAACCAATTCTGATTCATTATGATGTATCACAGACAATACACAAATTTATTTTTTAAACGGCATGTATCATATCAACTCTTATTGTCGGGTCCTGGGAACGAAAAAGTTCATAAATCCTTTAGCTAAATATAGGGAAAACATTCCTCTAACACGTGGTTCAGCGAGAATACCTGTTTTGTGGGTCCTTAATACCGAAAAATCGATTGACGGCAAAAGGGCCGACCGTGCACAACTGCAGTCAATGTCGGCTTGCTGGTTTTCCCCCTCGTAGTATTCCGCCAGCGGGGCTCTGCCCACACTGGGATGAACCCGATTCTTCCAACTGGTCTCCCGACATCAGTGGTAGAGTAGTGCATGTAAGTGTGTGTTTGTAAAAGAAGAGGAGGGGCAAAGGTGAGGAAATAAGGACCGCGCGCAGTCCATGGCCAATCTTTGAAGGTACTACTCCGACATTCACTTAGTATTGATCGGAGAAATCACTTAAGACTATCGATCACAGCAGCGGCCGCTAGAATTCTCCTCTAGGAAGGGGTCAAATTCGACTTAACTATAGCTAGTGCCTACAATTCCTCACCATCGGGCTTCGAAACCTAAGACCTCCGGGTTGTTGCCCTGAGTTAACTTATCCGGTGACGGCGGAGAATGCACCCTCCTAAATAGCTTGTCATCCCTGTAGTGAGCATGAGACACCCCTCCCACAACGCAGGTGCTGTGGTAGACTTTTATTTATTTAACGTGGCGCCTCAAAGTCACGAGCTGGACAGAGAGAGACATTGCCATCCAATCGGTAACTCCATTCCAAAACTTTAAATCGTAACAAAGCTCCCGATTGAATGACACTGCCCCCCTCTTTGTCCAGTTCCTGGCCTTGAGACGCCACGTTAAATAAATCGGAGTATAGAGCGCGCCGTGCGCGCGTTCAGGTGGCAACTTCCAATATTTCGCGGCGGTGGAGACGACTAAATCTCAGCAGTGGATGCTTGTTGCATTGGCAAGTAAAAAAAGCAACTTATTCATAAACGTGTAGTAACTCGAATCTTAAGATCGCCCTTCGGCCGCTGTCTGAAGGAGAATTGTAGCGGCCGGCTTCCGCGTGGTTTCTCCGATCAATACCAGAAAAATGCCGGAGCAGTACCGTAACAATCGGGGACGGACCCTATGCGATCTTTCTTTCCTCTTGCTTGGTCTATTCTCACCCCTTATTTACAGACTTACACTTCCGTGCACTACACTACCATATAAGTCGAGAGACCCGTCGGGAGTCTGTCCCGGCTGGGGTGGTGTTCTGCTCGGTGGAGACACCTAGCCAGCTTAAGAACAAAATTTTTAAAAAAGATTTGGAGGCTTTGCACTTGCTTTAAACTCACAGAATGGTGAGTTTAAGACTTGTTGTAAGGAATAAAACGAAGATGATTTATTTTACATTTTTTCGGAATTTAAGTAATAAGTTCAAAATATCTTATTAATATTGGTATTGTATTAATGTAACATGACCTGTTACTTTCATAGACTTCATGTATTTGAACGTACAGGAAATGAAATATCTATTTGGAATTATTGAGCACGTTTTCAACCATTACCCCATTCTAATATCCACTACTGGAATAAAATTAAGGTTTGAATATATATTAATAAAAAATATAATAAATTGAATATTGGTTAATTTTTAATGCAGAGATCAATTCAAATTAAAGAATACTAATTACCTATCAAAACATCTCACAGGACGACCTTTTTACTGTAGACCAAGAATTTAAAGAAAACAACAACTTGCTTTTAATTGTGGTTACTGCTGGTGATTGTAGCCAACACACTAATCGTGAGAATTAAATGAAGCGCGTACGTGTCAAAGAAGCAACTCAGAGTGTTAGTTCTTCACACGATGGATCATTATATCAGACACCAATCAATTTTTTTCTCTCCTTATCATCCCCTGCAACTTCCACACTCAACCTAGGAAAACCATATAACCAACGCCGAAGAATCAAATCTAGATTCCCAAAACATACATTTAATGTATGTATTTGGCAGTTTTGGTCGTAGTTTGACTCGCCGGCCAGCTACTGGTCTCTCTCTTGCCTGGGCCTAGTTTAATTCCCATGCTTGAGTGCAAGAGCGACATGAGGCGTACATGACGTATTCTCTTCACCGTAACCAGTAAGATCCAGCTGCTTGAGCTTTTCTTTATCAAACAACTCTATGTTTGCCTCGACCGAGAATCGAACCGGGGGACCACAGCACGGGAAAGCTAGTACGCTGCACATGAGCCATCCCAGAGAACTTAACATACATTTAAACCGCCCTAAAAAGAAACACGTGATTTCCCAAACTTCCTTTCTGTAACTTCTTTTTCTTCCTGTAATTGTAATCTACTCTTTTCCTATTTTCATCGCATACAATAACTACTGATTATTGAGGTCTCCAGTGGGCGTATTCTCAATCTCCTGTTCGTAACTACGCGTGCTAAGTAGCAGCTTTATTCTCTCTTATAAAGCGCATTCCTCGCTCTATGGAAAAAAAGTAAAAAGTAAAACAAAAGCCCAAAGCGTTAGGGGGCGGGGCAAGTGCATTCGCCCTGTCCCCGCGCGCAGGTGCGCCGGGCGGCGACCTCCGCGTCGCGCGTCGCCTGTGATGAAACCGATTCGTTTCCGCGCCGCCGCCGCCGCCAAATGCAAATGCGCCGCGCCGTTGACGCGCGGATAATTAGAATTAATTTACGACACTACTCCCGTTAATTTTGCGCGAGTCCTGTCCTTGCAAATGCTCTGAATGCGGCAGGAATTGCAGCCTCACGCATCGAAGGGGCGACCTTCAACGTGTTGCATCTGTTGCGAGAGAGAGAGAGCGCTGAACTCACTAACTTCGCCGGGATTTACACTTTTAGGAATAGTTTTTCAACTGGATTTCGTGTTTTTCAAATGAAAAGTCGCAAATTTGCTGAAGATGTATGGAAAACGCTTCGGGTTTTAAATCTCACTACCGTTCGGGTTTATCCATACAACTTGAATTTAAAAAAGAAACATCAAATGATTATTTTGACTGTTTTAAAGCTAGAGCTTAATATTAGTAAACTTCTCACTGCTTTTTCTTAAGAAGAAGGTAATAGAAAAAAGTTATCTCAATATTACTAATTGCTGGCGAATTACATTGATTGCAGGTATTGAAGTCAAATACTTCCTACACTATTAGTGCTGCGAGAGCCGTCTCAGGAATATGAGGTAAAATTTTATTAAGACAGAGGAATTGTAATCTAAACTATTCTAGTACTTGCATTAAACATGTGTTTACCAGTGAAACAAAAGCAAAGAAAAACACTTATCATTAGATGTAAACTCTTATAATATAAAATCAGTATTTACTGATGCTGAATTTATACATTTATAAATGAGTTTTGCGTAATTGCTCGCCAATCAAAAACTTTCTCTCGGTCAAAACAGTGTATAAAAACCATTATTAATTCATTTATAGAATACTTTTCCTCTACAGCTGTTTCTTCTTCAATAAAATATAAATACTCATTTATCCCGATTCGTGTACAATCAATTATTTATTTGTTATATATTACATACAAATGCAAACTTTTAGCTCTGTACAAACAGAATTTACAATATACTTCAAATATAAAAATTGAAGGAATCTAATTTTTCGTTACTAAAAATTATTTTTTACAACATACACAGTTGACTCCCGTTATAATGAAACTCTAGGCTAGGCATGACAAGGTCGCGAGTAATGTAACTACCTTCCTGAACTTAGGGGTTACCGCATCCAGAGCAATTCCCGTGAAGTTTAAAATGAAGTCATTCACTCCGAGGTAAGGATACATTACTGGCAACTTGGCCCATGAGAGTTTTCTGGAGACGTTATCAATTATTGTCCCCAAAGCGATATTAATTTCCATTTCCTCTGTTAAACAAAAAACTCCATTAAATGAAGTACATCAGTAATTCTTGCACATCATTGATAGTAAAATTTGCCATTTTGAAATTAAAAATATTGATTTCGTTATGCGTTTAGTTAGAATTGCCGTATTTCCGTCCGTCCGTACGAGGAAGGTGGCTCAGTGCATTATGTCACTGCAGTGCCTCTGACCGGGAGATCCTAGGTTCGTGTTCCAACAGTGGCGAGATTTGCGACACTAGCTTGTCAGCTACTTCGAATTCAGTCGCTGTCTGGAGGAGAATTCTAGCGGCCGGCTGCTCTGATCAGTAGTTTTCCGTGGTTTCTCCGTAACAGCTACTTCAAACGGGCCACGGACCGCGCGCGATCTTTCTTCCTCTTTCTCGCTTTATCTTCTCCCCTTACACACCTACACTAACATGCACTACACTACCACATATTCCGGGAGATCGGTCGGGAGCTTAGAGCTTGTCCCGGCTGGGGCGGTGCCCCGCTGGTGGGAGAGTCCTGGTTAGGGGGAAACCCCACTAGCCGACGGTAGGTCGGCGCCGGATCTCACCATCCAACGGGGGAAAATCACCGCCACCTCCCGATGAAAAACATGCACTACATCTACGGGTCTAATGACCCTCGCCCGGAATCACTAACTAGCAACCAACCGTCCGTCCGTCGGTCTGTCTGGCAGTCAGTGTACGTGGGAGAAAGTCTAACGCCTAAACAGTTCGCCAAAATCTTCACGAAATAGAGATTCCCCGATTGATTTGACTGATGCCACGGTCCCTTGAATTTGCAACATATTTTAATGTTGATGTATATTTCTTAACATTTACAATGACACTTTAGAAATTCTTTCGAAAGTTGCTCCAATTTTTTTGAAAGTTGCTCCAATTTTTTTCTTGGAATAGAAGCTAATAAAGGCCACGCAGAACAGTTTTTCACTGAAATTTCGGAGTTTTTCGAAAATTAAACATTGTTGGACCTCGACCTCCAACTATCTTATTGATAATGTAGATTTTTTGTGGATGAAATTTGTTCTTCAAAATTATTTCTTTAATTAATGTGTACATTTGTTTCAAAATACGAGTAGATTTAGCATAATTTTGAATAAGATGATAAATTTTAAAAAATCACAAACATGATGTTCTCAAAAACTGCTTTAATTCTTTGAATTGTTTTTTCTCAAATAGAGCAATGTCAGCTCAATGATATGGCGTAAGTTGAACTTCCACTAAAAAGTCTAGAATTTCGAAAATAGCAAAAGTTTTTTTTGTTTTTTAAACTCTTCCTTCAGTTTCAACATTGAAGATATAGATTTTTATTTCAATCTATTCGTTGATATATGATCTTTAAATTATTTTTTTAATATAATTTTTGTATTTTGTGTTATATGATTACAAAGTTAAATATTTTGTGAAGTTGTCTTATATTCTTAATATCAAAGTTGAAAATATATTTTAATGCAAAGTATTTGTCAATATTAAATATTTAAATGCCATGAACTTCCTTCAAACTATTAGTAATTTGTGCGTAATTTTCATTTATATCGTGTAGTACATTTTCAAGTTATGGCTGAAGTGTTAGTAGAATAGAAGTTGCAGCATAATAATATTGCGGAACCGTTACCAATAATACGAGAAAGTATTTGCTGATGTTTTTAACTTGACCGCGTCTATGAAGTATTTAGGGCTGGACAGAAGGATTGATGGGCAGGAGCAATTCTCTCAATGGTGCGGTTGCCTCCAAAACTCTATTTATTATTTATGTTACAACAATATTTGACACACACCTTATATTTGGAAACCAGTAATGTGTTATGAAGTCACGGTATTGAGGAGAAAATTATTTTTCCGGAAGTTGAACAAGTATTTACTTTGTTTAACCGATGTTGATTTTTCACTACGACCGAAACTTCTAGTGTTTAATTGTTGTGTTTGTTGACCGTGAACACCCTGAAACTTCATTCAGCTCACTACATCCCAAAGTTCACTATATGCAGAGTCAACTGTATTAAGTAATCTTAGAGAAAATTTAAAAATCGAAAACGAGATAAACTTACGAGGCGTCAGGTATATATTTCAATTCTATGATTACGACCAACAATTATTATCGGAAACTTTCCTCCACTAAGAACATCCAACGCAAATCCTCCAATGTAGTCGCTTGAGAATAAATACTCTTTCGGTACACAAGTTCACTAAGAACTGATTTATCAACAGGAAAATCAAATGCGCCATCACCACTACTGATTATGAACAACCGTATAAATCCGCAAGCAGAATGAGAATGCGTTAATTAAGATAGTATTGTTCATTTTAAGTAGAGAAAATGAAATTACTTTGAATTGGGGCAGAAAGACGAGATGTATTACATCCATTACAAAATAAACAATTATTTGAATTTCGATTCTGTAAATGTTACACGAGAGTGACATCCATCACACAGGTAAAGAATTGCAAACGCCAACAATTCACCGAGTAAACAATTGTAACAAAGACAAAATACACTATCAAATTCGTCAATGGTAAAGAATTGAGAGACAAAGAAAATCATTAATTCACAAAAATACGAGTATTTCCAGTAAATAAATGAACGGTTACGAAAGTTTTCAAATTATAATTTCTTCAGGTACGCTGATAAACGTGAAGAAATTGTTAATATTTTGCTACATTTTCTTCATAGAAGTTGAAAGTGACATTCACAGGTGTCGGCATTACAGAACGAATGTTAGTTGCATTCTTAAAGGGAAAAGGGCCGTCCTTAACCTCACCGAGGCGAGGCGAGGCGGACGTCTGGCTTTCGTACTCACCGGTGCCGGTCGGCGTCCGTCCCGCGCGTCCACTGCAGACAGCACGCGGCCGCACGCCGCAGCAGAGGCCCCGAAGTCCCCCCCCACCACGCTCCGCAGCGCACTGCAGCTAGTGCGCGCCCGCGCCGGCGGCGGCGCTGCGACGCCCCACCCCCTGCCGCCGGCCGCGCCCGCGCACCGTCACACCCGCCGGACTACGTCTTCTCAGCGGTGCGCAAACGGCACTTTGCTCTCTTTTTTTTAGTCTTCAACTCTTCAACCTGTTAATCCCATTTATTAATGACGTCAGTGAAAAATTTAATTCATAATCAAATATTGTGATTTTCTGTGATTAGTGTGAAGGAACTGCTCTTTATGCCGAAGCTATAAATTCTATCTATTGATAACGTCGGTGAAAAACGTAATTCATTGACAAAAATATTATGATTTTGTGTCATTATAGCAACGGGAGTACGTTTTTATGTAGAAACTATAAATTCAATTGGTATGTACTGGTAACGTTGATGAAAAATATAAAACATTGTCAAATACTATAATGATTTTGTGTGATTATAGTGACTTTATAGACTCATTAATATCTTTGAATATACATTAATTGGGTACTTTGTTCAATTTTCTAAGTGTACTGATTGCAAATGAAGTTAGTGTTAAGCCGGATAGTTGTTTGAAACATGTAAGAAACCAACTGTTTGATTTCGAAATAAAACTTATTTGACATATTTCAAAAATTCAGAATACTAATACATAATTGAACGTAAGTAACACGCGTAATTTCACAAAAACCAAGTTTAAGAAAAGTCTACATTCAAACATTATACTTACATAAAGGCTTAGAAACCATGAGAGATATGCACACATCCAAAGCATATGGTTGCGGCTCAGGTCATGAGTTTTACTTTTACCTATACATACGTATATACGGAGTAATATACGTAGTATAGAGAAAGTTATGTAATGCTTCGGAAAATCGATTTAGAGATTTCAACGGAAATACACGTTTTGGGGTCCCCTTATACCGAAACAAAGTTTTTTTCAAAACGTCCGTCCGTCCATCTGTCCGTCTGTCTAGTGTATGTGAACAACACAAGCGCCTAAACTTTACGTACGATTTCTTCCAAACTGAGTAAGCCCTTGTCAATCTGACCTGAGTCGAAGCTCTGAAATTTTGAAAAACATTTACTAATTACTGGGGTACTTTACATGAAGTGCCCCGGATATTTTCAAACTTTTTTCAAGAACGGCTCCAAATTGTTTCTTTAAATTTCTTGTCACAATAGAGTAAAACACAATTATAAAGGTGGCGTAGGTCCAATTTTCACGGTTAACTCCGAATTTTCGAAAATTTCAAAAGTTTGAGTTTTTTTCGGTGTCTTCCTACTACTATAAAATTGAAGATAGAGTTTTTTTCTTCAAATGAAATATGTTGTCTATAAATTGTTCTTTCATTAAAGTCATGTACATATTTTTTTAATTAAGTAGTTTCCGTGCAATAGTGAGTGCAATATTTGCAATTTTAAAAGATAACAAAAAACAATACTTTCTCAAAAACGGCTCCAAATCTTTTCTTTACGTTTTTGGTAGGGTTAGTACCAAACGAACCCTGTACGATGACATAAATACCATATTACTCTATTCTTTTGTTGTTGTTTTTTTTTTCAAAAATTACAAAAATGTATTTTTTTTACTTGTCTCTCACGTAGGTAATATTTACATGTGTATGCAATGTTACGCCATAATATTTACATGTAATATGCCATTTTCTCAATAATGGCTCCAAAATTTTTCTTCTCATTTTGTCACTGAATAGTGCTAATTGCACTCTTTAATATGACGTGAAGTTTATTTCGGTGTCGTCTTTTATTTTTTCAAATTTACATAAATGTAATGTTTTTGAAATATCTCTTATGCCGTTACTATTCCCATTTCCATCGATTTGAATACGTTATTAAATTTGTGAATGGAAGTGCTTCAAATGACTTTAAGTGAAGTTTTTCGAAAACAAAAAAATCCTATGGAATAGAGCTGCAAATTTCACATTTACAGTAACGTTTGATGCCATTTTCTTAAAACGGCTGCAAATTTTTAAATGAAAATTTCTATATAAAACAAGGTTTTACTCTTGTTTATTCGGTTGTACTATTAGAAAGCAAGAAGTTAAGAAAATATCGAAAAAATACTTTGGGCGACCATACATGGCAGCTGGCCAGAGAATGGAGCAAGACCTTAAAGCCAGTCCACACCACGAAAATTAGAAAAAGTTTCTACGACAAAGTCTGTGCCATTCCTTAGCACCTCTAGTTTGTAATTGTTCTGCATCGAGACAATTGCAATCAAATGAATTTGTACAAAATAAAAACGGTCTAGGATTCCAAAAGGGATTTCAGTTCCGAGAAGGAAAGGAGACTCCGATATAAAGCAGTGCGAACAAGGAATGGCGGTGAAAGAAGAATAGTGAAGAACTAGTAGATTCTTGGCTGTCCGAGAGATACCGCATCCTATACTTCGATTTATTTACAGCTGCCTCTGACAGATCATCAACAGTTACGGTGTCATCCAATCGGGAGCTTTCCCGTCACTACAAAGACGTCACTATGGTGACGTTCAGCCTTCTGATTGGATGACGCCGTAACCGCTGACTTACGCCAGGGGCAGCACGAAATAAATCCAAGTATAGGCACAGTTGCCAACGTTTCTACCGTTACATTGCGACCTTCCTCGGAGAGCAATGCGCGATGAAGAGCTGCGCACGGGTCTATACAGAGCGGAGTTTCCTTAGAACGTTTGCATCTTCGCAATTTTACTCTCTCGAGCGTCCCGTCCTCGAATACCGGATACTCGAGTAGCATATTACTCACGGGGCGGAAAGCCGTTATGGTAACACTTTGAGGCATCGAAGAGGAAACGTTCATCGGACGTGTTCATTTTTGAGCGGGAGAGGTTATGGTACAAAGTGCCCCTAGAGAACATTAAAATAATACACAAATGTACTTCACATTATATAGTTTTTCGAAAACCAATACTAAAGTTAAAAACTGAACTCCTGTATCTTGGAATGTATCAAAACAACACTGCAGACACGTGTTGACAGACAGATATAAGTGACCAGAAGGTATAAGACAAAAAGATATAAGTTCTTCCAAGAATTAGATAGCAAAAGTCCTCACAAATGAATGGAAAATTAAATGCAACTGGCTATTTTATTTATTTCTGTATTATTAGAATTTATCTTCACATAGGAGTAATACAACAAGTTTATTAAAAAGTAGTTAATCAACGAAAATAAAATATTGTTTAACTTTACTTTTTACTCTAGAAATCTTATTTCGAACATGTTAATAGGCTTAATACAAAACTGATAACTGTTACACAAAATAACAATAACAAATTATAATTAAATACAAAACAAAAATTAGGTATATGTTAAATTCATATAGTAAATATTTTACCATTCTTCTGTTGAAGGGAATTACAAAAGTTAGGCGTGGCAAGGCGCAGTACGTACTTACGATGCGATTTTGCAAACGCACTGGAAAGAAGATAACCTACAGGTCACCAGGACGTCTCCTGAAAGATCGGGCAGGGCATGCGATAAAAAGTAGCAAATAGTATGGCAATAAAACAATGGTTGCCTTCACTACTTACTGAGACTTGGTGCTCAGACTCCATTGTGTAGTTACTTATTGGCATTCAAAATTAACAAAAAATAGCAAATAATAGGAACTATATTCTATTAATAAAATAAATATTCTATTAATAAAATAAATAAATAAATAAATAAATATATTCTATTAATGTCCACATAGAAGGAACTCAGAATGTTACAGTATTGGGGCACAGCAAAAGATTTAACTAGAGATGCTACAGAATGGCACAGACTTTCTGGTTGTATAGTTTTCTAATTTCCTTTTTGTGGACTGGTCTTGCCTCTCCTTGCCTGCTGCCATCTATCGCCGCCCAAATTACTTTTTTTTAACTTGTCTCAACTTTTCGGTTTCTAAGCAGTAGAACCCAAAAAATAATTTAAGAATATTAAAAGAGTCTAAAACATCCTAAAAAGCAATTTTCATTTAAAACTTTTGATACGTTTTTTAAGATCAGTTTTTGAGAAAATTTTGAAAATGTTCCTAAGGCTTCATGTTAAGTACTCCCAAATTTTAAAGAATGTTTTTCAAAACCTTAAAGCTTCAACTAGAGCCAGATAGACAGGGCTTCTTCAAATAGGAAAAGATCGTACGTGTGGTTTAGGCGCTAGTAATGTTCATGGACGAACGGACGGATGGACAGACGGACAGACAGACAGACAGACGGACGGACAGACGGACGGACTGACCGGCTGGCTGGCTGGCCAACTGGCCGGCTGGCCGGCTGGCTGGCTGGCCGGCTGGCCGGCTGGCCGGCTGGCTGGCTGGCTGGCGAGCTGGTTGGCTGGCTGTCCGCCTGCCTGCCTGCCTGCCTGCCTGCCTGCCTGACTGACTGCTGACTGACTGACTGACTGAGATACTGACTGACTGACGCTGACTGATGACGACTGACTGATGACGAGCAGACTGCCAGACTGGCACGAACGACGACGGCAGACGACGGCAACAGACTGACAGACGGCGCAACAGACGAACGAACTGCGCAGCGACGACAGACGGCAACGCAGACTGACGCTAGCAGACTAACAGACTAACAGACAGACATACAGACCAACGGGCAGACTGACAGACTGACAACGGGCAACAGACTGACAGACGACAGACTAGCTGGCAACGACGAGACGGCAGACGAACGGCAGAGACGAACTGGTCAATTCGACCAGACGGCAGACGAACTTACAGACGACAGACGGCAGACTGCAGACTGCAGCAGACGGCAGACGCAGACGACAGACGACAGACTGACAGACGAACAAACAGAACAGACAACTGGGCAACTGGGCAACTGCGGCAACTGACTACGGGCAGACAGACGCCACAGACTGGACAGACTGCAACGGGCAACCAGACGGCAGACTGGCAGACGACAGACTGGCAGACGACAGACGGGCAACAGACGAACTGAGACCAACAGACGGCAGACGACAGACGAGAACGGCAGACCGGCAGACGGCAGACCCCAGACGAACTACTACTGGCGCTGACAGACAGACGACGCGGCAGACAGACGAACGAAACAGACGCAGTCAGGCGCAGACGGCAGACGAACTGCCGAGACTGGCTGGCAGACGCGCAGACAGACGGGCAACAAACCAGACAACAGACTGAGCGACAGACGGACAGAGCAGACTGAGCAGACAGACTGACAGACGGCAGACAGACGAGCAGACTGACAGACTAGACAGACGGCAGACTGCAGACGACGGCAACAGACAGAACGAACAGACGACAGACGGGCAGACAGACAGACTGACAGACGACAGACAGGCAACTGAGCAACAGACAGACGGCAGACGGGCTAACGAGCAACGCAACTATAACGCAGACTGGCAGCAGAACAACAGACTGTTGACGAACGGCTAACAGACGGCAGACGGCAGACTGCGAGCAGACGACTGGCAACAGACACAGGCACAGACGGACAGAAGCCAACTGGCAACGACGGCAGACAGACGAACTGACAGACAGACGACAGACGGGCAACTGGCAACGACAGACAGACGACGGGCGGCAGACAGACGGCAAACAGACTGGCAGACTGCAGAGTGACAGACAGACAGACTGACAGACAACAGACGGCAGACGAACGGCTGACCAGACGGCAGCAGACGCGAGCAGACGGGCAGACTGGCAACGAAAGACGGCACAGTCACGGCAGGCGACTGACAGACGAACTCACTGGCAGACGGCGCGCAGACTGGACAGACGGCAGACGAGACTGGCAACAGACGGCAACAGACAGACGGCGACGGGCAGACTGACAGACGGGACAGACTGGCAGATTGACAGACTGGCAGACGACGAACTGACAGACGAACGACGGCAGACTGACTGGCAACTGACGGCAGACTGACTGACGACGCAGACGGACTAGACGAACAGACGAGACTGCACGACGGACAGAATAACTAACAAAGCAGACAGACGGCAGAATACGGACGAACAGACGACTGCACGGACAGACAGACGCTGACGGCAAACAGACGCAGACTGGCAGACTGGCAGACGAACGACAGGCAGACGGCAGAGCAGACGGCAGACGGCAACGCAGACGGACGACAGACTGAAGACTGGCACAGACTGGCAGACGAGCAGATTGACGGACGAACAGACTGACTGACGACGGCAGACGGCGAGACTGGCAGACTGGCAGACACAGACGGCCAGACGACGACGGCGAACGAACAACAGACACAGACTGACAGACGCAGACTGAACAGACTAACAGACAGACGGCAACGAACTGGCGCAGACTAGACGAACTGGCAGACGCAGACGGCAGCAGACGGCAGACGCAGACAGACAGCAACGGCAACAGACTAGCAGACTGGCAACGGGCAGACTGGCAGACGGCAACAGCGCAAAACTGGAACAGACAGACAGACGGCAGACGCAGACTGCAAGACTGACAGACAACGCGGCTGCAGACTGGCAGACGGCAACAGACGAGCAGACTGAGCAGACTGACAGACTGGCAGACTCACAGACGGCAGACAGACAGACAACGGGCAGACAGACAGACGACAGACAGACGGCAGACGCAACGACAACAGACAACTGACAGACGGGCGGACAGACAGACGGCAGACGAACGACAGACTCCCAGACTACCGCGCAACAGACTGACAGACAGACAGACTGGCAGAAGAACTGCAGACTAACAAAGCAGACGAACGACAGACTGGCAACTGCAGACGGCAGCAGAACCAACAGACTGGCAACAGATTGGCAGACTGACGAGACTGGCAGACGGAACGACTGGCAACAGACGAATTGGCTTGCGGCAGCAGACAGACTTACAGACTGACAGATTGAGCAGACGACAACAGACAGCAGACTGGCAGACGGCAGACGAGCAGACAACAGACTAGACTGACTGCAACTGGGCAACTGAACGACAGACCCAACTGGCAACTGACTAGACGCGGCAGACGGCAGACTGACAGACTGACAGACGACAGACAGACGCAGACTGGCAGACGAACAGACGAACTGCCAGACTAACAGACACAGGCAGCAGACCGGCAGACTGAGACGGACAGACTGGCAACTTTAGACAGGGCAGACTGACAGACGAACGAACAGACGTCAGCCGACAGACGACGAACAGACAGACGGCAAACAGACTGCAGACTGGCAGCGACAGACGACGGCAACGAACTGAGAGAAAGCGGCAGACGCGGCGACAGACGCAACGGGCAACGAACAGACGGCAGCAGACTAAAGACTAGATAGACTGGCAGAAGCAACAGGCGACAGACGACCTACCGACAGACGCAGACAGACAACCTAACATACAGACAGACGGCAGCAGACTGGCACGCAGACGGCGACGGCAACAGACAGACAGCAGACTGACAGACAACAGACGACAGACGAATTACAGACTGACAGACAGACGAAGACAGACAACAACGGCAGACGAACAGAC
Organism: Teleogryllus oceanicus; assembly: GCA_964035755.1. Classification (NCBI taxonomy): domain Eukaryota; kingdom Metazoa; phylum Arthropoda; class Insecta; order Orthoptera; family Gryllidae; genus Teleogryllus; species Teleogryllus oceanicus. The sequence continues at coordinate 126,347,711 of CAXIVR010000005.1, read as the reverse complement.
TGGCAACGGCAACAACAGACTACAGACAGACTTACAGACAACAGACAGCAACTGGCAACAGACAGACGACGCAGCAGACTGACTGGACTGTCTGGACAACTGGATTAGCTAACTGGACGCAACGGCAGACGACGGACGGCAGACGGCAGACGACCAGACGACAGACGGACAGACTGACGACTGACGGAAGGACTGACCGACAGACAGTCAGACTGACAGAACTGACAGACGGCAGACTGACGGACTGACTGACGGACGGTGTTAAATTTGAAAATTTAAGTTTCTGCAGTTTACTGTATTCTGTCATGTGAATCCTCAAGAAAGCCATCAGTCATCTCAGAAGTCCATCCGAGAGAATATACATCAGTAGTTTATAAGATTTATTCATATAAATAGATTTAACATGGTACCATATGAATAACTTTTATACTTTATTTTCTCTTAAAAGGTAATAGTTTACAGTTAAACTGTAATCTCATGCCATGAAGGGTTTGAAAACCTGAGATTTTGTTAGTAAGAGCTAAGTTTTTGCCTAAGTGGGACCTGAGAAAAATTCATGTTTAATGCATCAATTTTTCTCATTTAAACTGAGTTTTATTTATTACAAAGAGAACCACTTGTTCTACCAGATTCTTATATCAAAATCCGGAATCTACATTAAATTTAGGACTATTTGGACTCCTCATTTGCCTCTGTAGCATCAGATTTAGTGTTTTTCATCAGTTTAAAATATTTTTGGTCTCCTCCAGGGAGCAGTTGTAGTGCCTACCGTCTCTAACAGGGTTCGCTGTCATCGCTCAGGTGTTGGACTGGTCACATACCTTCAGGCGCTACTTTTACGCGCTCCTTGGCAAGGTCCCAGATAGTCGATCGATACTCCCACCACTGTGACACCCCTCCTGCAACTCTGTCACCCCTTCGGAGCTGGTATAAAGACGTGCGCGTCTCGCGCCTGAGGGCTCGTTTTGTTATTCTTGTTTTTCGTGTCGCATTCCGTGATGTGGCATTAGCATTTCACAGAGCCCGGCTCCTTAAGAGCCGTTAATATCAATTTGTAAATAGGTTTTTAATATAGGTTATTGGTACTATTATTGTATGTCAGTAGGTTATTCCGTCAAATCAAATTATGAAAATTTAATTAATATTGTTTCTCATTAGTTATTTGTACCAGAGCCATGGTTGGTATTTTATTGTTGGTTCCTTAGAACCAAACAATATCTTAATGAAAGTGAGTGCATAAATGTATATAATTTGTTGGAAATGTATGTTTTTGGACTTGGAAATGGAACTCTTACATTGAAAGGGTTACGATGTTAATGAAATAGTGATGAACTACTAATGTTTATGTTGTTTGCAGCTCGTTTACTTCGAATGTTATGTTGTATGTATGTCGCTGACCTCCGATTGGTGTGGAGAGTTCGGCTAATTTTACTGCGCATTATTTATGAATGTTGTTAATGTTGCAGTTCCTGCCAAAAGTAGACGCACTTGGCCGCTTTGGCAGTTTATGAAAGTTGCTCCGCCGTGGTAAGACGGCTGCCGCACATTCGGCATTCGGGAGATTACGAAAGGCGTCTGCTAGGCCCGTGCGGTAGCTCGAACCGCGGCCCTTGTTGCAGCGTCACGGTCCCGTAGCCGGCAGAGAAGTCGGCTGGGCTACAGCTGTCACCGGCACCGAGCGATGGGTCACTTGCAGACCTTGTTTTCGTTGCATGTTGATCGGCGCTCGTGTCAGGTCACAGCTTTGTTCAGCGAGGCAGGCGGGCACTAGAACCGCTCATTCTCGCTTAAGTGTAAACCTGCATTCTTATGTTGTAATGTTACGTAAGTTATGGTAAGAGTCCATATCCAAGAATTATGGTATTATGCACTCTTACGAAAGTTTGTTCAATGGCTCATAAGTAATTCTGGTTATCACGAAGGTTACGTACGAAAAGAAGACCAAAAGACGGCTTCTTTAGCAAATTTGTTTATGTATTTTTCCATCTACCTCGTCCTAAATTGGGCATTCAAAGGTAGATTATAAGACAGTAATTCTGTATGTGTTAGCGCAATGTTGTTGACGCGCTACTGTTGTGCGCAACGGGCTGACGACGCACGCATACGCGGAGCACGCAGACGCGAGCCTACTGACGGACAAGTGTTCACCTTTTTGTTATAAGGTTTTATGTTTGAATTTTCAGCTTCCTCGCCTAAAGTGGGTTTTGTTGAGAGGTCGACTGAAATTGTTAATTCTGTATGTCGGCGCATTTTGACGCGCCTTTGTTTAAAGTTCATGTGAGACGGCCTCGACCGTCCTTCAATATGATTTGTAAATTGTAATTCTGCTTTGTTTTTCCACGCAGCTGCCTTAGAACCTGCGTATCAGGAAAAACCAATTTATAAAGTTGTTTTGTGAATAAATGTATTATGTCGAAGTTATTTGATTGTCATATCTCCAGATTTGAGATCCTATAAAGTTGTGATACCTTTTTATTTAAAACCTGGGGCGTCCATTTGAAAAGTTCAAATGTGACGACAATCTTTTGAAGTTTGATAGCTTAGAAGCTTTTGTGTTAGCGTACAATTATTTCTAGGCAAATGCATGGTCAAATCGCTATTTATTACGTAGCGAGAATTTATGTAATTAATGTGCTGTTTTCAACAGCTGGCGACCGATATAAATATAATTTGTTGTTAATTAAGAGGTCAGCCAAGTTTGATATTTAACAGACGGACGGTCGAACGGACTGACGGCCGGACGCCGGACTGACGGACGGACTGCCTGACGGACTGACTGACGGACTGAGCTGTCGGACGGACGGACGGACTGACTGACGGACTGACGGACTGACGGGCGACTGACGGGCGGACTGACGGGCGGACTGCGGACTGGCAGAAATGACGGACGACGACACGGACTGACAGTCTGACACGACAGACTGAGCAGGCGGACTCACAGACGAGACTCACTACGCGACTTACAGACGGACGGCGGACAGACAGACAACCAGACCAGACTGGCAGACTGGCAGACGGGCAACAGACAGCAACAAAACTCACTGACGACAGACAGACGCCCAACCGCAGCAGACAGCGAGCAGAAGACCCACAACAGACACAGACAACTCACGAACGGCAACAGACGGCAGAAACGAACGGCAACGACTGCCAACAGACTGGCAGCGGAAACGACAGGGGGGCCCCGCAACTAACAGAAAACAGACTGGCAGCAACAAACGGGCAACGCAACCAACAACGACGAAAGAACGCACCAACGCACTGCAGACAACGGAAACATGCAACGCAACAGACTAACAGACTGAGAACAGGCAATTGACCAGCAGCAGACGAACAAAACGAGTCGGGCAACAAACGGCAACGGAAAGGGGGCAACGGAGCAGACGCAACAGACGCTAACGAAGACGGCAAACGGCAACGGACAGACGGAAACAGACGGCAGACGACTCCGAACAGCAGACAACAGACGCAACAGACAGAACTGAACAGACGACAGACAAGACGGACAACGAACGGCAACAGACTGGCCTTGCACAACGAACGAACGGGCAACTAAAGACGGGCAGACGGCAGAATAACGAAGAACAGACATGCAACGAACGACAGACAGACGGCAGACAGAATAACGACGAACTATCAGACAGGCAACGAGACGGCCAACGCACTGACAGACTGGCAGTCACAGACTGCAGACACAGACAGACTGCCTACGGACAGACAGACTGCAGACAGATGCGGCAACAGACGGCAACACGAACTGGTGTACGACGTAGACCCAGCAGCAGACTGGCAGACTGACCGGCAACAGACGAACGGGCGCTATGACGGCAGACGACAGCAGATGACAGACTACAACGGCAACGCAACGGCTGAACGCAACCGGCAACAGACCAGACAGCAGACTGAGCAGACGAGACTGCAACGACGACAGACGAACAGACGGCAGACCAACAGACGGCAACAGACTGAGACAGACTGGCGAGACGGGCAGACAGACGGACGCAACTGCTAACAGCACTCACAGACAGACGGCAAGCGACCAGACGAGACGGGCAGACGACAGACTGACAGACGGGCAACACGACGACCCAACGACGACAGACGGCAGACGCAGACTGACAGACAACGGCGCAGACGGCTGACAAGCAGACGGAACGAACGACGAACCCAACGGCAACGAGTAACTGGCAACACAGACGCAGACGGCTGCAGACGGACAGCAGACGAACAGGCAACGGGCCAACGGGCAACGAGCACAGACTGCGCAACAGACCGGCAGACAACAGACTCTAATTGGCAACTAGACGGACGCAGATTGGCACAGACAGACGGCAGACGAACAGACTGAGACGAACAGACGGCAGACGGAAACGAACAGACTGACAACCAGACATACGCAACTGAACTAACAGACGCAGATAGACCAAGACAGACGAAGCAGCAGACTTACAGACGAACTGACAGACTGGCAGCACGACGGAGCAGCAGACTGACAGACGAACAGACGGCAACAGACAACAGACGGGCAACGGCAACTGACAGACTGACAATTGGCAGACGGGCCTGAAGACAGGCAAATTGTGGCAACTAGCAGAAGTGACTACGAACTACCAGACACAGACGGCAGACTTACAGACGAACGAGACAGACCTACCAGAGCAACAGACTGGCAGAACCAGACAGAGCAGACGAGACAGACGCAGACTGACAGCAGACTAACGGCAGACTGGCAACGGCAACCCAGCGAACTGGCCAACGGAGACGGCAACGGAGACGACGCAGACTGGCAACCAGACTGGCAACGAACGAACTACAACATGCCCACAACGACAACATAAGGCAGACTGCAGACTTACAGACAACAGACTGGCAACAGACAGACGAACTGCAACGAACTGGCACTTTCAGACGCAGACAGGCGACAGACAGACGGCAACGAACAGACCAACAGACGAACTGAGGCAACCTAACAGACGGCAGCAGACTGGCTTAGTCCAGCAGACTGCAGCAGACAGCAGACAAACGCAACAGACAGACGAGCAGACTGGAGACAACAGGCAACGGCTCACACCATGACAAGGCAAACTGACAGACAGACAACCGGCAAAGAATTGGCAAACGAACAGACAACTGGCAACAACTGGCAACAGACAGACTGGCCAATCTAGACAGACAACAGACTGAAGACGGGGCCCACTGACCCAACTGAGGCAACTAGACTAACTGGGCAACTGACTAACTAGACAACTAGCTTAACCCCAACTGACAGCTAGACTAGACTGGCTAGACTGAGCAACTGACTGACCGGCAACAGACGGTCAGAATCCCAGACGGCAGAGGGGAACCCCCAAAAATCCCCGGGGCAGACGGCAAACGGGCAACTGGCAACAGACAACGGGCACCCCAACAGACGGCAGCCCAGCAACCCAAACGGGCAACAACTGGGCAACGGAAACAGCCCCGGCAGAGCCCCCAACGAGCAGACGGCAGACAACGGGCAGAATAACAGACGAACAGCCCAACAGACAACCCCAAAAACCCAACCTTAACGGCAACCCCCAAGGGGGCCAACAGACGGGCAACGGGCAGAAGAGGGCAACGGCAACGAACGGGACGACGGGAAAAGAATACCCAACGAACGGGCAACTGCCAGACTCCCAGACTGGCGAACCCCACAGACGAAAAACTAACAACGAAAGAACGGGCCCAACCCAGACGGGCGGCGACGGAAACCCCGGGAAACAAAAGGGGCGGCAGGGGGGCGCAGACGCTGGCGGGCCCAACCAGACAACAGACGAACTGTCAAAACAGACCAGAAGGGCAACAGCCCCCAACCCAGACGGGAAACAGACAACAACGGGCAAAACCCCTTGCAGAAAACTGGCAGAAAACAACGGCAACAGACGGCAAACGGCAGACAAACAGACGGGCCAGACAACGGGCCCAACAGCCCCAACCCCAGACCAGACAGACAAAACGGAAAAAATAAGGGAAGAAAAGGGAAACAGTCACCCCCAGATAAAACGGCAAAGGAGAAAAGGGGGCAACTCCACAACAACCTTTGGGGCAAGGGAACGAACAGACAACAGACAACAGACAACGAAGGGCGGCAGACGGGAAACAACAGACGAACGGAAACGGCAACAAGGGGAGCAGACAACGACAACCCCAAACCCAACGAAGTAAAAAACCCCAGACTGGCAAACAGACTGGCTTAGAAAAACAGACAACGGCAGACAGCCCGGGCAACCCAACAGACAAAAGGGGGAACTGCCCGGGCAACGGAGAGGGAACAACTGGCAAAAACAGACGGGCGGACGGCAGACTGGAAAGCCCCAGACGGGCCGGAAACAGAGGGGTTTTAACCCAACGGACAGACGAACGAACGGCAACAAAAAAAACCCAGACGGCAGAGGGCCAACCCGGCCCCCCGGAAAACAGACTGAAGAAAAACTCACTAACACCCCGGCAGAGGGGAACCCCGGCAACAGAGGGGCGAAACGAAAGGGGGAACAGAAAAAGACGGAAAGACAAACGGCCCCAAAACAAAACCAGCCTTTGGGAACCCCCAAGGGGGGCAACTGCAGACTGGCAACGAACCCCCCCCCCCAGGGGGGTTTGGGCCCCAACAACGCCCGGCAACAAAACGAACGAACTGGCAACAGACTGGCAGCCCCAAACAATTTACAGCCCCCAAGGGGGCCCCAACCCAGACCAGCCCAAAAATAAGGGGAAAGGCAACGGAGAAACAGACCAGACGGGGAAACAGACGGGCCCCCAAGCGGCAGCCTGGCAACTGCCCCCAGACTGACGGACAGACTTACGGGAACGGCAACGGAACTCAGGGGGCAACTGGGAAACTAGACAACAGACCCCAACCAGACCCCCAGACTGGCGGGGGCAACAAAACCCCAACAGACAACCCGAAACCCCAACAGACGGCAGCGGGCAGACAGACAACGGGCAGCACAGACGGCAGACCGCCCAACGCAACAAACGGCAACGAACAGACGGCAACGGGCAACAGACGGCAACAGGAAACCCAGAACTAACGCAGCAGCCCCAACGGAGCAGACTGGAAAAACCAGACAACGGGACACCAACGGAACGGCAACTGAAACTGGCAACTTTCAGACTGGCAAGGAGCAACGGCAACAGAACTGACGCTGACAGCGGCCAGCAGACGGCAGACTGACGGAAGGGAACAACCCGCAACTAACAGACGGGAACGGCAGACGGCAGTCCAGCAGACTGGCTGACAGAATAACGACAGACAACGCAGACGAACTGACGACTGGCAAAAATTGGCCAGCAGAGGGGCCACGCACGCAGACTGACAGCAGACGACAGACGGCAAAAACAAAACTGACGGGCAGACGGGCAAACAGACAACAGACTAACAGGCAACAGACTCGCAGAATAACGAACTAGTGGCAGCAGACGGCAACCCGGAAGCTGGCAACCAGACGGCACAACCCAACGGCAACCAGACTGCCAGCAGACGGGCACAAACGGCAGCGAACTGGCAGAACCAACCCCAACGACGGCAGACAGACTAACGGACTGGCAGACAGACGGAGACGGGCGCAACTGATAGGGCGGCAACTGCTTTCAGACGGCAACGGACAGACGGCAGACGGACTGGCCACGAGCAGACGGCAGACGGCTGACAGACGGAACAACGACTAACAGACGGACTGGCAGACGGGAGTCCAGCAGACTGGCTGGCAGAATAACAGACGGGCAGACAGACGGCAGACGGCAGACCCAACAGACGGCAGACTGGCGACGCAGCCCCAACGTAACGCACTGGCAGACGACAGACGGCATGCAGACGAACGGGCAGACGAACGACCGACAGACGAACGAACTGGCAACGAACGAACTGAAGTAACTGAATGAACTGAGCAGACGGCAGACAGACGACGGACAAACTGCTAGACTGAAGAGCTGCAAAAGTGACACACAACAGACATGCACACAACAGACATGCAGCACAACAAAACTGAGACTGACGAAACGAAGACAGATTGGTGCAGACTGGCAACAGACAGACTGGCAACTGAAAGAACGGCAACTGAGACAGACGCTTAGGACAACAGACAGAGCAGACAGACTGACAGACAGCAACAGGCAACTAGACAGACAACTATCTACAGACAGACGGGCAACTAAGTAACAACAGACAACTGGCAGCAACAGACTGGCACTGCAACCAGACTGGCAACTATCAGACACAGACTAACGGGCAACAGACAACAGACGCTTTAGGCAACAGACCCAACGGCAACTAGCAGACGGCAACAGACAACAGACTGGCAGACCCAACGACAACTGCAACAGACGGGCAACGACAACAGACAACAGAACGCAGATAGACAGCTGGCAACAGACTGGCAACGCAGACGAACGAACTGGCAACTGACGACTGAATCGGCGAACGAGCAGACGCAGACAGACGGCAGACAGGCAACAGACGGGACAGACAGACAGACGAGACGAACAGACAGACGAACAGACGACAGCAGACTGACAGACGGCTGACAGACAGACTGACAGACGGACTGACGGACAGACTGACGACAGACTGACTGACAGACGACTGACAGACGACTGACGGACAGACGTTTTGAAAGAACCGCTTTTTCGGTATCATGGGACCCCAAAACGTGTATTTCCGTTGAAATCTCGAAATCGATTTTCCGTAGCATTACATAAAATTCTCTATACTACGTACAAAATACGGTGTATATTACTCCGTTTACACGTATGTATACGGGAAAGTAAATAGAAGTGCTATAGAATGGGTGAACTACAGGTGGGTAACTAGAAATGGTGAACTTTCTCGTACCAAATTTTTCTAATTTCCTTGGTGTGGTCTGGTTTTAAGATCGTGCACCATTCTCTGGCCATCTGCTGTCTATGGTCTCCCTAAGTAAATTTTTTGACAATTTCTCAACTTTTTGCTTTCCTAGCAATCTGCTGTCTATGGTCATTACTGTAATTAGAAATTTAAGCTCATTTTCACAGGAATCTCTTGAGTTTTCGAGAAAATTCATTGAAATAATTTTAAGCACATCCACTCACAAATGTAATAATGCATACAAATCGATGGAAATATCCATATTAACGGCGTGAGAGGTATTTCAAGAAAATTTGTGTAATTTTTTAAAAAAACATGTGAATACATCAAAACGAACTATCCATTGGAAAAATTTGAAGAAAAAATATGGAGCCTTTTTTAAAATTTTTTCTGAGAAGCGGAATTTTGTGCTCATTTTTACAGAAAACTGTTGAGTTGTCGAGAAATTTGACATTATTTGACATAAAAATTTAAAGAAAAAAATTGGAGCCGTTTTTGAGTAAATCTTGTTTTTGTTATTTTTTAAAATTGCAAATATTGCACGCACTTTTGCACGAAATATACTAAAATTTCCAAAAGGATTAAATCACCTAATTTAAAGAAATATTTATGCACAACACATTTCATTTGAAGGAAAAATCCATGTCTTCAATTTTGAAGTAGAAAAACATCAGAAAAAATTCAAACTTTTGCAATTTTCGAAAATTCAGAGTTAACCGTGAAATTCTGACCTATGCCACCTTTATATGTGTATTTTGTCCTTATTTTACAAGAAATTTAAAGAAAAAATTTGGAGCCGTTTTTGAGAAAATTTTGAAAATGTCCGGAGTCTTCATGTAAAGCACCACCTAATTTTAAAGAATGTGTTTCAAAATTTCAAAACTACAACTAGAGTCAGATAGACGGGGGATTCTTCAATTTGGAGAAGATCCTACGAATGGTTTAAGCGCTAGTAGTGTTCACAGACGGACGGACGGACGAACGGACGAACGGACGAACGGACGTTTTGTGTCCAATTGGTTTTCGGGATCAAGTACTTACAAAACAGGGATTCTGGCTAAACCACGTGTTCGAGGATTTATTTTTCTTAATTTAGCAACTGGTTTTATGCAGTTTTTCCCCACCAGAGCCCGGCAATGAATATTTTCCGCCGAAAATCCGCCGTTTTTCGCGCATCATTACATAACTTTCTCTATACTATGTATATTACTCCGTATATACGCACGTATACGAGGAAGTAAAAAACTATGTAATGCTGAGCGACAAAATGGCGAATTTTAAGCAGAAAAACTCTTTATTACAGGGCCCTGGTAACGAAAAAGTGGGTCCAGTTGCTCAATTTAGAAAAAATCCTCTAACACGTGATGTAGCCAGAATCCATGTTTTGTGGATCCTTGACACCGAAAATTCGACTGACGGCAAAACGTCCATCCGTCCGTCTGTCTGTCCGTCACTCTGTCTTTGAACAAAGCTAGCGGCAAAACCATTCAGTTCATTTTCTCCAATTGATCTGGCTGATGTCGCGGCCCCTTGGATTTGAAATATAATAATTTGGTGGGAGGGATTACATGAAGCTCATGGGACATTTCCCAAAATTTAAAAAAAAGGCTCAATCGTTTATAACTAAATTTTGTTGCTGGATTGTATAATGGACGTTTAAGAGAGTGGCGCAGGTCTCATTTTTGTTAAAAACTCTGATTTTTCGAAAATTGCAAATATTAAAAAACAATAAATTAGCCGTCTTCTTACAACAAAAATATTAAAGATATAAATTTTTCCCTTAATAAAATCTGGTCCTTAAAGCTTCATTTTTAAATAAGGTTATACACAGTTTTTCAAAAAATTTTAGTATTTTTTCGGTAATTTTGCCTGAATTATAGGCAATTTTAAATTTTTTTAACTATTTTTTTTCAAAAACGGCTCCATCCCTTGGGATGATTTTTTTTTGGTTGGGTAGTCTGAAAGACGTTTAAGAAAATGGTGCAGGTCTAATGTTGGTTAAAAACCCTGACTTTTCGAAAATTAAAAAATTAAAAATTTGTTTGGCGTTTTCTACAACTACAGTAATGAAGATACTTGTTTCAGAATGATATTTGTTCATCAAAAACAGGTGGGGTCAGATGGTCAGGTGGGGTCAGGACAAACAACAGGTGGAGGGTCGTTCAACTTTTACATTTTTCATAAGAAAAGAGAATTGCACATATCTCCACAACGATGGCCAATTTTTCAATTCTGGTAGCAAAATCCTGTTTCAGAATTTTGTAAACTTTCACAAAATGCTCTCATTTACCCCATTCAGACGGAAATGTGCCTTCTAGTGACTTTTATTCAAACTAGTGTTTTTTCAAAATTTCGAAAATACGGTCATCTTTGACTAGCTCTATCTCCTAAACTATTCACTCTAGAACACTGAAATTTGAAGAGCAGAATATAAGTAGTACACTCTTGTTTTTGCATTTCGGAATGAATTTTTAACACAGGAAACCTGAAAAGAACGGCGACATTTTAGATGGCATTTTTGTTGAAAATGGCGTGTTTTAGGAACGTTTTCGCGAATTTCCGAAAAACGGAACCCCTTATAGAAAAACCATTGTAATCGCCATTAAATTTCGAGTTAAGACTCAAGTTTTAAGAAGAATCGGGCTCATGTCGAAATTTGCAAGATTTAACAGGTGAGGGTCGTTGAACTTTTACATTTTTCATAAGCGAAAAGAAGTGGTTTTAAATGCGCATATCGTCAAAACGATAGCCATTTTTCAATTCTGGTAGCAAAATCCTGTTTTAAAATTTTGTAAACTTTTAGAAAAGGCCCTCATTTACCCCAGTCGGCAGAAAATGTGCCCTCTGAGATTTTTTCTCTAACTAGTGTTTTTTCAAAATTTCGAAAATACGGTCATCTTTCATTGGCTGTATCTCCTAAACTATTCGCTCTAAAACACTGCAATTTCACAGCTGATTACAAGTACGTTGCTTCAATTTGTTGCATTTCGGACTGAATTTTTACACACAGGAAACGTGGAAAGAACGGCGACAATTTAGATGACATTTTTGTTGAAAATGGCTTGTTTTAGGAACGTTTTTGCGAATTTCGGGAAAACGAAAGCTCTGGGAGAAAAATGCCTTCACCATTTTTTACTGTTCTTTGATAAATACGAGGAGAAAAATTAAAGAAAAAATTTACACTATTTTTGAGAAAATAATTGTTTAAAAATTGCCAATATTTCATCAAAAATTTGGTGAAATCTACTCTTATTTTCGAAAAATTGCACAAGATCATATTTTAAAATATGTCTTTGAAGAACTTATTTCATCAAAAAAATCTCTATTTTCAACACTACGTAGTTCAGAAATAGGAACTTTTGTAATTTTCGAAAACAAAAGTCTTCAACGAATATAAGACCTGCGTCATTCTTGCTATCTGAGTTCAAAGTTGAATTTAAAACAAAAACTCATTTTGAGAAAATTTTGAAAATGTAATTAAAGCTTCGTGTAATGTATCCCCAAAATTAAAATTTCCGTTTCAAACTCGCAGGGCCTCGAGTTCCTTTAAATCGATCGGGGAATGTCAACTTTGGAGAAACTCGGCCTAAACACTTTAGGCGCTACGCACAGAGAGACAGATGGAAAGACACAGAAAGACGCTTTGCCATTCATCGATTTTTCGGTATCAAGAACCCAGAAAATATGATTCTGACTACACAACGTGAAGTAATTTATTATGTAGGTACAAGATTTATCCAATTTTCCGTTACCAGGGTTCGGCAATAACATATTTCCTGTCGAAAATTCGCCGTTTTCTGACGCACAATACTTTATCTTCCTACGAAGTAAGGGCGAGAAATTAAAAAGGCTGATTGTTGCACGATCGGAAATTGTTGATCCGACATCCACCTGCTGCACTTGGGGTTACACTCATTACCTTACGGTTACACATCAGCTGGTGTTGCAAACCCCTTCCGACACATCAGAGCCCTTCGCAAAGGCTCTATCAGTTTTGAACAATTTACGTATTGCCGAACATTCAAAAGTAGAAGCGGCAAAAAAGGATCAAGAAACGCTATACATTATAATTACTAATTAATTTAAATTACTAATATAAATTACTAATTTACTATGTAAATGATTGAAATAGATAGAAAGATAAATGTATATCATTTCTCTCGAAATAATGCAGGACGTATGGAAGCTTTTTCTTTTTTTCTTCTTTTTTTCAATCGTTTTCACGTTCATTAATTTGTAAGTAACATTCACGAATTTGTAAATACAAGATAAACATGTATAAATACTCCTAAACATCATACCTTACAAAATATGTAGTCTCGAGTTGTCCAGTTGTAGTGGAAACTTTTTGAAAGCTTGTGGGAGTTCTCTTTCTTTTCAATGGATTCCAAGGGTTCTTTTTCAATAAATACCAAGGACAAGTTGCATCTTCGCTATTCTCCTTGTTTATATTGTATAATTATGTATTATTTTTAAGGCAGAAATACTATTTTCTAGGGGTGACATCGGAGCTGGTATTGTACACATTAATTTAGCTAAACGGAAAATTTACTTAAATATGTAATCGATTTTTTCTTCTTTCCGAACTGTTGCGTAATTTCATGAAGATTTCTTGTGAAATTCTTGAAACGTTATCAGCGCCGTCGTGATCTTGCATTAAATCACAGCGGCAAAAAATTAGAATTGTTTAAAACTTTCAGACAAATCAAATTTGTAACACATATCAAAGAACAATACACTTTCTCAGCATCTGAACCGGTAGCGGTAGCTCAGTGCATCAACTGATGTCACTGCAGCGCTTCTGACGGAAGGTCTAGGTTGAGTCCTGACGGCGCAGGATTTTCAACACTAGCTTTTCAGCTAGGTCGAATTCAGTCGCTGTCTGGAGGAGAATTCTAGCGGACGGCTGCTCTGATTGGCAGTTTTCCGTGATTCCGATCAACACCAGGCGAATGCCGGAGCAGTATCCTAACAAACGGACCACGCGCGATCTGTCCTTCCTCTTCCTTGTCCTATCCTCTCCCCCTTACACACACACTTACACTAACATGCACTACACTACCACATATTCCGGGAGACCGGTCGGGTGCTTAGAGCCTGTCCCGCCGGCTGGGGCGGTGCTCCGCTGGTGGGACAGTTCTGGTTAGGGGGAAACTCACTAGCCGACGGTAGGTCGGCGCCGGATCTCGCCATCCAGCAGGGGAAGATCACCGCCATCTCACAAAAAAACATGCACTACACTAACGGGACTAATGACCAAAGCAGTTGACGCGCCCGGAAACACGAAATAATCAATCAGCATCTGAGTTAATAAAATGGAGTATAACCATAGATATCACATGTTTCACATTTCACCGGCCACATGAAAGGCCGGCTACAGTGCGTTATCGAAACCGGCGTTTTTCGAATCAGTTTGGATCGATCCTTTTACAGAAACTCTGAGACGTTTTATTTCATTAATTTATATTATTTTTTGTATATACACATGCAGTCTCTGGGTTGGTTCATGGGCAGCGTATTAGCTTCTCATGCAGTGGTCCATGTTAGATTCCCGGTCAATGCAAAAAAAAAAAAAAGAAAAGGTTGTAGCTTTCCTTTAAAATAGTCCCAGTTTCTGTAACTGTGTGTCGATCAAAAGCTCAAGTAGACGGATCTTGCTAGTTACGGTGAAGAGAATAAGTAATGTTCGCCCCATGTCACTCTTACCCCCAAGCATGTGCATTTAACTAGGCCCATGCAAAGGGGTCACCGGTAGCTGGCCGGCGAAATCGGACTACCGACCCAATAACGCCAAATACATACATATATAAATGCGTGACGGGAAAAGATTGAGTGAAGCAGAGCATCGCAAACGAACAAGAGAAAGGTTAAAGTATTGAAGAGGTTTTAAATAAAAACCAAAACATGATTTTTTTCAAAAATCTCAAAAAGAAGTTTTCTTCACAGCTAATTTTTGAAGCACATATTTTTAAATCAACAACTCGAAGTATTGCAGTGTTTTTATATCGTATTTTCGTCATACATTATACCGCGAAAATTTTACGAATGTACGAAGAGAAAGTTTTGTAATCGTGCGGCGGAAAAAGGTGAATTTTCGACAGAAAAACTCTTGTTGTCAGGCCCTAGTAACAAATAAGGTGATAAATTCTGTTTCTATTTGTAGTAAATTATTTCCTCTAGCATGTGGTGTAGCCAGAACTCATTTTTTGTGTGTCCTCGATACCCAAAATTCGTTGACGACAAAACGTCTGTTTGTTCGTCCGTCCGTCTGTGGTCAACGCTAGCACCTAACCTCTTCATCTGATTTGCTCCAAAATTGATATTCCCCGATCGATCGGAACAAACTGGAGTCTTTGGGAGTTTCAAAAAATATTTTAATATTTGAAGGTACTTTACACGATATCTCAAAAACATTTTCAAAATTTCTCAAAAGTTGCTCCTTCTTTTTTAAATTAAAAAAAATCTTTGTTCTCGGGAAGCGTAAAGGAAGCTTAAGAGAATGGTGCAGCTTTCATGCTCATTGAAATCCCCCGATTTTTCGAAAATTGTAAAAGTGCAAATAGCGGAGCAATTGGAAGTAATGTGAGAAACTACGTACTAGTGTAGCACCACTGGTTATTAACGAGAAAATCACAATGTTACTGCTTGTTAACTCTTAAACACTTTAATACATAAACTTTTCATTTTAGAATGATATTTTTTTAAAAATTGCAAGTTTGGAAGTTCGAGAAGTGCCTTTGTAAAATTTTATACTTTTACTAATTGTATATTTTGTTTTTATACTTTACATACACATTAGTGATACTTTAGTGATCAAACAATTTTCAATTTTCAAAAACTTCCCTTCAAATGTAAATTAACCTTTTTTTCTGCTGAACTAAGAGATCTTCAAGTGAATGTATACTAATAGATTCATTAATAATCATTATTTACAGTGCATGTATACCAATAAAACCCTAAAAACACTCACCGAGAAGCATCCCCCAGCATCAAGACTCAAAAAACAATGCACCGTTTCACCACGTGCAGGCGGGAACACCAGTGTCAATGGCCGAATTTCAATTACGCTCCGGGAAGGCACGGAGGTTTAAGCGAATTCAAGACATCGCGGGTTCGTGGTTAGGTGAGAACTAAACGTTCTAAGAACCACGGTTATTAAGTAACTTTTATCCCGAGCCTCTGGTCAAATTGATAAGCAATGACTGAGTAACAGCGACGTGTCAAGACTTGACAAAAACAACGGAAGATTACTCCATGCCAGGCGGTCAATGCCCAAGAAAGGGTTCAAAGACACGTTGCATCTAACCACATGCCATGTTAGAGAAAATCATTCACTACATAAGGACCAAGAATTATCCTCTTTTTTAGGTATCAGGGTCTTATAAAGTAAGTTTTCTTTCGTAAAATCGTCGTTTTTCGCTGCAGCATTTCAATACTTTCTTTAGATGCTACTTCATACTGAAAGTAGGATGAGAAAAGATGTAATGTTGTACGTATTGTTTATCATAATTTACAATGAAGTGTTATAAGTAACCTGCTTAAAATAAAATTATGTAAATGTATATATATATATATATATATATATATATATATATATATATATATATATATATATATATATATATATATATAGACACACACATATGTGTGGGGAATATTCTTTGAAATTGGAATGTGTTATTAACTATTATCATGGACCACACTTGACCAGAAGTGAGGAAGAGGGGGGCGCTGGGCAACTTGCCCCAGGCCCCAAATTTTTTCATTCCAAGAAATATTTAAAAAAATACTCATCTATAATTTAAATTTAACATTAAGTTATTTCTGATGCATGAAGAAATGAATTATGTTAATGAATTGGGGGAGGAGGGAATATTTTATTTGAAACCAAGGACCCCCGTGGATCAATTACCCCAGGCCTCTGGTTTTCTCTAAGTGCCTCTGTTGAAACTTCACCAATAACAATGTATCCACTCAAGAGAAGTTATTACACATTTGGAAATATATCCTTTTTTTTTTTCTTAAAATGCATACATTGGTGCCTTTAGCACAAATGGCCTGGACTTTATGTACAGTTACTCCCATTATTTAACAACAGGTATTTTAATATATTGTACTCTCTAGCAAGGTTCTACTGGACAATTTATTATTCTGAATAGGAAACAATTTTATTTGCTGTATTTTTCACGATTATAAAATCAACTTTCCTTCAAAAAATTTAAGCAAAGGAGTTTCATTTGATCACTGGCTGTGACCATTTATTATATGCTGACCACTTTATACCAGTATTCTCACTCATGTGACAATAAAACAAACCAGCTCTGAAAATATTTATTTTATTTCAAAAACACTTGTCATGTACATTACAAACATATCTCTAACATCTTTTTATACTAATAATTGAAAACAAATCTTAAATTTTGTTTTATAAGCTATACACTTCAGTAAAATGCATAAAACAATTGCAAATAAACACATTAGTTATTGCTCATCTCAAATGCTTTTTTCCTATTAAATACATATAGTAACAATTAGGAATATTCTAAAAATTATTTAATACAACACACTCCTACTTTTAAGTAGACATGTCAGACTCTGACTACTATACAAACACTACCAGCCTTGTTCTTTCATTGCATTTCCCTAATAATTATTCTTTATAATCTCTGATTATACATGAAAAGAGCCAAACGTGGAAACAAAACAAGTGCAAGACAATGAAAAAGGTTATTCAATCTTACAAATGAAGATTTCAGAAGTCATAGAAGTACTTAGTAAGAGAGAAAGTATGAGAGAAAGATACATGTGCATTGAGTAATGCAAAAAAAAACACATGTGTAATGAGAAAAAATTTTGGGAAAACCTTCCAAAATTACACATAAAAAAAGACATGTTCTTTATTTACTACTTTGACATGCATAATTCCTCTGTAAATTATTCCTCCAAAAATAAATATTTCATTAAAAATTGTAATTATTTTAAAAAAAATGAAAATTTCTGTATGAACTCGCTCAGATGAATATTTGAAAACATATCCGCGTATTTCTTATTCAATTTTCTACAAAACACAAGAACAAGTCCGCTCAGATGAATATTTGAAAACATATCGCGTACTTTGATACAAGTGCCGAAAGAAAATGACCTCTGCCTGATTAGGGTTTCAAGAAATATTAGTAACTCATATGTTCACTGTCTCCAGAAGGGATGGGTGACAGTGAAGCGAATTCTATTACTGCTTTTTGTTGTGTCAGTGAAACAATATTACTGCTGAGTCCCTCTGCATCCTAGGGTTGGGGTGCCATCCTGACCTTGCTTATGAAATACAACAGACCACTTGTCAAGGGACTTGAGTAAAATTTTCTGAGTATCAGTCGCAATATGCATCTTATAAAGAGAAGATGCTAGAGTTTGTTCTATGAATTGTGCGTACACTCGCAACATGAGTGGCGATTACCATATGAGATACAGCAGATACTTCAATTAAATTAATTCTTCTGATCATGATTTTAAGAAAAGAAAATCTCGAAGACACGTAAACCACGATTTACTAGTGAAACTTGATTTAGAGGAGTCATTAGATTGGTGAATTTGTGACTCATGTTGGAAAAAATGGAGTCGGCTTCAATAATGCTTTCTGTTAGTGAAGAGAGCGTCAAGATCAGTGGCTCCTGTGGCATTAACAAAAGTAGTGGAAAGTCCAGTAAATATAGTAACAACAGTGGAAATCAGGGAAATGACAATTTAAGCTCTTCATATAGTATGTCAAGTGTATGCAAAATGAATGTAGAGAAGATAAACAAGAGGTTAATTGCAATAACAGATATGCCTGAGAAGAAACGAAAATTGCAACGAAAATGGCATCCCCGTGAGAAATTTGAGACAGTACAAAATGCTACCACAGATAATTTTTTTCACACTAAAGATCCTTCGCCACCAATTGAAAAGTCAGACTAGAAAGACATTATTAAAAAACTTTATTGATTCCTTTCACTCAACAGATCACAAGACATTGAAAATTCAAATTTTGACAATTTTTGAAAGTTGAAGATACAATAAAATTAAACAACACTTCGCAGCAACCAAACACATGATAAGTGGCTACCAAGTTGAATGTAGAAAGTGGAATTTTGTCCAGACCTGACAGTAAATTCGGTAAGGCGTTAGAACTGTGCATTGTGTTGAAAGTTCAGGAATTCTAAGGTAAGCGAGTTCAAATATTTGAAAAGAGTAATGAGGGACCAGAAAATTTTAAAATATCAGTCATAACGTGAGTCAAGAATTCGTCATTTAATAACCAAACACAATCGTTAAGTTGTACTACCTCTTAAGAAGTACTTAAATTACTGCTATATCAAAAGAAACCCATAGCCAGTAATGTAAGAAACGTGTGTGTTGCAGCTATCTACTGCACACTGGTTCGTAAAAAATTAATATTTCTTAAAGTTCTGAGATCCCACTTTGATTTTTTCTGGAGTTGTCAACAATACTCTAGTGATTTATTGAATATTTTTTTAAAAACTTCTAGCTCATCATGTTTACAAAAATACTTAATTTTCAAAATTTAATTTTTTTTAAAAAAGGTTTTTTGAAAATTTAGAAAATTAAATATTTTGCAAAATCTGAAAAATTAAACATGTTTTTAAGTTTCAAATGGAATTTAGTTTCTATAATATTTTTTAAGTTAGTGATGCTTTTAGTAAATTTCATGATGCAATATTTCCAAAAATAATAAAGTGAGAAAAAATAAATATACACATGTTAACTTATTTGATCCATATAATAGATAGAAAAAATTAGAAAATCATTAAAAAAAATGAAGGTCAAATTTTGCCGTTTTGTGTGATTTGATGTTGAATGGCTCACATAAGCAAATGGAAATGGAATTTAATACTGCGAAGGATCGCACTTCCCACCAAGTGCTCTGTCCAGCGACGTCTGTTCTGGCATGCCAAACACGCTTGTACATGTCTGTGTTGCCCTAATACCTTACAAAAAAATGGCCACCTTTCAGCAACCCTTTCGGCAAATGCGTCTTAACCCTGTAAAACTCCGTTCCAAAATAGAGAGCGTGCAAATGTTGCAGAGTTTTGGGAAAATTCCGTGACAGCTGCCCAACATGTGTGCATGGAATAACTCTAGGTGCAGAATCTGTGAGAGAGCTAGTTGAATGTAAGATGCCATACCACAGTCAAATAACGAATCAGCACCAATTTCGCATCATGGCAATTGTGGGAGGAAAAGAAAGGCAGTGTATTTTCGTGAGAGTTTCAGGAGAGCAAAGATAGATGCTCTTAATATTCTGAATTATCTCCGTTTTAAAAGTAGTGTCCCTTCAAGGCCTTGAGCTGGAAAGAAAGTAGACCCCATCCAATTGGGAGTTTCCCTACCAAAAATTTAAGTCGTTATGAAGCTTGTGACCTTCCAGGGACATTACGTTTAAATCAGAATATAACAGCACAAGCGACAAGATGTCAAACGCATCACTAAGTCCTTTCAAGGTCACAAGCTGAAAACACTGTCATCCAATCGAGGAGCTTCAATACCAAAAATTTAAGTCGTACCGAAGCTTGCGATTCGATGACATATATTCTACTGCCACATCGTGACCTTGAAAGGACTTCCCATTTTAATTGGAGTATAATTTTCGGTCATCAAATAAGAAGGGGAAAAAAAAAAAAAGCATACAGCGTCACGAAAATGAATTGCCATGGTTCTGACTAGAGGACAGTCTGTAAGGAATGCTGCTGCAAAATTCCGGTATCTAGTTTTCCAACTCAAAGTGTCAGCAGCTTTGAGCTGCCCAAAATATTTTTGAAAACAAAAAAAAAAACATACCTAACAGACGTGCAATTACAGTTGCTAAACCACAATAAATACGAATCTACAGAGCATGTGACAAAAACCAAAACATGAAGGGAAAAAAAAAGCAGATTGCATCCCCTTTATCATTTACATTCCAATGTGTTCAAGAGAACGTTGCCAATAAAGATAATAATAATTGACAAAATGTTTTCCTATTTATCATAAAATTGGATAGTTGTCTGCTTGAGATAAAACGTGTTTAAATACTACAATAGAAATAACTCCCTAATTTCCAGAAGAAAAGAAAATGGATTAGAATAAAGAATTCATTAAGAATCAGTAAACCTGTGCAAAAATTTCACATGTGAGCAGATGACCACGATGTGTGCCTGGCAAAATCTGTGTATAAACAAACAGGACACAAGAAACCATGCTATATAAACAGGACACAGTACGGCAGAAAGATTTGGAGCAGTCGGGTTTGTTTTCTCCATGTGAATACACATAATCAGCACATGCTTTCTAGACTTACTAATTAGATTGACTGAACAAAAACACTTCCTTAATATAGACCAACCTTTTAACCCATTACACACAAATTTTTAAAATTAGAAGGCACAAGAAATAAGTACCATTTTGTTCATTTTCTATACACATTAAATTGAGAGATCAATTCAATTAACAACACTCATTAACCAACAAAAAAAATAAACTTTTAAAACAAATGATTCCTGAGAAAACACTTCTGAACCATTATCAGAGTAAGTATCAAAAAATTAAGTAAAACCATTAAATATGTATCTAGAACTTGAATATTTCCCATAATTCTAATACTTTGATACATCAATTCTTATTTAAAAAATTACATCAGACTGAGTTTCAATCTACAAGCATGCAAGCCAGATAAATTACAAAAATTGTGAGTACAAACACAACAAAAACTAAACAAAAATACAATAATAAGTACAAACTTAATAAAAATTCACTAATCTGATAAACATTTAAATAAAACTTCTACACTGGATCTTCTTCATTTTCAGCCTCAGGAGTTGCTTCCGACTCAACTTTCCCAAGTAGTCGAGGTCCAGCGATGTAAATGCCTATAGCACCCAATGGTGCTGTTATAATAATAGAGAGCACAGCAATCGTAAGTACTAATGAAGCATACCCAAGAACAATTTCATCAGAATGCCATTTTTCTGCCAAATCAAGAGCCACAGGACCAATTGCTGCCTAACAAACAAAAGGATGTTATTTAATGGCAGGCTTAATAAGGAAGATATGAATTAATTTCAGTGGTGAAGTTAGGCGAAGGTGGAAGAAGAGGGTACAGTTCATTATTTTAAGTGACAAGCAACTGAAAATATTAATTTAAATTTATAAAATTTTGATGTTTTAATTGAAAAATTGCCTGCCTAATTTTACTGATAATTTTCTAATTCAAATTCCTTAAATGTTTCCAATTGCTTGAAGTTATTATTCCTATAAACAGTACTACTATCCTAAATTAAATAAATTTTGACTAGTGTACCCATGCAATAACACACCCATACAGGCCCACCCACCCCCCATACCATTTGAGGGGGGGGTGCAAAACTTGTTAAAAGATACTTGGCTATCTGAGAGACAATGCATCCTAAGCACAGCTGGCAATGTTTCGGCCATCGTACTGCAACCTTTCTGCCTGAGGAAGGTCACAGTATAATGAGCAAATCATTGGCAACTGTGTCTAGTATACAGCAACTTCAGGACAGCCAAATATGTATGGATTCCAGCTCTGAAATTCTACATTTTTAATTTTCAACAGAATTTGAGAGACTGCATGCCTCTGAATTCAAGACATTGAATGTCCCACCCTTTCCATGGAGTCTGAATACTAGGAAGATCAAACCCCCAAAAATGTAATAGAGAATCCCAAACTATCTCAATTTGTAGATTATGGCATGAAGAACATGACTCAAGGTATATGGCCTTGAAAGATACATTTTAAGAACCTATTATATTGTTTTCAAGTTAAGCAAGATCAATCTGAAGAAGCAAATCTTAAGCATGCGGAGCAATGCAGGATTATATATTTAAGTTGTGAGCAAAACACTTGCCTTGTATTGTAAGTTAATTTAAACACATGTTTTAAACATTTATAAAATCCTGTGCAATTTGGCACCCATGCCTGAAATTACCTTTCTTTTGACACCTTATTGGTTAACATGGGTTGGATGTGAGAGCCACAAAACGAATCCATACTACACAAATAATAAAGCTTATTATAAATTGAATTGCTATTAAATTTCACTAGTCACTGACATTTCCCGTAACCACCTAATTAATCTATGAAACCATTTCAACATCCACAACAAACAAGTGAAATTTTAATATAACATTATTGACTACTGTGTATTACAAATTTGATGTTGATGTGTATTTGTATGCACGTGTATGGTGAATATATCCCTGAGTGACACCAACTCTAACAACACCACTGATTGAGTCCAGGAAGAAACGTACTTCAACATACCTGTACAGTGGCTTTTGGAAACCACGAAATTGCAACAAAAAACATCTCTTTGAGATTCAAAGTTCCTCCACTGACAATAAGAAAACTTGTTACCAAGCGAATCTGGAAACATTTTATACAAATTATATTCACTTACTTTATATCAAGAAGAGTAAAAATTAAATAAAATTTAACAACGAAACCTACTGTGGGATGCCAATCATCAAGCAACCTGACAGGATATCAGGAAGAGGCATGGGCAGAGGATAAAAGCAACATTTATTCCCCAAAAGCAAAACAAAGCATCACCTTGTAATTTGCTCAATAGATTATGGAACACTAGAAAATGCAATCAAAACAGGAGTCATTAATGATAATCCAGAAATTGTTTACAATACTTGTTACAAAAGATAAAAATACAAATTTGAAGTTTTAAATCTAATACTATCAAAGATAAATATTTATTTAAAACAATAACACATGCAAAAAACAATCTTTAAATCAGACATTCTTCAGGGTATTAATTGAAATCAAGGAGTTGGATGCAAAAATGGCTTAATTCCAAAAATATAGTTTCAAAAAAATGAGTTTAAAGTTTTCATACATGATATTGCTGTATTTTCATCATAGGTAAACGGTCATGCAGTGAATGTATTTTGTTAATTTCATAAGGAAAAATTTGTAACCACTCAATGTAAAGAAAGTGTATTTGTACTGTAGATATCTCAATATAAGGAACAGTATATCATAAGCCATTCTTCATTATTTTTTACTAGCTGAAGTACTTTACATTGCCCGAATATTTATTAACCACTCTCATCTACTTGAGGAAAAGGAATGAATTCATTTTGTAGTAGTTCATTGTGTACCCCTGCCCTACCCTTGTCCACTTTGACCTCCTCTGCCCCGAAGCTTCCTTGTCCAACCTGATCTCACCCTACTCCATCCCAACCACCCACTCTACCCTGTCCCTCTTCACCTTCCCGTCACCCACCCAGCTCTACCCCCCCCCCCCCCCGCTCTACCTGTCCCTCTTCACCAGGACCCACCCCCCCTCCAACTCTACTCTGTCCCCCCCCTCCCCATCCTGCTCCACCCACATAGATCTACTCTGCATCTCTACATCTTGCCTCACCCCACCACATGCTAACTCACCTACTGCATCCTGCCTCCCTGCCATGTTCAGTACAATTATCATTGTTATCACTATTGTAGCTATACACAGCTATTGTTGCAACCTACCAGTAAACTTCCGGGAACTATTTTGACTTTCAATTACTCAAAAGTAAAAATGCTATCAAAATTACTCAAAATGCATTTTGTAGAAATTTACTTAATCTAGGTGAATTTACATTTTCAAAATATCTGTGAAAAACTGAAAGACTGCAAACTAAAAATTTTGCTTTAGAGGACATAAAAGGGGAATAGGAATATTGCTTATACTAAAACCTCATGTAGACAGTAACTTTTTTCTAGTTTCAAAGGCAATATGTACAATTTTTTTAAACTTTAAAACAAAACAATAATTTGAAAAAGAAGTAATCTAAGTTATGCCCATAAAACACTCTCTTTCAGTGACTACCACATCGAAATTGGTCGACCCAGAGATTACCCCAAACAAATTAACAGACAGAAAGACAAAATTTATAAAAACAATTGACAGGTTTTTATATTATCTAAATTAGCTTATGAGATTATTCAAAGACAATTATTTTTATGTCCCAAACTCCTTTTTGATTTATAGACTTTTTTCCTTATTTTCATGTAAGGCTTAAGCTTAGGAATTAAGTGATAAAATAAATATATTGTCCTTCAAGCATATTTTATTTAAGAAAATGTACTTAATTGAAATGGATTAAAAACAAATTCCCAGAAAAAGTTTCTTTCTCATAACTTCCCTTTTGGTCCAGTAAAATAATTATACTAACGGCAAAGAAGAAAAATCAAACTTAAAACGTTTGAGTTAACTTAGCAGTAGCAAAATATGAAGATGGCCTAAACAATCTATTGGTGCAGGAGCAGTTCACGCCAAATGTTACAAGCAGTTCAATGGACCAACCACCTCTCCGCAACCTCTCATTCTCTGCTTTCTTGCATATTCTGGTATCATTCATTTGAACTCCTACAAAGTTATTCATATACACAGAAGTGTAATGAATATCATACACTAAAAAACGAAAAAATAATTTAACTCAGATTAAACTGTCCTTCCATCCAACTCCATAATTTCATAATTTACTATTTTTGTCATCTGAGTGAATGTAATCTCTACTAAAATAGTGAATGTTTTTGTAAAATAGAAGACAAAAATACCTTATCTTTGAATACAGTATGTAATATGATTAAGATGTTAGTATAGAATCATACTGTAAAAAAGTATAAAACTTGTATGTGGATATTCTGATGTTGTGCTGCTAACATGCGTACTTAATGAAAACATATTTAAATGTATTATAAAACTTCCACATTAAGTTCTATAATTTTTAACCAAAATATCAAATTCACAAAAATGATAAGGCTGCAATATAGTAACAGAATTCAAGCAGTACAAAGAGAGACCTAACAGTATAGAGTATCACTATTCATTAGGTGCATATTTCCCCCAGGAATATTATGCTTGTCTTCGAAGGCAACACATTTTTAGCACTCTTTGGGCAAGAAATTAACAATGTAAATATACACAATAACACAAAGAATACTTACAGAAAGCCCAACACAAAGAGTAGCAATTCCATAAGTAACTGCATGACCTTCCAAAGTTGATAAATTTATGGCTGTCCCAATAAGACCGAAGAGCACAGGTTGAAAAATTTGCCACATTGATGAAAATACAGATTCAACAGGATTCTAAAAGAGATTAACACAATATTTCTTACTACAAGAAATGAAAAGTTCTTGAATTTGGGCAATGCATACATTTTATTAAAAATTATTTCTGAGGAAACATTCCTTACATTAGTTGCTGACCATCCTTGCTTCTTCCAGCCATAACAGGCAACAAAAGCCATGACAATGCTCGCTAAAGGACCAGCACCAGAATATCCTGCTAATTGACTGCCAAAGACTGCAAACAAGCCTCCAAGGCCAACCATTAAACTTCTACCTGCAACTACCCAACTCTGAAAGACAAAAGAAAATATTATATTTCATCTGCATTGATAACGGTTAACAATTCAACAGACATTCACCATGCTAACCTCACTTCTGTGTGGAATGTAAATAGCTACTATTCCCCATAGAATTCCAAAAGACAGGCCTATACAAACTTCTAGAGGTCCTTGTAAAAACTGCTGTAACACATCACCTAGAAAATAAAATGTTTATCTTCTCCAGAATTCATCAATGCTTTGTAGTATATTATACTCACTCTCTATAAATATATTAATGTGAAATGGAATGAAATTAAACAACTGTTCAAACCAATACTAATTTAATAATGTTACAAAACACACTAGAAAATTGCAACACACAAATTAAGTTAACGCTGTCTACACGCATCCTCACTCTTTTATCATTCAACTTGAACTGCCTCCTCATCGTCACAATGCCTTCTCTTCTGCTTTCCCACTGTCATAGTTGTCAGTGCTTCCTGTCATTAGCGCTACACAACTACTCCAGATCTTAAATTCTTGATCACCATATTAATAATATTCATATTTTAATGTAGTAATCAATTAACATTGAATTGATATGCAGATACAATGTTGTGTACTATGTAAGTAGTAAAACGTACATTTGTAAACTGCAGATCACTGAAGTTTCTGCAACTGAATTCCTACAACTTTAAACAAACTGTTACAGTATCAATCTTTCATTTGCTGACAAAAATGAAAAATCTCATTATGCCATGCTATATTTGAAACTAAAGAATCATGAAAACACTTCAGTCTGGTCATGGTTCATTTTATTGTGATGTCTTTTTAAGGCATTGGTATCAAGGTACCACCCAGACTTTTGTATCTTTTTCAAGTTTTCTTTGACAAATAATAGTTGTGCTGGCTTTAAGATGGTCTGTAGGAGGGAAGCAAAGGTTTTGTTGAAGAGAAAAACCAGACTTTGCCAAAATTATTTGTTCCAGCTGCAGTACATTCCCAAATACTGGTAACTTTCCATATGTTTTATTATCAATTCCAATAAGGGCAAAATCATTTGTTCCAAAAATTACAAAAATGATTGATCAAGAGTGGCCAATAAAGCACAGTAACAGTTGTATAATGATAGGTATATTCAATCAAGGAATTTTGGGAAAGTAGGTGAGATCATAACTAGCATGTTTGTACTACAAACAGAAATAATTGTGAAGGAGACCTGAAAAATATTAAAGACCAGGGAGTAACCCATCAAAAAAGACGGGACAAAATAAAACTTCCATATTAATAATTCATTATTCAGAAAAATCTGTCCAAGCCAGAACCTGATACATATACTTCACAATCTATTAATACATTCATTTGAAATGGAATTAAATTAAGTATGATTGATCAAGAGTGGTTAAAAGGCATTTTACCAAGCATAAAATGGAACCTGTCCAACGCAGAAACACAACATTTTTTTCATGTTCTACAGGAAAAAAAAATTTATAAAACAGAATTCCTGTGAATTGAACGCAATTGATAGAGACCAAGATATTCTTCACGAAATGAATGCATCAGAAAACCTGTTTTAAATAATCTATCCACATGATGCAATTTAGTTATGGCAGCCAAACATTGAAGGAGAGGGCTTCAGCTGTCAGCATAGAATTCGGCCCTGGGGTTGCTTGTCTCTCAAGGTACAGGTCGTAGAGTAATTCCTCCCTCCTGTCAGATATACATTGCTCAAGGCCATGCAAGGGTATTCGAAATTCATAGTCCTCTAGGCCATTACAGAATTTGCGTTGAAAGAGTCAACAAGCAGTCTGACTGCAGCCACTACGCCGTGAGGTAATGAGCATTTATTTGAGTTTCATAACCAGTTTAACAATGGTTGAAAAAAAAACATAAAACTTTAACCTTAGAAGAAAAAGTCAAACTTATAGAAGCAAGAGAAACTCAGAAGCTGTTAATGAAGAATGTTTAATATTCATTTATTGGTGATTTCTTCCAAAATTAGATTATATGTTAGTTAATTTTAATAATTATAATCAAGTCATGTAATTTATTATTTTCAGATTGGAAATATTAGTATCACAAGTGCCATAAAATGGACAACCTTGCACAAAACAGAAACCTCCCTAAACCAAAATTTTTTCTCCCAATCAATTCCAGCTTAGATTTTACTGTAATGAATAGAAGAATACAATTTAATTTCTTTAATGTTAAACTTAAGGTTTCTTGCCTTTCTTACTCCCCTTTACTACCAGTCATAGATTATAAATGTGGTCCTCTAGGAGACTGCGAAGTGATTTTAGGGAGACCCTAAAAAGGCTACTAGGTGAAACTTTGTTTAACTTATGATTATTCTCATTAGTTGCCACATCCCATGAAGAAATCAAATTGAGAACCACTGATATTTGTTATAGTCGTTTAGACACACTATGTTCTCAGAATTATTATGTGTATGGAAGATTAGGTCCACTGTGTCCCCCAGAAAAATGCATTTCTGAGATATTGCACCTACTCAGCCTGCCCCTTACAAGTATCTTTCAAATCAATGCCAAGGAAGCAGGGGGCTCCTTTCCTCATTTACTTGTTATTACAAAATATTTTTGTACTATGACATATGTTCCTTATAATAAATCAGTGCTTTTGATTTATTTTATTAATTGATGATAGTTGATTTAGTTGAATGTAACAGGGCCACTACAATTGAGAAGCAAACATTCAAAATGTAACATGTCCACTTTACTCCTTTTTGAGAAAAAACGCAAAAATGTTACAGCATCAAAATTATGCAAATATTTTATTTTCACTCAATTCTTAATTGTCATAACGATAGCTAAATATATTATTAATATAAAACTTAAATATTTTATGTTTGGTTCAATTTATTGCTAGTTGGACATGTCTCATTTTGAATGAAGATGAAGGACATGTCATGCTTTGATTGAAAGACAGCTGGATAAGTCTTGATTTGAATGGAAAATAAATCCTTTTTATTGAAATTCATAAAATTATAATGGGAAAATTAACATTATTTTTCATGCACCTTTTTGCATAAAGCCATTATTGCACACTTTATTAGAGATAAGTATATAATTCATGTATTATTAATGTAAGAATATCCTCCCAACTTCTACAACTTTATAGAAATCTATTGATATTTTTCATGAAAAAAAAAGGGCTCTAATTTTTCTCCTTTTATGAAAAATAATTATTTTTGACATATTTTAAAAGAAGTCATGCTTCCTTACCTTAAGGTTTGAACACTTCACGTTTCGTAATATTTTTTCCTCCGTTTTCTCGAAGCCGTAATGTTACTAACAGCACTCCATTTCCAGGACTCAGAATTATTCGATAATATTTTCCTCTAACTGAACAGTAAATAGTAATATTGAAGCAAAATGTTTCACATACAAAAGAACATTTTCTGGTCTATTTTGTGACCAGCAGCTAACTGACTAATTCTCTAAAATATGTAGTTGTCGTGGTAATTTCAGGAAAGTAAACGTTACCACTTTAAATATTGCAAGTGAAGATTAGACAAAATACCTGGAAAAGGTGCACATTCTTTCTCTCGAGCAGTCGGGGAAAATCCGCAGACCCAAGGAACCCTAAAACCCATCGGGAACGCAAGGCAGGAAGTCTGAGCCAATGCTTGACCTAAGATTGTCTGAGCCAATGCTGAAACCTAAGGTTTGGAAATGCCTTTCCTTTTATACAACAATTTTATTAATAGAAATCAAGGGCATTTTCCTTTCCCCCATAAACGGCAACTGACTCCCTATTAGTTCTAGCATGGTAAATAACAAGAAAATCATAAAGAAAGGGAATGTGGACATGTCACGTTTTGAATGAAATACAAGTAAAACATCAGCAGTAGCAAAGGGACATGTCTCGTTATGAATGAAAATGCTAAGAAATTAATGTACAAATTTCAAAGCGGACATGACCTGGTTTGTATGAAAACAGTAGTTTTAAACTAAATTTATTACGAGACATGTCGTGTTTTGCGTGAAAATAAAAAAAAAATTTATAACTAAATTTTGGTCAATGATGGACATGTCCTGATTTGAATGTTTGCTCCTCAATTGAGCTCCTGTAGCTTTTCCCTAATCACCAAACTTGCTAGCCTAATCTCTAGTGTGCATCACAGTCAGGGATATTTAATCCATCTGCCTCTACCCATCTTGAGTTCCAAAACATGAGGTTGCCCAGGCATGTGCTTAATGCCAACTTCCTACACAAACATGCAAGAGCAATTATCATTTGTCATCCCTCCAGTCACTTCAAATTGCTAAGCCGAATTGCACAGCAAAAACTACCAAACTGTGCCATCAGATGGCATTTCAATAGCCCAGGCATGTGCTTAATGCCAACTTCCTACACAATCATTTACGTGCAATTTTATTGCTTATGGAGGTTTCCTATCCAAAACAATCTTTTCATCACATATCTTTTCATCATCATATTCTTATACCATAAGTTATCAATTACATGCAAAAACTCTACATTTCTATCTTGATTCAGTTGTTCAAACTTTGCTATACAATCTCAAGGGCAAAGGAAATAATGTTATAGATACTTACCTTCTGAAAAAATAGTGCTAAGAATAACACCAAATCCTGAGATAGCCAAAATATCATCAATACTTGAGGCTGCAATCACAAGTGTAGCAATTCCTTTATCTTCACCATATCCCTGATCTTTCAGTGCCAGTAATGATGGAACAACAACAGCAGGAGAGACTGCACCAAGAACAAACCTGAAACATGGATTGAAAATTAAATCACACACACGACACAAAATGGACTTAATTATCACCAAGTAAATAATGCCTCATTTAACATTATGCAAACCCCATACTGATAATGCAGACTGGGCACATGCTGTACATAATTTTCCCAAATCTCTCACATAAAGTTTTAAATTTAGCACAGGCACACAATTCCGGACAGCCAAGTATCAGAAACACGAATCTTCAAGAAAACTGTTGAATGATGTGTTGCATTGCACAATTTTTATTAATGGATAATTTTCATGTAACAAAACATTTTTGTATGTAAATAAAGGTCTTTAATGTACTAAATATAATGTTTCAAACTCCTTCTATACATATTTAGATTACACGTGAAAAAAAAAGTATGGATAAAAACCAAATTTCCCAAAAAAAAAATTGTCATGTCAACATTATGTGAAAAAAAAAATCTGTCTAAAACCTCCACAGTCTCACAGACCGCAAGTCACTAGTAACAAAAGTTCAAATGCACATCTAACTAACGGTTAACTTCACAAATAAAATTATATTTTATAGCCGAGTGCATGATGCACTTACAATTTAAATACTTAATTGTATTGGTTAAGTTAAGGAGTCCAAAAGAGGTACCTATGTAAGACCAACATTAAAAATAACTCGAAAGAAAAAAAGAAATAAAAATGAAATTAAAAACAAGAACAATATTTATCACTTGATAAAACCTCACAAGAAACGTCAAAGAGAATGGAATCAACCCACCTATCTAAACAGGCTTTGAAATACCAAAGGGAATATGAGAAAGATCCCACCAAAAAAGAGGCATGATTAATAAAGTTGTTATCCTCAAGTATTTTTACTCACCCCAGCAATGCACCCCATAGCCATGGCAAATCCAGAAGAAAATGAGACACACATGCCACTACTGATGCTTCCACTAAGCATGGAACAAAAGCCAATCTAATGACAACAAAACTTAATCTTTGTAATGCTCCAGCATCAAGTCCAAGACCAGCTTTGATGAGAATTATTACCATTGCAGTGCTCCTACAATGGAATAAAATCTTGATATAAAACAAAAGTAATATGGATATACATTAAAGAAAACTCAAAAGTAAAGTAATTTTACCTTAATGTTGATACAGCAGTTTTGTACCAACCTTCCATATTGAAGATGTTTACATTGCCTATTATAATACCTACCAAAAGCATGCCTAACAAAGGAGGTAGTTTCAAAAGAAAATGAGTCACCAATATATGCCAAAATGAAGAAGAAAAAGTATAAAGAGATTTGGGACGAGGAGCAACATGATCTTGAAATAGGGTAAATGCTGTTCCCCAAAGGAGAAGCAATATTGTAAAAATACTAAAAACTGTCAATGGGAAATTAGAGGTGTGGCACAAGGCTTCTGGTGCTAAATGTGCAGAAAACCATTTACTAAGATGTGAACACCTGTAATAAAAACAAAAGTCTTAGAAACAACGTAAATTGTCAATAAATATTACCTAATTCTTTAATCAATATAATACTCGCCTATTTTCTAATTTGTCAGCACTCTCCAATTGGGGAGTACCGGGGCATGTATTCCTCTCTTCCGCATCGCGACCGCCGCTATCTGAAATAGAATTGTAAATTGAAAACAGTGACCACTCAAACAATAATGACATCTACAATATGATATGATATGTGACCTCTAAGTAATTCTTCCCTCAGTTCGGGAGTCTCAAATTCTTTTTTATCTTGTACATCACTGCCAGTATCATGCCCGTATAGCATGGGGGACAAGTGTTCTCGTTGCTCGTTTCCACTAGTCATGTTGATTCACACCCACACACCGATTGATATCATTTAAACTTCTCAGATGAGGTTCTGTAGTAGATGACGGGCTTGTTTGACTCATTGTGCAATATCACAATCATTTCGTTTCAAAAAGTCAACGTGGTTCAGGGTCAAATTTAAAAAGCATTCCCCAGAAACGTCCCGCTACCAGCTGGTTCAGATTCTACCGATTTAATTTCAAAATCGATTTTTCCTTTCGATTTCTAAGGAATCGATTCCTTTGCTCTTGGTAGAATCGATTCTAAGTCGGAATCGAAATGATCGAATTGGCCGGAATTGTCAGGGAGCCTGCATGGGAGGGAGAGTTACTCGCGCGATGAAAGAAATCATGGGTATAAGGAATGTATTCATAGCTCCATGTGCGAAACACATGGTACACCTCTCCCTCTCTCTCTGTGCAGGTGGGGACGCTGAGGCGGCTTGGAAGAAATGGAACTCAATGGTATGTGACTTCAAAGACATAATGT
The DNA here is from genome assembly GCA_964035755.1 of Teleogryllus oceanicus. Lineage (NCBI taxonomy): Eukaryota > Metazoa > Arthropoda > Insecta > Orthoptera > Gryllidae > Teleogryllus > Teleogryllus oceanicus. Next base: position 126,314,415 of record CAXIVR010000005.1, on the reverse strand, counting down.
AATCATCATTCTCAAGAAAAAAGAGAGAAGCAAGAATAATAGTAGTGAGTAATTGTAGTTATGGTAGTTAGTAAATGTTTCATCAACCAAGCACGTTGCGAATTTCGGCCTAATTTGTATCTAAATTCTCTTTAGTGTAGTAAATGATCTTTTTAACAGTCAAAAATCATTTATTTTTATTTGCAACCTGACAACTCCAGTCAAAATGATATCCTGCACGTACAAGTTAAGGTTCCAATTAACAAATGTGCAATAATTAGAACATGCTTACCAGAGAGCGTACAGCCGGGCAGCTGGTAACACATTAGCATTGTTAATTGCAGGAGTGTCGAAGGCAGGAACGAACAGAGAGAGAGATAATATTCATGAACAAGTTTAATTATCTAATTAGAATTATTCGTACCATATTTTGCCTCACAATAAATTACTAATACTTCTCCAAGTTTTCAAGAGAAAATGAATGTATCTTATCGGTCAAGATCACTTTTCATTTGCGGAAATTCAATCGCTTTATTTTAGAAGCGGAAGCAGGCTTTTCCACGAAGTCAGGAAAGAGTGGCATGGAGACTTATTGCAAGATCCTTGTCCTGTATATTTATTTCTGTCTATCTTACATATTAACGCAAGTTAAAGTTAATATCATCCTTGTCTATTAGGCCGTCTCAGAGGAAAAACCTTTAAAAAACGCCATACACAAAAGAAATTTAGACAAATTAGTCTCATTTTAGGTTTTTAAAGTAAGATAGACATTAATTTTGAAATATGCTCTTTTAGATGCAATAAAATTACCCAGGAAAAATAGGTTTTCACCTAAACATCCGCGGTCTACTTATAACTAGAGTCCGGACAATGTCCTTTTTGCCTATTTAATTTCTTTGAATGTATTTTTAGCCAACTTACCTCATTATCAATGTTTACCTCAGAAATGGCTTTAGCGAGGGGTTTATAATGCCTATTTTAGAGATAATTGCCTAATCGAGCGTTAGAAGCCTATAAGGGCCCATATTGAATTTTCCGCATTTTTAATATTTTTTGTTCACTATATTTTGGTTTCTACAATTTTTTTTTTTTTTTTTTTTTTTTGAGAGATCACTGATGGGATTTTTTTACTAAACAAATAAGAACCGCGTTAAATCTGCCAGGGCCTCCGATCGATAAGCTCTATTCCCCCGTGTGTTCTTGCCTTAAATCGTGGAGCAGGGACATCATTTAGAGAGAATTTGACACTTGCAGATAACCTTATCTACTTCGCCAAATCCCGTCAGGGCGCCCCAGAGAACAGGAAATTGCTCTCATCTTTCCGATCTTCGCAATGATTAGTGGGCTATCTGTTCCTTACCAAGAACACGACTGTCTTCAAAAATAGCGTTCCCGGCATCTTTCGCTTTTAGAAGGTAGAATTACACAAGATATGCGAAGTTTTCTTCGATAACTTTGTATTGGTTTCGAAGTTTGGTGCATGTCAGATCAGTAAATTTGCTCTTCCTGTTAAGCATGCTTGCTACAATGCTAAAAGAGAAAGTTTGAAGAAGTGCATTATTAAAAGAGGATTTATGGAGAAGATTCACGCACATACGAACGCCCGCATATCGCACACTGCTTACTCAAATACTGTATAGGAAGAAGAAGTATACGAGCAAGAATTTTTGTAACAAATTTGATCATTATATTTTAAAACATATATGCATTCGTTTTTTGTAACCTGTAAAATACACTGATAAATGTTCTTGACGAAAAGCTCTTTAGAATTACTGTATATATTTTTTTCATTTAAAATACCTAAACAAGAGGTGCAGCAAAATTTTCCTCCGCCCCGGGCAGCTGACACTCACGCTACGCCACTGATTCAGAGGCAGGGTTGCCAGATGAGTTGCGAACTCTTTCTCCACTCCTACGACGAAATTTTCCCAAATAGCCACTTCATTGAAAGAAACTTTCCCAAATTTGAAACGAACAATATTCTCCAAATCATGTAACAACGGCATGAGCTGCCCCTGACGATTACATTGGCCGTCCCCTTAAATTCAAATCAACCAATCATCGTCCTTTGAGCTGCTCGAAGTCCTATCTTCGTTTTGCTCGTGCTTTTCTTTCTCTATGTCTGTCGTTTATTTCTCTCTTTTTGTTACATAAAAAAGAGAGAATATAACGTCTGTTGTCTCATTTTTATTCACAATAATTGATAGAATAATATTTCTCGATACCGGATGAAAATAATTTGTCCAAAAAATCTCCAAATATTTCCCCGTCCATTTATGTTCCCCATTCTTTCCCCACAAAAAATTCCTCATTTTGGGGAGAAAATTCCTCAATCTGGCAGCCCTGTTCAGAGGTCTGCCGCGCCGACGCACGGCGAACCCCGTGCGGTGGGCTGGTTCGGCATCCCGCCGGAGGCCCATGCTTTGCGGGTTGCCTCTGAGGGGCACCCGCTGGTGCGAACACAGCATACCCACCGCCTCTGGAAGTCAGCGGCCGAGGTATGTTGCACGCCCGGCCAAAACCCAGACCTCCAATGACGTCCATCATGTCCAGCGCCCGTATCGCCAGATTCCTGAGAGTGTGGCAATAGCGGAAGGTCACCAAGTTTGTCCTCCTCCCGCCCTCCTCAGGCAGAAGCAAATCGAGGTTGATGAAGTATAGTGCATGTTTTCATCGTGGGAGGTGGCAGTGATCTTCCTCCGCTGGATGGTTCGATCTGGCGCCGACGTATGTTTTGTTTTGGTGGGGGGGATCCCCATCAGATATCTCCCACGAACGAGGCACCGATCCAGTCGAAACAAGCTCTAAGCTCCCGACTGGTCTGTGTGTGTGTGTGTGAATAAAGGGTGAGGATAGGACACGGAAGAGGAGGATAGATCACGCACGTTTGTTGGCCTTTTTTAGGGGACTACTGCGGCATTCGTCTGGTGTTGATCGGAGACACCACGGAAAACTACCGATCAGAGCAGTCGGCCCTTAGAATTCTCCTCCAGACAGCTGCTGAACGCGACCCACTCTCTAGGTAGTGTCGAAAATCCTGCCACCACCTGTCGGGGCGCGAACTCTAGTGGGACAGGTTGGAGCTGGGCCGACCCATGTGGGAGGGGTCGTCTTCTCCCTGGAGGTTCCTCTGGCCGGTGTGTGGGGCACCAGCGGCGGGGGCCTCATGGTTGCCCGATGTCCGTGCCGCCTGGCGATCGGCCGCACTCCTCACTTCCGTTGCGCCTGGCGGGACAAGCAGACGCGTTTGGGGGCGCTCGGATCAGCGGCAGGGGATGCATTACTGGCAGTGCCTAGCAGCGCGGCAGGCGGTGGCGCCATGGCAACCGGCGAAAGTGGGGCCGGAGGTGTGAGACACTCGGGGAAGGGGAGGGGTGGGGGTGCGCGGCAGCCGCGAATTCCCCATGGCTCCCTACCCGTCGTAGCTCATTCCCTCTTCCACGCATTTCTCCGCACAAGCTTTTCAAAGCGCGAAAGCGGGGATGAGCTCTTCTGGGCGGGAGGGCATTGTTTTTCGTTTCCCTTCCCCTTTCCCCTCTCAGAATCAGACTAGTTCGAGAGGTCGACCAGTGAAAAGACTGGCGGGAGTAGTTCTTCAAGGGGGAGAGAGAGAATGGGAACACGGAGTGGGAGATGTCTACCAAGACGTCGTACGGCTTGGAGAGAGGAGGTTGAAGAGACGGACCCGTGGGAGAGCCGAAGGTACCTGCATCCTTCGCAAAGTCGAGCTGTTCGACTCCGCAGAAAGGCTCAGTGGGAGAGTTGGTCATTCCCATGCTGACCGGTGCTTCAGGGGCAGGGAGATTGAATGGATCAAACTAGCGATGATGGCTCAGGGTATCAACTGACGTCACTGCAATGCCTCTGATCGGGGGGACCTAGTTTTCGAGTCCCGTGGCAGGATTTTCGACACTACGTAGATAAGTCGAATCCTAGCAGCCGGCTGCTCTGTCATGCAGTTTTCCGTGGTTTCTCCGATCAACACCAGGCGAATGCCGGAGCAGTACCCAAACGAACGGCCCACAGCCCGTGCGCGATCTTTCCTTCCTCTTCCTTGTCCTATCCTCTCCCCTTACACACACGCATGCACTACCCTACCACACATGTCTGGAAACAAGTCGGATGATTAGAATTTGTCCTGGCCAGGACGGAGCCATGCTGCTGGGGAGAATCTCCGCAAGCCGACATGGGCCGGCACCGGACATCGCCAACCAGAGGGGGGAGATCACAGCCATCTCCTGCGATAAAAACATGCATTCCCCTTACGAGACTAACGAGAGCAATTGAAGCGCCAGGAATCACTAATCAATCGGTCAATCCAATGGATCAATCCCAAGGTCCCGCAAGATAAGCCGGCGCAGTGTGCGAAGGGCCTGGAGGCAGGTCTCGGAGCCTACTGCGTCCGCGAGCTGTTTGTTTCTGTTATGGGGCGTGTCGGGAACAATTTCAATCTTGTTCGCCTGCGCACACGCTGGTTTGCTTGCTGAAATGTCGAAAGAGCGCCCTGACAAAATACTACGCCATTCTCTGTATAAAAATTCTTAAATGTGTGTGCAATGAATTGAGTATCGTTATCTGAAACTAACAGCTGTGGTAAGCCTTCGTTTACAAACACGTGTTAGCAATTTAACGGTTGCGTCCACCGTTGCTGTTTCATATATTTATAATGCGAGAATATTTCTATTCCAATGAACCAAATTGATATGAAATGGCCCTGCGTTGTCTATAAGAACCCGCTTCTATGGAAAGGTTAAATCCATCCGCCAAAACCGGAATAGTTCGGGTTTTGGCGGATGGATGGAAGCTTTACATTATGCTCACAATGATTGAACAACACTCCCTGCGTCGTGTGGTCGGCTTGTGGCAACACGCGGGTGAGATGAATCTCGAATGGGGCCTGATAAAGGCATATTTACTGTATGGCAGACATGGCACGTGCTACGGGCATCTCTCACAAGGGACTCTATTTAGTTTTCAACAATTATGCAAAAAAGTTGAATAAATTCTTTTTCAATTGTAGAATTTAACTTTACACAAAAAATTAAATAAAATAGTGATTTTTTCGAGATAAATTGTTTATGAAATTTTTTTATCAGAATCCAAACTAATGTATACTTATCCAAACTACTGTATACCCGCTAAAACAAATAATATTTCCAAGCTTTCCTTTGCCACGAGCGCCTGAATACCTGAATATGCCTCTGGGGCCCGGTGACGGGGACTACGCGATAACGTAGCGTTATACATGCAGGCAGAAACTCTCCCCCGTTCCGCTCCCATCCCCCGGCTCTATATTGCAAGGAGGGCAATTGGGTAGGGAAATGGCTTTGCCTCTTCGAATGGCCCACCGGGAGCAGTAGCTCAGTGCATCAACTGATGTCACTGCAGCACCTCTGACCAGGAGGTCCTAGGTTACATTCCCCACGGCGGCAGGATTTTCGACACTAGCTTTTCAGCTAGGTCGAATTCAGTCGCTGTCTGGAGGAGAATTCTAGCGGCCGGCTGCTCTGATCGGTAGTTTTCCGTAGTTTCTCCGATCAACACCAGGCGAATGCCGGAGCAGTACCCTACCAAACGGGCCACGGACCGCGCGCGATCTGTCCTTCCTCTTCCTTGTCCTATCCTCTCCCCTTACACACACACTTACACTAACATGCACTACACTATCACATATTCCGGGAGATCGATCGGGAGCTTAGAGCTTGTCCTGACTGCGGCGGTGCCCCGCTGGTGGGAGAGTCCTGGTTAGGGGGAACCCCACTAGCCGACGGTAGGTCGGCGCCGGATCTCACCATCCAGCGAGGGAAAATCACCGCCATCTCCCGAGAAAAACATGCACTACACTAACAGGAATAATGACCGAATCAGTTGACGCGCCGAACGAAACACGAAAAAATCAAATCAAACCAATCGAATGGCCCCCTCCTATGGGAGCGTCACACTAGAGCTTCCCTCTACTGGTACGAAGGTGCCACAGTCACCTATATGATGAAAACGTTTTCAAATATGAGAACAATATTCACAGAAACTACTAATCAACACACGGGCATGAAAAATATTACGATTATTTTAAAGCTTCGAGATAGATGCCGCATTGAAAATTGCTGGTTTCGAGTCGCACTCAATTTCTGAACGAGCCATGCTCTTCACTGCTGGGCGAGGACTAGGGAATTCGCACATTTACGTGAAAATAAACTGGACGAGGGAGTTCGTGCATCAAGAAAACCATGATTACATAACCAACATAAATTAAAATTATGATTCGATATGAGTTTGTGAAGATAAGAAGGTTCTGCGGGTATTCCGATCGTGTTTAAGGTAATAAGAGCGAGATACGTGTTATGTTTAACATATCTTTTTATTATATTAATCGAAAGATGAGAGTTTCTTCTATGTTCTGGTAGAGTTTGAATCGATTTCACCATCTACTTTTCGAGTAATGAGACCGAAACACCAAATTCAATTCATTTTTCGCCTTGAGGACAGATTTTCCCCATCTTTTGAACACGTGTGTGATTGATGCTTGTCGTTCTTGAGGATTTTGTGTTATCAATCCTATATCGCGAATTTTTAACAGAATTCATCCAAATGCTTGAGAATAAACCTTGCTTGCGGACAAGTTTATTTTAAAGATTGTCATGATCGAAATATATAGTGGTTCTAAAAAAACAGCACATACTTTCTCGTCCTTAGTAATGGTTACTATAAGCATGCTTTGTGACAGTTTTCGCTGTTTTCTTACTGCCGATGGAACATTTGTGAATGGTATCTAAAACGAATTCCTGATTTTAATTATTCTGTCCTTTCTCTACATCCTGACATCACGTCTGAATAGAAAATAATATCTGCTGAGTTATTTGCGATTACAATTGTCACAATGTTACCCCGTAATGCGGGATTGTTTTGTGACAGGGCCATTTTTAGCTTGAAAATACACATAAAAAGTATATTGGCACACAGGTATCCCATGAACCATTTATTTAGCATTATATTGATATGTAATCTGGCAATGGTATTTATGAGTGCATTTTTTAATCGCTTTTATGTTGAAGGGTATAGTCATTCAACTCTCTCACATTGTAGAATCCTCTTCTGTTCATTAGCTTCGGTGTGTGTGTGTGTGTGTGTGTGTGTGTGTGTGTGTGTGTGTGTGTGTGTGTGTGAAGAGGACTTCCTCCTTTGAATACAAAATTTAATCTTTTATTACAGGCCATCTCCAGTTCTTATTTGTCTTCTCCATGACGCTGACCATGTATCCATCGCATTGCACACCAGTGACTTTTCAAGGGTAGAGCTGCCCCTGACAGTTAACAGCTACACATTCTCCAACTTTGAAACTATTTCTTAGTGGCAAAAGGTGGTGCTTGGTTCTGTGAATCCTTGAGGACTAGTTACATCTGACTGATCACAGTCTTCGTTATTAAAGTTCAGACTTTCCTCAGAATACAAGAGAGAAAAAGTATCACTGCACTCACTCTCGTCATCCTCCCGTTCTCGGTCTGCAGATCACTTGTGAGAATATTTTCGCTTCTTTTGTTCGATACTTAATGTTGCAGATCCAACTAAAAGCGTTTCAGTACGATGGGCTGTCTCTTGCGTTCTGGAGTTTCGAGTGTCAGATGCTCTGATACTCTTTCCTGGTGGAAGATCCACCTTCTTCCTCCTCTGCTTTCCTCGAAGTTTGGTCTCCTCTGTTCTCTGCTTATGAAGCTCTTCCATAGAAGCATCTCCAATGCGGGAGCTGAGGGAAGAATGGAGACTATCTTCCATGATCGTAGATGGAATCCGATGCAGGACCTCTTGCTTGTTATGTTTTGTGTGGAACATTGAACATGAATTGGAGTGGTCGCAGAATTGCCGGGCAATAGAAAGGGAAGTTCCGAAAAACATTTTATTCATTTTCAATCATTCAAAATTTATAACAAGGCCAAATATATTTTTCTTTTTAAGATATTGAGAAAGACATGGCCATACATTTATTTATTCATAATTTATTTAATTGTTTTTAATCAAATTGGTAAAGTGCACTCGTATGGATGTTAATAAAATTTAATTGTATGAATGTAGAAGGAAGTATGTGTTGTAATGTTAACAATGGGGTATTATATATGTATAGTTGATGTTTTTAACTAGTGAAGAAAATTTCGCCAACATGTGAAAGAATAAGGAAATAAGCTAACCAAATTTATTCGGTTTCATAATAGAAATTTTATGGAGTTATTATTTTAGATGGTAATATTCTAGCAAATACGGAGTCATTACATTTCATACCTCTTCCGGAAGCAGTGATAATTTTTATTTCCATTTCCTGCATAAAATCGATCCGCGTGCTCACGACCTTAAAAAATTTCGTTGAATTTCGCAACCCACATTTAAAAGATAACAATTAATTATTACGAACGGGTTTGTTTATTTGTATAATTTCAGGAAAGGGTTTAAAAGGGGTTGTGAGGATATATATATATATATATATATATATATATATATATATATATATATAAACCATGACACTAGATCTATTCATGCTGTCTACAGCCTGGCTACCGTCAGCTGCTTTCTCATTATGATCGCGGCGCGCGATTCAAAAATACGAAAATTGGTCGAGTGTCACAATGTTACCACTAGTCACAAAGTAACCCCCTCTTACGGTACGTAATACTACTTTACCCCAATTTCTGTCCGAATTAACACATCTCAGTCATCTTTTGTGTAAAGCTCATTACTAATCGTAGAACATTTGGTGCGAAAAATATTTTCAAGCAAATACTAACACAAATTCGACAATTGAAACTTCGTTACATGCAGCTAAATCGATTCTCAACAATGAGTCTGAATTCACAGAACTCCAACTGCCGTCTTGCAGGGCGGAATGTCATTGTCGCATTTGTTTCATTATCGCATCTGATATTTCCTAAAGGCTAGCAAATGGAGCGCGGGAAAATATAATTTGCAAAATTATGCTAAACTACTATTTTCTTAAAAAAATGTACACCTGTTTTAAAGAACTGATTTTTTGGATAATATTTCATTTAACAAATACAAACTATAATTGAAATTGTACTTTTGCGATGCTAATTTTTTGAATATTTGTAATTTGTATGCCCAATAAAACCTAATTAGGCTAATTTAAATTATTATATACTGACGCTACACACCGTGACGGCGTTTTTATATGTAGATCCCCCATCTCGATCAGGTTTTTCGTCCAGTTTCCCTGATCCATTGAGCAAATGCTGAGATGGCCCCTTGTTTTGCTTCTGGACATAAATGTAACTTCATTTTCTGTGCACGTCTTCTAGAATTCAGAGGGAAACACAATTCTTCAAATTATCGTTTCCATGTTGTCGCGGCAGGAAGTAATAAGCAAATTTATGTTTATCCTGAAAATGATTTATTATGGTTTTTGTTTTCTTCAATTTTTTCTATTTATCCTTGAAAATAGATTTTATTACATGGGAGTTTTTTGTTTTTTTCTCCTTTCAAAATTCAAAATTCAAAATTTATTTATCCTTGAAAATAGATTTTACTACATGGGAGTTTTTGTTTGTTTTTTCTCCCTTTCAAAATTCAAAATTTAAGTAGTATATGACTTAGTGTAGGGATCACAGAATTTTGAAAATGTGCACACAATTCACTTTTCCCCATAGCACGTCTTACGCAGTTTTTAACTGTTTTTTGACGTAAAATAAATAAATAAATAGATACCGCCTCAAAGGAAGCGCGGAGTATTCGAATTTGGTATCACCCCCCTTTTTTTTTTAATAGTGCGTGCGTCGAAAATGGGACCAGCGCCACTTTCTTTACCGTTCTTTGCTACATACGTGAAAAAAACGGAGCAGAAAAAATATAGAGAGCCTAGAAAATAATTGTTTAAAATTTAGAAATTACAAAATATTTGACGCCCAATTTCTCATAATTTCGAAAAATTGAACATGATCTTATTTTAAGGGCAGTTTTTTATCAACACATTTCATTAAGGAAAGATTTATCTTCATAATTGTAGTTGTAGGAAGACTCCGAAAAAGTTTTGAATGTTTGAAATTTTCGATAAATCAGGGATTTCAACGAAAATTTGACTTGCACCATTCTCTTAACACTAGAACGTCCGGTCATTTACCGACAATGCCAACGGGCCGTCACTTTGACGGCTCATGTATTTAATGGGCTACTTCTGGATTTGGGGGAATTTATACACACAAATAAATATACGTACTTCAGTTTTAATTTTTATTGATTGATTACAGTAATTAGAATAATATATGCAATTGACATAAAAAGAATTACGAAAATTCTGGCTGCTCGTTCGTGAGTTGCCTTTCGTCGTAAGATAACAATCCCGATACAGCGTTCAGTCCGGGTAATTTCAATACAGATTTCTAACATCGACATATCAGAACATATGAACACTAATGTTTTTCAACAGAGAGAGCGTCCATGGTTTCTCGGAAGAGAGTCGAGATGATATAAACAAAACAAGTCGACACACGAGCGCACAGTTTAGCAGCTACTGGGAAGCAGTCAATTTAACGGCTCTTCGGCGTATAAGATAAATCGATCAATTTAACAATTTCGAGTAGATGAATATTTTCGAAAATTTCACACGTTCTTTAAATTATGAATATATTGAAAGTGAAGCAATCACAAGGGCCTACATTTATTTATTTTTTACGTCAAAAAAAAGTTAAAAACTGCGTATGACGCGCTATGGGGAAAAGTGAATTGTGTGCACATTTTCAAAGTTCTGTGATTCCTACACTAAGTCATGTACTACTTAAATTTTGAATTTTGAAAGTGAGAAAAAAACAACAAAAGCTCCCATGTAATAAAATCTATTTTCAATGATAAATAAGCAATAAATTTTGAATTTTGAAAGGGAGAAAAAAACAAACAAAAAAACTCCCATGTAATAAAATCTATTTTCAAAGATAAATAAGCAATACATTTTGGCTCTTATTACTTCCTGCCGCGACAACATGGAAACGATAATTTGAATAATTGTATTTCCCACTGAATTCTAGAAGACGTGCACAGAAAATGAAGTTACATTTATGTCCAGAAGCAAACCATATTTTTAACAAAAGTTGTAAAAAAGCAGAAAAATTCGGGGATGCGAGTTTTGACACATCACATGCATTCATTGAGCCAATTCCACATGTATGAGACAGATACATATAACTGTCAAATTATGCTGAATGTGCATGCGTAGCTCAGAAGCTTTTGTGCTGAAACATGGTAAATACATAAAGAAAAAAATTTAGTGCCATCTGGATATCAAATCAATTTAGTTTTTGGGGTAGGTTGCATTAAGTTCCTGGGATATATTCAATTTGTTTTGAAAAATAGCTGCAATTTGTTTCTTTAATTTTTTTGCTGCAACAGAAGACTATCGATTTATATAAATGGTAGTTCTGTTTTTCTTGAACACCTATGAAATTTTGAATATTTTTGTATCTTTCCTACACCTCCAATATTAAAGCCAGATTTTTTCTCAATTTCTCTCATCCCTCTGTTTTATATTTTTAAATGATGTTATGGGCTTGTTTTAGAATATGAGTAGTTGTTGAGTAATAACTAGTGACACTAAGAGGAGGAAATGTTTGTTTGACTAGTTTTAAATTGGTGCTGCTTCAATAAAATTTTGTAAACCATAACCACACACCTTCACATATTTGCTGGCAAAATTATTCAGTGTTTTACTATCATTCATTTGAACTAGAATTAATTGCAGTCATGTAGGCCTACAACATTTGTCAGTGTAAAATCATCTTTCATCTTCATTTGTATAAAATGAAGTAAATTCTATGTCAAATGAAAATGTGAGTTGTTCTTGCAATCTTGTTCCCCTCCCACTATCAGTAGAAACAGAAATATGCAAGGTTAAGAAAAATAACCCACCAGTGGATCCAAGACTAGCCCTGCAAACTGGTGAGGTATTAAAAAAACATTAAGCACTTACTGAAAATATTCTTTAGTCTCTTGGTTATCTCATGGATGAGGCAAGACTGATAAAAGGAATAAAAACAAAATAAACATCTGATATTTATGAACATTCTTTACAATAAATGTTTTCACTTTCAACTATATTAAATTGCAAAATGGACACCAATATCACACATCGATATGATGAAAGTGTATGTCCTCGATATAAGTTCTTTACTAGATAAGCTCTTCACTATTTTTTTCTATTTTGATCTTACCAAAATTTCTTTATGTTCCACTGTCAAAGCAGAAAGAGCTTGAACATCCTTCTTTAATCACATCTTTGCTAACAGATAAAGCTCCTGAGCACATAAGAGACATTCATAACATCCTTACAAAAATCTTTCATTTTTTATGGAAAACACACACCTAATTTTTAGGTTGATAGTACATACATCATATCAGCAATAAAGGAAGTTTGTATTAAAACAATTCACCATAAACCAAACAAAATGAATCAATACTTCACCTCCCACAATATTACATCATCTAGTAGCCACTTTCTATCACTAAATTGACAACAGGCCCTCACAAAGCTTTCTGATATAATACAGTTTTAAAAGATGTAATTAGTATTAATAATGTTATGTGCAGTGTTTCAAAAATAGCTGGAAGGCCTACATTGTTTTGTAGTGAAAGAAATGGTCAATAAATGTTTTGTACACGACTAGGTCACTTGAGTAAGTACTTAAAACAATACACTGATTTGTGTAAAGGGAAGCAACTCAAATTGTCACTTTTCACACACTTACTGGTATAATTCCTGAGTAATGTACAGTAGGTTATTCACCTCTTTAACACAACAAAAATCTAGAGTATTGATATTCTAAAATATCAACAAATAAAATATCACATAACAAATGGAACCAAATTTATATACAAACATATCAACACACAAATTCACCAAATTCTCAATAATTGATATTTACAATTGTAAAAGGCACTCATCCACATGCATACATATTTAACATACAATTACAGATGCAGAGGTGACACTTCTTAAAAAATTTACACTGGTGAACACCAAAACATAATTTGAACAATTAGTTGCTTCTTCATTAAACAACAAAAATGTCTTTTATTGAAATGGATTAATTAATATTTATGAAGTGTGCTCTTTGAATCAACTGTGTTGATGCGCAAATAAACAATTAATCATGAAAAACAAAATTCTAGCACCAGCACTTTGTATATAGCTCATATTTTATTTTAAGTAAAATATTAGTTATGATTTTATATTAGACCCAATGAAATTTTTAAAAAAATCAAATGAAACAAAGTCTTGTCAGTTTATTTTCCCAGTGACTTTTAATATATTTATACCTTCATAAAAAGCCAAACACCAAAAAATATCTCAGAAATAATTAAACTAAATCACAACACTGCAACTGCAGTCCAGAACTTGAGATTGTTTCCCAACCAATCAAATTAGATCAGATCACAAACCACTTCGAGAAATTTTAAAATTCTAATCATTCAAAAAAAAAAGTCTTCCATCTCTTGAAAGTTAATTAATAAAATAATATTTTGAGCACATAAGATAAGTACCTACTTGTAAAGACAAAGGACATAATTACATAAGTCAAGGAGTCTCAACATTTAAAGTAATTAGTTATTATTAGAATTTATAAAATTTAAAATTAAGAAAAAAAGAACAATCTTTCAAATTTAACAATGTGTTGTGATGTTCAAATAAAGTATGATTGAAGTGTCAAACAGGATGCTCTGTAGGCCTATCTTTCTTGCTGAATTAGATATCCCTCTTACTAATCTTTATACCCCACTGAAGAGAATATGAGTTAGGAAAGTCATCTGAACAGTTATATAATTATGATAAAAATAAGTGTAAATATTCAGTGACATTTGAATTAAAGTATATCACACATCTCTCACAGTAACTATCCAATGTCATCTTATGACAAAAACATTCAATGTCACAATATTTTATCTATACGTTTTCTAGTAAAGTATATCTTTAATGAATATATATATTAGAATATAAATTTATAGACCTTTGTTAAGTGGACATTTGTTAAGCAACATTAATTCTGGCATTCAAAATCCAATTACATTTTATGTTGCAAAAGACGTCTCCATCAGAACTTATTTTTACAGTGCCATTTGGACCAGGTGAGTTCTTAAGGCCAACCAGACCTTTTATCAATTATACACAGTTACAATATTGAATTGTATCATTTCGCAGCAAATATGTGCGTGTATCTGACAGGTCAATGGTTGTAGATTGTCAGCATTTGGGCTGCCATCTAATTCTGATTGTCACATGCTTTGGATGGAAAATACATGTGCATTTAACCAGATAATATTATTACAGGATTTCCCATTTAATGGAACAGAATCTAAAGAAAACAAGTAAATAATACATTCTGAATAAAAATACAGTTTGAAAGACAAACACAAATGAACACTTGCTTACTTTGACAAAAAATAAAGGGAAATTTCTTGTAGAATGTGTATTATATTTTCCAAAATTTAACTGTTCAACCCTATAAATTAGATGAAGAGAATGTTGATACACCCACATGTGCTACAGATACCAATATTTTGCAAAACATTTGCACTGAGATACATTCTTATTAGATGTCATATTTAATTGGGCCACAATAGATTCTAAATAGTGCAATTCATTTTCAATTTATATATTTTTCTCAATTTTACTTCCTTTTACCCCATTTTTAAATGAAGTGTCAAAAAAACACAAACAAATATAATTTTACATTACTGAACTCCGCAACATTAACATTAAAGCACTTTAAAACACAAAAATCTATATAATAAAGAATCTAATGTTTTAAATAGTTTGAGGTTAATTCACCTTTCCAAATAATACACAGCATAGTTCAAATATAAATAATTGGCCAATGAGTTTCTTATCATTTCTCAAGTATCACATGGGCAATATTTTGCAAAGTTATCAATTAATCTCAAGAAGAAACAAAAATGGAACTTACTTCCTTCATTGACCAATTATAAAGTTAAAGGCATTTCCCTGAACCTTAACAAGTAACTCAAATTTCTTGTGGAGCTAGCTTTTGGGGGATTTCACAATCTTTTCATTATTAATGGACCAAAATACATGACAACAGATGAGAAAAAAATTCCTCTTTTCAATACATTCCTTCATCACATCAAATGTGCTTCAGTTACAGAATATCTGTGAATTAATTTTTTCGTAGTAAACAACTATTAGTCTGAACACAAACACCTGTTATCAGAATTTATAAATTATGCACCAGAATCACACAAGAATTCGAGAAGTCTCATTGCAAAGGAAACAGTTAATACTATAGAACACAGTAGAGAACAACGCACACCAGAATCCACTCGAGAGGCTCATATACAATAACAAAGATATTTTTTCTTATATGTATATATATATTATTTACAACATACATAAACAGGCTTATTTAAATTTATATAAAATACAGAATGATGTGACAGAAGGTGTGCCAATGTTGGACAGATAAGCCTCAGGCTGCTTACATCCCACCTGGCTTGGGAAGATTGGTGTTGTATGCCCTGATAACTTCTGACTGCCGAACAGCTCCACCTTCCTCTTGCGAGAAAGCATACCCATCTGCAAATTACATCACAATTTCAGGTATTTTACAAGCTACTTAATCTTTTCAATTACACAATACTATTAAAAGTAAAATTACATGCAATAAATTAGTTGTTGGCTGTAGCAAGGTAAAAACAGTTATTTAAAAATCTAACTCAAATGTTTATATGAACAAATTTTCAACTGGAATGCATTCAGAAAAAATTAGGGATAGGGTAAATTTTTAAGATCTTCATGTACTTTAACAAGAACACACAAAGTAGTTGAACATATTTTTACAACTCCCTCCTCTTAGTAACAACTTGTGATGCAAACATCCCTTAACATGAACATTTCATTTCACACTATTCCATTACATTTTATTTACTATATTATTAGTGTTTCACATGCTATGATATAAATTAATGTCTCTTTTCAGTATTTGATAATTTCAAAGTCTCCTCTATGATTATTAGATTTCAAATGCAGCAACACTGTGTATGATCTTGCATAAAAAAGACTTTTTTGCCTGAAGAGCTATGTATGGACTATTACAAATTGTCTCAACACTTATATTCACATTTATAAGTCTGTGTATTTCTTTGACCTCATACCAGAAGGTGATTTCCTTAACTTTTATGGGGATATGATAGATCAAAAATTGAAGAGAGGTCACACACTCCAAGGTCGTGGTTTGATCACAGACTTGTGAGCAAATGAGTTCAAAACGGACACTGAACTGACTTCTGGAACAAAATAACTTCTTTCTTATACATAAAAATGAAGTAACTATGTATCACTATATCGAAATGTATTTACGAGAAAGTTATGAAATGCTCCAGAAAACCCCACCAGTCTTTCTCTGAAAGTACTCATAAAGCACTGAATAACATCAGCATGCTTTTGAATAAACCTTTTATTTTTAATAGAACACATTTTTTTTGTTTTTTAAATCTCCACTGTTGTTAATATTTACATTTCAGATTTTTTTTTATAATTTAGTTTTAATAAGCAAGTTATTTTTTAATACACAGAGAACACTACTTTAAATTATCTTTAATTAAGGTTTTTGAAATCTTAAATTATTCAAGCGTACATGAGCTCAAAACTGCATTTTCAGAAATGTTCATCTGTTATATTCTCAAAGGTTCCCCAAATTCTTCCATATAAAATGAAATTTTCTATACAAAAATAGGAATTAATCTCTGATGATTTTCTCCTATTCTTGTTTCAATTAAATTATTAGGGGATCAAAAAATTGAGAGATTGTGAAAAAACATGTTTTTTCTTAAAACATGATTTCCTGAATATAAATATCACAAACAAAAAAATGAAATCATAATGATAATTGGGATGATCTGTAATTTTATATTCTACAACTTTTTCGGTACAGTTATTCAATGTTTAAAATTGTTTACTAATGAGTGAGAGGCTGAAAGATTTTAAAGGTAATGTTGCTATGGGGACAAATGGTGTAGAATATTATTAAATAAATTCTTTTGATGTTTCAAAGTCAAATTTTGTCCATACATGCATTGCAAACTTCAATTATACTTTTAAAGTGGGTTTTGGCTGATAAATGTAACTTCACTCTCTGCACTCAAGAAGATTCACACAATTGTACATCCTCCATACACATCATATTTGACTCATTATACACGGTTGTAATTGTATATGTGACACAATAAATATTTATTATTAATTATATATAATTCTTAGTAATAGTAGTAATGATAGTATAGTCGAAGTGGCCATGGCCTCCTCTGACGGAGCAGGAGCAGCAGGAGCAACAGGAGCAGCAGGAGCAGGAGCAGGAGCAGGGGCAAGGGCAGGGGCAGGAGGAGCATAGTATTTTAAGATTTTAGTGACCACACCAGTTTCTGTGAAAGCAAATGGTATAATTTCAACAGAATTAAAGTGATATATTTTTCCATATTCTATGGCCAAGGAGGTATATTTGGTGATATTTCCTCTCTCTGTCTCATCAATGTTGTGGTCTGATAGAAGCTTGATATCAATGAAGAAAGTCTTTTACACTGTGAAGACAAAAACAGCATTGTCTGGTCCTTTAGCTGCAAAGGTTTTCTCCATGTGTATTTGGATATGTAGCTCACCTTGATGTTTGGGGAACACGAGAATGCATTTTACTAGTAGTATTGATCACTTTCAGCTAACTTGTCTCTTTTGACTAGAATTGTTCCCAGGGGAACTAATTACCATGTGAAGCTGAAGTACATCCTTTAGGTGCCTTTCAGATGGCAGTTAGTGCAGCAAAACAAATTGCAGATCCCACTCAAGAGAAATGGAGCAAACTAATACAAGAAAGTCTGTATCATTTCGAGACACCACTAGTTTTATGTTGTCTTTTTTGTTGAAAGTACTAAACTATCATTTAAAATAAAAATTCTCCACACTTTCAGAATCTTTTCAATGGAATGCAAGTTTGTCATTGCCTTCTGTTTTGTTTTAGTAAAATGTATTCTTTGAATATTTATGAAAATATTTTAACATTTGTAAACAAAATTTTGAGAGTTCATGAAACCTTTGATACCAAATTTCCTCATGTTTGCAAAACGTTTTTAACATTACATGCAGATAATAGATAAGTATCTGAACTTGCACTAATAAAATACATGAATTACCACAGTAACCAAAATACTCCAAAAATAACAGAGAAAACATGATTTGAAGTAGAATGGAGATAAAAGGGAGACTTTTATGAATTTGTTAATGAACTTAAAAGTCCGTAAGAGTTTACAAGAAGTTTCCTGAGAATAGGGTACCCATATTTCAAGCAAGAAAGTATATGAAATAAATTTACACAGTGTATTTCGAGGAAGTGAATTTATAGGAATGTCACTAAAATCTTCCTGGATTGAAAATCCCCCATACCACGTATATTATAGAGAAAAAGGTGGACATTTCATGAAACTGTTTTAGAGGATGAATTGTGTCCACAGTTTTGAATATTTGGTTTTTAAACCAACAAATAAATAATTAAAACTCTTTAATCTAGTTTTCAGCAAGTATCTGAATTCAACCAAGTAATTTAATGTTTTTGAAATGCTAATAAATACTTGATAATTATTAGAATAACTGTTCTCTATATTGTTTTTGCTCTCCTCCTATAAGTGACGTAGATGTATGTATGAGGAGGTGTATAAAAAATGTAGTACATTTATTCATATACTCACATAAAAATTAATTACTAAATAGATAAATGTTGACATGTTTCTTATGAAAATTTTATTTTCTGAACTATCATAATACAATGCATTTATTTAATAGTATATAATAGAAATTTCTATGAGATTCTCAACCATCATCAATTAAAAACCTGTTATGATGTAGTTTACGTCACACTCTAAAAATAAAATCCATAATCAATGTAAACAATTTAGTAAATCATTCACAATGGCCTTTATTCTTGGTTGCAGTCACCCAACAAGCTAGAAGATGATTCACTGTGTATTGCTGACAAATGTAAGTTCAATTTAATGCTCTTTAAAATTCCTGATTGTTTGATGTTTAAAATAATGTTCAACACAATAAAACTGAAATATTTACCTACAATAAAAAATTAAAGACAAAACATCAGCAATTATAAGAAAATACCATACATCTTTTTGAAGTAATCCAAAACTTTATTGGAAAAGAAAATCAACTTGAGCAAGCAATGCTGTGTAATTTTATCATAACTTTCTTCTCATAATAAACAACTAATAAGCTAAAAAAAAATTGAAGTATAAAAGATTTTTTCCCAACAATTACTTAATTTTTTTTTAACTAACCTCATGCCTGGATTAAGCATTTTCAATTGTTCCTTGAATTTTATGTAACTTATTCTTTCTTTCAAAAACTACAGATCTTCTAAGAAATATTATTCAGAAAATATAACAAACAGAAATTATTAAAAAAATATATTTTTTAACACAGTTCAGTGGATTGGTGTGTAAGTAAACTTTGATTTTTCAGGAAAACACTAAGCAGACCGTAGCAAAAGACTTTCAGTGGAATTTTAAAACACTTTATAAATGTTTTAAAAATTAACGCAAACTCTCTTGATAATTTCTGTGCCAAAACATCACACATTTGGTATTGTCACAATCACAATAAGAATAAGAACTGAACAACATTGGTAATTAAAAATTGTTTTTATATAAATCCCATGTTAATTTGAAATCAATTACAATGCTCATAATATAATTTTAAATATGAAGCTGAAATGCACATAAAGCACACACAAACACACATAAAAGTTGACAACAAGAGGACAAAGCAAATACAAATGTTTAGTGAATACAAATATTTCATATTATTCCATTTCATTGATTCGTAATCCAGGACTAAAATGATATTAAGCTGGTAAAAACAGTTAATATTAATGCATTTGTAAATGCCACATATCTCTCCCTATGCCAAATTATTTTATTTGCAAGTGAGCGGTGCACCAGAGTGAGCTGCAGTGTTGTCTGCTGAATATCACCTATCCCAGCTCTAATGATTCCAGTGCAAACTCTCACCAGAAAAAAAGATGACTCATGATTTATATGCCAACCAAAACATGTCAGCATTAACAAGTTGAAGTAATAACTTTAAAAATATCACCAATCAGACATAACAGACATTTCTTTTCAGCAGAATCCCATCAGCTAATTAAAGACCATTGGAAAAAGGTTTATTAATATTCGTATTTTGAACTGAAACTTATCTTACAACAAACAGTTGTTTAAAATATTGAATGACCTGCAATAAAAACAAGGATGAATCATAGAGGAAAAAGTGTGAAATCTTAGAGGAAAAAAGTTTGTTCATATCTTTCCTTTATACTTCAATTGTGTAACTCACAAGACTAATAAACAAATTTATGCACATTTTTTTTCAAACAAAACTCAGCTAGTAAGTGTTTATATTAATTATATACTCTTATGAAAATACTTCACAAAGTAGCTCTACAAAACAGTTAATAATTGTAAAACTGATGAAAAAGTATTGTAATAATGACTTCAATTATTTCTTTTACTAAAATTTCCAAGTTTTCATGTATTGTTTTTGGATACGAGGTTGTCAAGTAATTATATTAAAAAGAATTTTTGATGTATGATTTTTGTGACTATTTTTCTTTTGTTTATTTGAATAGCCTTTCTTTTAAGACTCTTGATCTTCCTTTCAGATGAGAAATGTTAAATTTGTATTTTTATTTGCCATAATGTGTTGAATTATATATTAATATCTGAATCGTCTCTTACTTTATTACAGGTCTTAATAATTTTAAGAAGAATGGCATAGATGAATAGAAAAATACTACAAGAAACTGAAGAATGACTTTTATGGGAATACTTGATATTGAATGAAATGACTTTTAGAGACTTTGAGATAAAGACTTCTTTGAGAGCAAAAATACCCCCAAAAATTCTGCACTTAGCAAACAAATAATCTGCACTTTAGTCAACAGGCAGCTGTTCTGTAGCTCTTACAAGCTTTCTTGAGAGACTTGAGGTGGTCATTTTTATAATAATTTTATAATATCATTTATATTCATACGCAAACATTGTAGTTCATGAAAACTTTTTGGGACTTATAATTTATTACAAACTTTTACAATAAGTAAATCAGGGATTCAATACACAAGATTTCCATATCAATTCTGAGCTATCTTTTCTGAAAGTGTTATCTTTAACTTATAATATATCTTAAACATTCTACTTTATTACATTTTTAGCAAGTAATTAACATCCAATTTCCCACCTACTTGTTACTTCGCAATTACTATGATTAATTTAAATTAAAAAATTAACAAAAACAAAGGTACGATGTCTTGTTCTATTTCCTCATTTTATTTCATTCTCTTTTTTAATTCTGATCTACAACCAGATTCATACCAGCAAAGAAAGTCAACGACTATGCCTGGAAGATGACAATGGCAACAACAACTCCTGTCCACCTAAACACTCCCTCAATCCTAATGCACATTCGTGAACCTTTTCCAGACTTGCCTCATAGTTAACTAATACTCAAAATTATATGTAAAGAAATTTTATATTATCAATTTATATTGAAGTGTCTTATTTATATTAAGAAACAAATGTTACCAACAAAATACCTGCAATCATAATTATATTTCTGGTGAGAGTTTGTACTCCTAAGCAGCAAGGAACTGAAGACCCGGTGCAGGGCATGCATCAAGACACGAATAGCATGCAAAGTATTTAACAGTGCGCACTTACGTGAAAGCTCCACCTCCGTATTTACCCGAGTGGCAGAGCGTCGGCTGAAGGTGAATACGTTCCTTACATTCTTCAGGAGCCTGGCAGTTTCCGTCAGTCTGAAAACGGTGCGTGGGTTATCCCCCAGATGGGACAAAACACCCAGATGCTCCAACAATCCTCAGCGCACAAGGTAACAACAGTCACAACACATATTGCTGCATTGCGTGCATGAAACGTGCAGATCATGCAGCAGGGCCATGCAGCACCCTAAAAACCAGTCTTGACCTCTGCCCACTAAATCATAAGCAATATTATCTCGCATATGAGACAAGCAATGTTATCAGGATTGAAGTTAGAATTACTAAGTTTCATTAAATTCACATTTGCATTTGAAACTTTTAGTGATCAAAACCCCTTTCATGTCGCTACTTTTACCAATCTCTTCCTTTTAATATGAAGGTAAACCTAAGAAATATGTTAAGGGAGGAAGTAATCAAAAAATATCAATTTTTTGTTGTTGTTATAAGTTGCAAAATCATACTTCAAGAAGATGCATACTTCAATTTCTCAGTTTTCAATAATTTATCTGCAATGCATCTACTTACTAAACTACTTTGATGGAAGAGGAGAGTAATTCTAACCTTTTTTCTTTCTGTTATGTTTTATGTCTATGTTATATGTATGCCCTCTAATTGCTTCTTTTTAGCCGTGTGTTATGAATGATACATATGATTACATCACACCCCTTTAAGATGACAATTTGCACCCCAATTACCAGAAAAGCTGTTTCCAATACACAAGAAAGCATGTTAGAGACAGTTGGTGTTTATTATGAAACTGAAATTGCCCTTTTGACACCCCTTGAGCTTCATTCAGTAGATGAGTTTATTGTCTTATCCCATTTATCGGTGTTAGATCCTGATGAAAGCCCCATCACCAATTGGGCTTATGCTTGCCCCTGCATGGACTACCTTTTCTGTAACCCTTGCCCTGCCCTGGAGAGTGGTGGCTGCACTTCAGCGGAACCATCCAAGAAGACTTGCTCGTGAATGTGTTGTTGTGAGCACAGGCTCATCAGCCATACTGCGCATCTCACGGGCACATCGGCGCTTGGAGCTAGGGAGAAAGACAACAAAACTCTGCACACGAGAAGCAAGCCAGGCATACACAGCCAAGTGAATTTGCATCAGTGGCCGTGACTCAACACATGCAATCTTGATTCTTGTTGCCTTCTGTAGGTACTTACACCTGGCCAGCTGTCCGATAGCATGCAGAGGTCTGGAGGGTTGATGAGAAAGAGAAGAAACAAACAGCACAATTATCAGAAACAAACGAGATGGGGAACAGAAAACGAGCTCTAGGGCAACACAAGGGACGCTCATTTGATAATTTGACAAACTGAAACGTATATCGTGAGATCTTCCACATGTGCACTGCAAGGATAGTGCCACCAAGGCAATTCATCCAAGATTCACAGCTAAATTATTTTAACTAAATATCTCTTTATCATTCATCACTAAATACCCAAGCTGCTTCACACTACATTGCATGATTTTAAAATGTTGTGTCAAAATTAATAAAGAATTAATACATATGAAGTTGCTTAAAACACTACAAAGACAATACAAAAATTTAAGAATGTGACTTTAATTTCATGTGCTGTAACTATGACGTTTGCAGTGCATGGGCAGAAAGATGGCCGATATGTTAAATACAAAGCCATGATCTGTTCTGAAAAGGCTGGTGAAGCATGTTACTCTAAAATCTATGCAGCTATGTACAAAAGCACAATCCTGACAGAGCAGACAACTGGTACGTATTAAAGACACATTCCAGAGCAAATTAGCACAAGAATTACATGTTAGTATTACAAACAATAATACTAAGATGAAACGATGATCTTTGTCTTGATAATATCTTTAGTCATGCAACTCTCTTCACATGTTAATTCAAAAGCACTACTAAAATGTGAAGCATAGAACACTATAAAATATTACAAGATAATATACTTCAACTTAATACTCTAATTCACACTGATTATTAAAACCACAATTATTTTACATATGACAATAACATTCACTCGTACATGCTATAAAAGGGTTTTTTAAATTTAAAAAAATTATGTTTGAGAAAATGGACAATCTCAACATATTCTGATCAAAATTAATCATAATGTTCTTCATAGTTAATTTTGATCAGCCATTCTAGGACAATCTGGATCAAAAAGGAGCATCATTCAACCTTGAAATTAAGTCTTTCTACATAACATTCTATTTAATTTTTATAAAGTATTTTAGAACTTATGTATTTTTCAATGGGTAAATTTGAAGTTTTTAGTGAAATAAAATTTAAATATGCCATAGATTTTTATGTACATAAGCATAAGTTACAAAATAAGGAGAGAAAAAAAAAGAAAGGAAAAAACAACTACAAAATTGCATCTTACATTTGTTACAAAAAATTGTCTTGTCACAGAACTTTTTAGTGGTGTTGTGAAAAAGCTAACTATAACATTGGCTTCATTGTTCTTAAGATTTTGCTTGCTAAGTATACTCAGCAGCATTGATAATCATTGAATTAAATGTCAAAAATGAATTGTTTATTTACAAAACTACTTTATAACCTTGCAAACAGTGCTGTATGAGAAGTGGCATGCATATAAGACTTAAAAAAACAGAAAAAAATTGAAGGATGTGCAAAAATCATAAAGTAATGGAGGTTAACAACAGTACCCTCAATAAAGAAAAAGCAAGAAGTATATGAAAAACAATATTAATAAAAAATAAAACATTAAAATATTATTAATTCTAACATGCTGTCAAAATCAACTTTATTCAATACGCAAGGCAAACCCATTAACATTAATTAGTATTTTACATATGATACAGATTTTAAATAGAATAGACAGGGATTATTTTGCAAATAAAATTGTTTTGAAATATGTGTATAATCAAGATAAACAGAAAGAAAATAAAACTTAAACAAGCCATGAAGCAAAACCTGCAAATGGAACTGAGAAATCTGTGCACATGAGGACTGTTGAAATGTGAGCATTAGCCCAGACTTCAAGGTTGAGTGCACAGATATCTAGTGCAAACTAATTTCGAGAAGTAATGCTAGGTTCTTAAATAAAAACTCTCTATTTCCTCAACAAAGATTAAAGCCCAGTGTTGCAAATAATTTTAGAAAATGTTTATGTACTTTTATTTCATTTGTTTTTATATTGATAATTATTTAATTCCCCATTAATATTAATAATAAATATCAAAACAATCAACATTTACAATTATTTTTTTAATTGAAACATACTATAAAAAGTTTAACTACAAAGTAATATCAAAACTAACAGCATTAATGTATGAATCAATTTTATGCGGGAGATTTATAAAAAATTTACCATTTCAATGTGCATACTAGCATATTAGTATTAGGCATACTAATATTAGTATCAGGGATACCTAAATAGTATTAGGTATACTAGCACCTATGCTGTCACTAACCCTAGTAACGCTGTCCTACAAGTATTATATTCTCATTTTGCCCAGAGCATGATAATGCAATTTGAAAAGAAATAAAAAATGCCAAGGCAGATTCTTCAAGGAAATGTCTAATACAATGGTTAATTAATTTCACAAATGCATAAAAAAGGAAAAACAAAAGGATTTAAAAAATCAAAACTCTCTTTAACCCAACGAAAAGAAAGAAATGCAGTCAACATGCAATGGCATAACAATACAAAGGACATGCAGTAAGCACAATGTTGAAAAAAGTGTTTTAATTTACAGAGATTTAACAACAACTTAGAAGTGAAGCAGAGTGGGCATCTTTTGCAAATTAACGTCCTTTTTTAAAATTCATATTTTACAGGTTATGGTTTTAAATTATGTTTATTTACACACACACACACACATATCCATGGCCAAACACTGATAAATGGAGTGCACAAGTGGGAAGAAAGAGGGGAAGGCGGTAGAAAACAGCACATTCCTGTAGGCACATCAACAGCTGAGCAGGAACGTTGGAAACACCACACAGCACTGAGCAGCACTCTGATGTGCTGTTGACACACTTATGAAAACAAGTGATGAAACTCAGAATGTAGAGATGAGTTTTTAAATAATTATTTTTAAGAATGAAATTTATAGGATAATAAAAAATGATATTTATCATGATGCTTAGATTTTCTTCATATAAAGTAGAATAATTGTAATTTCTAGCAAAAGCAAGTTCTTGAAAAAAATTCATAATTAAAAATTTTTTTTAAGACAAAACCCAAGACAAATTTTTCTTCAAGCACCAAATGCAACAAGTACTTTCTTTTATATGAGAATTTTATTGTTGTATATTACAATGAATTTTTATTTTTTCCTTGTTAACTTTGTAAAATTACAGTTAAAAAAACTTATGATCTTTAAATGAAAAAACAACTAAACTAATATCGAAAAAACTACTCACGAATGCTTGGTTTCTTTCATGATAACTCTGCCTGGATCGGCTTTCCTTATTTCACTTTCTCGGGCTGCTTCTGTTAACGTCTTGAAAGCAGTAGCACACACCCTGTTTCGAATATACACCAATAAGGTTAACAGTAATATTAAAATAAAATGAAAAATTGGTTCTATTTTCTGAGAAAATTCTGAAGAATCTAGAACGAATACTTACTTCCAATGAAGAATGCTTTGAATTAAAACAATATTTTATTCATAAATTAAGAGTTTATTTGTTACTGACTCAATAAAAAGAATGGAGCAAAATTATCTTTTATATTCTACACTTACACTTTATATGTGATGTCAGGGATAAGTGTAGTAAAGGGAATGAGAATAAGGCCCAACCAGAAGACTGGTGATGAATAGACCATTCGATCCATTCCTAGGAGTTCAGCTCCTACTTCCAGCGTAGGCCAGAAGTTACTGAAAAAGCGTTTTCCTATTATTAAGTATTGTTGTAAGTTATTGTCACAAGAAAATCTTTGTAATGTTAACACTATAGTTCTTTGATCAAGCCCAAAAAATGAAAAATCACTTTCAATTTTTTTAATATCAAAGGATTCAGATAAATGCAAGAAACTGATTTATACTGGATCTACTCAGAAATTTCTCTGAACCAGCTTTTACGAAAAAGAAAATCTTTCATGACGGACTATAACAAGAATTAAAGATCGAATGTTGCAAGTAACCAATTTAAGAAAATTGCATTAACAACACAACAAATATGGTATTTTTTGTCTAAATGCAAGTAGATTCCAGTTAGTATTTTGTTATATTTGCAAAACAATGTTTAAGAAAATATTTACCTATATGCTACCAACACAACAAACCACGAGGCAATAGATCCCCAAATGGCTATGTGCATTAGGGATGTCCATGCATTTGTTATTAAACCAGCTTTCAGGCACACAGTCACTACAACATACTAACAGAGATTCTTGTCATAATAAATAATATTTGACCATGTTTAAGGACTTAAATAAAAAAATTAAATACTAGCAACAATAAAAGGAATGTGATTAAATCTTAACAAATCTTTAATTATTAAATATTTTCTTATTATTCAAATAACACTTATCAATCAAATTACTTGCGATGCTGTTGAATTCAAACAATTTATTTCAAGACAGTTAAATTACATTTCTTTCCGATTCTCTAATTTAGTTCAAAACATCTCTCATGTTCTTACCGTATACACAAATGTGCCAAGCACCAGGTAGTCACCACAACGACCATTGCCCCAAATAACATCTTTCTCCATAATAAATAAAGGTAACCAGAAAAGCAGCACTGAATGTATCAGAGAGTTTATAATCCACATCCAAAAGACACGAACATTAAAAAGTTCAGCATTCTGACTAGGTTTGTACAGGGCAGGATACTTGAGCATTGTGTCTGCTGAGCAAACCTTCTCAAATATGCCCATTGCTATAGGTGGAGCAGCAGTGAAGAGCTGTTAGAACATGAAAAGTTCCTCATTCTATTATTCAAATCTGTGTAACATTTCCTTAACAAAATATAAGTTAAAATATGAAATTCTTATCATTCAATTCTCTAAACATACCACATTATACAGAGCAATGGTCCATCTCTCAAACACAACTTGACCAGACCAACCAGAATAAATGGCAAACCACAGTTCGATAACATACAAACAAATGTTCTTGTAGAAGCTATAGAGAATAAGTTTGACCATTCTATTATAATTCCAAGCTCCATGAACAAATAGTAATTTCAGTAAGAACCTGAACTGTAAAAGAACATGATTCAAAACATTAATTACTTGCTATAGAGATTTCAAATAATAAAATTAGATTCATATGGAAATGGCCACACCTGGGCAATAGAATAATCAGAAGCACAAGCAGCTTGCAGACCTTCCACTCCAGATATTCCAACTCCAACATGTGCTTTCTGTATCATTGCTACATCATTGGCACCATCTCCAATTGCCAATGTAATGGCTTTCGTATGGGTAGTAACTAGTTCCACTACCTAGAAAGTTCATTGGATCGAGTCTTTTATTAATTTACCTAGTCAGAAAGGTTTGCCATTTGTATACTTCTTTCAAATGAAATAAGTCAACAGAGGGTTTTCAATGGATAACGTGATTTGAATTCATTAAGTCTCTTAACTACAATCATTTGGTTTTTATACGCATGATATATATGCATGTACCTGAGAATTCAAATCTGGTACCAAGCTTACATAAATGAAGTGTTGAAGCGATATGTAGAGAAATTGGAATTTACTTGCAAACTCTTCAGCAACAAGTTTATTACTACAAGACAAACAAAATTAGTTTTTTGCAGATGCATACTTCTGCCTGTAAGTTTTCTACAGATTTTTCATTGTAGAAAAGGCAATACTTCATGGTCACAGAATGAGCTTCCCAATGAATATTGCTGCATATCATGTTTCTGGGCTGGTAGGTAAGTGATCTGTCAGTGCACAGAACATTTTTCGGTCCTAAATTTGTAAAATTTAAAACTTTTCTTTTGTCATTGTGCCTCTCAAAAAAATGAAGTTTTCTTGCTAGTGGAACATGAAACATTAATCATAATATAAAAATTGAATATCGCATGAAGACATAATAGGGTTTAGCAATGTGGCTAACTTCCCTAAATAAACAGACATCTCTGAAAAAGAGCATTATTGCAGCATTTGTCATCAAAACACCTTTAAGATTTTTTTTATCATTTACAATGTACAAAAGACGTTGCTGAAGAGTTTGTGCAAGTAAAATTACTCGCTTATTTATTAAACAGGTCAATGAACATGTTTAATTTATTGCATTTTATTCAAATTTACGTAATCTAGTGTACATTTTTTATTTAAACGTTAACAATTCAATTATAATACAACTCACTTTAACTTCCATTGACAAACAGGCTACTATAGAAGATTTTCATGGAAAACAAATACACTTTTACTCTAAATTCTAATGTACACAACCACAACACTCGTCAAAGGATTAACCTACATGTTCCCCAAATTTATCAAAAAAGTCCCTAATAGAAGGCATTACACTTTACAACAAATTGAGCCATGATATTAAAGACATAAACACAATACATACAAAATAAATTGAAAGCTGACTATTCGAGCTGAAGCAAAGAAAAAAGAACTGGCAGTATTGTAAGATCAGTGACACCAACTCGATCAGGGTTTTGTCCAGTTTCCCTTAATCCTTTGAGCAGATGCTAAGATGGCCCCCTTGCTTTGATTCCAGGACAGTATATTTAACTTCACTCTGCTCAAGACTTCTTGAGCTCCCTTTCAGTATACATGAGAGGAGTGGAGGGTTAAAAATTGTTAGCAGTGTATTTCGAAATCAAAACTAAATTTCGCTTCCAGTTCTTTCACATAGAGGTGAATATTCCTTATATTCTTATATTGAAATACTGCTTTACCTTTACTCATAATAGTGAGTAAGAGAAAACTAAAATCTGGAGCCCAAGAAAACTTTTGCACCTGCATACATCATATCTGACTCGTCATACACAATTGAAATTGTATATGTGACTCAATAAATATTATTATTATGATTATACAAACTTCCCTCCAAATTTCAACTTATAGCATGTTTTTAATAGACTACAGTTTTCTGAAGTATTGAAAAAGTATCTTAATTTCAGGCTGTCACTTAATGTTCTATGAAATTGAAGATTCTGATACAAAATATAATTTTTTACAACCCTCATATCAAGTTCATGATACCCTAAAGTACATGATATCACTAGTGAAGACAAAACAAAGTTACCAGGAAACCAACCACATACCTCTGCCTTCTGTATAGGTGAAACTCTGCAACAAATGACCACATTGCAACTGACACAAAGATCTAGGAAGTCTCTTCGGACATCACAACTGAGAGCATATTTCAACGTTTTTCCATCAATAATTAGAGCCACATCGTTGGCCTTCCCTAGCTGCTCTCCGAAGTCAGCACTATGTCGTGCAATTGCTTCCCGGGTCGTCTACACAGAAATTGAACTCACCTTCTTATAAATACATTTTGAAATAAATATTTCATTATTTATAATTCAATGTCATGATGGTTTATAGAAACAAGCAGCTCATGGGAACATAATGATAAGCACCTTCTTGGTGAGATTTGCATTTCTCTTTCTTTCCCTTATCACTGAGCAAGCACATGCAGTATAGGAGATGTCTTTGGCAGGCAATATGTCCTCAACAAAGCATCAGCAGCACAAACAAAGATTGATTTACCCCCGTCTCAAATCCATTTTGACACTTACCACTTTGTTTCCCTGAGCCACTACAATGTTCAATGACATTTCATATTATTAACTCACATCTAAACTGTCTTCATTCAGAACAAGTAACGGCATGCCTTGAGTAATAAGTTTGCAACTGTAGCCGATATTAATAGCAGTTTCTTGTTTGTCCCCAGTCAGTACCCACAAGTGAATTTCTGCTTTGATTAAAGCTGCAATTGTTTCAGGCACCTGATCTTGAAGTTTGTCCTCAATAGCAGTAGCTCCTAATAGCCTAAGATTTGTTTCAATCAAATTAGCTGCATCCTCTATTTTACGTTCCCTGTACTGAATGGCTAGTGATGCCTTATAATATGTATTTTGCCAATCCTGTAACGAAACCAATAATTTCAATTTAAATAAAAAGGTTGAAATCTTAGACAGATATTTATTTCAATATATTTCTAGATATTTAAATAATAAATTAATAAGGAAAAAATTAATAAAAGATAATTTTCAAATTAATTTCATCAACATGTCAGTCTGTTTTTCTTAATTCTCTCAAACATATTTGCTTTGAGGTAAAATATAAAATGTATAGGACATTATATTAATGATCCAATTTTACTTCACCTGATATTCAACATCTGAGATGTCACAAACAGCACAACAAAGTGTCCTCAGTCCTTCTGTTGCAAATTCTTCAAGGGTGCGAAGCGTTACATCTCTATACAGTTGACCATCTG
Organism: Teleogryllus oceanicus; assembly: GCA_964035755.1. Classification (NCBI taxonomy): domain Eukaryota; kingdom Metazoa; phylum Arthropoda; class Insecta; order Orthoptera; family Gryllidae; genus Teleogryllus; species Teleogryllus oceanicus. The sequence continues at coordinate 126,283,233 of CAXIVR010000005.1, read as the reverse complement.
GCGACAATCTAAATACACATAGACATTATGCCTTTTCTTAAAATTTCATATTAACACTAATTATCTAAAAACTTCAAATTCTCACTTCTGATCCATTTGCTGAATGTTTTTTTCTCTTGCTCTTTCACAAGGGCTGTCGACATTACATGCAGGGGAGTGCATACGCAGTATGTTCATTTACACATCTCAGTCCATGAAGACTTAGAAATTGTTCTACGATGGGAGATGAGAGTATAAGTGGATTTTGTATGCTTAAAGAAATAACGAACAGGAAGATCCTGAATTCACTGACAACGGGAAGAAATCCAGAGAGCAACAAAATAACTTATGTTTCACAGTGATTTTTAAATTGGATTCTAAAAAATCTCATAAAAATGTAAGTATTGGATTTCTGTTTAAGAGAAGGAAAATTATCTGTCTTACATTATTGCTTTTTATGAAAATTTTGTCCTCTATAATTTCTTTATTAAACTGGAAATGTAACAAGTACTACCTTGCACCTCTCTCACAACCTACAAATGTTTCATCCATTAAAGACACACACAGACACACACACCTGCATGTACCATCCGAAAAATCCATCAACAAATAAATAATTACTATTAAATAAGTGTACACAGGGAAAAAGACAAATTATAAATGAAAACATTCAGTCAAGGGTATAATCCAGCTAAAAAGGAAAGAGAGAAAGTGAGAGTGAGTGAGAAAAAAGAGCATGAGAAAAGGAGACAAAGGGAGAGAGTGAGAGAAATAGCGTGAGAGAGAATGAAAGAAAAAGAGAGAATGACAAAGAGATTATAAAAGTGTTTCTTTCATTGACACAACAAAATGCAACTAGAGTTAAAAAAGGCAGAAAGAAAGAAAAACGGCGAAACATAATAAAACTAAGAATGTATATTCATGGGGTAAAGTAACACTCAAATATTTGCAAAGTGACATACTAGTTTTGCCTGAAGATGTAATGAATTCTCAATGTATTTAATTACATTATCTATGGTTTTTGTCTGTTTTTTGTTGGAAACATTTGTATGGAAATTTAAGACACACACTGAAATTTTAACTCATGTTGCAGAAGTTCTTTTGTGATAAATAAATAAATTAAAACAAATATGAATAAAACTTTCATAGTACTGAAATTAACCTCAGAGAGACTCAGAAGATCAAAGTAAATCCAACTGGATACTCTATTTCTTCTACAATGATAAGTAACAACTACAACAACAATTATAATAATCATATTAATAAAATAATAATTTTAAAAAATAAATAAGAAATAAAAATATAAGAGAGATGAAAACTATTATTAAAATTTTAAAATTAGGTAAAATTAAAAAAATAAAAACTTATTAAAAGATTAACCCCAAAGTTACCCAAGAAGATACTCATATTGTTTTCATGACATCTCTATTATTCTCTACATCGAGTCCTATTTTTCCCAAACATCTCTTATAGCATTATCAAACTTCATAAAACTTTCAAAAGGTATTCTTTGGCACACATTTCAGAGATTAGAAAACTAAGAATAGGAATCATATCTGGATTGATTGTACATTTATATAATCCACAGAGACATAACTATTTCCAGCAAATTCATGACTGCCAGGAGTTCTAATGGAAGCCAGAAAATTAACAGCACATTATTTTCATTAGAAAAATAATTTTGTCAAAGCTTCATGAAGGAGACCAACTCATATGCACATACTAAGGCCTGTGTGAAGTTCTTGTACCGTAACTATTCATGCTGTTACAATTAAAACTATTATTACTTTTAGGATGAACCTTGTTTTTCTTGACAACAATGGACATTTTCACTATTCCACCCAATGTTCATTATCCTCTCTCTATATAATGTACCAAGGATAGATGACAATTTTTGAAAATTTTTAAAACACCATCACATAAAACACTCTAAGGGTGCTACTGCTGAATAAGGAAATTACTCCCCAGTCCTGCATAAAGATAAAAAAATTGATATTTGCTGATTATGACATAAAATAGATTACCGCAAAACAGACTGTAATTGCTCATAACTTGATAACTATGCATCCTAAGTTCTTAATATTTTCAGGTCTGTAGAGAGACATGAGTTTTGTGGGACAGATGGGGAAACATGTTGGGTTTGAGTTAAGTGTCTTAAGTAGTACTCTACAAGAGGAGACCATTTTAATTACATTTTTGTACATTTAACTTTTCTGGAGACCACTAAACTATGGCATGGGTGCTCAGATACCAAAAGCAATTTGAAATCTAAGTAAAATTAAACTGACTGAATATAAAAAGCCATAATATTCCTCGATAAAATTAAAGTGACTTTTTCTTCTGAGAAATTTAATCTCAATGCTGATAAATATTAGAATATTTACTCAAGCACAAGACTGGGCATATAATGCTGAAATGAACAGCTCAGGTGCGGGTCATTCAAAATTAGGATCCAGTTAGAAGCTATCTTCAGGTTTCAAAGAATGATTAATAAAATGGGTAATGTTTGTTCAGTTCGCGTTTGTATTCATTATTTTTATTAATAATTATTATATTATTATTATATTATTATTAATATTATATTATTAATATATTATATTATTAATACTGTTATTATTAATATGATTATTATTAATTTTACAATTATTATTGAACATTTTAAAAAATAAATCCTAATTATTTGTCAATTCACAATTTTTGAGATACTTTACCACTAGTGACATAATAAAGTAACACAATTCTCTCAATTTTTACCCATTCATAACTTAATTGAAGGTGTTAATACAATTAACCTTAATGCAACTAAAACATCCCATTTTCTCAGGTAGTATCTAAACTGTTTCTTAGAAAATTTTGTTAATTTTCTCTCAATCAACATGGAAAGAAGAAATGAAATATTAATATTAATCAATTACTAGTACTTTTTTATTTATAACTGTTCCTTAAAATAACAGTATCAGCACCTTTGCAATACAATTTAATCTTTCCTTCAGAATTTCTCACTATCACTGACATACGCTTGCGGGCACTAGTGAATTCTAACACATTGAGTATCTCATAACGTTCACGAGTCCCTAAAGCATTTATCTCAACATAGTGAGGAGTTCGAGTTTCGAAGATATATCCAAATAGGCAAGCACCCTCCACAAGAGCTTTCTCATCTGCAAACAAAAATAAAATAGTGTAGTAATGATTATTGTTAAGAAAACAGATTCAAAAATTTTTTAATAGCTTCAAATTTTCACTAAAAATGGAGAATTATTAGTCAAGTTTAAACATAGTAGATGATATTCAAGTGTATATGTTTCACTTGCACTTGTACTAATTCTGAATGCTACATGACAATATGAAAGAATAAAGTGGTGGCTGTAATTGATTGCCTTATGACCATATATAATACATTTATGCTTGGATTTAGCACATTTAATTTAAACTTTCAATCACAACAAAATGAGAGAAACAACATGATTAATCACAAATCAGTTTTCTTATTGACTGTCTTGAAGAACAATATGTTTATTGTTTTTAATAATGGTTTCTCTTATTCATGTTTTGGGTTTTAATTGTTTTCATTTTAATTACATTACATTTGTTTCTTAAAATGTGAAAAGTATGTTTGTGAAGCCATAATTATTAAGATCATTAAGAGTATTTAAAAACAATACTCTTATTAAGATCATTAATTTGATAGATAGACAAATATACTTTTCTCGTAAGATACATTTTTTCATTTACAATTAACGTTCAATTTAAACAGTCAACTATAATGACTCTAGCATTGCTGCTTGTTTTCTATTCCTTTGTTTATTATTAATAACAACATTGTAAAATAATAATGAAGTAAATTTACCTGGGGAAGCAGCATGATATTTGTAATTTTCTTCTGCCTTTTCTGGTATAACTGTGTGGCATACAGACATCAGAACTAGGAACTCTCTAATGTCATTTGCAAAAGGTTGTTCAGAATTGAGATTCTAGAATATGAAAATGCATATATCAGCACAAAATAAATGTTTGCTTTACTTTCTATGTTTAACGAACTCTACAGAGCAGCAAAGAAAGAAAAACTAGAGAATTCCTACTTTGACTAGCTCTGATTCCTGAGGGTTCTCTTCTGGAGTATATATTTGTCCTGCAATTGAACACCGTTTGAAGTCCATTATGTTTCTTGTTAAAGTACCAGTCTTATCGGAAAATATGTACTTAACCTGGAATTAAAATGTATTTCATCATATTACAATAAACAATTTTACATTACATTAAGTGAATTTTAAATGGATAGAGCAACAAAGTTCTATAGTATTTATTAAAGTATGTGAAAAGATTAGATAATATTGCAGAACATCAAATACAAAAATGTGGGACGGAAAACATTTAAACACAAAATTAGAAATAAGTTAGTCTTCCAGAATATTTTTTTTGGAAATCCAACTTTCAATTGCTTTTGAAAGTAATATTATCATGATAATTTGTAAACATGTTTTCAAGAAAAATTAAAAAAATTTTAAAAAATAAAAATCCCACTTTCATTCAAAGAGGGACTTTCATTGTATTATAGGTATTTCACTCCACAAATATGTTCCACACATAAAATTTAAAGATGTTAGTTGCAGATACTTTATAGAAAATTTTGAAAATATAGCACTAGTTTCATTTTATCTACTTTTTTAAATTTTTCACTCAAAAAAAAAAAAATTGGTTTTTTCCAAAACAATTTATTAATTTTATGTAAAACATATACACTTTGTTTCATATTTTTATATTTTGTCTCTTTTGTCATATGTTAAAAGTAAAATTCTTGTTTATAACATCACCATAGCACTGAATAATAAATTAAAAATAGAAAAGGGTTTGAAGTTAAATGTATCAAAATAAGAAACAAATACGCAAAGTATTTATTAACTGTAAAACTTAACTTTCAACATGATTTAGTCGTTATTTCTTACCTGACCCAACTCCTCATTCAGGTTTGATGTGCGAGCCATTGCAGGAGTGTCACTTTCTTCATGGTACATATCAATGTCCATATTGATGAAAATTGCCTAAAATCAAAATACTACACATAAGAAAAAGAAAAGGGGGGAAAAAGAAAATAATAAAAAATTCTGATCTCTATATTACTAGTAAATACTTTTAATACACTTTACCTGCATAAAACGTACTACTTCCAAAGAAACCTGCAAGGATATTGGGACAAGATTGTTGAACAAAATGATGAACGTGAGTAGGTTGTAGCCAAAAGTGACATTGACAAGTTCTGTAAAAAGGAAACAATAATTCAATAATTGAAAAAAATTAAAAACTTTAAACAAGTGGAAATTATAAGTTACATTTTGCACAGTACAATTAAATTTATAGAACTGGAATCTTCACCGACTTTTAACAGATGATAATTACATTTTAAGAAATTATGAAATTTCATTATATTTCTTTAGAAATAGTTATGAGTTCCTTGGTATGTTGTTTGTTTCTAAATTTTTCATTCTGTTTCAAGTGTTGGATTCAGGTCAGTGTGGTCACTGAAGCCTGTGGTAAATGTAACTACAGAGATACTATGGTTATTTTCATCTTATTATTTGATCTGTAGAGATTCTACCATTTTTGGATACTCTGATATTTATGGTTGTTTATAGATTGTACCATTTTAGTAGGTCTTTGAATCACTTGATTGGGCAACGCAATTTATGTTTGAATCACTGCAAAGAATATTTTAATACTATGCAAGTCTTTTTAGTTTTATTAGCATAACTTCAAGATTTTTTAAAAAGATTTTCAAATTTCCTGTAGGGCTATGGTATGTGTATAAGGCTTGCCTTTTTATTGCCATTAAATCTATGATGGATATTTCATCTCTTTTATAAGATGAGTGTGATTGGTGTAGGATAGAAAATTGATAGTATCTTTAATAAAAATCCATGTCTCGCCATAGGCACAATGTGCATTGATAATGATTCGACATGAAATGTTAATTTAAAAGAAGTCTGCCATAAGTGAGTTATCTAATTGTTCTTTGGTCAGCCAATGTACTATAAAGAACAATATTGAAATGTGGATGAAAGAGGTAGTTTGTCTCAGGTAGACTGCATTGTTCCATGGTCCTCAGATGGTCTGAGGGTCTCTTTAATATTGTGGATTCCTAAGTATTCAACTAACATTCATGATTTGTATAATCACAAAATATTCTAAAAGTGTTGCACTAACCGTCCATGCTCAGGTACCAGTCAGTCTTTAAATGGTCTTTGGTCCAGACCTCATTGAAGATGGCAGAAAGCAGGCACAGAACAACAAGTATGAAAAACAGCATTAGGATTTGTGTGTTAGTCAACTTGTCAACACTGGAACGTTTCAAAGGTGCCGAAGTGGAGTTCATCATCAGCTTAGTCTCATGACCAGTATAGACCACTACTCCAAATATCCAGCTTGTGTTACGAAGCATTGCACCTCGAAGGACCACTTGGTCTGGACCCACAGCTTGTCCCCTATAAAAATTATTAATGAAAACATTACACTAAAAGGAAAATGAAATAATTTTTACAATATAAGAGAGGAAAAATTCTATCCCCATGTACCACATACACATGATTTTTCCAAATTTCTGATACTCCTCCAGTAAGGCTGCTGATTGATTTTTGGTTTCATAACAATTATGGGGCCCCTATTGTTGTATCCATCAGTGTCTGAGCTGTATTGCAATTGTGTTTAGACCAATGACCAAATAAATAAGTTTTAAATTATGTTTTGAATGTTCAACGAATGTACTGAAAGTTTCAAAGCTGGATCTCCTCATAATACCACCAGGTACTCTAACCACTTGGGCTGAGGAGATGGGAACACTGTCATTGATATATTAAATATTTCATCTCCAGGTTACAGTTGGAAGTTTAACAATCACATGAGAATATGTTTCCCATTTTGCAATTGTCAATTATTGCTGCTACCCCTTAGCTATAGTGTAGTTGGTAGGTACAACTGGTACATTAAGGCACCGGAAGTCACAGGTCCCAAAACAGGTCTCACGCCAACCCTTAAAAAGGGTTTTCACTGAAAAAGTTTTCGAAAATATTCCATCCTTAAAGCAAGTAATAAATTATATGGTAATCAAATATTTAATTATGATTATTCCTATGTGAGAGAATTTAAAAAACATGAAAGAGAGGCAGGTCAGTGGTTGGGTGAGGAGGGTGAGGATTCACAGTGCGATCACCATGTCTCGTCTGCATTTTTACGCACTAGGTAGCCAGGTGAGCAACCGATGCTCAGAGTGTAATTTAGATGATCTAGGAAAAAATTAATAACTCTCTTTGGAATGAATTTTTCGTAGTTTTTGGAGGTCCGTTGTATAAATAATGTACAAATGAACGAATATGCTTGTAAAATTGAAATTTTTACCAAATATTTTGTAAAATGTTTAGGAAATCTGAATAATTATACTAGCCCTCACGTCAGTATACTTTTACTTTCTCGTATATACGGAGTAGTACACGTAGTATAGAGAAAGATTCGTCATGCTATGAGAAAAACGGCGAATTTTCGTCAGAGAAACTCTCATCGCCGGGCCCTAATAACGAAAAAGTGGATAAATCCAGCTGCTAAATTTGAAAAATAAATCATCTAACACGTGGTGTAGCCAGAATCCCGCACGCTGTGTAGTCAGTTTTGTGGGTCCTTGTCACCGAAAAATCAATTGACAGCAAAAAGTCCGTCCGTCTGTGAACACCACTAGCGCTTAAATCATACGTTGAATTTTTTCCAAATTGAAGCTGAACAATCCCTGTCGATCTGGCTCAAGTCGAAGCTTTGAGATTTTGAAAAAAATCTTTAAGGTGTATATTACACAGATGTATTTTTTTTTAAATATCTCTCACGCCGTTAATAGGCGTATTTTCAGCAATTTGTGAACAGGATTGCTTTTGCGTGTTAAAATGCCTCAAATAAAATTTTTCGAAAACTCAAAATATTTCTGTGAAAAATAGCTTGAAATTTGGCTTTTACAGTAAGGCTTAACGCCATTTTCTTAAAATCGGTTCCAAATTTTTCAATGAAAATTGCTATTTAGGATGAAGTTTTACTCTTCTTTAATATTCTTAAAGTAATATTTTGGTTCTACTATTAAGAAACCAAAAAATTGAGAAAATTTAAAAAAGAATGTACTTGGGCGATGATAGATGGCAGCCGGCAAAAGGATGAGGCAAGTAAGAATAGCAAGCCCAGACCTAAGAAAATAGAAAACTAAAACGAGAAAGCCTGTGCCATTCTGTAGCACCATTAGTTTTGTCTACAATAGCACTTTTGGTTACAGCATTACAATACTTTCTCTATTCTACGTAGTGTGCCAGGAAGTAAAAATCAGTATGTGTCAATGTTCACATCGAATCCACATTTAATCCAGTAGGCCTACTAATACTAGGACCGCCATTTGCACCATTGGCTGTGTACCTTGAATGAGACAATGGAGCTACATGGACGGGAATAATCGTAATACGAATTGCATAAAATATATAGACAAATTACAAAAGGCAAGTTCAGGTCAAACTCCGTCGGCTAAAAGGGCTAAAATATGGCTTTACACAGCGTACTAACAAGTCGGCTCATGAATATCAACAGCCCATCTTAACGGGAATAACCACCACAATCCATGAGCCTTCCTCTATCGCAGATATTCAAATGATAATTAAAGGATCAACAGGTAAGTCGGATCTGATCGTTAATTTCCACTGCGGGAAGTGCTGTTTTAGAGATGCTCACTCCCGCACCTCTCCTTGTACTAGTCGAACATTTTTGGATGACAGAAGAGAGATGTGGAGAGGAACATAGTTTGAGAGTAGTATTTTTCCCTGCCTAAAATTCCAGGGGTGGATACAAGACACGGAGATTAAGAAAAACCGAATTCGAAGGAGGTACAATTTTCCGTAAATTCATTTTCGGATTATTTAATGTGTGTTTTCGGAAAGTTAATAGTTGGTTACCACCGTTCAATAAATGTTACGTATCAGAAATGGTTGGATAGAAATGAAAAGATTTTCATCACTGTACACTTCAACTATGTCTTATCACAAAAAGTATCCCATGTCTCAAAGACCCAGAAACTGGGCCTGGATGAATGATTATAATCTCCCAACATTGAAAATACGACAGCTACGGTCAATCAAGACTGTCTTGCCCAGTAATCAAAGTAATTAATTCTTCAATGCCTTGACCTTAAAACCACAATAGCAACACGATCGTATGGCATTTTATTGAGCATTCAAACACACCCTACATACGTAGTAATAAGTAACCTGTGTTTGTCCGTCGGAGGGATGGACCGGTAACCGGCGTTTGTCTGTCCGTCCTTCCATCACTCGGTTAAAATCCTTCCGGTCCACGGTTTGGGGCAATTGAAGAGTCTCAGTCTGCTGTTGGGTAACACATTTTTTTGTAGCCATTTACTACAATTAAAACCCAAGTAAATGTACATGAAAATACATTTAAAATTATTTAAAGCGTTGAAGACGCGACTTTAATCTAGTTTAGTAAGTAATACGCCTTGGGCAGATATACGCAGGCAAAAAACAACAAGAAAACACGAACGTTTGACATTTTATCAAATCTTATTTTGTACATACTTGCGAGTATCTGTTGTTTCTGGGATCGAGTTTACCTCAGGAACGAAAACTGATAATCCAGAGTTTTTTGATAAGGATTGAGTTCGAATATTTGTAATGTCTTGTGTACACTCTCAACATATAAATTACATAAAACAACTTTCGAGTACAAATGTCGTAAATGGAATAATCACGTTTACCACGTACAAAGAAGAAACAAAGTATCAATAACGAAGGACACACTCAATGTTTGAGGACGGGATCCAACGTTTACGAAAATGGGGAAAGCCCCATTATTTCTTTTTTTCGGATGTTTTGGGCATGGAATTACAGCAAAAAATTATTTCGATATTGTTGAAATATGGACAAAAACAGTGTCCAATAGGAGATGCTGAATGAAGCCAACAATTGAAGCAAATGAATCCAGAATTGCTCAAACGGGTCACAACTGATGAAGTTGTGATATTTAATAATGGTAATTAACTCTTCCCTATTCTAATCACTGAACGCACCAGTAAGTGATGCCCTCTGGCCGCGTTTGCCAGAAAAGCACAACTTGGACGCTTGCCCGTGCGGCCGGATTCTGAAAAAAAGGCGCGAGGACTCACTGCTTGCCGTGCTCCTTGATGACGCCGGCGAACTCGTAGAGGTGGCGGTTGGGCAGCTCGCACTCGATGGTGCCAGTGAACTGCGAGAGGTCCTTCGTCTCCAGGAGGTGCGCTGTCTCAGTCAGCGCCTGCCGGATCTTCAGGTTCGTCTCTCCGTCGAGGTTCGACGTCTCGATGTAGCAGATGCCCTGGGGCTCGCTGCAACAACACAGCGTCGCAAACGATAAGCTATTATGCAATTACAGAAAAAAACGGATCTATGCCATCTTTATAAGTGTAGTTTACACTATTCATTCAAGAAATTTAAAGAAAAAATTTGGAGCCATTTAAAAAAAATTGAAAATGTCCATGGGGCTCTATGTAAAGCACCCTCAAACTTTAAAAACGTTTTTGAAAATGGAGCGCTTCGGGTGGAACCAGATCGGAAATATCCATTTTGGAAAAAATCCTACGTATGGTTTAGGCGCTAGTAGTGTTTACGGACGGACGGTCAGACAGACAAACGGACACACAGACAGACGGACAAAACAGACGGACACAGACAGACGACGAACGGACGGGCGGACGGTCGTTTTAAAGAAAACACTTTTTCGGTATCAAGAAACCCCAACACATGATTTCCGTTCAAATCTTGATATTCCGCAGCATTACACAAGTTTCTCCGTACTGCATATATAACTCCGTATATACACGTACATATACGAGAAAGTATAATTGTACATGGCCCTTCAATATTCTTTATTCTATAATATTATTGTAAGAAGACCTCGAAAAAATATGGAAGTTTTGTATTTTTTGAATTTTTTTTATATTAATTAAAGTGGAAAGTGTCGTTAATGTTTGATGTGAAGTCCACCCAAAAAATTCAAAATATTCCTTTCAAATTCGCACAGCTTCTACTGCGGCTAGATCGAACGGGGAATATCAGTTTTGGAGAAAATTGTGTAAATAGTTTAAACGTAATGTTGTCCACAGACGGACAGATAGACGCTCTGCCGTATACCAATATTTTGGTACCAAGGACCCACAAAGCGTGGATTCTGACTGTACCAAGTACTAGAAGAACGTTACATATGGGAACGAGTATTAACATTTTCTTGGTATCAGAGACCCACGTTATTTGTTTTTCTGTCGAATAAATCGCTACTTCTAGTTATAGCATTACAATACTTCCTCTTTAATACGTAAGTACCTAGAAGACGAGAGAGCAAATATTATTAACGATTATTTTTGAAGATATTCACAAATAAGTTTTGAACGTGAACGAAAAAAAAAATATTAGATCTGATGACCTATAAACTGACGATTTTCGTCGCTAAGATCTGATTGACTATACAACAAATAATCTGGCGTCGCCTTTCACCTAGAATGCGAGCACTAATAAAATAAAATAAAAATACTTTAAAAGTGCTATTGAACATTATTCCAACAACCGTCAATTACTCCTTAAATAACGACAAAAACATTTTTATCCGTAAAGAAAGACGGAAAATTCCGCATAATCACCTCTGGAATTTGCCCCTTATCGTGCCTCGTATTTCTGCCTTGCAGGCAATATTGCATGGTCGATGACGAGAGGACAAGGCAACTGCACGCATCGCCCGGCCGCCCCGAACGAAGGCGAGGAGCGGGAGTGAGCGGAGGCAGCGGGGAGGGGGAGGAAGGCGTCGGAAACGGCGCCTGGAGATGAACCCCGGGATGAAATATGCATGAACGGAGCGACCTGCGCGAAGGCGCCGCCAACGGCGCTTCCTAACGCACGGCGGCGGCGGCGGCGGCGGCGGCAGTGGCAACACGGCCGTGCTCATCGATCGCCTTGGTCCCCGGGGGTCAGTGGTTCGAGGCCACCGTTTCACGCAGAGCCGCGCGCCCAACAACAGAGCATTCTGGCAATTTTGAAAGAACTATCTACACTCAGATTCGCCGCTTCGCCGACACGACGGCCGTTCTTGCTTATCGTTCACATCTGTTGCACAAATCTCCATGCAGTTCGGATTAATGTGATGTACATAGCACCATATGGTTTGTTGATGCAGTAAATATTGCAACCAGAAAGCCAAAATGGAAAATAGAGAAAAGTACACAATTCAAAACAATTAGTATTTCAGGGTGCAAGACGTTCGCAGATGTACTCGCAATGGACTTGCGCTAGGGAAGCAACATATGGTACGTCAAGGCGTATACCTAAGAACAACTGATTTCAAATTATTTATTGAATGTTCTTCCGTATTCACGACAAACTTTCAACAATAACTGCAACAAACTGAAGGTACCATACCGTAGTTCAAAACTCTCCCGTATTAGTGATCCTCCTCTAAGTTTCAATTATAAAATACAAAACTGTCGAATTAATAGGATACTCTAATGGAACGACAGGGTCGATTGTTACGCTGGATGTAAAGAATACGAATATCAGCCAACTAGGATTCCGTATTTAAAGTGCCAGGAACATTAACGTGAAAAAGACGAACAATTCTCACAATGACCTGACCAACGATGAGCAACTGCAAACACATTTAAATACCAAATCGATCAGCACTTAACAATACTATATTCGCGGCGATTTCTTATAAGAAATGTTATACATACCAATACGTTACTATAAAGAGAGGTTATTGAGTTATAGAAGTTATAGATATGAACCCCAAAGTGGGTGAAAATTCAAAATGAACTATGTCATTATGATAATCAAACTGGTGCAAAGATGTATTCGGCCTTCTTTAACAATTGCTCTCACCAGCTATTGGCAATTAAAAAAACATTGCTAACAGGTTATGTCCAAGGCTGGAGGAGTTCACTAGTGCATTCCGTGGAAAAAGTAACTAGCTACGTCCAGGAAAGGAATATGCCCGATATTGACAGCAATGTTTGCTTTAGTAACAGTCAATCGAACTATCGACTTTGTCTAGTTCTGATTGGCCCAGATACTTCTTGCATTTGTTTTCATATCGGAGGAAATACACAGCACACTCAGTGTTCCGCTGTCTGCCTCCAGCAACTACAGACTAACGCGGTAGTCCGAAACAGGCAACCGAACAATGCTTCCTACAAAGGCGAAGCTGCGTTTCTGGGGACCCCGGTGCGGACGGTCCAAATGGGATGGCCCTCACTCCCACTGCCAAACGTGAACTAGGGGTTTTAAAGCTAATTTATTTACATATTCTTTACATTATAAATTAGATTTAAACATACATAACCAACAAGGTCAACCAGCTTGGAAGGAAATTCAGGTTAGACTAGAAAACAAATTATTTCGGCGAAGCGATCACACAAAATTCGAACAAGGAAACAAAATTCAGATCTTGGGAAATTTTCCTTTTGTAACAGAACAATTAAAGATTGGAACAGTTTACCCGCAGCAATTTTCAAAGCTTTTCCTCTAAGTGTCCGAAGATTTAGAAATAAGTTAGAACAATATGAGCGTAATAGACATTAAATGAGTAAGTGCTGTGAAGTGCGTGAGTGCGGTGAAGTGCTGTCAGTGTAATTAAAGCAAAACAGTGTAGTGTAGTGTAGTGTATTGCAGTGTAGTGTATTGCAGTGTAGTGCAGTGTAGCGCAGTGCAGTGCGGTTAAGTGTACTGAAAGCGATCAATTAATTAAAAGAACTTAGCCAAACTTATGTAGCTTGTATTAAATTTTAGCATCACCGACATATAATTATTGAATATCATTACAGAGTTGAAATATTTGTTACAATACTTAATATTAGTGATAGTATATTGCATGTTCGGCTTGTACTGTACTCTATTATTATTATTATTATTATTATTATTATTATTATTATTATTATTATTATTATGTTATTATTGTTATTATTGTTATTATTGTTATTGTTATTATTATTATTATTATTGTAATTATTGTTATTTAACTGCCACCGGGTCATACCCGATTGCAGTTCAAATAAATGTATGTATGTATAAGCAATTTTGCAAGCGTAATATTTGATTTCACAAATCTGAAGAATAGCGGTGTGAAATAATTAGCTATTAATCTGCGAATCGGGGAATGTAATGATCCCCGTGCTTTTGCGGCCGTGGCGTGTCGTGTCACTGAAGCAGCAATCTCGATAACCCAGTACGTATTCCGAGAGCGTTCGAACTGTAATAATAAATGGCTTTATTTATACGGCAAGGCTCCGGACATCAGGCCCGCTCTTCCGCAAACCCACAAATACAAAGTAGTGCAGTATACAAATGAGTAAAAATAGTAGTTTGTAAATGATTAGTTAGAGGAAAGAAATATAATTTTAAAAAAGTAATAAGAACATAATACCCGAAGTTTAGCAGATCTAGAACATTTTAAAAATTATTTAAAATAAATGAACATACAATTGCATTTTAAAACATTAAAATGCAAGTTAAAAATGAAATTTGAAACGAATGACTCTCTTTAGACTCCAGGTGCCTGCGCTCTAAGCAGCAACCTGATACCCCCGAGGGACTCCAATCTATTAAATACAATCCACACCGCATATCCTGCCGCTCGACCCTGGAGGAAACTCCCGTAGTCTGGGAAAACCCACCAGGCAGGCTGCGTTCTTAATATATTGGTAGACGAAGTTAAACTGAAATATTCGGTCTTGGGAATGTTTTCCTCGGTTTTAGTCCACACAGTTGTCTTCTTGCTTAAATCCTCATCTGCACTTGCGGATTGGGGCCCTGAACTAATATCTAACTCTGGGGATAATCGAAAAAAATCAGATGAACGTAGGAAATCCTCATTCGAAGAAAGAGCGCCGGCCCTAGTACCTACGAATAAGTCGACGCAAACCCCAGTGATATGCTTCAAAGAGTCAAGAATGTATTCTAGCCCACTGGCATCACTTCTTTCTCTAGAATAAGTTAATAAAACGTATAGACTATCACTTTCATTTTCGGTAACCCTACTATCACCCAAATTGAGCTGGAATAGTTTACTAACAACAAAACACTGAAACGCGAAAGGGAAGTACATGCACTATACAACACAGCAAGTCTAATATTTTATCACGTGTTTAGAGGGCGAAAGAAAAGTTCTACGTTCGCAAATTTGCTCAAAACCTCCATAAAGCCTGCCAATTCAATATTCCGTCACCTACGAAAATAATTTGTTTTTTTTATCTACGTTGACAGAGTTAAGAGGCGCTGCAGCTACACATCACTGAACACTGTAGTGTCTAAGAGTTCGAGTAACTTTCTCTTGTGCCGTGTAAGTGCTACAATGGGCCGAAAAGGAATATTTAATTTAACCTGCGATAACTTGTGGTGGTCAATCATGAAAAGGGCTATTCTACCAAACAAATTGACAAACTGCTCAGTCTGCCATAAAGTACAGTCCACGACATTATAAAGCGATACGAACGAGAGGGCAGAATAAGAACATAAAGAGTCGTCTAAGTCTTATTAAAGAAGAGAGAACTGCCTGAAGGAAGTGAGGAAGAAAATCCCAATGTTCGTCGACAATTGCTGCTGAGTTTTTTAGAAGTATGTAGAAACACTGTGCAACCAAAACTGCGAGGAACGTGCTAATAAACGAAGGGTTTAATAGAAGAGTGGCTAGAAAAAAGCCATTTATAAGCGAGTTCAATAGAAAGGAATTCAATAGAGTAGAATGCAATTCGCGAAGCAGTATGCGAACAAGGGATTAGAGTGGTGGTCGGATGTAATTTTTGCTGTTGAAAGCAATTTTACCTTGTGGCAGTCAGATGACAGAACTATGTTATGGCGCAAGGTCAGCGATCACTTGAAGAAACCGTATATGCAGCAGACTTAAGTATTGTAGATGCTTTATCATTGTGCGGGGTGCATACGTATATTTGTCTGGAGTTCAAGAATTGCTGTTTGCAGAAGAAAAGATGACGAAGTAAAGTTTGTCTCCGCATTCTCAAGGAATGTTTGCATCAGTACAGATAGTTTCCAAATACAGGCACCTTAAAATTTAATCAGTACAATAATCCTAAAGAAAGTTTTCATTGTGCGCAGCTGGCTTTTCTACAACTGCCCGAATGTCTTGAAACACCTCCGCAGTCTCCAAACCTTAACCCAATCAATCATTTGTGATGTGAACTGAAATCTCGATTACAAAAACAAAATTTTCCCAAAAGAGGAATTGAAGAACAGACTGGCGGAAGAATGGGTATCTACGAGTATAGCGTATTCATACATGAAACAAATTATTGCAGATATGCTGAATCGACTGAAAGGAGTGATTTCAAGGAAAGGTACACTACCAAGTACTAAAGCAATAATATAATGTAACAATTATTAATTTAAGAAGAGTGACCGAATATAAACATGATCCTAATATTTTGGTTTATTTGTTTTATAGTTTTGTTACACTCCTGTTCAAATGATTTTTGTTTCTTTTTTAACGTACTTTTCTATAATAAGAAACTTTTGTTTGAGACATAAAATGTTTTTCTTTAACTTTCCTATCATATGAATAAATAGGAAAATTCAAGTTGGGAGTGTGACCGAAACTGGGTGACTTGATAAAAAGAAGTATGTTGGTTTGTAAGATCGATAAACTTCGACACCATAGAGAAGGTTTTTATGTTGTTCCCTTTTTGTAACTCTCCACTAGATGGTGCTTCAGTCAAATGCAATTCCCTGGGTTGAGCTGGGCTTCGCAATGTGAAGCGGCGCGAGGTCGAGCAAGGCAGGGCGAGCGGGCGGCGCGGGATGTCGCTGGGCCAAAAGCAATGCTGAGCTTGGAGCGACAGATTGCGGCACGAGAGCACCAGGTCGTAGCAGCGCTGCTAGCGAGTTAATACACGCGGTGGAAGTGGCACGCGTCTCAGCTCGGGGGCTGAGTGAGCGCTTCGGCGGCGCCTCGGCTCCCCGACGACGGGCGCTTTCCTGCTTTTCGGCGACGGATAAAGTTGTCTGCCCTCTATTCCTCCATGACTAACATCGCCACATGCACATTAGATGTTTTATAGTCCGAAACAGCTCGATAGCTGGCAGATCTGCGAGACACGGCCAAGGGCACTACTGGGTACTGTGAATCTCGCCGTTTTCACGAGCTTAAATGGCCAAAATATTAGCGCATGCGCTCAACACGAATTCTTGTGCTGTTCGTGACGTCATGAAGCCTTCAAGCCAGCGCACGCCAGCCCTCAGAACGCTACAGACATAAGCGCGCGTGTTTAGAAAAATCAATGCCGATCTCCGCAATTATTTTGCGTATTACCGACGATTTGTGCGATGAATTAAACAATTATCGGATATTTTGAAACAAGTTTTTGTTTACTAAAGAGAATGGCTAGAGTGCTGCAGCACCATCATGAACCCATTACTTCTTACAGTTATCTTAATCATCTAAAATATGAGCCTCATACATCTCGATTTACTGGGATGGCTCAGGGCATCAACTGATGTCACTGCAGTTCTTCTGACTGCGAGGTGCTTGGTTTCGAGTCCCGACGGTGGCAGGATTTTCGACAATAGCTTGTCAGCTAGGTCGAATTCAGTCGCTGTCTGGAGAAGAATTCTAGCGGGCGGCTGCCTGATCGGTAGTTTTCCATGGTTTCTCCGATCAACACTAGGTGAATGCCGGAGCAGTACCCTAACAAACGGGCCACGGACCGCGCGCGATCTGTCCTTGATCTTCTTTGTCCTATCCTCTCCTCCTACACACCCACTTACACTAACATGCAATACACTACCACACATGCCGGGACATCAGTCGGGAGCTTAGAGATTGTCCCGGCTGGGGTGGTGCCCCGTTGGTGGGAGATACCTGGTTGAGTGAAAACCACGCCAGCCGACGGTAAGTAGGTGCCGGATCCCGCCATACGGCGGGGAAGACCACGGACACCTTCCGAGCAAAAACACGCACTACACGTACGGGACTAATTATCATAGTATTTGACGCGCCCGGAATCACTAGCAATCAATCATCAATCAACATCTCCATTTTAAATTCCGTATAACATGAGACGATCAATCTCAAGTTTTTCAATACACGGTCCTTAGTTCTAGGCCTGCGTTTTTTAACCACTGGCGTACGGCGTTTTTTATCTTTACATTATACCTGTGGTGGCTGATCGGTAAGTGCTGCGGTGCTGCTGCAGACTAGCCATTCTCTTGAATAAATAAAGCAATTGTTTCATAATACAGGACTTTTTATTTAATTCACGGATGACGCTGGTAAAATGCATAACAATTGCGGAGCTCGATTTTGATTTTTCTTAACACGCGCCCCTTTTTCCGAAGTGGTTTGCGTGCAGCATATGCTGTTTTGAACGAGAAAGTTTGTTGTCGTAACGCAGAGCAGATAATTCGTGTTGTGCGCTTGCGCTAAAATCCTGGCACAAAGCCCTTGAAGACTGCGAGATTCACAGTACCGAGCGATGCTCGTGTCGTATAGATGTGCCTTTTATCGACTTCATACAGAAAAAAGGCACTGGCAACATCACTGATAGCCACTGTAGTCAGATGGTGGAAAATCAGACTTCAAGTTACAATAATTTTGTTTATAGTTTAACAAATTACAAAATTATCACCGAATTATCAATAAAAAGTTTAATTATGACATAAAATATGAATATTTTATAAGCAAGTACGAAGTACAGTGGGTTTTGATGCTCACCTTGTTCCATTGCCACAAAAATTCCTTTATAAAAAGTTAATGATTTGACGTACATGATACATACGGGTATTTGTTAATTATGTTCTTATGTTACTTTTATATTTAATTTAGTATACAATTCTTGTTTCACAGACAGTGCCTGAAGAAGCGGCCCAATAAGTCACGAAACGTTGTACCACAGTTTCACGAAAGAAACATAAATATAAGTGCTTTTTATTACATGTGTTGTCTGCTTTTCATTAATTCCTGTTTTTATCTATGATTGTTTAAAATGCCAAGGACATTCTGAATCAATAACTATTCGACCAATCTAAAAACTACTCTTTTGTTATTGTTGTATATGTAACTACTTATTTAGAACCTTTCAGAAACGTGGAGTGTGATGGGAACATGCGACGGACCCTGCAAACTACCATCTAAGGAGAACTTGCGCATTACTACCAAGTCCCAATATTCACAATTAAGTACCACATAAAATTTTCTAGAAAGATATAATTCCTAACAAAATTTTTCTTAACGAATTGAGATTTATTGCCCGTTCCAAAGCGAAATCCAGAACTGAAAACGGGGTGAATTGCATTGACGGAACTGAACAGGGCCCCTTTACGAAGGCTGCTCCGGGGCCCCGGCAAGGGTTAAAAAACGTGGCCCTGCTGGTTGGCGTCTGTCTTTCCGCTCTCCCACCTCTCAGCACGAAGCTTATTTCCGCTCTCCCCACTTTCCCTGCACTGGCGCTCTGGTGCTCTCTTTTGCCGGCTTAGATATCGCGCGAATTGCGGGAACACAACCCGCTCCTGATAGGGTTGTGTGTTCCAGAATCAGCCCATGTTTGGTACCAGGCCGGGCGCAGTCGATAGCATGTGCCTGGACGTACGTGATAGCATACAAGTGATATGTTGCAATATTCAGTAAAAAGGTTGGCGAAGGGATCCTGGAGCTCAAGAAGACGTGCGAAGATTATACGTTTCTCCCACAAGTCCCATAGTCTTTACTCTCTTTTTAAGAAAATAAATAAAATCAAATAACCCACTTTTCGGGAGTATCTTCATAATATTCCTTTCCCAAGTATTTTTGACTAATGAAGGAAAGCAAGTATACATCATGCTATCGTTTCACATTACTAATGTTATTAAATAAATTATCATCGTCATAGTATGGTGTTGAAACCGTCAATAAAAAAATGAATTTAGAATTAACCTCCTACTTGGTGTACTTGGAAATATTGGGGCGGGGGACTCCTCTCCCCGTCAGCGAAGCCAGTGAAAGTAATAACGAAAACAAATAAACTAAACCAAGGGAACGTTGATAGGCTTAAATATATTACATAAAAGTGAGTTCTAAATTGAAACACTGCGGGAATAAACACAATAAATGACACGAATCGAACATATATGCGACACATATAATTTCAAAGATATGCCATTCCTATTTTTTAACTTTCATTTCATAGTGCGTGATAGTTCCTTTTTATATAATTTGTAATACTACCGCTAATTAATTTCCATGAAATGGCATAATCCATGTAACTAAAATGGCGCAACCCATTTCAGATCTTAGAGAAATGAAAATTATGAATTGTTCACTGATCAATTATTGATTGATTTGTGTTTCTGGGAGCGGCGGCAAGTGCATTCCATGTTAGTGGTGTTTCTGCCCCGCTGGGACGTGCGATACGGAGCCGACCTACATGTGTGGGTGCGGGGTTTCCCCTTCCAAGCATCCACTGAGGGGAATGGAGCGCTAAGCTCCCGATTAGCCTCCAGACGTGTGTGGTAGTGCGATGCATTCAAGTGTGTGTGTGTGTGTGTGTGTGTGTGTGTGTAAATGAGAGGAGGGAACAATGATGAGGAAGGAAAGATCGCGGGCGATCCGTGGCTAGTTTCAAGGTTCTACTCCGACATTCGTCTAGTATTGAACGGAGAAATTACGGAAATTGCCGATCAGATCATCCGGCCATTAGATTTTTCCTCAAGAATGGTTGACTCGACCTAGCCATGTAGCGCGTGTCGAATATTCGCCACCGTCGGCACTCAAACATTTGGACTTCTCGGACAGCAATTCAAAAGCATCCATTTAATCTAATTCAAATGCTACCACTGAGCCACTGTAGACGGTCACTGATGAAAACTAGATGAATTTTATCAAGGCTACTACATTGCAAATGTTATGTACACCACATGCAACGCACTTCTTCTTTCTAGAAAAGATTGCACAGGAATCGATAACGAGAAAGGAGCGGCACTCTCGAAAACTGATAAGTAGAAATGGGGGAAGGATATCTTTTGCAACCGAATTCCGGAAATTCCGGAAGCGTAATGACATGATTTCGATAAGACTTTCAAAGCAAAAAAACAGGCAAAATAACAGAACATTAAAAAAAAGCTGAATGATGCTACCTAGAAACTTAAAACATTAAAGGAGTATAATTCTGTCTCGTTACAAAAGTATTTAAATAACATCTGCCGAAGCAACCACTAAACATTCTCTTTGGAAGGTCACAAAAAGACTAACATTGCCAATACAGCACGTTCCATCCACCCTTCAGATACACCGGGACTGGGCAAATCTGGTCTTGAAAACTTGAATGCTTTGCTCAGCATTTAACTAACGAGTTTCAACCTTTTTTTTCTAAGTGACAGAAGTGCGCAAATTGATATTTACGAAGAAAATACGATAAAATATTCAGACGCACCTCTTCAGATGTCTCTTCCGATAGAACAGTTTACTTCAAAGGATATAAAAGAATATCTTCAAATATTTTCATCCCAACGAAGTTTCCGGTTACAGTTTAATTATTTGCAGAATATAAAACTTACCGTGGAAAAGCAATATCCCTCATCTCTTTAACGTTCAACAATATTTGAAATACGCTCAGATCTTTGGAATCCTCAAATCCGGAAAAAGTCTTCAAAAAACATACTATAGCGCAATTGGTTTGCTGCTTCTCCCCTCTGAAGCGTTTGAGAAACTGACCCTGCTAAACATGTAACCGAAACTACAAAAATTTTATACATGAAAATCTGGAAGGAAAGAAATATTGCTCTGTCGCGTTTCTAGACAAAACACATGCATTCCACAAACGATTGCATGTAGGATTATAGTACAAACTGAAGAAACAACCTGAATACCCATATCGTGTCCTATTAATATCCCACCAATGTTACAAATTATTCCAAATCTAATATATAAAAAACAATGTTTATTTGTTTGTATGTGATGCCGTATCGTTCATCTGATTGCGATAAAACGTTGTCAAATTATTGCTTCCACTTGCGCGAAGGTAATAGGCATAGTACAATAGGAATGTGCGAATGTCTGCCTCACATAGACGCAAAATAGCGGAGTTGTTTATTAATGCATTGATGACGTAAGTGCCCCTGAACAGAAGCTCCACGCAACCCACCGCACCCTTTAGTATTAGGTCGCATATTCTATCCCAGCCATTGAGAAATATCGGCCGGAATTATTATTTTAACGTTATCTCGGAAAGAATAAATCAAATTTCTCCAAGACAAGTGTCATAGAGAATGCATACCTAAACTTGAAGAAGAACATGTTAATTAATAAGATATGCTTTAAATTAGTTGAGACATAATTCTATTTAAATGTTGTTCAGTCCCTTTTTTTAAATTCAGGACAACCACAATATATACTTCCAAAAGTTCTTTATATCATAATTTTATTTTATTATTTGAAATCTGGTGAAGTTTCCGAGAATTTCTTATTTGTTGAAAAAATCAGAACCACACTTTGGGGACTGACTTTTAAAGAGAACGTTTTAACAATAAGATACTTGACAACTATGTCCAAACCAAGACATAGAACAAACCCATACTCGCAAGAAAGTTTTTCATATATTAAAATTTTTTCAGAGCGTGGCGTAAAACATGATTACCAATCACGTGAGCAGTAGCGTGTAAAGAGTAAGACATTGCAATAGCGAAACATTGCCGGGTCCAGTAGTTAAACATAAAGAACTTTCTTTTACCCTACCCTGTAAACTTTACCCCCAAGAAAGTGTACTGGGTGAAGTGCTGAATGCATTGCACACCTGACTTGCCTGCAACCCAAGAAACAGAAACAGCTACATTTGCTCACGATACATCAGTTCTAGCTTCAAACAATAGAGGCTTTTAGATTGCTTCAGAAACATCAAGAAAGTACAAACCTGGCTACAGGCTTGTCGAAGAGCACATGAAAACACATCAAGTCATATTACTTTCACCATGAACAGAAGAATTTGTCCCAGATTGCAAATGAATTGAACTAATCTACCACCAACAGATTCAGTGGAAAATTGAGAGGCTCGTATTGATATGAATCACATGAAAAAATACGTTTGAATGAAAAGAACTGCAGTTAAAATACAAAAAAGTATTTGTTATAAGGTAGAAACTCAGTGTCATCTTTAAACAATAATTTAGTTGTTTATAAATGATTCTTAAAGTGTGTTTGAACTTTAGCCCAGTCAAATTGGACCAAAAACTGGCGATCGAAGGAAGAAAATCCTAGAGTTATGAAACTTGGTATGATTGTTCATTGGTACCAATCGCACATTATACTAAAACTCCTAAAGTGTTGGGGGTGAGCCGGGGCCGGGATAGGGGCTTTTAAACGTGTTTTTTCATTGTTTTTACATATGTATCCATAATTATCAATCCTACCGTACAGCATGTTCTATACAAAATTAAAGTACACATAATTTCCTACAAAAAAGTATCTATGAGGTTTTGTTGTAAAATTATACTTTTCAAAGTTATTGGCTTGAAAAGTTCTTGTTTTTATTCACGGCATTCCCTTTTACATATCTCCCTTACAAAAATGATGTAATGACATGTTCAATGCACGGAAGTAATTTTAGTTTTGTTCAACTAGATCAACAATATTATGTATTTGCACATTTTGCGCGAGAAACATGAACATTTTACATCTTATCAAATCTTATTTTGTACATACTTGCGAGTATTCGTGATCAATGGGTCTGAGATCACATCGGGGACAAAAACAGATAAGTCATAGTTTATTTCATAATGATCGAGTACAAATATTTGGCAAAGTATTGTGTACACCGTCAATATATAAATTACATAAAACAATATAGGAGCAGAGATTTCGTAAAAGAAATAATAATGATCACCGCGTACATAGAGGAACAATTAAAACAGAGTGTCAATGACGAAAGACACGTTTGACGAGGGGATCTAGCTGCATTCCCAGCTGCTACCTACTGGCGTCTGAAAGACACTCTTCAATTTTTTTCATTTTTTCGGTTCCCTAAAAGTAGAATCGAAATACGAAATTAAGCATATTAAAAAGAAGTAAAACGTACGCCTACATGCAAATTTTCATTGAAACAAGTGGAGCAGCCTTCAAAAATTTCGTTAGTGGGTTGCTGAAAATATGCAATTTTTAGTTCATTTTCACAGAAATGTTTTATGTTTTCGAGAAACTTTAAAAGAAATCATTTGAAGGATTGTACCCATAATCGCAATTATGTGGAACAACGCTCGTAATGTAAATATTAACGAGGATATTGAGATATACAAAATTTTCTCTACATTAATATCCGCCAAAGATCTTAGCGTCCGGCTTGCTGGGTCAATGGGTCACGATATATTATAATCCTTATTACCTTTATAATGGATTATAGGATCCGCCGACTATACAGCGCAGCTGGGAAACTGAAATAGAATTATTATATTCCTAGTTCATTTCTGTTTGGATTGACTAAATGAAAGATCACTTTCTTTTCTAAAGAACAAAATTTAACAAAGTTTATTTTTTTACCTGTTTTAGCAAACAATTTAGTGGGTTTAATAAAATGATTTGATGTTAGGCCTTTGATCAAGATATCTTTGAATTTACAATTTTATACCGCGGTTAACTTATCTATTCTTCGTTGATGTCCCTCGTAGACTTCTCAGTCGAAATATCTTGCGAGCTTGCCGTAGTCCAAAGTTCCAAGAAATCCTCTTCTGATTCTTCGTTGATGTCCCTCGTAGACTTCTCAGTCGAAATATCTTGCGAGCTTGCCGTAGTCCAAAGTCCCAAGAAATCCTCTTCTGCCCCTATCCAAGCTGGTCTCAAACTATCAAAATTATCAGTCCCGATTACGTCCTATGACATAGTCCCGAATTCGATTACCACTCCCCGACAAAGTTCCAATTTATACATAAATATTACCTCCACATGAAAATGTCTGCAATATCATTCATTGTCCTTAAAATTTCACTGATAACCCGCTTCTGACTATCTGTATTATATTCGTTCCCTCTCACGAACCTACGATCAGTTCAGAAGCGCGATGCCGGTCAGAATGAAATCTTCCTGCATGATTCACCCCTCGAAGACTTCGTATTAAACTACCTTCCTTTTTTTCCATAACATTTGACCGTCCTTCTCTCACCCAGCCAATCCATACGTCCGTTATATTTTGGTGTAGTTGACCTTTCGATCGTCTAAACTTCTTCGCCCAATCCCAAATTTTCTACTTTCGGCATCAAGCCACCTCTTAATGCATTTACAAAAAACAAAAACTACATTGTTTATTCACGGTCGTTGCTAAGCTCTAGCTCTCGTGATATTTCGTAATGCATGGTCCACCATATAGTCTACAAATAAATGTTAGTTTATTTTAATGTGACATATCGGTATGTCACAATATATATAAAACGTGTGTTATTTTTTAAAAAATCAAAGGGGCGTTTATGTAATGCTATTCATTGCACTCTGCATTATTCATATAAAATGTTTAAAAAAAATGGATCAGTTTTTGAAAAAGAAAACATTGTCTTTAATATACCACATATTTCTCACAAAAATACTCCTAATATTTTCCAAAAAACAACGTACATGACATTAATTAAAGAAATAATTGTAGAGAACTAATTTAATTTGAAGAAAAATTCTTTATTTTTAGTTAGTAGTTGTACAAGGAGGTCAAAAAAATTTCAAACTTTTGGAATTTTCGAATATCCAGAGTTAACGTGAAAATCGGTCTTATGCCACTTCTACATTTCACTCTAATTTTACAAGACTGTTTATTGTACACAATTCTGAATATGACAAAGGGCTATCATGTAAAATATCCTTAAAATTCAAAGAATTCTTTTGAAAATCGTTGGGCTTCTTGGGAAAATACTGGGCTTCAGGCCGGGACAGATCGGCCAGAGATTATTAATTTTGGCAAAAATTCTAAGAATATTTTAAGTATTAATGTTGTTCAGAGACGGACAGACAGACCGTGGGATTTTAGAAAATCAATTTTTCGGCATCACGGGACCACAAAATGTGTATTTCCTTTCTCGAACTCTTGGCTGGTCGTAAGGAGCTCAAGGGCGGCGCCCTCCCCCGGAAAACCAACACCGGGAAAGTCGCAGAAATATTAAACTTGCAATAAATCGACTCGTTTAATTTATGCAGACCAATTTTTGCTCAGAAAATTTTACTAAGTCCGTTGACAAGGGGTCTGTTTTATTTCAAGAGCAAGTTCAAGGGGGCACCCCATTCCTAAGACGCAGCAGTAAAACTAGTTTCGTTGACACGACGAAAAGCAGTAGTAGAATTCGTTTCGTTGCCACCCATCCCTTCCTGGGACAGAGTGAACATATGAGATACGAATATTTCTTCCAACCATCTTCAGCAAGATGTCATTCTTGTTTCGTCGCCCAAGTAAATACCTTCTTTCTCCCATGATTGGTGAAAGAGTGTAACGAAATTTACGTGGTCAGACGGAAGAGCAGGCCTCATGGCCTGAGTCTCGCCACGTAATATAAGGCCAATTCAATTCAATTCAATTCAATTCTTTCAGCACTTGTGTCAAAGACTGATCAAAAACAATTCGTTAGTGCGGGGGCAAGAAACGCCCGCATAGTTAAATAGATTTTTTAGACCTCTACCTGTTCAGTGCCCACTTTTTTCATGTAGTGTTTTGTAGAGAACTGAATAAGAAATACGCTCATGTTTTTTTTTCAATTTTTATCTGAGCGAGTTCATACAGAAATTTTTATTTTTTAAAAATAACTAGTGAGCACCCGTCAAAATTTGACGGTGAGATCTGAGTGTAAAATACTGTGCTGAGACTAATGTTCACAATATGTTGCATCGTTTGGATCTTCAGGTTATAACGAAGATATTCTGTCATGTGGAGTTCCCAAAATTTAGAACACGTATGGCCCATGACCAAGTGGCAATGTAATATGACTCACATATTGCAATAATACACCAAATGACACAAAAGAAAGAGCACTATTATACTGACTGATATTATTTCTAAAGTTTCTGGATGTGTCATCATCTTCTTTAAACAAATTTGATTACTTCTGGCAAATTGCTGGAAGGTAAACTATTTTCCCATTTAAGCAACACAGAATAAACTCGTTTGCAGAATTTCTCTCGCATGGGAAGTACAAAGCAGAACAAAACTGACATTTCATAGACAACGACCCAACAGAAAACGAAATGACCTCTCTATCACGACACCTACGCTGGCTTTCTCTTTCCCTGCGTCCAGTTAATGTGCTTTTATTTATTTATTTATTTATTTTTTTTCTATCTGCTCGACCAGATGGTCCTACAGAGGTGTGGATACATATACATAATTCTTGGAAAATCTCCTAAGTTGATTGTCTTATTGCGATGTTAAACCACAAAGAAAGACAAAAATTTATGTTTTATGGTGAGGTGAGAAAGGAAGATAGTTTGAGATTGATATTGTTAAGGTTTGAACGGGGTGATAAATAAAATATTATGAGAGGACATGCGGGGAGATTTGAATCAGGGGGGTCTGAAAATATCTTTGGGAAAACGAGATTTTATTCTGTTCGGAATATTGGCTTGTTGGCCAAAGGTTGGAAAAAGGAAGTGCTTGGGCAAGATAGAAGAAGTGAATAAAATTTAGAGGATAAGCTTATTAAATAGAGATGTAAGGCATTTGAAGTTCACGATGAATTTGACTGTTAGGAATAAACAGGGTGCGTTAAGAAGTCTGGAAGGCATTTATTTTGAAAAACTTGAATTTTGTTAGCAGTTAATGTGCGTTTGCGTCTTTTGGGGCGCGTGGGCAACAATTCGGAATTCGACATAATCTGTGAACAACTTCACTACTTCAGTACAACCAAGCAAAACTCACTGTCCGAATGTTCTCTACAAAATACACCACAAAAGAAAATACATGCAAACTGTCAACGCCAGAATGCAATTATTACACTGAAACAAAACCTTGACGAATTGTAAACAAATCTCAACAATCAAAACAAAACATCAAGCAGCGTCTCCTTGAAGCAACGTGGACTTGCATCTATCGTTTCATACAATCGATTTTGAAAAAGCCACCCTTTGAAAGAAAACAAGTGACTGTTGATAAGCGTACTATTAAAGAATGATTTAATTAATTAATTTACACCGTAAATACTGGTGAATCAACACAAACAATATCTGATAACACATCTAGGGATCACATTCTTTCATTTAAAGGAAAAAATACTACAATCGGTACAGTAGAAGCTCTAGACGAAGCCATGGCAGAATACCTTATTTTTTTAAATATATAGATTACAATTTTGAATGAAATATTTATTTTTTGAGAAAGTAATTTACAGATAAATAAAATACGCATATCAAAGTATTAAATGAAACAAACAAGGAATGTTTATGTTAAGTAGATTCGGAGCATCAATTAATCTTATTCTGCGGAGTACGAGTATATTCCAATAGTTAATGTAGGCATAACTACACAAACAATGAACTTTCAGGTAAATAAAGAAACACGTGTCTCTTGTTTTGATGTCCAGATTTAATACAAAAATATCATACATTTAAAAAAAAGTCGAGTCAATTCTTGTACGATTTGACGTGGAATGGTTTGTATTTGACTTTGTTTCTCTGTCACCCATCCAGTGAACATCTGAAATACTAATAACTCTTTAAACCCTAATCAGGCAGACGGCCATTTTCTCCATAGTTCTTCAGCACTTGGATCAAAGACTGACCGAACTCAATTCATTAGTGCATGGGTAGGCAGAGCGCGGCCTCCTTACAATTGATTTTTTGGAACTGTATGCGTGGAGTGCCCACTTTCTTTCTCAGTGTATTTTATAGAAAAGTGAACAAGGAATACGCCTATATTTTTTTATCTCTTCGAGTTTACATAAAAATTTTAATTTTTTTTAAAAAATTGCAATTTTTTAAATGAAATATTTATTTTTTGAAAAATGTATTAACAGAGGAATAAAATACACATTTCAAACTATGAAATGAAACTAATCAGGAATTTTTATATAAAATACGTTCGGAGCCACAATTTATCATATTTTGTGTTCGCGTAAACTCCAAAATTTAATATAGGCATAACAACAGAAAAAATCAATTTTCAGGCAAATAAAAAAACTGTGTCTTTTTTTGGTGACCAAATTTAAGAAAAAATTATCGTACATTTAAAAAAGTCGTTCAACTCTTGATCAAATAGATTATACACTACATCCTGTAGAAATATTTTGAAGAGGTAAAATGTATGTGATAGTTCGGATATACGGATGACGCCCCTCTTAATTTGCAACCCACCGGCAGACACTGATCTCGAAATCGATTGTCCGCAGCATTACACTACTCTGTCTTTACTACTACGTCTTTACTCTTACTTCTCCGTTTTTACGTATATGTATACAAGAAAGTAAAAGTAAAGAATACCGAACTTCCAAGTGAGTTATGAAAGTTACATCCGCATCGATGAAATGAATAGTACGCAGCTATGCATTAGTCTGTCAAAAATACCGTTTTCTTAACAACGTACTTTAAACAGGTGAATGGAAGGTGCCACGGACTTCATATTTAGGCTCATGAATATACGATAAAGACATCTTTTCGTTCGTTGTCTTGGCCGCTAATCTATTTTCAAACGGAAGGTTTTCGGAACAAAGGTAAGTACAGGACACGAAACACGAAATGACCTTCGGGCCATTTTGGGAGGATATGTCCTGGATAATATATGACTTCAAGCTAAAGTGCTTTGCATCGTTATACCCTGTATGAGGCTCTGGTAGAGGTTTTCTCTCTTGAAGAGAGAAATTTATCACGTCATACACAATGAGACTAGGTACTCAATGAGAGAGGGACAGAAAATTGGGAAAGGAAATGAGTAATTGTGGCAGTAGTTGTAGTTGTGGCAACATTTGTAGATTGCATTCTACCTCACTCTAAAATTATGTCGTGCTATTGTGATAACAAGGGACACAACTTTAGCATCACGCTTGATGAAGAAGACAAGACCTTGGCGCCGCACAAAGTGCGCAGTACGAGAGACACTGTGGCAAAAATGGTACGGAAAATCAATGCAAAAAAAAACAAAAAAACAACTATAAACTTTTGCAATTTCAATACTTTGAAGGAAGACACAAAATCATGTCCACGATTATTATTTTTGTATTGTTACCTTTGAAGGTGCGAAAGTAAGAAACACTAGCGCACCCGTGCGAGAACTCGCGCATGTCCCCCCCCCTCTTCCCTATTTTTCCGTTTCCATATTAAGCCTGTAATATATATTTTTTTTTCTCCAAAACCCTCTTATCCTTCGTCACTTGTTCTATATGTCTCTTTGTAATTGATACAATAGACTACACCCTTGCCAATACAAGCTATTCTTATTTAACGTCATTATCGAGCAGAGAGCTATACCAGTGTAATTCAGTCACGTATAATATTAATATCAAGCAATAAGTTTTATTTCAGATATAGTTGCAGATTCCACAGGCTCTGAACAGGAGAGGTAGAATCGAGAAGCGTCGAACCACCAAAAAAGTAATAGAATGTTCAAGAACATCTCGTCCTGTAGAATACGGTGTGAGGAACTTTTTTTCAGGTCTTTGGCCTCAGACATTTCGCTTTTAAGGTCCTAAAACGCTTCGTTTAGGAGTTATTTAACTATATAGATTCGAAAATACAGTCTAGTGTGGTGTGGTACATTTTGATAGGAATATTTAGATGCGTTTTTTTAAACAAATCCTTCATACTTTAAAGTCAAAGTGCAATTTGTCAAGTCTCCGTGAAATTCTCTTTTAGAGGCCTCATTTATAAACATTGGTAGCCTGTGAGAGCCGCAAAAGGTACGTATATTACTGAAATAATATAGGAGACGCTATAGACTAGTCTATGAGCCTCACGATCACTTACGCGCAGCGCTGTTCCGTTTCCATCTACCCCTCTTGAAGATATTGAGGCAGGTTATTGACGGCGGGGCAGAACGCACCTCGTACAGGGAGAATATCAAGGAAGAGAAGTTTCACCCGTCGTCAAGAACTTTTAGTGACATGACATTTCCCGCTGCTTGGAGGAGAATTCTAGCGGCCGGCTGCTGTGATCGCTAGTTTTCCGAGGTTTCTCCGTTCAACACCAGGCGAATGCCGGAGCAGTACCCTAACAGACGGGCCACGGACAGCGCGCGATTTTTCCTTCCTCTTCCTAGTCCTATCCTCATTCCTTACTTACATACACTTACAACACTACATTATCACACTTGGGAAGCTTAGAGTTTGTTCCGACAGGGACGGTGCCCCGCTGGAGGGAGATCTCTGGTTTGGGAAACTCCCCGCAAGCCGATGTAGTCTGCGCCGGATCTCGCCATCCAGCGGGGAAGATTACCACTATCTTCCTCGATGAAAACGTGCACTAGACTTACGAGATTAATGACAGCAGTTGACGCACCCGGAATCGGTAATCAACCGATCAATCACATCATAATCGGTAATCTCAGGAGTGCCTCAAGGTTCCTGTCTATCTTCCTTCTAAATTACAACTTTTATTGCACATTGCCTTTGCCCTGGACTTAGAAATGGCCTTCTATGCCATAACGAGACATTCATTATCATTGCTAATGAGGCCATCACTAAGGCTTACGATTGTTGTAAGGTGATTTAGTATACTTTATAAATCGGACAAAAGCCTGCATAATAATAATGAAGCCCCAAAAGTCTCAATGTAAAATTAATACTCTTCGTACCCACGTATACCTCCACAGCTAAAAATAATAAAAAATATTTTTTTCTTCTCTACTAAGGAATTCTTTCCAAAATAGCAGTTAAATACGTCGAAGTATTACACTAGGGAACACGATTTTCATCTCCAGGAAGGTAGAGTGTTCATCGTACTAAATTTTATACGTGGACTACGAATATCACAATAAAAATGTCATATCACGTCACAGTTTTTAAATATACCGTATCTTACATAACCGTATCTACCATAACATACCGTATTTTGCTTTAAATGCAAATACATTTCAATTGCATCTGTAAGATATGTAGAATCAATACGCACAAAATCTATTTAAAAATAAAAGATTTGTTCAGTTGATCTATGCCAATCTATGCCACTTTCGTGAAAAAGCAGCAAAATTAGGCTTTCGTGTTTTTTACCTTCTGTATTCGACGATTGCAGTTTTAATTTTTGCGTTTCAATAAATTCAATTCAATTCAATTAATTTTTATTTAATTCAATAGTAGCAGCTTAGCCCCTTACGTTATCGCAAGTGTACAAGTATCCAATTGTTGGGTGGCAGATTCTGAGTCGGTCGATGTCATGCAGAACTGTACACACAGAGAGCATGAAGTTCATGTCTGGTTTCATGGTTCTTCAAATACATTAATACAGTACAGTTCTGTAGTATTTATAAAGTGACATTCGCCACTTCTGTACATCTGTAGAATTGAATCGGTTCGATAAAATGCAAAACGGCAGTGTGCGAATCAACCCGATAACTTCTGTTCCTCTAGTGAAAAATTTCCATCCTAACTTCAAAAGAAAAACATATATTTGAAATTACAAAACTTGTGTTTTCTTTATATACTTTGGGTGTCGTGTTTGTGATCAAGACAAACCATGGGCCGCACCCTCGTGTTGTGTCCGCTGTACAACGAACCTTACGTTGGGGTTATATCGAAAACTCAAATCATTGACATTCGCTCTACCAATGTTGTGGAGAATACCAGCAAACCATTTTTATGTCTTATTTGCACGAATGTGGGTATTCCATTTTTAACTTGTTTTTACCACATATGAAGCATGCTTACAAAATTTTGTAGTAATATAACCGAAGTGACAATACGGAAATTAGTATAGGATTCTGTTTATTTCAAATACTAAATAAGTTCATATCTATTAAACCTAGCGCGATAGAAACTTTTTATAGTGATTTTCGAAATCAGCATGATCGTTTCCTTTGAAATTCCCTACTTTCATCCTGGATGTTTGAAAAAAAATTGTTTCCTTGTGTTAGATAAAATATTAACATGGAAACTACGCACACAGTTTATCAAAACCGTTTATCTGAAAAAAGGGCATTTATTAATCGCAGATATATCCTGCATCAGCTGGCCCATACTGCCCCTCCCCACGCTGTCATGTTTGTTACGATAATCGTTGCTATGGGCAATTGTAAAAGGAGATTTGTAGCATACTCTCAGTAAACGTTAAGTAACAATTTCCATCTTCAATTATTCTGAATAGAATTGCGCGATTGGTATGAATCAAAATGTTTTTATTAGAAAATATTATTCACTTTCAAAACATTTAATACACTTTAGTGAATTTACTTACTGGTTTCAACATAATTGCGGAAAACTAAAAGAGTTCACACTTTAATATTGTCTTAGGGGATAGAAGTACGAGTAATTTTTACAAAATTTCAGTTTCTCTTGGTTTGAAGGTAACGTGTACAAAATTTCATTAATATCAGAATAAATCTGCAAATTTGTATGAAAAATAAACAAACAAACCTTCTTTACACAAGAGAAAATGTTTTTACGTAATTTGAGAAATCAGCCCAAGTTACGCCCTGCAAAGTTAAAAATCGTAAAAACAATTGAAAGGCTTTTTGCATCATCTAACAATTCATGTGGAATTATAGCAAGGCAGTTTATTTTTGAAATCACAGACATACACCAACACTTCTTTGTTCTCTCACTTCTATGTCTGCGTTTTTTATCATCTGATCCCATCATCTATCCCCACACAGTTGGGTGTAGTGCTTTAAACTTTCCTGGGGGCGTGGTACTTATTGGAAAGAGGTAACACATTCCACGAGAATGGATGGTCAAACCTCAGTATCAAAAATAGCTTACTAATTTTTAAGTCAATAATTCGTCCAACATTAGCATAAGCCAGCACTGTCACGCAGAACTCTGCATTCAGTTTCTACAAATTGTTCAAAATAAGTCTCATAAAACGCTTAAAGCATCTAAGTTCATTCATATGGGTTCAGGACATCAATCGATCTCACCGGGCGGTCCTAAGGTTCGAGTTCCGACGGTGGTAGGATTTTAAAAACTAGCTTGTTAGCTAGGTCAAAATCAGGCGCTGTCGGTAGGAGAGTTCTAGAGGCCGACTGCTCTGATCGGCAGTTTTCTTTACTTTTTCCGAACCACGCAAGGTGAATGCCGGAGAGCAGTATCCTAATAAACAGGCCACATATCGTACACTATCTTTCCTTCCTCTTCCTCGTCCTTTCGTCACCTCAGACACTTACACTCGCATGCACTACACTACCACACTCGCCAGGAGACCAATCGGGAGCACAGAGCCCGTCTCGGCCGCTGGTGGGAGATTCCTGGTTTGGGAAAATCCCCGCATGCCGACGTAGGTCGGCGCCGGATCTCGCTTGAAATCACTAATCAATCAATGGATTCTGGCTACATCACGTATTAGAGAAAGTAATTTACTGCACAGGAACATGATTTATCCCCTTCTTCGTTACCATGGCCCGACAATCGGAAGCTTGAACTCACTATAGTAATGTCACTATAGTGAAGTTAAAGTTCCGGATTGGATGACAGCGTCGCAGCTGTTGAAGTGTCAACGGGCTTAATGTTTTAATCGACGTATAGAGACCGCGCTCTCGCTTCTCTCCTAGCAGTCAGCGTACGCTGACCTCTAGACAGCGCTTGGCCTGTTCTTGGCTGTACACTGATGGCGCCTCCTCCCCCGGACGAGTGCATAGGCACACGACAGCAGAACGCGAACAAAAAGAAGCAAGTATCCCGGCGGGGCGTACAACAGCTAACGCGAGAGAAATTCGTCAACGGCGCTCTATCAATATAAGGGAAAACACAAGATAATACTGACATCCAACTAGTGCTGTTCTCTGATAAAAAAGAACGAGTAGTTCTACAATAGCACGTACTTTCTCGCGTTATTTGTAACGGTTACGTAATGTTATAATTACTACTTGAACCTCCAAAACGTTTTCGTATCCGCAAACGTTTTTTTATCCAAGCTGGGATTCAGAATTCACTAAATTCGGATCTATTTTAACCTAAAAGTCACTTTTATAAGTGTACTTTGCTCATTTTGAGAAAAGTTTGCACATGTCGCTGAGGCTTCATGTAAAATAGAAAATACTATCCGTTTTAAATTCATGAAACCGTCACTCAGTCAGATCTATCGGAAATCATAAATTTTGGCGAAAATCTGTAAACGGCTTAGGCGCTAGAGTTGTTCTCACGCAAAATTAATACATTTCATTTTTTCAAATTTTCCATGTTCCTAACAAACATGCTTATTATTATGATTGTACTTCCCAAGTTACTCAAGTACGATTTTACTCAAATTGCAGTACTATTTTTCAGTGTATTAAGACATAACGAATAAGTATCTTTTAGTGGCAGAAAATATATTGAAAAATAATTATGCGACAGGTACTAACTTTTAACGCACACCACTACTTCCAGTTTAAAAAAAATTAACATAAGAAGTTACCTAATCACACATTATTATCGTGATGGATTGGAAACATTCCAGACACAAATTTTCGCCTAGAAATGCTAAATTCGACCTCTAAAATATTATTTAATATATTACAATCCGATACATATTTTAATATACATTTACCTTCCTTCCGAAAGTGAAAATTTGGGAACGGGAAGTATCCATTATAAAGATTTCGAAGGGTATGTTATCTTAAGCATAATAACCAAAGATATTGAAGCAAAAAACATACAAAATTAAAAATAGTTTTCAGATGATTCATAATCCAGTAATGTCATAGTAACATTTTTAAAGAATTCAACAAGTTGAAACGATATGATCACGATTAGTTAGCTTCCATCAATTTGATTACCAACGGCCATTTAAAGAAGATGGCATTTGGGAACGGGAAAAGAGGAATGAAGGTATTTCGAAACGCCAAAAAGACATTGTACAATATTCACTCGAAAACACGCATTCGACGCGAACGTGATTTGGGAGATCTTGCAAAGGAGATGTACAAGGAAATTCCTCACGCCCGTACGTAAGGCAATAGCTTCTGCAGAAATGGCTCACCTGGTGGAGATCACCATGAGATCGGCTGGGAAGAACTTGTCGTTTTGCACCTTGACGATGTCGCCGACGACCACCATCTTCCACTGCATCCATAGCCAGTGGCCCTCGCGCAGCACCTCCACCTGGCGCTGGTTGATCTCGTTGTCCGCGCGGTGCCGCTTCTGCAACACACCGCAAGCGTAGTGTACACATTAATAGGAAGCGAAAATGGGGAAAATATGAAGTCAAGAGCCTCCTCACGCTCCTCGAACATTGGAGCATACGAACATCTCGGTCCTTTAACATTACATAGTATTTCCCTATGGAAGCCCGGGGCCTCATTTCGATGTATATACCACTGTTACAGATGCGGACAGTCAGTTCCTCAATAACCCCAGCAGGGAGAAGCAAACACATCGTACACTCAAATTGCTTCTCAAGTTGCTCACTCACACATTACCTCTCAAGCCAAGACATTACACAGTAAAAATATGGTAGAATAGATCTAATACACGAGGGACTCGTAAATTCCCTAAAGCCAAAACATAACCAACAACGTTCTTGTCTTACGTGGTTTCGAACCCACTACTTTACTGACCACGTATTTGGGCTGGTATGCACCGAGCCATTGTCCCAAGAGGCCTAATCACCGGGCCATAGGGTTTGTAAACGTATTATGGTTATGTAATATAATAATAATTATTATATTTTTTATAAAATATATTATTATATTACTATACAATATTAATTTTATCAAACTAATAATATAAGTAAAACTCATCTTTTTATGAACTCGCCTTTAATGTGCTTTGAAGTTTTGAAACTATGTATGTGTCTTAATGAGTTTGACACCATTCGTTTTCAAAGCAACAATTCAAACTAAGGTACTTTATCACTAAAATCTATCAGTATTGCACTCAGTAATAAATGATTTTCTAAAAAGCAACAATTCAAACAAAAATAGTGTAGATGTAGTATATATAGTAATATCATTGTATCAGTTGTCAATGATTTAGTTTACTCTTTCATGCTATCTTTATATTGAGGAATATATATATATATATATATATATTATATATATATATATATATATATATATATTCAAAAAAAGCAGATTTTTTCGATTTTTCTATTTTTTCACTCCTTAGTGTAGAACTGATATACGACGAGTGCCAAAGAAGAGTAACACTTTTTTTCACACTTTCATTGACCAATTTGCAGCAGTTTTTAAGAAAATGACACTTGTTCGTTTATGAAAAGCGTATTTTCATCTGATAATCACTTGAAAACTTTTCAAAATTTAAAAACCTTTGTAAGAAATCATTTGATGCGCTTGTACTCACACATGCAATAAATTTTAAAACCCCTCTAATGTAAATATTAATAACGTGCTAATGTGAATATTAATAATGTATTAACAAATACACGAGTACTTTTTGAGAAATATAAAGGTTGCATCAAACACACACTGATGTCATGTTATTCACTACGTTTAGCTCAATGCGTTTCAAAACATATGAACCAATTTTAAGAAAATATTTTTAATTGCCCTTATTTCACTCCTGCTAAAGCCAAAATTATTATTTTTTAAAATGTACATAACATTAAAGAACTGATTATGACCAAAATATTTATCTTCAATCATTTAGTTCTACGAGGATGTCCAGGAAATTTGAAACTGGCAATATCCAAAAATTCATAGTTAACAGCGAAAAATCGGACCTAACCCCTTTATAGTGTATTTCAATATATCTAGCTAGGGATTTAAAGAAAAAATTCAACTAATTTTGAAAAAAATCTGAAAGAGCCCCAGGACTTCATACGAATTACCTCCTCCCCGAACTGAAAGATCCGTTTCAAATTCGCAGGGCGAGAACGATCGTTAAAAAAATATATGAATTGTTTAGGAAATATGGAAAAATTATTTTTATCAGGGACCTCAAAACATGTTAACTCTGTCTCAAATCCGTTAAAATTTTTGGAATATTCGTGTTTGAAAATAAATATATGAATTGTTTAGGCGCTAATGCAGTTTTTTCCTCGACATTTTTTCCTCTCGTATATTACTCATATTACTGCGTGCGCTTTTACATTCGATTACGAGAAAGGAGAAAAGTAGGCTCAGCTAAATACATCAGTCAAATTTGAGAAATTCTTAACCAGCGTTACATGCATCTTTTTTCAACTTTGGAAGTCTTTCCTCCGAAAAGTAAACTTAATTTTCAAACGTGTTTCCAAGTTCACAACTTTAATCTTGCCACAGAAGCACGAGGCATGACTGAAGAAGAAGCGCCACGTTGTAAAAGCTCGCCAGGTCGAATCGCATCGCCATGCAGGTAGATCAGCGAGTAGGTCGGGGCCGCGCTCTATTTCTCTTCTTCCGGACCGCCCAATCCCGCCGCCCGCTTCCGTGCTGGGCGGCCGTAAATCACAGGCGCGTGGGCGGCCTCCGTCACGCACGCCCCTTTGCCCCTGCCCACCTATGCAATCCCCAACGCACTCATCTTCTGTCATTTTCTCATCTGGGAAATGAAACCTACTTGCATTAAAATTTGCCCAACAGCCCACGAGGATACCGAAATCTCTCGGGGTTAAACATTATTTACTTAAATAACCCCTAAATGAAGCGTTCTAGAGCCGTAAAATCTGGAAATTTGAGGCCCAAGGCCTCAATAACACGTTCCTCGCGCCGTCATCTATAGGATGAGAGCTTCTTGGACATTCTATTACATTTTTCTGGTGCGGCGCTACTCAATACTACCCCACGTATTTAGAGACCTACAGAATCTGTAACAGTGTGTGAAATTTAACTAATTACTTTCAGTTCGGTGATGAAGTTAAATAATATTCCAAAATGTAGGGTTGTATTTGCCCGATCCTATATTTTCGCATGAACAACTTTACGTAGCTTTCTTAAGAGTAAAAAGCTTTTCTAATATTTTTGTGCCTATCAAAAAAAGCGAAAAGTTAACTGTCAAGCTAGGATGTTTAATTACTTCAAATGTTGTTTTTAAGGAATTGCTGCGAGTTGTTGCAAGAAAATCTGTCAATAACATTGAGTAATCTTTTATTCAAAATTTGCTTCAAATATCTATTTTATACTTTATTTTTATTTGAAATGTACTGTCATGTTTATTTGATATGTACATGTAATCTAAAAGTCTGGGAGCTATAATATGTATTTCCCCTGAATATTATGCCATACCTCAGGCGGGAATGAACATTCGCGAAATATACACAACAAGCAATATGAAGGCTGACTAAATTTGAAGGAATTTTGAACGCGTAGCATAATGAACTTAATTTTGTTTTCAATTCATTTAAATGGTCGTTCCGTTTAGGGTTTGACTGAATTCAGAAACCTAAAAATTTTGTTGCCATAACATCAGTCAATGGTACACCGTTCATTTTCAATGGAGCACAGAATTGTTTATTTGAAATGGAAAACTGTATTAATACCATTTTCTTTTTGTTTACTATTAATTTGTTATTTCGGAACCAATTTGAAACATCTGATATTGTACTATTTACGGTATCGTTATTGCAAAGGATGTTCGTATCATCCGTAAAGAGAACTGTTCTTCCGTTTCGAATCGTCGAGGGAATATCGTTTACGTAAAGTAGGAACAGAATAGGGCGTAAAATGGATCTTTGAGGAACTCCACGTGCAATTGGCAAAGAGTCGGAAAGGTGTGCACATAATGTTCCATTTAGGTAATTTTCCAGTAAGGTATTTCCACTCTCTGAGATCGTTGTTTAAGGTACGAACATAACCAATCTAGAGCAATACCACGGATTCCATATGAAGGTAATTTTGAAAGTAAAATGTCATGATCAATGACGTCAAAAGCTTTTGAGAGATCTAAAAATAATCCAATAGGTGCTTCGTTTTGATCCATTAAATTTGTCTATTCGCCCTTCTGTAAAGTTGAACGAATCTGCACGTATACAAATAAATGCTGAAGGCCGTTGCAAGTATTTAAGCATGATGACCTCACCACGCCATGTTAAGAGACGGAAGGGAAATGTAAAACGCTAATCTCTTCTTTGCTTTACTGCTCACGTAAAGGCTGTCGCAACAGGCTCCTAGCCTTTAGCTACGACAGCCAAACAATTCGCCATGCCTCGCTTTGTCTGAGTGCATGGGGGGCAGAATATAACAGACTTATCGATTATTCATTACTTGTGTTTCGTGGCAACAACTCAAACCCGATTAAACAAATTCTAGATATCGTCAAAAATAACAACTTCATAAACTTCAAAACGAAACATTCCAGGCCCCAGACTAAGAATAATTAGCATTCCGAAAGAAATTACAGAAATAATTTCCACTAAAATTATTGAAAATCCATGATAGTTCTCCAATGATAACATCGCATTCTTGAATCACGAGAAACGATACAGCTCATTGAGGAACATGCTGATATCATGGAGCGAAGAAATTCCAACTCCGCAAGACTTCCTAAAAACAATACAAAGGAAGCACAGACAAGGACTCTAAAGAATGAAAGAACCTCAGTAGCTGCTAATTAAGAACAATTCGATGATTGATAGATGAGAATCCAGCCACATAGCGAAAATAACATTTTTGGCTGACGTATTACGTGGCGCAATCTTAATGCAGAACTGTGATCCATAAAATATTGTGCTTACATTTGAACACGCTAGTATGGGAATACAATCGCTCACACTACCAACATGAATTTTCTTATTCTATTCGCATGGTAGGAGGGTCAAAGAGAAACAATATTGATGCCCAAAATATAAGTTTATTATTGTATGAAAATTTATACCAAATAAAACAGAAATATTGTTAACATAAATGTAACAACACATTACAAACAAACAAATAAAACCAAAACATTCGGACCACTTTAATATCCGGGCACTCTTCTTAAATTAACAATTGTTACATGAAATTATTGTTAGTTCTTGTCATAGTACACTCGCTGTGAAATCACTTCTTTCAATCGATTCAGCATACTTGCAGTATTTTTTTTTTAAATGTATGAACTGTCTGTAGATATTCATTCTTCCACAAATCTTCTTTTCAATTCCTCTCATCCGGAAGTTTTATTTTTTTGTAATCGAGATTTCAAATCACACTACAAATGGTAAATATTTTAAAGTTTTGAAAACTGCGGAGAAGTTTCCAGAACCTTAGGACAGTTGTAGATAAGACAGGTGCTTAAAATGTACGCTTAATATTTCGGATCATTGTACTGATAAAAATGAAAGGTATCGTATTTTCCGAGAAAATTCGCACTTTGGTGCAAACATTTCTTGAGGATTCGGAGAAAACTTTCCTTCGTCATCATTTCTCCTCCAAACCCCAATACTCTAACTCTAGACGAATATATGCACCCCTGCACCATGTTCCTGCATCTGCCTTACTTAACAGTCTGCTGCAGATTTGGTTTTTGAAAGTGTTCGTTGACTTGCACCGCTTCCTGTATCTGATTGACAAAAGGTAAACTTACACTCGAAAGCAAAAATAACATCCGACCACCACTCTCACCCCTAGTTAACATTCGCGAATTCTTGACTTCTCTTTCTATTGAAGTCACTCCTTAATGGCTTTTCCGTAATCACTCTTCCATTAAATCCTTCGTTTGTTTAGCACTTTCACACAGTATCAAGGTGTACTTTCCTTTCTACATTTTCTAAAAACTCAGCAGCAATTTTCGATGCACCTAATGGAGTATTCTTCCTCTCTTTCCTCAATTAGAAGTCTCTCTCTTTTCTAATAAGACTGTGGAGGATCCTTTTACGGCACGCTATCTATTCTAATTCCCAAATTCAAAATATCTATTTCAAACTCAGGGGGCCTCAAGTTCGTGTAAATTGATCGCGGAATATCAATTTTAGAGAAATTCGCATTAACGGTTTTGGCGCTAGCTTTATCCACAGACGGCCGGCCGGACAGATAGAGACGACAGGCAGACAGGCAGACAGACGCGAAGACAGAAGACAGGCACAGGACAGAATGACAAGGACAGAGACGAGACGTCAGATGGACGAGAGATGGGCCCACAGCCAACCGCGCAAGACACACGAACGGAGAGACGAAAAAAAACATTTCAGGTCGTTTAAAGGCGCTCTTATTTTCACATTAATGAAACTGGACAGCATATTGAACTTTCGATAAGACATCTAAAGTGGGTCGCATAATGAGAGGGAAATATCAAAAAAAGGTTAAGGGAAAGGCGGTGAATCAGTGAGAGAGAGAAAAGGGAATGTCTGAAAAGGGATTTAGGCGATGGGAATAGCAGAGTTTGGGGAGTGAGGGCAGAGGGGAATGAGAAACGGTCTCAGCTGACGTTTGCGGCGAATGTAATCTTTACTCCATTAACGTGCGACCTCCAGAGCCTGAGGGACGGGCAAAGAGCAGCGGCTTTGTCATAACAGAGAGTGTTAGACAGCTCATTTCAATGCAAAGGGAAGACATGAGATGAATGCGGTAGCAACACCAAGGTTTGTATACTTTCAAATCTTTTACAAAAACAGCCAATTTCAACCAATATCCTACGCTTCCAGCACCAAC
The DNA here is from genome assembly GCA_964035755.1 of Teleogryllus oceanicus. Taxonomy (NCBI): domain Eukaryota; kingdom Metazoa; phylum Arthropoda; class Insecta; order Orthoptera; family Gryllidae; genus Teleogryllus; species Teleogryllus oceanicus. The sequence continues at coordinate 126,240,656 of CAXIVR010000005.1, read as the reverse complement.
TCCAGCACCTTCCATAGGCATAAACACGGAGGGTGACTATTTTACCATCACACATCTCAATTCACCTGAAATGTTTAATCCAACAAAAAGGCTGAAAATATTAGAATTTTTCACGCTGACTTATATTTCATACCCACAAACACTTTTGCCGTTATAAATAATACAAGTGCGGCGCCATACTGAGACAAGCTCATTAATGAGTTCTCATGGCAGTTCTGAATAAAAGAGACTACTAACCCTCGTGATTACCTCACCGGCCAAACGAACTCTATTCCCTTGAGCTTTCCTTCATCAGTGTGCGAAACACATCAGAGTTTAAACTCAACTCTTACGAAAGAAATTTCTCCTCAAGTATGAATACAAGTTCTCTTTAGTTTCAGATGTAATAAAATTCTACAGTAGATACGCTTAAAACCGACTTGAGAGGAATAGAGTAATAATGTAACAACATTTTTAATATCAAAATGTATGTATTTATTTTAAATCATATGGAACTTTGTCCTCACAAATGATAATATCAATAATTACACTATCCTCGCCTTTTTCGTTCTACCTTTAAACTGACTTTTACTGGAAACGAGCAGATACAGACCACAGCTACGTTTTATTTTATTATTATAATTTTATTTTTATTTGATTGATATTACATTGTTCAATTTACGACCACAGCTACGTAGAGGATAGAGCTCCTTCAAGGAGTTTCCGTTATCGCGGGGATAATCGATTCTCTTTTTGCCCTCCTCAGAGGTCGACGATGAGAATTAAAGAAATTGATTTATTACCAAAAGAAAAATGCATGAAATGATTAATGCTTTATGGACACACGCATTACAGAGTCGACACAGACGCGAGAAAACCATTACGCAACACGAGAAAAGAATAGCCTGAACTAAAACAATCGATTCCAGTTCAATTCCAAAATGCCTTACCTTCAATATTTACTTTTAATATAAACCTTTTACTTTTATTTGGCAATATGTATAGAAATAAAATTCATCCCAAACATAAATTATAATAGAAGCAAATTGGACAAAGATCCACCAACAAATAACAAACACGAGTACGGTAAGGTGGTTGCAAGAAATGCACATCCGAAATTACATGTATAGCAAGGCTTAAAATTTTGCCAATTGTTTTAAAATGAGATTCTCAAAGTTTCAGTTCGATCAAATAACTTTACAAAATAAGAAAGGTTTTTCCTAGAAATGTGTTCTTTTTTAGTTAAGAATGTTTTGTTTTCAATTTTAAACCTCAGAAACAGTTTGACAAACTTACAGATCGGAAGATAGAAGAAATTTTCGTGGACCAGACATGAAAATACTCGTTACTTGGCATTTATTGAAAGACGATTAACTTTCTTTCGAAATTCTTCTCTCTGTGATGGATGAGATCTGATACTTGCTTGTGATTTTGAAAACAATTCTTTAAATTTGACAACTGACAACACTTGTTTAACTACTTCGATCTACCTACTTATTGCATTATTGTGAATCCTTACACATAAAAGCTGTTCTAATGTTAAAACTTGCCATTTTCGAAAATAGTTTTGTAAGATTTAAGTACTGGGCTACCGTTACATAATACTTTAAATTAATTATTGTTTTAGTACGGTAAACAGCTAATTCGCATGTTATTATTTTCACGACTTCCTCCATTGATTGCGAATACATAATTAAAAATCATATTACCCTTAACATCTAACATTTGATGCTAAATAATTAAAAGGAATAATAGAAAATTCTTTAATTAAATATTAAAAATTTTATTAAGAAGATTTAAGAAAATCCTCGATAAAAAGTGATAGAAATATCACACTCAATGTACAGAATATTAAGATGATTTGTAGAAAAGGTGAAAGTGGTAAATTTAAAGGGAGATGATAATGGAGGTGATCACGAATGTAAAGGTTAAGGAATTTGAATATCAGGATATGTCGTAAGGAATATTAAGGGTCAAGATGGACACATCAAAAATCGATTCATTGTGATTAGCTGATTGTGATTGTGTTAGTGATTCCGGGTGCATCAACTAATGAGGTCATTAGCCCCGTAAGCGTAGTGCCTGTTTTTCATCGGGAGGTGGCGATGATCTTCCGGCGCTGAATGGTGAGATCTGGCGCCGACCTACCATCGACTAACGAACGGTATTTTCTCCAACCAGATAGATATCTGCCACTACCGGGGCACCACCCCAGCCGGGACAAGCTCTAAGCCCCCGACCGATCTCCCGGAATGTGTGATAGTGTAGTGCATGTTATTTTAAGTGTGTGTGTGTGTGTAAGGGGTGAGGATAGCACAAGGAAGAGGAAGGAAAGATCGCGCGCGGTGCGTTTGTTAGGGTACTGCTCCGGCATTCGCCTGGTGTTGATCAGAGAAACGATGGAAAACTACCGATCAGAGCAGCGGCCGCTAGAATGCTCCTCCAGACAGCGACTGAATTCGACCTAGCCGAGAAGCCAGTGTCGAGAATCCTGCCACCGTCGGGAGTGGTGAGGACCCTAGGACCTCCCGGTCAAAGGCGCTGCAGTGGCATCAGTTGATGCACTGAGCCATCTCTCCCGGTACACTCCAAAGAAGTAACAAGGAAACAAGGGATAGTTATTAAACGATCTAGAAAATAAGAGAATCCTAACTGGGACTGAGGGATGAACTTTTTTGGTAGTCTGAGTTTTGATGTGAGGAGCAGAGATTTGGGGATAGAAGGAAGATGGAAGTGTTTTAAGATAGAGTACTAAGATGGAGTTTGTGATTGGAAATGAATACAACGGCTACATTGTGAAAATAGGGACAAATAGAGGGAAAATGAGAGAGAAGAGTAGAAATAGAAGAGATGTGAAGATGTTCTTCATGCGGAGGTGGAGGTGGCATTGCAAGATGGAATTGAGAAATAAGAAAGAGTGAGACTAGAACGTGGTCAAAATGGGAAGAAGAAAAGCTTTCTAGAGAAGGATGGTAAGTGACAGAAGGGAAACGAAAGCTTGGAGAGGAAGGCTGGGATGTGAAGAAAAATACATATACATAAGATACTAATATTTCTTGAAATCCTAATCAGGCAGATGGTCATTCTTTTTATTGTTCTTCGGCACTTGTATAAAATACTAATCGAACACAATTCGTTTGTGCAGGAGCAGGAAGCGCGCGCCCGCAACTTTACAAAACATTTTTCTCTCTGCGATAAGGAAGCGCGTAGGCGAGAAGGAGAGGCGACTGCGAGACGCAGCGATCGCGCTGACCGCCACTCGTCATCACTACCTCTTCGTCAAAAGACGAACTCGCACTCCCAGGAGTGTCCAAAGAAATGAATACATCGTATTGTGCAAACGCTTCTCTGCAAAACATTTCCTTTTCTTTTAAGGATGCACCAATAGTTTCTGCTGCCTCGCGCCCTTTATAAATCCCCAAACAAGTTCTATTGGATTTAGATCTGGATGGTACGGTGGAAAACGGAGAGGAATGTGGTCATGTTCAATGATTATTTGATCAATGACCTATCGTTTTTCAGTGAATATACTTTGAATTGTTTGTAATAATTGGGTTTTGTGAATAACAGCAGCTACTGTGTAAAGGACACTGTCACTTCTCACTAGCCACGGTAAAACACGGACTGGAGACCGAAACTCCCAAGACACGGCTAATTTTGTGTTGATCGATTGACAACTCCTACTGTAGAAACACGTAAGCTGCCTTCCGTCTGATCCTTCTCACTCGTCAGTTTGTTATCACCGAACTCACAGTGTTGAATTACCGCGCGACGCACGAGAGAAAGACAGAGGAGAGCTATGTTGTGACAAAGAGCGCAGGCAGGCGGGAAATATTAGGAACTTTGGAGGAGAGGCCACTTTCGGGCATGCGCAGTGGAAGGTTTATTTGAGAGTGGTAGAGCAATAGAACTGTACGAGTACAGTGTCCACTTCCTTTCTTGTTGTTTTCTGCAGAAAACTGAGCAAGAAATACGCCCATATTTTTTTCAAATGATTATCTTATCGTGTTCAAAGATACATTTTCACTTTTTTAAATGATTACAATTTTTTAAAGAAATATTTATTTTTTGAAAAAGTATTTTACAGGGAAATAAAATACACATGTCAAAGTATAAAATGAAACAAACCAGGAATTTTTATGATGAGTGCTTTCGGAGCATCAATCATATTTTGCGAATTACCATAAATTCCAAAATTCAATGTAGGCACAACTACACAAATAAACAACTTTCAGGTAAATAAAAAAAACGTGTATTTTATGTCATGATTTAATACAAAATATCGCATTTAAAAGAAAGTCGAATCAAGTCTTGTGCGATTTGAGGTGGTATGGCTCATATTCAATATTAGTTGTAGGATGTCGCCGAAAAAAAATTGAACTTGTGCAATTTTTGAAAAATCAAATACTTCAACGAAATATGAGGCCTGCCTCATTCTTTTAGACGTCTTTTACACTGTCCGATGTCAATGTTTATTTAAAATATTTGGAGCCATTTTTGAGAAAATTTTGAAAATGTAATTGAAGCATCATGTTTGGTTCCCTCAAAAATTATAATGTCCATTTCAAACGCAGAGACTGAGTTCCTTTAAATCGATCCCGGAAAATCAATTTTAGAGAAAATAAGCTGAACGGTTTAGGCGCTAGCATTGATCCCTCCTGTCAGAACACAGGAGTGGTTCGGCTTAACTCTTAAGTCGAACTAATCCTTATCCTAATCCTTAAGAGATTTATAGTTTTTCACTAATATTTACACTTTAACTATTTACACGCACTTATTCACATATTTCGCTTCCTTTCACTAATGCTGATTTGTTTCTTTTAAGCCTTCCATGTTTCTCTGTCTCTTGCTATTCTTGACCATATGTTGCCATAAGCATTCTTAAAAACATCGGCCCATCTTTGTTTAGGACGTCCTCTGCTTCGTTTTCCCTTTTTGGGTCCCGGCTGTTAAAACATATGTCCTTCTGTCATCTTTTAATTTTGCCACGTGACCACTCCATTTCCGTTTTAGTTATTGGGTCCTTGCTGTTATATCCTTTGAACCGCTCTGTTTGCCATTTTTTTCGTTCTTTACTTTATCCATCAGTCTGATGTGCAGCATTTTCCTCTCCATGTTTCTTCATGCTTCTTCACTATACGTGTAACAATTTAGTAGCGCTTCTATTCATTCGAAAGACCTGGATGTTCCTTCAACTTTTGTATTTCATCCAAAACCGAGTGCTCTCTTAGCAAATTCTTACACATATCTAATAATCCCAACTCAAATTATCAAGACTCGCCTTTCAGAATGTTCATTTATTACACATTAGTCGATACAATTATTTGTTACGCTTAAACACCGTACTATTTTATAACAAATTAGAAAGTATCACACAAAATCCATTCCACAGTGTTGATCAACAGTCATCGACATTTTTCTTTTTTACTTGATGGCTTAGCCATTATAATCAGATCTACCGTTCAGATCCCAAGCTACTCGTTTATCTACGATTGGAGAGTCTGATACATAGAATATTTATTTATCCCCTCCTCACGTTTGAACGTTGATACAACTGAACTATCGGAGCACTAACTTCCCCAATGAGTCGGAAGATACGTCCTCGTCGATTTCCTTGCGTGTCGCAGTACTGCAGAACGTCATTCATACTCCCATAGACAACCACCTTCAGGTCATCAAAGTGAAATGTGTAGGTAAGAGCGATAAAATTTTAAAGACCATTATGCCACAATACAAGCGGCTATAGCACATGCCGTCAAATCAATCACACTATCTCGTTACAGTTTACTACTACTATGGACGCCTGTGACGTGGGGAAATTGTCCATTAAGTTCTAAGGCATCCGAGACGAAAATTTCAATGATAGTCTCGAAGAATCAAAAGAAACTCATTATTAGGTCTGAATCTTCTTTCGAAGTTCTACGAACACAGTTTTATGTAGGAATTTCTAAGAACCAAACTCTATCACCTCTAAATTCTTTCAAAAATAAGACATTACGTAGAGTAATCTCAAGGTCTTCTAATTAGCAAGAAGATTATAAGATTTTAATTATAACTCACACCATTTTATAAATAACTCAAACTTACACTTAGCATTGTATTTAAAAAATACTAGCTGAAGCCTAGAGATTACATTGCACAAAAGGAAAAACAGCAAAAGAAAGTTACAAAAGAAAAATACTGCACATGCACCACAGGGAAAATCGAAAACCTCAAAAATATTGTTTCATATCATTCAGTATTTTGCCTCCAAGACTAATCAAATGAGAGGTTTACCAATTCGGGAACGATACAATCACGATTCACTGCAAACAGACAAGATACACGTGTTTCTGAAAATATAATTCAAATGTCCAATAAATTTACAAGATCTGTAAATGTATTGTACTGATGATATGTTGCAGTGGGCTACAGCGCAAAATCCTACTAATCGCCTAACTTTAAAAAAACATAATGCATTACCAATAATAATAAGCACTGCATTATTATTATTATTATTATTATTATTATTATTATTATTATTATTATTATTATGTTTATTCTCTAAGTTTTGGTTTCACATGGATACAATATCAAAGCATGGTAGCACTGACATATTTAAAATTTACAAAACAAATTAAGGCATTCTAACACAAACATAAAATAACAGTTTTCAGGCGTAATAACAAATACAATTTCAAAATGAACTTTCAAAACCCAACATGTCCTCCTATGAATCTCCTGACTAGTGAACAGGTACTGATTATAACCGACTTCTGGAGGCCGATGATAATGCTCTTCTCCAAGACGAGTTCTTCCACCAATCTGCAGAGAGTTTTTGGTATAACACCAGTTGCTGACAGTACAATTGGAATAGTTTTAACTTCTGACACTCGCCATTGTTCTTTTACGGCAAATACTAGTTCTCTGTATTTGTCGATTTTAGCCTGGTATGTTATCATCATGTTGCTGGTATTGACGGCTGCAAAATCAATAAACCTAACTTTCTTTGCAGATTTGTCCCAGAGAGTAATATCAGGTCTGTTGTGCTGAATTGTCCTGTCGGTCTGAATACTGCGGTCCCTGTATAACTTGTGTCTCATTTTCTAGTACAGCTTCTCGATGATACTGGTAATATGGTGCATCCACTTTCTGAGGTGGCCTGTATTTCTTGGCTAGTTTGGAATGGATGATGTGGCCCACTTGATCGTGTCTCACTTTATAGTCAGTGGGAGCTAGACAACTACAGCCTGATATAATATGCTGAATGATTTCATGATCTCCACCACACATACGACATTCATTAGTTAGTACTCCTGGGTCTTTGATGATATATTTTAGGTAATTCTTGTGGGAATCACCTGATCTTGTATTGCTATTATGAAACCTTCGCTCTAAGGGGACAAATATCCTACACTGAGCCATTTGTACGACATTTCCTGGTCGACATTTGGATTAGGTACTGCAGCAGGATATGCACCGTGGAGTGCTTCCTGTTTCCAGGAATCGATCTTTTGCTGCAAAGAGAGCTAATAAACTTGCATATCTTGTTTTAGATTGAGGGGCGTGTAATTGTCATCAGCCTGCACAAGTACCTTGTGGAGCCGAGAAGTACATGCCTTTTCTGCGAAATACTTCCTCATGGCTATTATCTGTTTGGCATGGAGATTCGTGAACTTCACAATACCATGCCCTCCCATTTGTCGAGGCAGTGGGACCCTTTGGATCGCACTTTTAGGATGGTGACAATCGAAGCGTATCATTTGAACTCTTACAAGTCTTTCCAATTCCTCTAGGTCGGTTGTGGACCATTTAAGAATACCCATCGAGAAGGTGATAATGGGTATAGCATACGAGTTAATGGCAGTCGTGAGGTTTCGAGAGTTGAGGGAAGTTTTCAACACTGACTTGAGTCGGTTGGCAAACTTTTCAGGATACCCTTCAGTTGATGATGTGCAATCATATTTCCTTGCTGTATCCCAAGGTATTTGTAGAGCTCGGACGCTTCCAGAGCAGTGATTGTTTCTCCATTAACAGTCTCGTATGTGAGCTCACTAGTGAGTTTACCCTTCCGTATTTGTTGTATTTTGCATTTATCAATGCCCAGTTGCATATTTATATCCCTGGAGAAGTCTTTAGTAACTTTCATCTGAATGTTTAAGCCACGCATCGTACCAGAGTAGAGTTTAATGTCGTCCATATACGCCTTGGAAGATTCCGCGCTTTACATTTATTTCCTTGGCAACCATTGTTTCATATCTCGAAGTGATACGAATAGTCGTCTTCCATTTGCCCATGATGGATTTCAGGAAATTCACGATTGTAGAGTTCACACGATATAGTGACAGCACATAGAGGAGTCAATTGTGAGAAACCATGTCATAGGCCTTTCTATAATAAATGAAACAGGTGAATAAATTGCGATTCTTCTTACATGCTTGCGACATGACCACAGTACGGATGATAAGTTGCTCATTATATTATTATTATTATTATTATTATTATTATTATTATTATTATTATTTTGTAAAGGGACACGTGTGTCATAGGTTTGCTAGCCAATGCGTTTAAAGGCACTCTCTAATCTTCGCACAAAATGTCCCTCAATATTCAAGTGGTATTACGAATTGGCACGATTATTTGTGGTACTACGAAATGGCACACCCTTTCTCGTACTAATTAGGTTCGTACTCCATTGAGTGTGGATTAGCTTTTCGATTTTGACCCATCGTCTTCCAACCTGCCATTTATCGGCGCCTAAACGACCTAACAGAGCCTCTCACGTCACGTACCGGTCCCCTGACGACACTCCCAGAGAATAGCACCCTCGCACTCCCCCCATATATCGCATAGGCCCATCTCGGTTCTGTCCATTTCATATTTGCTCATGGTAGTTTGTAGCCACAGTTCAGTACTTATACAAATTGTTATAAATGTAGGAAGCCAGTTCCTTAATATTACGCGCACAGATTGCACGTGTATCACACACAGTTGCCTGTCAGGCCAATCTATAACGGAAGGACTAGGGTACATTTGAAATGCACGAGAGCTTCCTGTATTACGCCTACGTCCTAATTCTTCCATAATTTCTAGGATTGACATACAACGCCGTTAAATCTATGCATGCAACTAAGAAACTGGATCTCTGCACCCAGATTAATGGTGCACGCAGCGAGTGGGGCCAAGTGATACGATGGTAAGGTACAGGATCGAGATAGGCGTGTGAAAAATTCGGGGAGCGCGAAGGTGCTTTTTATAGTGAATGTTCTGTCCGACTCTGGGGAGTAGCTTCCGATATTTCCTTCGTCAACTCATCGATAACGCAGGGATACAATGCATCAACCAGCGCCGTTGTGGACGTCGCAGTACCAGCCGTGGCGCGGCAGTCGGTTTGAATTGCGCGCCCGGAAGTGACTTTTAAACCCAAAGACTTTTTCTAATACACTGAATATGTCATTACTCATGAAATTCAATATAGTTTTTTGTAACAAGAGCTTCCGGATAACTTGTAGAACACAGTTTGCGTGCCAACCACATTAATGGAGGACGGTTCGAAACGAGGGTGTGTGCCGGTAGTTTTCTTCCGTGGAAGCAGCAACATCGGATTCCGCAACGCCCTCTCCCCAAGTGAATGGACACCCTTGGGACGAGCTGCTGTCTGCTGCCGGTGCTGACACGATCTCATCCAAGCGATGTTTTTCTCTTATCGAGCAATGCCGTTTATACAGAAGTATCATCACATTATCGCTGTTCGTGAAACTTTCTAAAGTTACTCGAATATTTTGTATTTCATTCATATCCTCATTGGTATGAACTTCTGTAAAGGGGAAATGAAGAAAATATATACACTTTAGCCATTATTAGAACACATATTTCTAGGCTCTACATTCTCGCCATATGCTCTTAAAAAGCAAAAATAGTTGTATAATTTCTAAAATAGGCAACATTAATTGAAATGAAAATGACTTTGCGAAATAAATGTTATTTTATTTTTATTTTTTAGATATATTAATAATAAATATTTAAAAATGTAAAAATATAAATGGTAGAACATCTCTAGCATGACACGATTAAAGTGACTTGGAATAAAAGATAAACATTTCGAGGGCAGTAGACTTGTCCAAGATAATAACTTTTTGTCAATGAACATGAGAAGGGAAATTCACATAACGAAGTGACACATGTCATTTGGCCCTAATTAGTAGGCTAACCATCATGCTTTGGTGTTCGGCAGGTGTACGAAAAGTTGTGCACTGCGTCAGAATGTGACCTGCCAGAAACCAACGCGAACTGACTTGCCTACTTATCAGGGGAAATGTCAATATGTACCTTCGTTAAATGTGGATGGTCGAGCAAATTAATCTAAGTACCGAAAAAAAGAACTGTGGGAAACAGGAAAAGACTATTTGGGATTTATAGACGGCAAATACAAATGTGCCGCGATTTGTAGCAGATTGTAAGTAAATGAAAGGTTTTGAGTTTCAGAGCCAATAGCACCTGCCAAACCACTCCAGAAATTATGATCCAGACTTTTTTGCTCGACCACTCCAGAAATTATGATTGTTTATTTCGTGTTTTCGGGCGCGTAACTGCTATGCTCATTAGCTACGTAAGTGTAGTTTATGTTTATCACGGGAGATGGCGGTATGCTTACACCCCTCTTTGGATTATCTGGCGCCAACTTACATCTCGAGTTGCGGGTTTTCCCCAACCAGGTATCATCCACCAGTGGGGCACCGCCTAATTCACGACTAACTCTAAGCTCCCGGCCAGTCTCCCGATATGTGTGATTGTAAAGTGTATGAAAATGTGTGTAACTAAGGGATGAGGATACGACAAGAAAGAGAAAGGAAAGATCGCGCGCGGTCCGAGGCCCGTTTGTAACGGTACAGCTCCGGCATTCGCCTCGGTTGATCGGAGAAACCACAGAAAAATACAGACCACAGCAGCCAGCCGCAAGAATTCTCATCCAGTCAGATCGTTAAATGAAGTTCCCCAAATGTTCATTGGGGAATAGTGATAATAATTGGCCTCCTTCATCCCCTAGAAGTTTGTGACATTTATTCTGAGTCATTACGTACTAAGTCTCAATGGAGTACACGTATCTGCAAAACGTTCAGACTATCTCTAAACATCTAATACTCGTGTCACCACATAACTCACTCGCCCACGGGAAAATTGTGACCCTCCGGGACACAAAACCTGTCCCATAAGTCCTGCGACAGATTTAATTGGCTAGAAACTACCCATGTAGAATGCTCTTGATTGTCCGGGTGACTCCACGTCGCAAGCTGTGAAGCTGGCGTTTCGACCATCTTGTCGTGGTCTTCCTCAGGGCTGGTCCGCAGTAAGCAGAGCCAAAAGCACACACAAGACAAGCCGCGGAAGCCTACGATATCAGCAACCGTGTAGAAGCACCTTTATACTGCGAATGCAGAGTAAAAAGTGTTTGATGATCTCTCTTGAATGTAGTGTTTCAGAATATCCCAAAATATACTGGTCTATACCGATAATTAAAATCCGGAGAAATAAACACGTCCTACTAGATACAAAAAGAAGTAAAACGTTATTAAAATGCATTTTGGAAATTTTTTCACCTTTCTGATAATTCCTTTTCAATATCACTTATCACAAAAATTAACAAACGAAAATTAAAATATATATGTTTGAACTCAATATAGATTTTGTTGAGCTTATAAATCATTAGCAATGAAATTCCCATTAATATTGACAGTTTAGTAAATCCATCACGTTTCAAAAACGTGTTTGTAAAAAATGACAGCAGAAAAGAAATGACGAGATTTTTCAAAAGAATGATCACCACGATTAGAGTTAGACAAACACGGAACCTGAAGTCAGAAACGTTGAGGGATCAACCCATGTATTCTTATTCACGTCGCCCACAACTCGACATCAATCGATGGAGTCAAGGGAGTGTGGGAAACCGCGCGTCCCATTCTCGTACAAGAGCGAGCACAAAGCGAAGTCTGTGATTACTTCGTTATATTTTCAATCTCGCGTGACCATATGCCTTTGCTTATTCCCTCAACAGGAGGGACAGAGGAAGAGATACAATTTTAACTTAAACGTGCGCCTCCGGGTGCTACATTTTCTAGAAAGAGAATTTTTAATATCGCAATTCTTTAACAAGATATGACATTCCTCGAAAAGGCTTGCCTGGCTGAATTAAAACAGGCTTTGAGAAGTCATCTAAAGCATCAGTGATCAATTTACGACTTTGTTATTAAAAATAAAGTAGACAAAACATCAAAAATAAATCATGCTTTACACTCTTCGCCTTAACTTCAAAACATTTCAGCATCGCTTCAACTAATCACCTTTTATGAAGAAACTACGAGACGACACGAATCATTAAAATAGAATAATGTTGATGCATCTCTAGAAACGTGTACATATCCACTATAAATACAATACTAGATCGATTACATCACATTAATAATCTTTATAACATTGACCTACATCAAAAGTACTGGTAGAATTCAAAACAGAGAAAACCAGAGAGAAATTCAAAATCGCAATTTTCTTGTAATAACTCAATGTTATTTCAAAAAAACGTAAAGTTATGTAAATATTAAGTATGTAATATACGTTAGATGTAAGATACATCATTATTTTCAAAGAGTTCCATCGTAGTCATTTCTGGTGGTTGCCACTACACAATATTAAGCCCTATGTGTTGCGAAACAAAGACATAATTGTGTGATAGGGACAGGATTTTATTCAAATATTCTGTGGGAGCCCATCCATCTCGAGCAGTCTAGGGCTTCCCGCGCAACCATCTCAGATTCTGTTGATTTTTGTACGCTGAGTCTCGCATGTCTCAAAGGAACTTCGGTGAAGTTACAGCAATAAGATTTTCGAAACTCTGAGATACAATAATTCCTTCTCCGTTATCGCCACACTAATGACCTACTTCAACTTACTTTTCCCGCTCTATCCACTGAAACTGTCAATTTATTTGTTAACAGACTCTGGGTATATAGGAGCAAAGACACCGAAAAAAATAGTGTTAAACATTTTTAATTTGTAAAGCTTCTTTAATATTTGAGTAAAAAAGTGAAACTAGTCTCTTAACATATCTATATTACTTTTTATCAATTTTTAACCTTTACTTCATAAATTAAGATAAAAATTGATGTCTACAATAAAACCGTTATTTTAGACGCTTCGAGTGTTTTTTCTAACGAACATTTTTTATCATTATTAAATCATTTCATAGAAATACTTTTTTTGTAAACGTGAGTTGAAAACACACGGGTCCAAATACTCTAGGAGAACGAGTCGCGCCGAATAACATATCATTAGCATCGATTGGAGTTTCAGAAGGGGTCCAACCGTGCGTGATGGACGGACATACGCAGGTTTCCCAATTACTTTATGTAGGAGTATTGTTTAGTAGATTTACCAGAGCAAGTGAATCTAAATATATCTTTTTCTTTTTAATAAATGATATCAACGCTCATGGACTTATGTTCATGCCGCGGCATAATGTACTAACTTTTTGAGCTGTAAAAGCGTCACCGTTTCGCCTCTAATCGAACAGCGAACACTGATGGCGGGTTCAGTTCGCGTTGGACAGAGCGACCTACTACGCGTATGGGAGTTCATGTGTACATTTCCCTCAGTGTGGTCGTTTGAGGCAGACACAGCTGTGTACCCACCAGAGGTTATTATAAAGTGGTACCCGCCTTATATACAGTATTGCGTTCCTTTTCCACGACTACAGCCCTTTCCGACCCTTACGCTCACATTAGGCTATTTATAGAAAACAACCTTGTATAACTCACAATTTCGACGAACTTTTATGACAGACTTCTTCGGCTAATGTGTGAGTTAACAAATTTCCGGAATATCCACATGTCGAACTTCAATAGAAAGATCGAATAAGACCAACAAACCGTATTTGTAGTGCAAGTAATACGATCTTTTAAACATAAAAAATGTGTTAAACGATGCACACCATTCTAAAATCTTGTATGCAAGCATAACAAAACATTTATGTTATCATGTGATGGTCCATTTTGATAATTTATTCCGTTGTTATGTTTTATTAGGGACAATCAGGTAGTGGAAAAAATTATTCATTTGTGGCCATTTTTAAATTTAACATTTAAACCTTTTCATGTAATGAAAATTATAATTGATTTTTACAATTTATTTGTGTACTTTTTTAATACGATAAACAACAACGTCTCCAATAAATGGTTAAAACTAGCAAAATAATATCTTCCATTACCTGAACGTCTCTAATGAATGGAGAGCATCAGAATAACAACAAGACATTCATCAACAAAGGACTTCTTGTACAACATGTAATATTTGTCCCTAACATTTAAACATATTGTATGACATCCCTCGTGTCTTTTATACATTCTAATAACTGCTTTCTTAAAAAAAATTTAAATTAAAAAACCATCACTTGAGTACATAGCAAAACATTTTAACTTTATTCAAGAAAGATGTTCTTACAGGAATAAAAAAAACTCGATATCTTCGGAAGTTGCGCTGGTACGAACGATCCACTAGCATTTTTTTATAATATTTTCAAAAAACTGCACGTGATGGTACACAAAATTTGGTACTTCGGATTTTTGGACTGAATTTTTCATGAAATCTTATGCATGCTTTATGAGTACATAATTCTCTTTTGAGAATCTGATAATAAAATTTAAACAGTCAGAGTCAGAATTATAACGTGCCTGGTATGGGGAAATGTTCATACGCCTATTTACAAAGATTCCAAACATTTATGAAGGTGAACCTTTCAAACCTAAACAATCCTGCGCGCTATTTAACTCGCGCTGTCGTTTATTTCCAGACACCCAGAAGCCTCTAAAACTGTTAAGATTGGCGAGAAACAACGTTTCAATTGCTGACGTGAAGCCCAAAAATAACCATTTCCCACGTTTAAGACATCACGAAGAAATGTGAAAGTCATACGTACTGATGGTTTCTCATGCACAGCCATTTCACATTCCATATATTATATATAAAAATGTTCCTTACAACCTTAAGAACTAATAGAAGGATTATTCATTTTTAATGTACACTTTCAAGAAGCAGAGAAAAAAGACAAGCGCCTCTGCGATCCTACAATGTTATCCTAAATTTGGCAACACTCCAAAATTGTCGTTACTGGAAAAGATGCAAAAAATGCACCTAGGCACCACGAAGAGGGGCAGGCAGGGACGAAGAGGGGGCGAGGCGGGGAGGGAAAGGGCGGGACAGGTGAGGGCTGGACGCAGCGAGGCAGGGCGGAAGCAGCGGGCGAGGCGTGCAAATCGTTCAAGGGGAGGTTGGGAAATCAGCTAGTATAGTGTAAGAATACTCACGACATCTTCAACTATCTCCTTGAGAGCAGAGATGGTAAGGATCATCAAGAGCGGCGTAAGAGTCGTCCAGCGACCAGTCGGAGACACATCCGGGATTTGCTGCAATACAGAGAGAAAATTTCAAATAAAAATCGCTCGTTTACAGGCACATCTCTACGGTTATTAAAGTGCCACAACTGAGTTTCAGGAAGTACGTCGTACTTCTGCCACACTTCATTATTATGGAAAATGACCCCCGGTAATCTTAACAATGTGATGTTTAATTTAGGAATAATGTTCATTATCAAATTTATACATGCATTGCATTTATACATGAAAAACAGCACCACAAAAAATGAAGGAAATGCCTTTTTTCTCTTGAGAATGCAAATACAAAAATGCATTCACAAGATATTACCTGAATGTATACTTGAACGACATATATACAGATATTCAACCTTGCCACTTAAGCACAGGAAGCCTGAAATATTTGAACGAAATATCATACTTTCCCCAAGTATAACATTTACAACTCCTTACCTTCTATTGCTTCTAAGGTATTTATCATTGTATAAACTGTACAATTTTGGGGCAAATGAATAGAGTTTTCATCAATATCTTTTAATCTTCAGATCAAATGCTGGGACAGTCTCTTTATTTTGCTTCTGGGCAATAAGTGTGTGAGCACATTTTTCTCTCACGAAATGTCTCTTATTTGTTACTGGTTTTTACATAAATAAATACACTTCACAAGGTACCAACATTTTTACCAGTTTAATACGAGTAAATTCACCCTTCCATTTCGGTTGGTTTTCCAAATAAAATAAATAATTTCCCCACAATTTTGGAATTCGATACTTCTAATTGTACAATACTACACTAGTAACTTGACCATTTATCGACAGTCGCATCTACAATGTACGTACGTTTCAAGAGAATTATTTTTGAAGAATAAAAATTCAATATATCACAATCAATGAGGCAAATTACGGCGCAGTTACAAGTTGCATGATACAACCAAGCATCACAAGCACGACATAGAGAGCGAAGAGCACCCCTCCTCACCTAAGTAAACAAGTGATGTCTGGCTCTTGCACTCGCGACCTAGTCGATACATTGATTGTTCCACTCAGAGCAAAAATACGGACAGATATGGATTTGTCTAATTACTGTGTATAAAACATTGTCCTCTGACGCACGTTGCCACTCTTTCTCTTGCACTTTTCTCCGTTACTAAATAAAACAGGTTCATCACGGGACGAAAGTGTCGTTTCAACGTCATTTACTACAGAGTTCATACAACTTCAAAACTCTTCGTAGCACATCCCACCGAATAAGAATTTCTTTCTGGTGATGACTACTACAATTCGCAATGTTCACATTTGCTCACATTAAACATAGTCAGAAATTGTGCGCTATATTTTCTCAAAGCAAGTCACAACCATAAATTACTGCGTACTCCTAGTTATCTACCACATATCTGGAGAACAAGAATGATCATTACATTAAACTTCAGAAGTTACGCGACATACTAGAATCGCTGGACATGTTCTGTTAAAAGTAGCAATACGAGCTACTTATATTATTCATCGTTGTTTTCCATAATGATGCGATCTCTTAATGAGATAGGCTTTGATCATGCTCTAAATTTGGACTCGACTTCAGAAAGTGGTGTCAACAGCTATGTTTTTGGGATCCCTCGACCACAGGTACAGCTATTGCGATGATTTTGCATTTTCTCCCAGGCGGGCACTTACTTGTCACTCTTGTTCGTAGCACGCTCGTTCTGAATCACACCTATCAATAAAAGGGGTTGAAGTTTTTCCACAACATTAAATTTGCGCTTGTACTGCTTTGTGGAGTTCCATACAAAATAAGGGGCAACAATATTGAATTTTAATGGTAAACTAGTGGACCCGGCAATGCTTCGCTCTGGCTATGTATTACGTTTCACAAGCTACTGGTTGTTAATTACGTGATTGTTAATCTCGTTTTACGCTACGCTCAGCAAAATTTTAATAGATGACAGACTTGCTCGCGAGTATCGGTTTGTTCCAGGTCCTGGTTTGGGCATGATTGCCAGGTATCCTATTGTTAAAATGTTTTCCCTCAAGTTTGGGCATGCATTCGCGATGCCACCGACTTAGATAAATTTAATTAGCATGTCCGAGATACCGTTCAAGTAATAATTCCGGCTGATATTTCACATTCGCAGGGGAAGAATATGCACGAATGCGCGCTTAATACTTGAGCGTGCGGCGGGTTGCGTTGAGCTTCCGTTCAGAGGCGCTTGATTCAGCATAAACGCATAAAATTATTATCGACGCGCGTTTATGAGCGAAGGACAAAGGCACGCTACCATTCCTGCACTATGCCTGCATTCTTCGCGCAAGTGCAAGCAATACGTTGACAAAGTTTTTATCGCAATCGGAAGAACGATATTCGATGTTCGATAAAATACAAACAAACATTGATTTTAATATATTAGATAGCGCTAGTTTGCCTGCTTTCTTCCGAGATTTCTACTGCATTTGCTTAGTTATAATACTCGCAACACATCCCTCACATCACTACTATTCTTCACGCTGAAATCTACGCATTTTAACTTTTTACAGACTTCCCAGTGCAACATCGGTCGAGATTGTTCTTAAATGTCCTTCTTCCTTACGTTAAAATGAAAACTACGAGAGTCAGTTGTTTTATTTTTCAACCTAATGTGAAAATTCTGCTAAAAGGCGCCTGCAAGTGTCAGTTACAAGACAATGATTCACAAACCATTTCAACTTTCAATCAAATCCCCGATATTTTCAAAATTATTTTCCTATTTGTAAAGATTTCTGAAACCTCACTATCAGAGTCTAGTTGACAGCTTAATTAGATTAGTGCTTGCAAAATTTATCAAGCTTCTGAGCATCCGTATCATTTTTACTGTGAGCTACCAAATGAAACTCAGAACGTAATACCATGAAAGCAAAACAAATATATTTTATTAAATACGAAATGAATTGTAATAAAACTACACAAGAAACTGAAAGTAAATTGTACAAAAGAAAAAAAATGAATTTTCGTTAGTAATAAATTAGAAAAGTAAGAATATAAGTTTTCATCGCCCTTATTAATTATAACGTGATGGATGGCACTCTTTTTGGTCATAAAGTTCTTTTTAATATTGGGAGAATACGTCTTAGCTGCAATTTGAATCCAGTTACTCAAAATGTTTATTCGATTGTTCTGTTTCTGTTCTTGCTTTTTATATATTATTATTATTATTATTATTATTATTATTATTATTATTAATATTATTATTGGAAAAAGAAACCTCACACATGTGTAGATATGAATACTGCTTTCACTTTTAGACCATCTGGACCAAATCTAGGTACTGACACAGAGACGAAAAACATAAGGGAAATAAAAATAAAACTTACTTGTGTTTACATAAACGAGTTTTTCGAAATTGACTTGTGCATCAATACATATTAAAGGTTTAAATTTGATTACAAATGAACAAAATTTACATTGAGACCATTTTTCGATGCAGGCTTCTTTTCAATGTCCTTTTCCATCATACCACAACCTTTCCGATACCTAAGATTTTCGATTGAGCAGCATGTGTCCTCGCCCGCTGGTAGCTTGAAGGCTGGAGACAAATCTTTGGCCTCTAAAAGCAGGTTCTTACGGCTTTGTAAGTAGACCAAAGAGATGGTAATTACAAGTGGCAATCTCGGAATTCTATCTGAGATGCTCTGACCCCTTGAAATATAGACTTTGAAAAACTTGGGTGGCTTCTTGTGGATGCTTGTTGTTTTTCAACAAAAGAATATCTTTCGACAATCCATTTCGGCATTCTCACCTGTAGAGCCTGACTAATCTGCATACGGTTAATCCCTTTATCAATAGCCATTCAGTCAGTTAATCAGAATCAGGACAAGGACTTGCTCAATATTGGGACCACTAGTGGATGAAACAGGACATCTTGCTCTTTTCTCATTTTGCACTCTTGTTTGTTGCTGAACGGTTCAATCCACTGGCAAACTCTTTTGCCAAAGAAAAAGCTTTGCGTCCCTGTCGTTCTAATGCACTTGAGGATTTCACCCTTCTATATATATTAAGATCAGAAAAAGGGATAACGAGAGCCTATTTTTTGCAAACAGAGAGTGGAGTAGCTTTGGTTACGTCGCCAACACTCAAGAGAACATTGGATGGCGTGATAAAGCTTTTTTAAAATCCATTTTTTCCCGTTCAACTTTCGTCTTTCGGGGATTTTGACGGATACAATATTACATACAATGAATTTACTTGTCCATCCTCAGACAAATGTGGGTCTCGGTATAACCCTTCACTATTTTTAAAATTTCATATTTGTATAACTTGACTAAGGGATGTTTGCATTTATTGTTTAGAAGTGGGGGGGGTGTTTTGTGGGAAATTGTGGCGAATGGTTTTTATGAATAAGGGACGGCGAAAGAGGTCTTTGGCGAATCTGGATCTAATGCGTGAAGCATAATGAGCGTTTTGACGTAGATTGAATATTGGAGTGCTTGGACATGCTGGGACGAGAGAGTAATACTTTTGAGAGGTTTGTAAGATGAATTCTGAGAGGAGAGGTATTTGAAGCTCTCCGTGTATTTGTGAGTTAGAAATGAACCAAAGGGCTTTCAAAGTTTGTCTTAAATATTTGTTTTGAACTTTCTGCAAAATGACAGATTGGTTGGTGCTATGAGGGCCATATTGAGCATATGACATTGTGGATCTTATCATTTTATAGATGAGCAGCCCAGCTTCTATACTAAGGGTAGAGTTTCTATTGATAAACGGGTAGAGTTTTAAAACTTTTGCTCGTATCTTATGGGCTGTTGATTGAACGTGCGGTTTCCAAGTTAACCGCTTGTCCAGTAAGACACCTAGGTATTTGGCTGGCGAAGAATGAGAAAGCCAGGGTACATCGGTGTTGTTTATTTGTAAGGGTGTAGTGAAGGGAGGACGTCTGAGTGTGAATATTTTGGATTGTGATTTTGAGGTGTTGATATTAATTCTCCATTTTTTGGTCCAATTCGTTTAACTGTTAATGGATGATTGTATGTAATCATAGGGTAAGTTGATGTCGGTATGTGAAGTGAAGATAGCAGTATCGTCAGCATAAAGAGCTATAGTTTGCTTCGAGTGGAGTTGGACAGTCTGCTGTAAAAATTGAGAACAGAGTTGGTGAAGGAACCGAGTCTTGTGGGACGCCTGCGAGAATAGGGTAAAGCGGTGACATGGCATCATTTATTTTTACTTGAAAATATGTCTATAAGAAAGCTTCGAATTATTCTCTGCAGATAATCAGGTGTTCCAATTTCTCGTAGTTTGTACATTAGTCCATTGTGCCAAGTTCGGTCAAATGCCTGCCAAATGTCTAAAAAGAGAGATAATGTGTGCTTTTTATTGTAAAAACCATTTACTATGTTACTTGTACTATGTTCAAGTCGCAGCAGTTGATGGGGCGTTGCATGATTCGGTCTAAAACCAAATTGAGTGGTGGGAATTGCATTAATTTTCGTTAAGTATGATTGGAGTCTATTTAAAACAAGTTTTTCAAAAAAATTTGCCAAAGAAGGGAGTAGGCTAATAGGCCTGTAATTGCTTGGAATTTTGGGGCTTTTGCGTGGCTTGCAGAATGGAAGTATAACTGCCCGTTTCCACGACGACGGATAGTATCCTGTTCTCAGCGATGCGTTAAATATTACTGTGATGATTGCAATTGCTTGTCGAGGAAGTTCTTTTAATGTTTTGTTTGTAACATGGCCGTACCCTAATGTTTTTCTAGTTCTGGAAAGTTTAATTATATTTGCCACTTCTGAAGGAGAAATTAATTTTATCTTCGTTGGGACAGTGCACATACGTAGTTTCATGTACTCTTCTACTTCCGCATTGAAAATAAGATATTCTATGGGGCTTGGGAGAAGACACTTTCTAAATAATCTGCCAGAGCCTTCGCTTTTTCAGCATCTGAGTATGCTATCTTACCATTATTCTGAAAAGGTGGTAACTCCGTTCATTCTTTTGTAATGCTTTTGATTGTTTTCCATAGTGGTCTGGGATTAGGGTGAAGTTGGCTTAGAAATTTATGAATGTTTAAAAATCTAAATTCATTGATTTTTTGTTTGACAAATTTTGAGATTTGGTTCAATTCACGTTTATTGTTTATATTTCTATTGGATTGCCAAATACGTCGAATTTTTCTTTTTAATTAGTTCAAGAAGCTCTTTAGGGCAGTGTTGGATTTGACTTTCTGTGTGACTGATTGAAGGGTATAAGCGCGTATTTTAATGTTTGATGTTTGCAGTTTGTGAGTTTGTTTCATTCAATATCTGTGTATTCGGTGAATATCATGTTATATGGATATGCCAAACGGCTGGTTATTAAGTCACGGAAATGATTCCAGTTAATTTTACCATTGATTTGTTTCGGTATTTTTTCTAAAGAGTGTGTTGGTGATCCCAACGATATGATGATGGGAGAATGGTCCGAATCTAAATCTGGTACTACTTTCTCGTAGATCGGTGATGTTATGCCTTTTGTAATGATTATACCTAGAATGTCTGCTTTCTTGTTTGGATCTGTTGGGTAGTGGGTGGATTCTAAAGGGTCATGAATACTAATTTTGTGACCGCTTGCGTTAATGAGATTAAGCAGTTTCGCCCCCTGATGTGTAGTCACATTGCAACACTAAGCTCTGTTTTTGCTATTTAAATCTCCCATCAAAATAAATCGGGGACACTGAGAAAAGATATTACCGTATTCTGTTGGACATTTTTTGTTAGGGGGTTTGTATGCAGTAATGATAACTACTTCAGATCTATTGTAGCTAATGTTCATTCCTATCGCTTCTAAATCTGTTGAGCGGGGAGTGATAAAGCTTAAAATTACCACAAGCAAAGTGAACGATGCCATCTTGAGGTTGGTAAGTGCACAAAAGCTGAACATACAACCTACAGGCGATTAGGACGAAGGTGCAGATACTTATTGATTTATCCTCTTATATATATGCAACGAGGAACTAATCTATAGTGAACCTTCAATCCTCTGTATTTAATTTTATTCTATTTTATTTCATACCTATTACTTTTTATTTTAGTTATTTATCGTCTATTTTTATGTACCTTAATTACTAATAAATTTTTTTTTTGTCAATTTTCTAAATTTTTACCGGCCCAACAATCATGATATGAACTAAAATACTTGTTTGGTTTCAGTGACTTTAGAGAATGTAAAGAAGTTGATTAATGACATTCAAATAACTGATGATTGGACAAATAACGCGCTTCGAAACATAGCGTGTATGTAAAAAGAAAACGATAAAAAGAGTGAAATAAAAAAGAAAATCCCTTTGTTTAAAAAAAATTGGAACTGTTCAACTTAATAATCAATACACACAATCATTCTCACGACATAATATATTAAGAGAGATCCTCATGTGCACGGAGTTAGCAATCAGAGTGACTGACAGTTGCGCGGGAGTTTGCAAACAGTTTTCGAGAGTCATCGGTCCGTGCTCAGTGGAGCAACTCGAGGTTAGCGAAGCAGAGTGTGACACTGCAATCAACTTAAAATTTTACCGTGAGCTACTAGGAGCTAGAGGTCGACGCTTTGGCGATCTCTGATTTACAGCAACCGGGTAAGCTGTAGTCAGGTGAACACCCATTTCACGGGGAAATTTGATACTATTTTTTAATCGTAGGAAATTCTAATTTATTGAAATTTCTTTGCTGTCAGGTTTAAGAATTTATACATTATTTCTTTCACATCAATTATAGACGTGTCATGACACCCCAGAATCTCAACCTTGCGTTGCTAAAGATCCAAGACGTAGAAGTCACAACCCACTCCGCCTCGGACACCACAACTGACTGCGCCTCGCCCTTTGACGTGTATACAAAACTGAGCTTTGATTAAATTTTACACCTTTCCGATATCAAGGTACTATATGTCCTGCACAATTCGTCATAATCGTCCAATAAAAGACTAAAAATTCGGTATGCTAAAAGCCGAGGAAAATAAACTCATGAGCATTCCAAAGTAAAATAAAGCCCACATCTGTAAATAAAAATCTTTGGTTACGGATTGCGCTAAGCACTAAATGATATTGTTGACAATGTTCGTTTTCAAAATAAAAATATGTACCATTCACAAAAGTTAAAATAAAAAGGTAAATATCGGGGTATAAAATTTCGAGAAAAAAGTCGAGGGCTATTTTAGAATTTATATCTAGGTTTCATTTCTTATTTTACACTAATGTCCTTAATAAAGCAGTTTGAAGAAAAAGAACAAGAACACGAAAAAAGTTATTTTTATGACCATTTAAACTGCCTATTTCAGAAACTATGAAGCCAATTTTCGCATCCTACGAGCTCATTTTAGACACGTTAATTAGGATATTTAATAAACTCAATATTCCAAGTCTATTTATAATACATCACAATCCCACACAGTTCATTCTCATCTAAATATGTGTAAATTTACAGTAGAAAACATTCCATAGTTAGCGATGAGCATATTTTGTGGATGAAGTGACCAGATTAACGACATAGCGTGCATTCATATGCAAATATGGACTTAAAGAAACTTTAATGCTTAAAATTTGTATTTCTTCAATATTTTTATTACTCATTTAAATACGAAACTCATTTATTTACTGCCTTTATCTCACAACTTATCTCATCTTGTGTATATTGTGTGTACATAATAGAATTTCACAAAACACATTATTCAGCTAATTCATTAGAGTTAGGTGATTCTAGACATTGTCGAAGTAAATGTACCCACAAATACAATGTTTTAACTGCGAGAGATTAATTTCAAGGTTTAAATTTAAATGTAACTATCGAGATAGTTTTTCCACAAACAAAGGTAAACGAAAACTAAAGAATTCGAGGAAATGCATAAGAAACTTTTTAAGTCTCTATTTAATTCACTCCGGAAGCTAATAACTATATTCCGTGATTAAATATGCGAGTGAGATTATTCCTCTATATACATACGCAGGAAATATTAAAGAGTATAGTAATCACCCTTCGAAGATTCTCGAGTATTTAAAAAAATGGTGGGTCCTCCTTTACACTTGGAAAACTAAATGATGTCAAAAATTTGCGTTTGTATTTTAATCCAATTTGCGTTGTATCCAATTTGCGTTCAATCCAATTTGCGTGGTATTACAATCCAATTTTCAGACCATTAAAAGTATCTTAAGTAGATATTCGAGAAAATAAAGAGCTGAAATACCTGATGCGTAACGCGGTGGACTAAAAGAAGTATCAAAAATAGGGACGTTCTGGCAAATAGCTTCCAAAATGGAGAGCAGATTCAAATGGCTTTGTCTATAAGCTACTGACTTTAAATGAAATCCACTTAAGTATCAATATCTTTTAATATTAGGTCAGAGTAATATCAGTATCCAACTCATGAAAGCAAGCTAACGATACGATTTTCGATTTATTGCATCACATCATGTGTTACAGGTATAGCAGCAATCTGGGACAGCCACCTATCTCTGCGACGCGACGTTATTATTGACCTGCAAAGTAAAGAGCGAGTTCCTCGAATCACAACTGGCATCTAAAAAATAGGAGCAGTATGCGTAACACAAAATAATTACCAAGACGACATAGCGCGTGCCCCATTACACGACTGCCCACCTCTTATTTATTGCCCAAACGGTTATTTCGGATAAATACACAAGCAAATAAAGTATCCATTTTCAATTATTTAAAAAGCAAACCATTTTTATTAGTACCTTATCTTGAAAACATTCAATCCCGTTTGCTTTACTTGCAACTGCCACCCTAACCCGTGCCTCATTCGAGTCTCTTCCACTTCGAGGAATCTCGGCAAGAGAAAGAAATAAACCAACCCGGAAAGTGACGCCCGCAGCATGCAACCTCGACACATTCCACCCCGACAAAAACAAAAGAAAACGTTTTCATACGCACCTGCAACAGCGCTATGAAGAGGAAGAAGATGTTGGAGTAGCGGCGAAACTGCTCGAAGAGGAAGCTGGGGTACTTGGCCGTGGAGATGTGGTTGCTGCAGAACTTGTGGGGCTGCGGGCGGTTGAAGAAGACGACGCGCTGCTCCGCCGCCGCCTCCTCCAGGCCCTCGGTGCGCCCGACGTCGTCTCCACACCGGCTGAGCTGGGCAGGAAGGACATGACGCTGTTCCTCGTCTGCGCAGGGCGGCGCCGCGCGCGGGGCGGGCGTGAGCGCGGGCGTGGGGCCCACCCGCGCCGAGCCGCGCGCGCAGGGCCACAGCCCCGTCAACGTCACCACCTTGGCCCCCGCCCTCGGGCCCCGCCCCGCGCCCGCCCCGCGCCGGCGGCGCAGGCCGCTTTGGCCGGCGCGCCCCCGGGCATGAGCGGCCCCGCCAGCAGCGAGTGCGTCCGCTTGCGAACGGGCAGCCCGCTCCGCATCACCCGTCCCGAGCCGCGCCTCGCCTCGCCCGCCCACAATCACGCGCTCCGCCGCACGCGCCCCGCATCACCCGCGCTGCTCCGCACACGCGCGGCCACTGCGGCCGGGAAGCCCCTGGCCGGCGGCGCACTTCGACCGACCGACCGACCGCCCACCCCTCCGCCGTTTCCGGCGCGCTGACCCGCGGGCGCGACCGCCTTCGACCGCGCCCGCGCCCGCCCCGCCGCTCCCGCACTGAGCGGTCGCCCGGAGACGCGCTTGTTTGCCACCGGCTTCCCTCACGTGGCGTCACAAAAAAGAAGCCTCGGAAGTCCCCCGAACGCCGCGCACGCGCGCGCGCCCTCCCTCTCGCTCGCTCTCGCGCAGCTGCCGATAACGCTCGATGGCTTCCGTGCAGGGCTGAGGGGGCGGGGCGAAGGCGGAGCAGAGCGGAACGTGCGTTTCGCGCCCACACGGTGGCGCCGGCGCCAGCGCACCCACAACTGCTCCGTGGAGCTGCGCGGCGCGGCGCGGCGCGGCAGGTAGTTAACGGTGGGTGATGCCAGTGACGTAAAGCGCCACCCGCACCGATAACATCAACGCGCCACTGCCGCCCTGCAGCCGCCGCCGCCGCCGCCGTACAAACAAACGCGGCACATGAAAGGGAGCCCTGTCGAGTCATACGAGAAACCTTTGTCACGAGGCAGATTAATGGATACCGTGCAGAGCCATGTGTTACATTTCGATTCTGATTCTCACAGCACGAAACTCTTCTTTCCATTCATTCTAGAATTACACGATCCCCCTCTCCTCAACGATGTCTTGTAATCGTTCTAATTTCAGTATTACATTAAACATGTAATGATTTTCGATGGGGAATTAGAACAAGAAATACAACTTAACCATTGAAACATCTCATCAAATGATTTAACATAAAATGTAGCGTAATGTACAAGTTCCGTTCATTAATACCATAATTTCAGATACAAACGTCTCAAATACGAGATATCGAGTAAATGACCTTCATGCTGATACCGTCTCAATTATTTAGACGAGCCACACACATCTCTGATCTTGGCGAAATTCCTTACATCTCTCAGAATCACAACATGTTTCCTCAATTCGTGAGCGAAGTTGCTGGGAATGGTATAGAAAGAACGGTGCTCAGACCCTGGGACAAATTCTCTACATCAAACTCCTTAAACCCAAAAATGTCAATATATATTGTATTACTCGAGGTAGTAAAAATGTGGAAGCAACTTAGAAGTCATAAGGGTGCACCGTTAGGCCCATCTTTAGGAGTACTTCGCAACAAAACTCGACTTACGACTCATTTAAAGTCGTAAGAGCTCCTAACCGAAGTGTCTTCCACCGATCTTTTCTGTCTAGATTGTAGTGAATGAGAAAACTTACGGGAATTAATGCGGCTCTGCAAGACACGGAACGTTGGGGTAGAATCAATCCCGTGGGGAGGATATTAGATTTCTTTTCTCTCTGCTGTGCAGTCAAGTAGTAGAAACCTTGCTCACTGATCTCAGCAGACTAGGTTTCCAGACAACGGCCACTGTTAATGATACTGTCACCATAATTCGGAGCGAATACAGTCAGAAAATTAATGCAAAGAGCTCTGAACGACGAGGCAAGAAGGATTAGTGAGACTGTTAACGCGATTTACCTTCAAGAAAGACCATTATTGTTCTTTCTACTGCGCCAGCGCCGCTAGCCGAAATCGTTTACTATGTTCCGTGAAATCACGGAGGTTAAGCGACGTCGAGAGCTCGCGGGTTCCTGGCTGGGAGACCGTCTACGAACCCTGGGATCTAACGGCGCCGAGCTCGTGGCCGATGGGATAAAAGACTGACTGCGACGTGTTGAGACATATAGAATTATTCCAAGGCAGGCGCACAACGCCCACGAGTTAAGAGTCGCGTTGCGTCACCAAAACGCAACCAATTAAAATTTTTTAAAAACTTTCAATCGAGAAAGAGTATGGGTTTATTGTATTTCTGTGGTAGAGAATTGGAGATATCAGAGAGTTAATGTATCCTGTCTTTTCCACATTACAACACTTGCACTACATTTGCACACTATTTATGGTCAACAAATTTTATTTGAAGGAAAAACCTCTATCTTAAATTACATAGTTGTAAAAAGACGCCGAAAAATTACAACTTTTGCAATTTACGAAATTTCAGAGTTAACCGTGATAATCGGACCTATGCTACATTTATAGGTGTATTTTACTCTGTCATTCAAGTAATTTAAAGAAAAAATTTGAAGCCGTTTTTGAGAAGATTTTGAAAATGTTCGGGTTCTTGTAAAGTACCCCCAAATTTTAAAGAAAGTTTTTCAAAATTTCAAAGCTTCAACTAGAGCCAGATGGACATGCCTTTCTTTAATTTGGAAAAGATTGTAAATGTGGTTTCGGCGCTAGTAGTGTTCACAGACGGTCGGACGGACATTTTAAAGAAAGAAAAAAAAGAAAAGAAAAGAAAAAAGAAAAGAAAAAAGAAAAGAAAAGAAGAAAAGAAAAAAGAAAAGAAAAAAGAAAAGAAAAGAAAAAAGAAAAGAAAAAAAAACCTTTTTCGGTATCAAGGAACCCCAAACATGTATTTCCATTGAAATCTCGAAATAGATTTTCCGCAGCATTACATAACTTTCTCTATACTACGTATATTACTCCGTATAAACTCCCGTAAATACTATGTATATTACTCCCGTATACGAGAATATAAAAGCGATGATTTCTCTAATGGCAATCAGGCGCTCAATACTCAATCTATAGTTGGTTCTTTGGATATGGTATACCTTGATTATTACTTAACTGGTATGGTGACATAAGTTTTAATAATACGTATTCAGACACAACTAGGACGGTTTCAGAGTTCAGATTGACGAGTTTATTAATAGAGCCAAAGGAACGACGCTTTTAAAAACCGTATGCTAACCTATAACTCCTATGCTGCTACTCAAATGACATCTGGAGAGGCGGGACAGGCGTATTTCATAGGTGTGAAAGTTTCTTCACGTGCGCTATTTTAATCACAATCAGGTGCACTATCACCGTGTCCAATAAGATTTCGCAAATTCTAAATGTCACATTATACCACCCCTGTTTGTTACTTTGGACGTAATTGTCTCTGGTCAAGGTTTCTTAGAAACTGTAAATAACTACTTTCAGGAAGTAATTTTTAAAAAAATCCTTAGTACTCAGATTGCTAGGTGTTCCTTAGTCTACCTAACAATATTAATGTAACTTTCATGTGTATACCAAGCCACTGTGGAATTGAAGGTAATGAAATAGCTGATGATTGCGCCCGTGAAGGAGGTAGGAAAAGTTCCCTTCACCAAAGCCTCCTTTCGGTAAATCAATAAGTAGTATATGTGTATGTCAGGGAGTCGAGGATATATTGAAGAAACACTGGATATCGAATTCACGGAATAATCATTGACAACTGTAAGGAGGCAAGGTAAGGGTTTTGCTCAAGTGCAAAAAACAACCTGTAAGTAATACCTCCAGTGACATAGAAAAGTGGTTTTTAACGGATTCATGTGCTGGCATTCCTTCTCTATATGGAATACGCTAAAGAAAGGGTACCATTTTCTATGGTTTTTATCGCCATCGACACAAAATCCTGTAAATGTGCAACTGCTGGATAGGGAATTATTCTCCAGGGGTATCTAAAGAAGATTCATAACGAAAAATGTACAATTATGTAATTATACTATTGAAGAAATGAGCCAGAGTACATACAACACACGTTACCCGCAACTATTGTGCATAACTGGAAAATAGTGATTTCTGGTTCCTTAAAACGAATTTTTTGAGTGACGTTCCTTAAATTGTGATTTACACAATGAACATTTTTGGATTTCATATTACACATTTTTGGAAATATAGCTCATCTAGGTACCATGACAACATAGCTCAGGTGGCCAGACACGTGAACAATCTGGAAATTCATGTAAAATTTAATTTAATGATATTCTTGGAATTTAGTCGCGGATCTAACAATAAGTCTTTATTAACGTTTGGCAATGTTAAAATGTTTACCCACGCAAACCCGGCCACTGATATCTATATATTACTGCGGCTCTCGTCTTTTTGGAGAGAGGGTTCCAGAAATGTACACTAGCAAAAATCTCACATGTAACATACAATTTACAAGTATTTTGCGATAACTTTTTCAGTCGACTATTTTTAAAGTTCATTATAAATTAATCGTGAACGATAAAAAAAAGTTTGCCCTGGAATGTAACCGCAATCCTTCCGATATAACGCCATTTTCCACCGCCATTTTTGGTAATCTTCTCTTTTAACATTAATTTTCTATTACAAATTTAACAATTTCACCATTAGTTACGTGTGTAACATGATACGTATTAATGCAGAAAATTTTATGAAAGCTTTCTCTTCTGAAGTACCATTTTTTTATTGTACCCGAGCAATGGATAAACCACTTTACAGGTTTGAAATATGATACAAACACTATAATAAGTTATAAATATTAACTGGAAAGCACAGAGGTACTTACAATTAAACTATTTCTTAAGTAGCACTGTTTCAATCATAGCCAAAGCCATGTATTTCCGAGGCATATGACAGGGGCGGATACAGCCAATCATTTTGGAGGGGGCCATCATAGAGTTTTGTTAAATAATAAACATTTGTTATTGTATTGTATATTATTTTTGCAGTGTATATATGGTACCGTACAATATTTTTTTTGAATCATTACATAATTCTAACATACATATTTAAATCAATTTTGCCGTATAAAAGAAGGTCTCGATCTCGATCCCATCTCGATCAGGTTTTTTCGTCCAGTTTCCCTGATCCATTGAGCAAATGCTGAGATGGCCCCTTGTTTTGCTTCTGGACATAAATGTAACTTCATTTTCTGTGCACGTCTTCTAGAATTCAGTGGGAAATACAGTTATTCAATTATCGTTTCCATGTTGTCGCGGCAGGAAGTAATAAGAGCCAAAATATATTGCTTATTTATCCTTGAAAATAGATTTTATTACATGGGAGTTTTTTTGTTTTTCTCCCTTTCAAAATTCAAAATTTAAGTAGTATATGACTTAGTGTAGGGATCACAGAATTTTGAAAATGTGCACACAATTCACTTTTCCCCATATCACGTCATACGCAGTTTTTAACTGTTTTTTGACGTAAAATAAATAAATAAATAAAATCTAAGAAAATATATTGTATCATTGCATGAAAGTGCTGATAAAAATTTTAAGAGTTACAATAAATATTTGAATCATTGTAATTAAAAAAAAACACGAAAACTCTAGGCCATGGGGGGGGGGCATGGCGCCGATGCACACATTCCCCTGGATCCACCATTGTGTATGACCTACTGATGTATGAATATCAACAAACAAATTTGTACAAATTATTGTGTGAAAACACGCTGGAACACATTCCCTACGTGAAATGGGCTTCTCATGGTCAATGTTTAGAAATTACCTCCTGAAACTCTTTCAAAATTGTTTTTTCAACCCAGGAAATAATAGAAAGGGACAAAGTTCAGGTTTATTTACTACAATTAAACGAATCTCACATACGGACTGAAGTAATAGAACATTCGTGAAGTTCTGCTAAGATCTGTCAGTTGTTTCGTCGTCAATTTCGCATTCTGATGTCATTAAAAAGGTCATTAAATGGTCTGCAAGGTCATCTAATCCATTAGTTTCCCTCAGGCACGACAAAGGGAATCGAATCGTATTTCATCATTCTGCTTGGTAAACCGGAAAAAGCATGCAAAACTACTCATGGTCGACAGTGTGGTAGCTAAAAAGCTAGGCGGAAAAGTTCTGGTCTGTTTTTGATGTGACTATTGCGATCAGACTGAAATTATACAATATGTCAGAACAACTTAAAATGAATCGTAATCATTCTCTGAACGAGCCATTTTTCAAAAAGTGTTACAGGAGCTTCATATAAAGTACCCTCAAAAATTAAAATATGTTAATTATCTGCAGAACAGTACAACTAGATCTTACACCTGACATATTTACTACGTCTCAGCTCAATAGCTTCTAATCTGACAGTAGTGTGACACGTGCGTCCATACATACGCACTATACATACATACGTACATACGGAACACAACACCATTTTCATGTACAAAATGTGTGTAAGTATTCTCCAACTGCACCATTCTGCAGAAATGCACTAACAGACCTTAATCCTGACGTGTGTGTAGCGTTACACTACATCAGAACCTAAAAACGAATTTTACGACCGAAAATCGAAATCATATTGTTGAGATGATTCCAATACTTTTTGTTTCTTATACTACGGAAAAGGAAAGAAATGTAAACCAGTGGTGCTACAGCATCACATACCTTATATATATATATATATATATATATATATATATATATATAAACTTTTGCAATTTTCAACAAATCAGAGAGTTTAATGCAAATTGAACTTGCGTCATCTTTATAAGTGTACTTTGCATTATCGGATAAAAACATTTAAAAATAAAACTTCGAGTCATTTTAAGAAAATCTATCTAAAATCACCCATTATGTCATGAAAATTACGCGAAAAAAAGCGATGCTTCTCGAAAAACAATTGTAGCCTACATGAACATTTAAAGATCTAATTTTGAAGAATAGATTCTATTGAGAAGAAAACTCTCTGTCTTCAATGTTGTAGTTGCAGGAAGACAAAATTTGTTTAACTTTTTCAATTTTCGAAAATTCAGAGAATTCAACGAAAAAAGCGTTTAACAACGCGTTGCACAATTGTTATACGCGTACTTCGCACTATCCATACACTACGAGTTTTTCGGTCGAAAAACTGCCAATTTCGACCCGTTATTACAATAGTCTTCTCTTAAATGCAAACGTAGTAAGGCGACAAAGTGAAAAGAGTTCGTTTCCACCAAGTCATCAAAGACATGAAAAAGAGATGAGGGAAGGTGGAATGCAAACATAATGAGTGACTTAGTGTTTTACGCTCAAGAGAGACGGCACTAGTGAAGGGAAAATATCAAAGAAGAGAATGTTCGTCCTTCTTCAGTAAATCTTGAAGTCAAATCATCGCAGAAAAGAAATTAAATTGTCATATACATATGCCGTTTGTTTTCGTGATAATTATCACTTACAATTAATAAATATCAATGTCCTAATACAGCAGGTATTATTTTTATATACGAATACAAATCAGCATATTCTTATTTTAATGGCAATTCTCTTGATTGCCCCCTCATACTTTATTCGAACGCGTCGCGAAGTGAGTTCACAATGCTTCTCTTGAGAAAAGCCTATTCAACACACTATAATCCGAGTGGAGTATGCAGCTCCACGATTTTTGAGAAGAACAAAATTGCATTACTTATCACTCCATTCTCCACCAAACGAAAACTTTTAGTTCAAATTGCTTTGCCTTTCTGTGGACTGACATTCGCGGCTTTGGGAGGAAAATTAAGGCTTGAAGGCATCACCTTTAAAATTCACACTCGTGGCTCTTTTGTGTGCCGAATTTGAATTATTTCTAGCGTCTGTATGTGGAGAATTAATTGTAAGGGCTAATTATTACGAAAATAAACGGCATATGCATATGACAATTTAATTTCTCTTCTCCGATGATTTGATTTCCTAGCGAAGAACAAACGTAACCACAGATCGCGACGAGCATGAGGGAGCTTTATACCAGGAAAGAGGCGTTTACACGGAAAGAGTTTTCTCTCCTAACTTTCCGGAACTGGTTAGGAGACACGTGTAAACTCTCAGGAAAGCGATCTTCTCTCCAGAGACATGACGTCGCAGGAGATCTTCGAAGTTACCACGAGAGAACAGTGTAAAGGCTCTGGTATCGCTGAGAAATCGTATCTCCTGGGAGATAAATAGTACTCAAAGAGAGTTGGAAGAGTTAGTGCTCTCTTGGTGTGTGTCCACATACTCGATCAGCCTTCCTGTGTCTGTGCGTCGTTCCAGTGTGGTTCGTGGATTTCTGATCTTTGGGGAAATTTTATACTGGGGGAATTATAAATAAAAATGACAAAGAACTGTATGTATCTCCTATTGCGAAAAACCAGTGTTCAATGCAAGTATCTATCCCCAAGAAATACATTTCCGCAAGACGGTATCTTGCTTTTTAATTTCTTGAGATAGTTTTCCTAATAACAAATCAAATCCTTCTGGAGTTACACGTGCGAAGTTTTTATACACAAATCCTCTTTCTATATATACTTTTTAATAATGTATATATATATATATATATATATATATATATATATCCACACACATTCCTTTAATAAATAATAAATCGAAGTTACGAATTAATTGTGTAATTTTGTTATATAAAAAGGCGTTCTCTTTCATATACCTGACCTATATGGTGTAATGCCTCTACTAACAAATTTCAAATAATTTAAAATAAATTCCTTCCACAAATTACATGCTCCCTAGTTTATATAAATAAACAAATTACAGAGATTTAAAATTGATTCTTTCAAATCGTTTATACTTAACTTCACAAAAGGATTCTATAAAAAATTAACAACTTAACCATTTTTGAAAACTTTACATTATATCAAAACTATTTTATCGAATACGATCATGTTTTCCACTAGAAATTTTTAGTTCTCCATCAATTAAAACATGTTTTATTTTATTAATCCCGAAAATTTGCAATGCAATTGAACAGGTAGCAAATAAATATTTTTTTAAAAAATTCTCTTCCTGCAATTCCTCCATCAAAGTTTTATAAATACTCAGCACGTCTCTGTAAATAGAATCACCCACATTTGTCTCTTTCTTTTTCTCCGCTTCTTCAAAATTATTAAAGCGGCACAGGCAGCTGCAAGAGTTGTCTCACTCTAACCTCAAACTATTTTGTTAACAAAACAGAAAAATCAAATGTTTGTTCCTTTACTGTTAAAAATAAGTTTTATGTAATTTCGCAACGAAAATATCTAGTTTTTGAAAAGTTAATCCCTCGTTTTTTTTAAATTTATTATTATTATTATTATTATTATTATTATTATTATTATTATTATTATTTACTATTACTATGATTTTTCATCTTTCAACTATTAATAGTTAAATTGTTAGGAAGGGATTCTGAAACTCAAGAAAGCGTGCGCAGATGATTTTCTCCCCCATACGTCACATACAGTTTTGGACTGTTTTTGATTAAATAAATAAATAAATAAATAAAAACTGCTCGCCACTGCTCATCGGCTTATTCAACATGGCGGTGCCAGAGAACATCTAGAGACATCTGTACCAAGTGTAAACAGCAGGGAGATACTTTTCCGGAGAGATCTCATGAAACTACTCTCCTGGGAGTTAGGAGACTCGCGTTTAGGGAGATATTTCCATTCGTGTAAAGCCATCTAAGAGAGTTTATTTCCTAACTTCAGGAAAGTTAGGAGACAGTCTCTACGTGTAAACGCCCCTTAAATAAGTCTTTATATACAGTATCATCACCAAATCTCAAAATCTGTAAAACAAAATTGCCATGAGGGGTTTCTGCACCAAGCAATTTACTTATATTGCGATTTTTTCACAGCTGCCCGTGACATTACGGTGCCAGCCAATCGGGGCCTTACACGTCACTGCAGTGGCTCACTACGGTGGCGTTCAACCTTCCGATGGGATGTCACCGTAACATTGATTTACTTCACAGGCCGTTCTGCATAAATCCAAGTGCATACTAAGCGACGTTTGTTCCTCAACGTACGTCCATCGCGCAGTCGGGAAGCCGTTCCGGACGGTGGCCGGGCGAGGCGCTTTCCGCCCCGCTGTTCCGGCGAGGTCGCGCCCGACACGCTCCACCCCCTCCCTCCCAACGCCCGACTCGCACACACGGCGCAGTTAACACGGCGCGAAGGATCACTGAGGTATTCAGATAACCGTGGCAACTTTCTTTCTACCACCGGTGCTCAGTGCTCGGTAGCTCAGTGCATCAACTGATGTCACTGCAGCGCCTCTGACCGGCAGGTCCTAGGTTACACTACCCACGGCGGCAGGATTTTCGACACTAGCTTTTCAGCTAGGTCGAATTCAGTCGTTGTCTGGAGGAGAATTCTAGCGGCCGGCTGCTCTAATCTGTAGTTTTCCGTGGTTTCTCCGATCAACATAAGGCGAATGCCGGAGCAGTACCCTAACAAAGGGGCCACGGTCCGCGTGCGATCTTTCTTTCCTCTTCCTTTTCCTATCCTCTCCCCTTACACACACACTTACATCAACATGCACTACACTACCACATATTCCGGGAGACCGGTCGGGAGTTCAGAGCTCGTCTCGGCTGGGGCGCTGCCCCGCTGGTGGGAGTGTCCTGGTTAGGGGGAAACCCCACTAGCCGACGGTAGGTCTCGCCATCCAGCGGGAGAAGACACCGCCATCTCCCGAGAAAAAATGCACTACACTAACGGGAATAATGACCGAAGCAGTTGAGGCGCCCGGAAACACGAAAAAATCAATCAATCAATTTCTTTCTATCGCAACCGATGCAACTGTACACGGCTCCGTGCCTTTCTTTCATGACTATGCTCACCATCGTTTCTTCTTTTCCATTTTCATTCCTTAAGACACACGTGAATAATTTTTTCCACTTCCCTCCTTTTCTTTTTATCTAGTTCGTCTCGTTCTTCGCTGTGTAGCTCTTCTGTTAATACCGTGCCTCGTTTTCTATTTGCTCACCTACAACGTACTTACGTAATAAATATTAAGTATACAAGATAATTCTTCCTTCTTTACGTAGTAAATTACATCCTGTAATATGTCGTTCAGTCAGAATTCGCGTATGTGGGTCCTCGATGCCGAAAAATTGGTTATGGCAAAATCTCTTCCTCTGCTGTTAAACACTAGGGTCTAAACCCTTCCGACGATTTCTTCCCAAACTCACATTCTCCGATCGGACTGGTCGAAATCGAGGCCCTGCAACTTTGAAACGGCTAGCTTGATTTCGGGGAGTGCCAACATTTTCAACACGTTCTCTCCAAACCAGTAACGACTTTCACGCCCTAGCATTACTCTGAGAAAAATTGTTTGAAATATCACCTGCCTGGAAAGAAACGGTTGCCAGTCGCTGTTAGAAACATTCCACCAATTATTTCTGAAACAGTTATACTGGAATAATTGAATTCCGAGGGTTTCCCGCAGAAGAAAGTGAGCAGAATATTCAAATCCCGTCAACGAACGTTTGGCAGTTCTGTAATGATCTCGTGACCACTACTAGATATTAATTCTGTGTGCAAAGTTACAGATATAAAGAACCTTGAACACTATTTTTACGATCGACAATTCGAGATCTTATTGTTGAGATGATTCCAATACTTTCAAGTAAAAATGAGAATAGTTCGCACCACACATTTCAGCCACATTTGTAGACAATTTCCATAAAGTGTGATCGAGTGTTCGATTAGTAATCCATATAAACAAGTCGCTCGTGGTGGATTAGCAGTCTCCGCTACCGCAAAAGCTCCCTTTTCACAGAACGAAGGCTGGAGCAGACAAAGCCATTTTTCTCAACAACACAATTTTTCAGTTTACAAGTATTCGCGCAACATTTCCATGCCTATCAAAAGAGACCCTCTTTTAAAACAATTATTTTGTGATCCGGATTTTCTTTATTTATTTCCTTATTACAGCAGTTCTTTGAATTCAATATCAGTTGTTTCTCGGCTGCCTTAGTGAACTTACGGTAAAATTATTGCGTTGCCAGCAAGGGATGCTGCCTGACGACGTTTACTCCCAGAAATTGCGGAAATTTCTAGTTCTGAAACCTTCACATTCAAAGATCATCCATTAAACATCCGCCTTTCACGTCTGCTACTCTAATCTCACGCGTACGGTTCAACGCAAGACATCACGGTATACTGAGTAGTAAGTTGAGTACGGTTAAACATAACGAAAAATAATTAAAAATATTCAGATAAAAAGCCATAATATAAAATCGCGTACTGTCTATATTTTGCATTTTGGTACGTCTGAAGGATTTCCCCTGAAATAAGTTTAAAAAGTTTCCACTTGCCTTCAAAGACAGGTTGATAGCAGGAGTGCACATTCGACTTTCTCAGTCAGGGCGCCCTAGCCTACTTGTGCAACAGCATTCGTGAAGGGAGGAGCGGACACAGAATGCGACATCCCTTGTGGTCACGGTTACAACTGCCTAGTGCAACTGTTCTGCTTTAGAAAGTGCGTCGATTGCAATTCAGTAGAGATAAATTCAACGCAAACAGATGCAGCATTTTAAATTAAATAATCAAATATGAATTCACTATAATGAATCCAAACAATCCCTGATTTGAATTGTTTTATTTTCGTCAAAACAGTAAAAACTATATATGACGTGTGGGGGAGAAGTAAAAACCTGCGCACATTTTCTTGACCTAAAGAATCCCTTCCCCGTCTTTTTACTAATCAGAGTTGAAAAACTACCAACAAACGAGGCTACCAACATTTGAAAAACTACAATTGTTCGCTCTCGAATTATAAAAAAATGTAATTGCATAGGTAAACGAACTATAGATTTAATTTTATGGTGCTGAGCTCAACAATACGTGCGCATAATGAAGCATCACTTATGCCCAGAAGCAAAACAAGAGGACATCTCAGCATTTGCCCAATGGATCAGGGATATTGGACGAAAACTTGAACCTGGCGGGTTCCTCAAGGAAACAAGGACGCGATACCGCATAATGATTATTTACATCTCAAATGCACAGTAACTGGAAATTAGAGTAAAATTGATAATAAAAGAAAATCGCAAGAGGAAACAATGATTAGAGATTGCAATTTTAATACTTTTTTTGAAAATTTATTTCTTCTTGTTCGACAATAGTCTTTCAAGGGTTTTAAAAATACATAAGATTATTATATGACAATTTTGGATTGGCCATCCATAAGGTAAGTGAGGTTTAAACTCTGACAAATTATTGATTTAATGTTATTGTTAATTAAGAAGAGAAAGGAATATAATTATGTTAAGGAGCTGAGAGTATAGTGGTTTACGGGGATTTGAATTTGTCTTTGGGAAATCTTGACTTTATGCGTGGTGGACCGCATTTTTCCCCAGTTAAAAATGTGGTACTTGGTGAGGTATGCAGATTGTTGTGAAAATTGTTAGCTAATTTAGCTATGGTTTGTTCTAATTTTGTAATTTTTAATTCTCTCTGAATTTGTTCATTTGTAATGAACCAGGGGGCATTTAGAGTATTTCTTAGAAATGTATTTTGAATTACTTTAATTTTATTAATATTGCTAGGAGCTGCACCTCCTCAGATGGGCATCCATAGGTTATAGTAGGAAGGATTATAGATTTGAATATTAGAGTCGGCATTCGATTTTCAAGTAAGGTTTAACCATTATGTGCGGTTTCCATGTTAACCTTTTATCAAATAAAATGCCAATGAATTTTACTGGTGAGGAGGCCCATGGCATTTTCGTTCCTAGTATTGATAGCTCAGTTGGATTTCGTGGTCTACAAAGGGTGAAGATTTTTGCCACACTTTTATCTGGGTTAATTTTAATTTTCCAATTCTGTGTCCAGTTTATGTACTCATCGAGATGATTTTGTATGCAATCTTTCGCTAATAAGATATCGGAATTTGTAGAAAATAGGGCTGTGTCATCCGCGTATAATGCAATATTGGAATCAGCGTGAATTGGTATGTCATGGGTATAAATATTGAAAATTGGAGAGAGTCTGATTCTTGTGGACTCCTGCTTTTAAAATTCAATTAATGTTGGAGAGAGTACTGGGCGTGATTCGCTTTGAAACCAAACTGAACGGATGGTATTGCGTTCGTTGAGGTTAGAAAAGGTTCAATCGAGTTAATATCAATTTTTCATATATTTTTGATAGTGTAGATAAAAGAATGATTGGTCTATAGTTTTCAGCTAATCTAGAATCTTTGTTGGGTTTGCAAAATGGAATTATAAATGCCTTTTTCTATGCTGTTGGGAAATAGTTAAGACGTAGGGAAGCATTAAAAATAGCCGTGAATGCTGCAATACTTTGTTTATTTAACATCTTAACGCAAACATTGTCGATTCCTGGGGCTTTTTTAAATTTAAGGCATTTGATTATTCACGCTGTCTCGGAGGGTGATATAAATTTGATTGGTGACGCTGCGGTTGGGATTTCATTATTTAATATTCTGTTATTTCGGCATTAAAAGTAATGTTTATCACTGGGTAGGGTTTAAACGTATCTTCCAAGTGTTTAGCTATAATTTTGGTTTGTCTTTGTCTGAATAAACTATTTTAAATCTTAATGATAATGGGGGAATTTTTGTTTTATCCTTGTTGATACGTTTAACCGTAGTCCACAGATGTCTGGAATTTGGGTGTATTCCGGCAATAAACGTATTATAATTGGAGTATATTAATTGATCTAAATGGGTTTTAATTGCCTTGTTAATTTATTAACTTTTCTTTTAATGTCTCCAGTTCTTTGCCAGCAACGCTTCAGATTATTTTTGGATTTAATTAGGTTAATAATGTTTATGGGTAATGAGTTGATTTTTGGTTGGCGGAAAGGCATGGTGGATTGTTCTAATGAATGAATGAATGAATGATGGCATTAGAGAATCATTCAATTTCGTTATCGATATCAGTATTAATACATTTTTAAGGATCAAAATATTCTGTATCTGACAATAAAATAAGATACTGAGTCAATTCATCCACATAATACAGCTGATCACTGTTTTACAGATAAATCGCCAGGTTTACCTTAGCTGCGCGTTGTTCGCGCTCATTGTCGTCGCGACTGCGCGCGTAGGGGCATTATCAAAGCTACCTGGCAGCCCGTTTCACTCTTTTCCCGCAGGATTGTTGATATGTTGCAGAATTACACTGCTAGAGCGCACCTAGAGCCAAACCAGACAACGTTAGTCATACTAGAGACTTGCAGCGAAACGCGTAGTTACGTAACTAACATTTCATTTTCAATAAATAATATGATACATTTGGAAAATATTCGTAATAATTGAAAATCGCACGAAGAAACAGCCTTTGGAGATAGTAATTTTATTCTAGTGTTAATAAGAACCCCAACAATCCGTAACTCATAATAAAGTGAGAAGTGAGCCAATTGATTGAATGCATTTGAAAGTAGCTATAACGATTAATTTAAAATTAATATTTAAGAGCTTATAAAGCTTTAAGATGACTATCATTCATAGACTCAGAAGTAAGAAATGTCATTCTAGAGTCAGAAGTAATAAATGTAGGAACCGTGAGAATTTATAGGACCCATTCTCTTAGTATCAAAGTGCAAAAAAGTATATCATGCAACTCACAAGCTAGAAGTGGCTTAGTAATTTCTTCTTCCGACTCCATTTCCCGTACAACGGTAAAAATCCAGAGAATTAACTATAAACATCCAGCGCACATTAGGGTTCGAGCGACAAGTACCACAAATATTTCCTGCATCTGTAAGCTACTTCACACAGGAAGAAGCTCAGAAGATACGGAGAAGGAAACAACCACAAAGTCCGGTGCTGTGTCAGGGGTTACAACTTCTGCATGAAGAACGTTCGATTCACTGAAAAGAAACAGAAAGCATCGAACAAACGATGTCGAAGCAAATGCATTTCCAGTGGGACTGGCTATTGCGGTGAGCACGACATATTACGAAACGAGCATAGCGTCATCATTTTTTCATTAGCAAAATGAGTAATCGATATTACGCAATGAAAATGAGGTTATACCGCCCATCTATCTACACACACCTACACTAAGATTTTCATTCTTTCATTTTATTTCTAAACACAAAAATTCGTTTGCATTACTGGATGCTCGGAAGCTACCGTGGCAGCGTCCTGGATCCTAAGTTGAATTTCACGACGAATGGCAGATTTAGATACTCCGAAAAGCAATTTGTGTTTGAAAACATTGAGTTTAAATGTCACTTCCACCGCACAATTCAAACCGGCACCCAGAAGTAATGACTCAAGGTACTCAA
This sequence comes from Teleogryllus oceanicus, assembly GCA_964035755.1. Classification (NCBI taxonomy): domain Eukaryota; kingdom Metazoa; phylum Arthropoda; class Insecta; order Orthoptera; family Gryllidae; genus Teleogryllus; species Teleogryllus oceanicus. The sequence continues at coordinate 126,198,993 of CAXIVR010000005.1, read as the reverse complement.
TATTTCCAAAATCCAACGTTTGAGCTAAAACACGATTTTTATGTGAGTCATGACAAGTATAAGGTCTGCGTGTGTGTTAATATGAACAGAAAATGCGGTATTATAATTTTACTTAACCATTACTGAAACGAGGAAGTACGTGCTCTTGGGCCATCAATAGCTTTTAATTTTCATAAACGTGGATAGTATTCAGCGTAAATCTTATGAATTAACAGAACATTATAAGTTAAATTAAAAGTCTGAATGATTAGTTCACATAAAACACGATACTATTAAAGAATTCTAGTGCGGTAAGCTGTTTTCCTTATAGACAATTACACGACAGTGTATATGAAGAAAGAAGTAATCTCCAACCATTGAATTCAATTACTCCACAATTTCACCGATAACACGAAGAAATAATGCAACACACAGCAATGCCGGGGACCCCGTTGTGTCTGCGGTAACACAGCCACCCCGCCAGAGAGAATTGGGCGCCCGTAAGTGGCGTTTCATCCCGATTTTTTCGAGGGCAATTTTTTACTATTCTTATACTACAGTTAGTATTGGGAGGAAATCACCTCAACAATACGATTCCGAATCGGTCGTAAAGTTCGTGTTTAAGGATCTTTTGAGCAGTAACTCTGCCCAGGGGAGGTAAGGGTCTATTAGCGCTGCCAAAGATGATTATGATTGGTGAAGATTGAGAGGACATACAGGCAATTATGTCCCCGAATAGCGGACGTCTGTCTGTCTTTATGTATGTATGTGTGTTGAATGTATGTATGTGTGTATGAATGTATGTATGTGTGTATGAATGTATGTATGTGTGTATGAATGTATGTGTATACGAATATATGTATGCGTGTATGAATGTATGTATGTGTGTATGAATGTATGTGTATACGAATATATGTATGCGTGTATGAATGTATGTATGCGTGTAAGTATGAATGTATGTATTCGTGTAAGTATGAGTAAATACATGTGTTTATTTGTATGCATGTATGCATGTATGTATGTACGAGTCCTTTTTGATTGATTGATGTATGAATGGATGTGTCAAGTACAACTGTCAAATTAGAAGCTTTTGACCTAAATTTTGTAAATACATCAGAAGAAACATCTACTCGTGCCGTTCCGGAGAACATTAAGATATTTTAATTCTGGGGAGTACTTTACATGAAGACCCAGTGGCATTTTCTGCAAATGAAACATTATTCTTAAAATGTTTTGCTGGAACAGAAGCGCGCTTATAAATATGGTATAGTTCCGATTTTCATTAAAATCTCTGACATTTGGAAAATCGCAAAAATCTTAATATTTAAAACACTATATCACTTGCTAATATTAATCAGTTATATAGTATAAACATTAAATTTTAATAAAATCACAAAGTTACTAGAATGAAAGGTTATTGACGTCATTTGTTCATTAATTTCATTGTGAAAGTTGTAATCGATTAATTGAAAGCATTCGAAATTTCATATTCAAAAAACATTACAGCGTATGAGTATTGTTAGCGGAGCGAAAATAGCTAGTATTCTTAAGTTTGAAGGGTGTTTTAAATGTAAAGATTAGTGAGTGTGTGTATTTACGCAATACTCAATAATTGTCTAACACATGGGTCCTTTCACTAAAAAATGAAGTGATTATAATTTTACTATCCCAAACAAACAATTTTGGGCAGCATCCTAGCTTTGAGATATTTTCAACTTTCCAAGCAAATTTTTTCAACCATATTTATTACTGTGGCTTCGATGTTTTCTATATAACTTCATTCTACTGTATTACTAAATTATGTCACGCCTTTTTTAAACCTTAGTAATAGCCTGGAGTAAAAGTTTCAGAATGGCACTTATATCCACAGATTTCTTTCTTTCTTTCACAAAACTCTCATAAGTCAAGAAATTTAACATCGAATCTGGGGTATTTTTGTCACTAGAGCTTCTGAGCACCGTCTATAAACTGAAATATAATAATATTACTATTTGTTATATGTTTCGTAATAGAAAAAGTGTGGTGTACATGATATTTCAAAAATAACAGGTAGCCGAGTCATATTGATTTAAATTGTAAAAAAAATATTTCGGACGCGTTATGACCGTCTTCAGCGACGACGCACAGTTCACAAATCTGGCCTCAGTGGTATTCTCTGTGCACACTGAATGATTGATTGATTGATTTTTCGTGCTTACGGGCGCGTGAACTGTTTGGTCATTAGTCCCGTTAGTGTACTGCATGCTTTTCTCGGGAGATGGCGGTGATCTTCCACCGCTGGATGGCGAGATCCGGCGTCGACCTACCATCGGCTAGTGGGGTTTTCCCCTAACCAGGACTCTCCCACCAGCGGGGCACCGCCCCAGCCGGGACAAGCTCTACGCTCCCGACCGGTCTCCGGGAATATGTGGTAGTGTAGTGCATGTTAGTGTAAGTGTGTGTGTAAGAGGAGAGGAGAGGACAAGGAAGAGGAAAGAAAGATCGCACGCGGACCGTGGCCCCTTTGCTAGGGAATTGCTCCGGCATTCGCCTGATGTTGATCGGAAAAAACACGGAAAACTACCGATCAGAGTAGCCGGCCGCTAGAATTCTCCTCCAGACAGCGACTAAATTCGACCTAGCTGGAAAGCTAGCGTCGAAAATCCTGCCGCCGTGGGGAGTGGGAACCTAGGACCTCCCGGTCAGAGGCGCTGCAGTGACATCAGTTGATGCACTCAGCTACCGCCCTCGGTTTGCACACTGAAGATGGTTGCAATGCGGTCGAATAAGCTCTTGGCGAAATTAAGATTTATATGGTGTCAATACGTACTATTTGTCAAATAATATTGTTGGATTGGAGATTTTCGGTGAAGAAATTCTGTTCCCTTTATACACTCTAATTGTAAGATTCGCAAATGCTTTGGACAAAACTCCACTTCTGTAGTTGCGAACAGGCGATCAAATGGATAAGCGAGCTCTTCACGTGCACGGTTTCTCAAAGTCCACCTTTGACTCCAGTCTTAAGAGGCACCGTCTCTCTCACTACAGCGGCAATGCGACACTCAATATAGGCTGTGTTGCCGCCGTTCCTCGTTGCTACATGGGTGAAACAAGCATCCACATAAGAAAACCGTTCGATAGACCATATATGGCGATCAAAAAATAATTCCTTCAAAAGATAACATCACCTGAAAGTTGAGGTAAAATAAACAAAGTGCAAAAACTGCAGATCTGCGCAGAATGTACTTTTCCCCTCAACATCTCATATAGTTTTTACTGTTCTTTGACGAAATTGAATCAAATCAAATTTCCGGAATAACTCTGCGTCAAATCTTGACAAAAATAACATAATCTGTAGCATATCTTTGGAGACGAGGAAATCCTTTGTCACTCCATGTCCTGTGAGATAACAGACGTATTTTTTTATATCATACGTTCTATGGTAATTCAAAAATGTAGATATAGCTATTTCTCTTCATCAGCGAGCAGGTTCCCCACTCATACTTATAACAGTTTATAAACGCCCTAACACACCCCTAAAATAAACCCATCTTCGCACAATAGTCTCCTCTCCAGCCCCCGCACCCATTAGCATTCGGTGACTTCAATTCCAAACACGAGACTTGGAGCAGCAGAACCACCTCACCCAACGGAAAAAGTTCTATTCACCTAAATCACAAACCAAAACAACTGTCATTGCACCTATCGACCGTACCCATTACCCATATAACCATAGAATCCCACTCGACAGTCTAGATATTTTAGTGACCAAAGATTTTAATAAACCTCACTTCTCCCCATAGCACGTCATACGCAGTTTTAACTGTTTTTTCACGGAAAATAAATAACATAAAACCTATATCGCAATTTGTTCTAGCAGATTCCAACTCAGATCATTTGTCCCATACTAATATCTACAAATACAAACACAATAATAACATCGTCTTCGTTGAATCCTTTCCATAAAAAAATACATTGGTAGGTCTTTGAAGATAAATTAAATAATTTAATTCCCCTCCCTCCCTTCCCAAAGTCTACTAATGAAATAGAACAAGCAATATCATTTTTTACAACGGCCATACTTGAAACAGCCAAAGAAGCATTCGAAACCTAAAAATCCAATTCGTCACTTCACGAATGCCATCCCTGTGATATTCTGATCCCTCAAACGTAAAATCAGACGCCAATGGCAGATACACCGCTTCCCTTTCTTAAAAGCGAAACTTAATAAAGCTACAGAAGTAGTCCACAACGCTCTTAACCAATATCATAGGCATGAATTTCAACTCTTCATCTCTAAATTAGATAAAAATTTGAAATTTGGAAAGTCTGCTGACATTTCACTCGTCCAATCCAGACAATCCCCCGCTTTCAAATGAATTAAACATTGCGTATACTACTCTGGAAAAGCTAGACGCACTCTCTGCACACTTCAAATCTGCGTATTCACAAAATTCACCCCCCACCGAGAAAGCATTTGAAGAGAAATGAACCATATATCACTGCATCAATACCTATAGATTATATCTCTCCCGTCAACGTAAAACAATTAATCAAAAAAATCAAAAACAAACCTTCCCCCGGAATAGACACCGTACCTAATCTTGCCCTAAAACACCTTCCACCACATGCCCTTGCTTATCTAACTGCTATCTTCAACAGTTGTCTAAGACTCAGATTCTTCTCCTCATGCTGAAAAAAAAAGCCAATAATAATTCCCATTTTAAAACCGAACAAATCCCCCAAACTCCCATCAAGTTACAGACCAAATAGTCTACAACAAGCATTTGCAAAAAATTTCGAAAAGCTTATCTTATTCAGATTAAACGCATACCTTGATAAAATATATGCAATTCCACTACATCAATTTAGTTTACGTTCTCTTCACTCATCAACCCACCAACCGTTAAGAATTGTTGAAGAAATTGCTCTAGCTTATCAACGCAAACAATTCTGTACAGAGGCCTTCTTATACTTCGCACAGGCATTTAATAAAGTCTGGCACAATGGATTATTGTACTAATTACGTAAACTAGGACTCCCAGAATATATTTTTCAAATTATAAAATGCTTTCTCGATAATAGATACTTCACAGTAAAAATGAACAATACCCTATCCTTACCTACCCTAGCCGGTGTTCAAGTGTCCCCAGTCTCTCCAACTCTCTTTAATATCTTTACGGCAGATATTCCTCAATTATCATACTGTGCTACGGCTCTCTATGCTGACGACACAGCAATAATCACGCCTAGTGACTTGATCACTGAAGCAATAAATAACTTACAAGACGTGAATATATTTTCTGAATGAACAAAAAATGGGGATTACAGTAAAACTCATCAAAATGCAAAAAAGAAAGTTAGTTTTCGAAGAACAAATATCCTTTCCCCTTTAAAAGTAAATAATTATCCGATTACATAGGCCGCTTGAAATAAATAAAATACCTATGCGTCTTCTTGGATACTCGTCTAACATGGAAACCTCATATTATACACAGACTGAATAAAACATATGGAGCCTTACTCAAATTATATCTCCTTATTGATAAAAAGTAATCTCTAAAACTTGAAAATTCTGTTTCTTTACAAATCAGTCCTAAGACCCTCAATAACTTACGTAGCCCCTGTTTGGGGAGGTGCCGCTTCTCCCTTTATAAAACCCTTACAAACCTTCCAGAATAAAGTCCTTCGTACAATCACCAAAGCCCCGTGGTATATATCCAAACAACAACTTCATAGAGAACTTGGCATAGAACCAATTGTAAATTACATCTCCTTACTGTCATCAAAATTCTTTTGACACCTCCAAACTGCCGCTCTAACCAGCCACTTTAACCTCGGAGAAACCAGCATTGCTCTTACTAGAATTAAATCCCGTTTCCCAAAAGATTTGTTTCGTCCCTCATAACTTAAAGAAATTTTTGTCTCACCTCTCACTCTCAATCTTGTTTCCTTCACAAAATTAACAACAATCATCATACCCAGTGAGGATATTCTCAACCAAAAGTAGGTTTATGATAGTGTGCAAACTTACAGTTACTCGTAAATTCTAACCACTATCTATTATAGTACATAATTAAAATAAATACTCTCCTGTAAAGTGATAATCCCATTGATCTGGTTAAATTTTTAAAAAAAGTAGAATTTTTTGTAACACTCACAGCAGAGCCTTAGCTATGTCCTTGGTGTCACGGAGGCAGAAGGTCGAAATGCGACCTCTCATTGCCATTGCCAAACGTGAAAACTAATTTATGTAGGTAAGTATTATGTTATAAATTATTTAAAAAGAATGTTGCATACGTAACATTCGGTTGTTCAAATTTGAAAAATAATGGTATAAAATGAATCATCCAATTCCATAACAATCATAAGGAATTAACAAGTTCTGAAGCCCCATTGGATTGCTTTAAAACTTGTTAATTCCTTGTGAAAACTCCATGTGAAAATTGCATCCTGTTCCAAAACAACTGAAGTCCGTGTTGTCTACAATTCCAAAATTCTTTAAAAAGAGATTTGATTACAAAGTTCCAAACCCCTGGTCTTTCATGGGCGCTCACAACCATTTTGCTACCAAACTATTCAAGTCCAAGTGAATACTGTATTGCATTTTACAAACTATCATAAGGAAATTATCTACGTATGTTCTTATAGATTTAGCAGATCGTAGGATTTCGCGAGATTTTATTCAGTGGCAAAATGGTTGAACACCGTTTAGGTTGTGAGGAAACTTCTATGCGAATTCTATCACTCTAAACGTCATTTAAAGTGATTTGAAGAACTTCCGATCACAAATTCAATAATGTATCGAAATTCATTTAAAAATACATTTTAAGGGCGTGAGAGATATTTGAGAAAAAGTTATATTTGTGTAATTTTTGAAAAACACAAAAGAATTCACTAAAATGAACGTAACGTCATATTAAAGAGCGCAATTAACACTATTCATTGGAAAAATTTGAAGCAAAAATTTGGAGCCGTTTTTGAGAAAATGGCATTTGAGCATTTCTGAAAATGCAGAAATTTGAGCTCTCTTTCACTGAAAACTGTTGAGTTTTGGAGAGACTTTACTTGACATTATTTAAAGCACATGTACTCATAAGTATAATAATGTGAAGAAATTGCCTCTAATGTAAGTATTGCCAAAGTGAGAGATTTTTAATTTTTGAAAAAACAAAAGAACTATATGACGTTTATGTCATAGTGAAGGGCAAATTTGGCAGTATTCCTAGCAAAAATGTAAAGAAAAAATTTGGAGATTTTTTTTTTTAAATTTGTTTGAGACGGACGGACGTTTAAAAAAACACTTTATCGGTATTAGGGGACCCCAAAACGTGTATTTCCGTTGAAATCTCGAAATCGATTTTCCGGAGCATTACATAACTCTCTCTATACTACGTATATTACTCCCGTATATACGTATGTATACGAAAAAGTAAAAGGGATCTAGATACGATAAGAAAGGGTAGTAATGAACATAAACGAAGGATGACAAATGAATATTGTTACAAAACGAAAATATAAATTTGTTCAAGTTATATCAACTTGTAAGAAAGGGTCAACTGAGGTATGTAGCTTCGGTTGCTATGGACGCAAGTTTGTTAGAGTGACTGGCTCGGGTTCGTAAGAAATAGATGCCCGAATGTAGGTCAAGATATTTTAAGTGATATTCTGGTTTAAATACCCAAATAGTAGCGTCTTCAAAAGATCAGAAGATTGACGAAACCTTGGGGAAGGTATTTAAGAACATTAATCGGTGGTTCTATAATACGGTACAAGATATCCCTGAAAGCGGAACAGGCAATAGTTTGCGATTGATTCTGGTAACCCGAGTTCAGGAACAATATATTTTGTTTGCGTTGGAACTTTAAGTGGTTTATTACCTCCAGAGGGAAGCGAACAGTCAGCGACGTTGAGTAATTGAAAAAAAGTTGCAGGTGAATTTATTGGAGATACCAACGATCTACGGATGCATACACTATTCAGGGACACAAGTTCGTTAGATAAGTAACAAATATAATTTTAAAAACTATCGTAAAGAGAAAGGAGTTAGAGTCTACTAAAAAAACTCATTCCTTAAAATTCTGCAACTTTCTCAGCATCGAGTACAAAACCTGTTCACGAGGAGATTAAGAACTGGCGAGTGTCTTTTGAAAAGACCTGCTGGTACGCGCCCTCCAAAATGTTTTTGCAGACCTTGTCATGACTAAACTAACATTAAATTGCAACAAAAGAAGCGAATCATCCTTCAGTTAAATTTCGTTACTCTCTTCTGAAAATCTAAAATAAATATTTTATTATCCTGGTTTGTGGCTTCCACATTGCCGCAACAATCTCGTTACTTCCCGTAGTAGATACATTTCATATAAATATTTTCAACTAACAAAGAACTATATTAAATATTTAGAGACGTTTTATTCGTGTACTGATTGCATTTCAATATAATTTAGCGATTATGAAAACTTGTGTTATTAATTATTCCGAAACGTTGGTTGACTTTACGCCTTTACAGAACAGCTTGGATCGGTTCTGTTCATTCCTGCCATGGTGGAAATTTCAAACACCCTCAGCATGAGGCTATGGATTCAGGTGCAAAAATGACGTCAGTAATTGGGCGAATACTCTGGTCTTAAGCATGTGTGCGGATGCAATTATCACGTGCACATGCATGCGCAGGGGAAATCAAGAGCACACGCAACACTAACGCATCAGTGCTCAACAACGCTCTTCGTCCTCACGCGTAACTGCAACGACGCGTCCTCGGCCTCAAAACCATATTTGTGTGGCCCTGCAAGGAACGCTAAAGTTTATGTCATAACCAACAAGAGCACACCTTCTTAGAAGTTCTATTTCCTTTTGAAATATTTCCTCAGCCCGTAAAAGGGATTGCCAGAAATGTTCAAAATTGAGAGCCAATGTGAAGCTACTTTCAGTTTTAAATTATTGATTTAATACGTACAGTATATTCGTTCAGGTTATACTTATTAGTATAATTACTGGTGGATGTTTAAGGATGAAGTTTGTAGCAAATTCATATAAACTCGCGGGGTAATAAAGGAAACTAAGAAATCTTCCCATTACAGTAGTCACTCTGTAACTTCCAGGCCACGAGGTGATAAAGAGTTCCTGAGCAAAATGATGAGCTATAGAATGTTCAGATGCATCATACTCCAAATGGGACGTTAGTGACTGAAGTAACGTCCCATTTGGAATGAGATTGTAAGTCAACTAATACTTGATTATCTTAGTTCATTACGAAGTAACAAATGATGATTTAGATGATGATACGGATACGTGCTAGTTCATCTTTGCCTCCACGGCACAAAAATCCAAGACAACTAATAAGTCCTACGGAATTTAATACTCAAAATCACATGTGATATGCATGTCGGTAGGTATTCGGAGATTTTGAGAAATTTCAAACAATCGATAATCCGAGCATGTATATTCTCTTTCTTATAATACGGTAGATTACAAGATTAAATCATACTTCATTTGTCGTCAAGCTTCAACTTTATCAAAGGCTAGAAATAAAATTGATTTCGAAGAAGATGACACTTTAACCAATGCCACTTCTCACAATTAATTTCAGTAGAATAAGTATATCTTAGGTTGACAAGATTTTTGTGGGGCTTGGACTCACATTGGAACAAACAGACGAGACCTGGAACTGGCAGGGAATTCACCAGTTTATGCATTTCTTGACACTTATCCAGAGCCGACAAAGGTGGTTGAGAGGATCAACTGAAGTCACAGCAATGCATTTTGACCGAGAGATCCTTGGGTTCGAGTCCCGACGGTGGCAAGATTTCCAACACTAGTTACAAAGATAGGTCGAATTCAGCGACTCTTCGGAGGAGAATTCTAGTGGTCGGCTATTCTGATCGGTAGTTTTTCGTGGTTTCTCCTAGCAACCAGGCGAATGCAGGAACAGTATCCTAACAAACGGATCACGGACTGCGCGTGATCTTTCCTTCCTCTTCCTTGTCGTATCCTTACCCCCTACTTGCACACACGATCACGTGCACTGCTAAAATTATCGAAAGACCAGTCGGAAGGTTAGATCCTGTCCAGGATGGGGCGGTACCACGCTGGTGGGAGGTTGCCCCTGCTAGTCGACGCAGGTTGGTGCCGGATCTCGCCATCCAGCGGGGGAAGATCACCGCCCCCACCAGCGGTAAAAGCATGCATTACAGCCCGCGCAGGGCGCATCCGTGATAATCAATCAATCCAGGGCCGATGGCATGACCTTGAATGCACATTTCCCCCTTTAACTTTCAGAGCAGGGACTCTTTAACTGTACTCGAAATTTCATAGACAAGACAATACCTTTGAACATATTACTACCAAAAAGCACATAGACTCTGACAGAGACAACGCTTTCTCGCCAAAAGAGCAGAAAAAACTGTGAAAGCAGAACCAGAACCAGGAAACTAAATGTGCCGCATTTTGAACAAATCTTGTAGAACCATTTAGCAATATAAACACAGCCGCAGGTAGTTGCATCTATACGCTACACGCTACTATCGCGAGATAATGAACAAATGGCAGACAAAACGAACGTAAACGTGATTCATTGCCGGCGTAACGAGAATCACTCGCTCGTAACGCCACAGCCCGCCGCCCCGTCAGCGCTCACGTTCTCCACGTGCCGCTGGCTCCGACGCCGCCCCGCCCCCCGCGCGCCAACACGCTCGCTACTGCGAACGCCGCAAAGAACGCTTAGAATCGCCGTGAGAGAAAGCGGACTGTAAATCACAGCGTCAACCGTACAAGGTTGTGACTTACCAAGCAACGCAAACTTCACCCTCTTTCGACAACGAATACGCAATTATGGATTTTTTAAGAAAACAGAAACACAAGAATTCGCTGCAAGGGGAGAGGTGGTTATATTTTCATCAGTTGAAGAATAATATTAACTAGTGGTGCAACAACAGTAGACACTATCTCACATTATTTGTAACTTTTCTAATTTTCGAAAAATTGAAAGAGTTCAACGAAAACAAACCAGCGCCATTTTTAAAAGCTTCCTTTGCTCTTTTCGAGAAAAATGTAACGAAAGTCACTTTTTGAAGGCAAAAAAAAACAACAACAAAAAAACATTAATTGCCTTCACTTCCAACAAAAATGCATACTTGTACTTCTTTAAAAAATAACCTTACTTAAAGATCTACCTTTGTAGAAAATATTTCATTGGAAATATATCAATATTGTAATTTGCAATTTATGAAAATATTGATATAGCTGAAAAAGGAACCAGAGCCATTTTTATAAACGTTATTTGCTCTAGTCGAAAAAGACAAAACGTTTAACGAAACAACAGAATGACACAGACTTTCTCGTAGTACAGTTTTCTAATTTCCTTGAAGTGGACTGTCTTTACGGTCTTGCCCCATCCTCTTACTAGATGTCATCTATCGCCGCCCAGAGCACATTTTTTAAAAATGTACTCAACATTTCGGTTTCAAAATAGTAGATCCCAAATATTAAATTAAGAATATTAAAGAAGGCTAAAATCTCGTCCTAAATAGCAATTTTCATTAAAAAAAAATTTGAGCCGTTTTTAAGAAAATGGCGTTAAGCTTTACAGTAAATGCGAAATTTGAAGTTTGAGCGTTTCTGAAAATAGGGAATTTGGAGCTCATTTTAACAAAAAACTTGAGTTTTCGAGAAACTTTATTTGACTTCTATTGATATATTATTTAAATCACATGTACTCATAAATACGACAACCTGAAGAAATCGCTTGTAATATAAATATTATCGACGTAGGCGACAAGTCAAATTATTTTTTTGTAATTTTTGAAAAAGAAACACAAAAGAATAGAGCAATATGGCGTTTATATCATCGTATAATGTTCGTTCGGCACTAACCAAACCAAATATTTAAAGAAAAAATTTGAAGCTGTTTTTGAGAACATCTTGTTTTTGTTATTTTTTTAAAACAATTACAATGATATACTCTATACTCTATTGCACATACTCTATTGCACGAAAACTACTAAAATTTCCAAAACAATCTACATGACCTTAATGGAAGAACAATTTATGGACAACAAATTTCGTGTGTAGTCAAGCCCGTTTAAGGTTATTCTTTCTTCCACTCACTCTCAAATAAATGCTATTTCTTGGTAACAGTCGGCCTTCAATGACGCATTATTATTACCGACCTGTGCTACGGCTTCCATGCTTTTGTTTTCCTTTTCATCTGTAGACCATTAACACGCAATCTAAAGAGCTGTACGTCCTACAATTCCTGAAACTCGCATAACAAAATCAACAGTTTTCTCTGAAATCATATTCTGACTCTTCCACGTGGTACAAGAAAGTTCCTAATGATCCACATAAAATTAATTTACAGAAGATCAAAAAGAATGACGATAAAATTACATCAATCTGAATTAGGAGCGACAATGACACCAAAATTCTAAATTAGAATAAACACACGTTCATAATTGATACACGGTTCCTTGCAAATATTCAAGGAAAAACACCAGAATACAGGCCATCTCAGCCCCTTTGCCAGCTTGCGGAAATGGTATCTGCGTTGAAGCGATCCTGTCTAATGCTCAGCGATAAAAGAATATCCCCACGGACAGAAAAGCAATCTGCCGGGAATTCATGGAAGCCCCACCCCCTCATAACGGCGACCACGCCCTCTTCCTGCCCCGCCCGGGCGGAAAAGGCATTTCGCTCAGAGAGACGGGCGCGCCTTGAAACGCGCATCACGCCTGCGCTATTTTTCGTCAAGATCTACCATTGTATAAGAAACGAGCTTTATTGTGAAGTGCAAAAAATACGCACAACGTTAATAAATCAGTTTCGAAGAACCAACTTTGTTAAATATATAATTTTAAAAGAGACAAGCTTCCAATTAAGATCCAAAGCTTACAAGAAAACTGGATTATCCTCCTAAAATTATAATATTTAGAAATTAACTGGAAGAATTTCGAATTAGGGCCGTCTTTATACATATATTTTTAGAACTAAATTAACACAAAATAATTGAGAGAACGGAAATGATAAAATAATAGTTCCGTTAATATAATAATATAACTAATATAAAAAAAAAAAAAAAGAAAAAGGTAAGAAGAAAAAATTAATAAATAAAAACTGTACCTACATAATATATAAAAAGATATTGAATTCGAGACATTAGCAAACAGAAGTTCGCAAAGTAGGTTGAGTCGCGCCCGAAAATCTTTATTAGAAGACCATGCTAGCTAAGTCGCTTCAAAAAATTGAAGAGTTGGTAATTTCGGAACATCATATTGTAGATGGTAAAGACCCGAAACACGTATGTTTTCGCAGACAACTTAATGGTGCACATTCTTTTATTAAAAAACAAAAACCTAATTCCCAAAACACACGTTCCGGTCCACAAAAATAAAAAAGGCGCCGGAACACCGTTCCAGCGTGCTTATTGAGAAACATAAAAAAAGGGTTTGGCGTACATTTGTTTCAACTCTATGATAAACAATGCAGTAACCTTAATAATAAAAATTAGTCTGTGTCACAATTGTTTCTTTTTTAAAACCGGTAGGTAAACTGTGACTATATATGACGATAACAATTTGGCTTAGAAAAAATGTTTAACTCCCGACATGAAAAAGATGTTTTGCTTCTCATTGAAAACAAAGGAATAAAATGTGCATTTTTCTAACATTGTCAAATACCCAGCCGCCGGTGGTCATGAACTACATTCTTGCAGACTGTTATAATACACAATTAATTGTCCTGGCTTCAAAAATTTACGAGTGCACATCTGTTGGAGATGTTTGTTAGTTTTTTTTATCCGACTGAGAAGACAACGGAGAATAATAGGTGTTTAGCTGTGGATCTTCAATGTTTTCGCGTTCCCACGTAGCGCTCAAAATACTTGACCTTTCATCGACGAATACACAGAACAACGCACCACATTGTCCCGGAAGTCTTTTCGTCTCGGTATTATCGTTTGTAATTCCGAAAATGATTTTAACGTAGAGGAAAGTACAAAGGTGTTGCGAGTTGCCAACATTTTAGCAAGCGGCTTCGCGAATCGCCTATGATACGCAACTAGAAAAAGGCGGATATAACGCTATATCGGTATTGTAGTGATGTGTAAAACGCATGAAATTCGCAAGTCAATGATAACCAAAATAATGACTTGCGGTTGTAGAAGAAACTCATGTTTCCATTGTCAGTGAATGACTCAAAGCATAGGCATTACAATAAAATATTTGAACGGGTGCGCTAATGAAACACTACAGCAATATCCTTTTAGAACAGTCGTACTTTTCTGTTTCTTTACCAAACGATCACATTCTTTGAATTTCCAGATGCTCGCGCACATACTGTAAGCCGAATCGCGAATGCCCCGCCCAGCAACAATCCATCACCTCCAACTGCGGCGTTCTTTTCGGATCGAGTCGAGTCGAGTCGACGCGACGCGGCACAACAGCTGATGGACAAACTGGCAGCGTGGCGGCGACACACGGTTTGGAAGGCTTAGAAAGATTTTCGCCGGCGCTAATAGCGCAGTTCCGGCAGGGCCTCGCGGCGCGTGTTGCACGTCGCATCCCCCCACTCGGCTTCTGCGAGCGCCCTACTTCCCGCCCGAGCCAACTGCGGCAGCAGGCGCGGCGGATCGCTTCCACTAACACAAACCAAGGGGACCGCTGCAGCACGCACTTTCTCGCATTCTTTCTCGTGGCTACGCACTCATTGTAATACTTCATGAACCTGCCAAAGTGTTTCCAAACAGCACTTTTTTTTTCCGTATTGAGATTCCAACTTAGATTCTCAAGTTATTTCTACTTCACCAGCTTCGAAGAAAAAACGTTCTCGGCGCTTTAAAAAGAAAGTTCAACATTTGCATTTGCAAATCTTCGAAATTTTAGGAAATTTACTCGTCATTGTTTCTAAATATAATTTTCAAGAATAGATTTCATTTTAAAAATAACTATCTTCAACATTGTGGTAGTAGGAATTCGGTGAAAAATTTCAAACTTTTGCAACTTTCGAAAGTACAGAGAAAGTACAGATTTGCGGCATTTTTATAAGCGTACATTGCTATACTTAAGATAGAAGTTCAAAGAAAAAATTTGGAGGCTATTTTTGAGAAAATTTTATTTTTAAACTTGTGTATAATTCATGAAGTGCCTGTTTTAAACGTTACGCTAAAAATACTAATATTTTTGAATATCATATTTCACCACATTTAAAGATCTTCGATAAACAGTTATTATTAACGAAAAATATCTATCTTCCATATTGAAGTTGTTGTAAGACGCCGAAAGAAGGGAACTTTTGCAATTTTCGAAAATGCAAAGCGTTTAATGGAATTGGAACGTGGGATACATAATTTCAGCAGTGACTAGAAGTAATGACTTTCAAAAGCAATGCTTTTTAAATTTTTCAAAAATTAATTTACATAGCCTTCATAATCACGATGTTAAATGAGATTGTGACACATTACCCTGTTTATTAGATTTTGTAGTAATATTGATTTGCTTCGAAACACCTTATTGTGTCAAACACATGTCAACTCAGGAGCAAATAAATTTAAAAGCTTACAACTTACAAATACCTATTTGAATTTTCTACGTGGTATAAAATAAGGCAACATTCTGTAACGACAAAAGAAGAAAAAATCCCAGTCATCTCACAAGAAAACAAAAAGTTTGATAATTTATAAAACAACATTTAACAAGACATGCAAAGTTTAAAATAGCGTCTTCTTCTGTACAATGACATAAATTTTAATTAAGAACCATATATGTAGCAATTGATATTACAAGTATATCAATATTTAACGTAATGAAGTTTTATACGAATTTTGCGCTCATAAAAAAAAATTCATATCCTCTAACCTTTTCTCATCAAACATTAGCTCGACGGATATTCAAAGGCTACGTCCATAAATCGAAAACGTATTATAGTTCCCTTCAATTACTCTAATGCACTGTTTTCCTGACCTCGACGAAGACACCGACCGACAATCGATGGCATTCTCCTTAATGCTGTTTACAGTCTAAACATCCTAAGGGAAGCTCAACAGCCAAAAGGCATCCAAAAATAAAAAACAAAGTTTCATCTTGCAGATTAATAAAACAGCAAAGAAGAGAACTATAAAATATAGGCGAATTGAATAAAATCAAAGTTAACAAAACAAGGAATGTTCTGTTTTAGAGATTCACGTCCGAACTCGATGCTAATAAATCATTCCACGGTAATAGCCTTTGCATTACAGCGAATTTGACTGAACTTATAGTAGGCGATATCTGATTTCTAAGACTGAAATTTAGCCCTCATTAAACGGACCCTACAATAGATCACTACAGTTTGTTTCTAAACGCTCTTTCGTTATACCTCGTTGGAAGTAAATATCAAATTACACAACGTTCCACACGAATGATACCACATCAACTTTTCGGGGAAAAACTTAAATGTTCCACAATTACTCATCGTCTGTTTGTAATCATAATAATAATAATAATAATAATAATAATAATAATAATAATAATAATAGTAATAATAATAATAATAATAATAAAATAATAACAACAACAGTAATGAAGAAGAAGAAGAAGAAGAAGAGAAGACGACTCTGACAAATCGAAGCTTCCTCGCACAATTCAAATAGTCGAAATAGGAAAGTATGTGATCAGTCATAAAAATGATGCACTTATGAGGATCGTCATTAAAACTGATCGAAAGAATGGGATTAGTAACATTGTAAGAGCAACAAAAGACATTGCGAAGAAATGTTAAAGAAAATGTGGAGAGACAAACTACTCCATGAACAACATCTAAAAGGAATGGACAAGATACAGATCAACAAAACCAATCATTTGTGTGGCTTAAAAAGTACGAATGAATTGGAAGAAGTGTAATTGCTGTTCTAGATCAGGGATTGAAAACAAATTATTACAAAACTGCTCTCAAAAGTTCCCAGGATGATAAATGCCATATTTGTCAGGTGCAGATAGAATCCATCGATCTTAACGTCACAACTTGTCCAATTTTAGAGAAGTCGGTATACCCGAAAATACACAATAGTGTCTGTAGTTCTCTCCTATGACAGATTTGTAACGCCCTCAAGGTACTAAACATGCTCCAAGTGGTAAGCACATTCACCAAAAGCCGTGACCTCGGTTGGAGTGTGTATAAAATTATTGAACCAACATCGTACGATGGCAGCAAACATACCGAATATTGTTACCTGGGATTCAGAGAAAATAATCATATCTACTTGTATACGTTGCCATGCAAGGTGAAAATTGAAACCAAGAAGTCAAGCGATTTTATTAATTTGTTTTTCTTCTTCGCATTTTCACTTCTAGGTCATGTAGCAACCACGATTGTTTACATTGGGGTAACGGTAGGGGAACACGACACGTAAGGACAACACAAGCAGACCCAAATCGAGGCGGAATACGAACCCGCAACCCTTCGGGCCGAGGCAACTACGGTCCTACAGCCTTAACGACCTCGGCTATCCAGGTCAGCGAGCCAGAGATTGAGATTCGGCTAAATACAAAAGTATGGAAATAGAGATCAGCCAGATGTAGAGGGTAAAAACAAAGGTCGTTCATAATTCATAGTTATTAGAGTTCTCGGATTTCTTCCACAAAATCTACGAACGAACTTTTCCAAACTCCTTCAAAAGACGGGGAAGTACAAGACATCGCATTATTGGGAACAGCCCATATTTTGTGCAAAGTATTGTAGAAGCACTGTCAAATCACTCCTTCTTAGGTAGTTGGTTGCAAACGAGTAGATTTGGCATCTAATATATTTAACCATGAATTTAGGGGATACAAATAATAAAAATAATTATAATAATTAAATTAATAAATTCTGATGTTCTTAAACGTGAAACTAAGTTAAGAATCGTTATGTTTGACATTTCTTATGTTTTGTAAGAGAAACATGAGTGTGAAATTTCTAAATACTCAGAGTCGAGCACAGGATATAGAAATATTTTAAAAATACAGTAAAACCTGTCAACCTGGACACCCACATACAGTATATTGGCCACATTGATGGGACCGATGAAATCTCTGCTCCAAATGCTCAAGTTTCTCTCTATTTGGACACCTTTCTATCTTGGACGTTAGCCAGTCCTGACGCTCTCATGAAGACTTATGGCTGGTCTTTTGAAAATGGAAGGGAAAAGAAAAATCTTTTTTAATCCTCTATTATTAATATTTGTATTTGTTATTTAAACATCAATACTACCACATGTTGTGTACAAGTTTTGCTCTAATCCGATCAGAAAAATCAATTCAAAAATAATATTTTAATGAGTGTTTTGTACTTCGATTCAGTAGGTCGTTTTCAACCCTTATTCAATTAAGTACTTTCGGATCAACCAACAGTCCTTGCATCAAATAGACATTTTCTTTAAAATGCGACAAAAAGCAGAAAACGAATGGGCAGATATCACAATTAAAAATAAAAAGCAGAAAGTTTTAACTAACTTTTTTAAACAGTAAATAAAATAATAAAGTGATATTTCGAGTTACAAAATAAATTTTTAATTAAAATATTATCGTACTTTCGTACCTACAACACCGTTTGGTCTTTGCTATGCGTCGAAAACAATTATTTGCGTATGCACTTCAGTTTTGTTTTTCTGCAACAAAACACTAGTCTGAATATTGGACAACTTTTAAACTTAACTTAAACTAATTTTAAGGTTCCCTGCAATTGTGTCCAACGTAGACAGGTTTTACTTATTGGATTGCACTGTTACTTACTGGATTGTACTGTTACGGTACTGGATTTTACTGTATTGGTCTGTAAACGAGGTAAAACCGGGAGGTGCCTTTCGAATCTTTTCGTAGACTAGTGGGATAAACAATAATCTTTTTTCAATATTTTATGGACAATACTTGAAACGCCCAAACTACTTTGTGCTCACTTCATTAGGAATAAAAGAGAACCCGAATATTTCTTTTATTTTCAAAGGGTACGAGAAAACAAAACGAAATACATGATAAAAAACTTTAAAAAGGACAATGTTACTGAACGCACAATACAATGTTTGAAATTTTCCGATAAATTTACGGAAGAATAATTGAATTTCAAAAATTTCCAATCCAGTCGCAATGTTAAAAGCAGTATTGTCTGAGAGCGGCCGAGAAACCATTGTTACCATACAAGGTTAGGTTTACATCTGACATTTAATTCATGATTTTTATGTCCGAATTATTTAGACCAAAGTACCTGGAACAATAGCGTACACGTACTTTCTAGTACGATTGTTTCCATACATGAACAATCCTAAAAACGAAACTAAATATGGATTGAGGCCCAAGTTTCAATTCCTCCGACACTTCTCTCACGAATTGAGCTGCCATTTACTTTTCAGTCAAGTGTCTGACACTTCCTTACAAATTCTTTTGAAACAACACATTTTTTAAAGAGTTCTCATAAAGCAGAAAAAATCGGTCTACGTACATGCTAATGGAAGTCACTCGATTAATTTGTTGCCTAAAAGAGACGGCTGCAATCTTACAATGTGATTATCATATTTACAGTGTGATATTATTAGAATATTTACAATGTGACATTATCTCTCAAATGAAACTTCCAAGTAGAGAATATATTGTAAACAACATAAAAACTGCCTGTACTCCGCATATCTGCTATTCAAATTTTGCCTTCCACTCCGTATTTTTTTAAGACAATTAAATCACGAAATTTAAGTGTAGTGTCAGACCCTTGGCAAAAGTGTCGCGACAGAAGTGTCAGATGTAAACCTACCTTTCAAAAAACCTTGCAGAGAAGCAACTTGTAGGGCGGGGCGCCACTACTGAAGCGTACGAGCCAGCGCACCGGGCAGCGCAGAATCCGTCAACGACGAAACTGGCGGGTTGTTAAACGCTCGTATGATGCTGCCTCCCTCTCAATCCAGTTCACCAAACCGAGAGTTGACTTCGTCTTCGTTTGCATACACCACGCATAGCATTGGATACGAGAAGACAAAGATTTCACACAAACAAACCGCCATTGTTTACTGAAAGAAAACTCTTCCTACCAAAGCCTTCTTAATCAACGCGGCTCTTCATTTTTTTCTGAGACAAGTGGCGTGCGCTTTCTGATGCCCAAGTTCATTTTTCAAGCAGTGAAGCTTTATTTGGCGGGGGAGATCACGAGATATGTCATCACGAAAATAACAGCTACAATACTGTGTCATCTATATTAAAGATGGCGTCACCTCGCTTTCACGAAATATTAAATAAATCCATATTTGTGACAAATGCGTCGACGTAGGTGAGTCGATACAATTATTACAGCAATGTGGTTTTAGTTAAAATATAAATATATCAAATATTTTCTCTTCTAAAACAAGAAACGTCTAGCGTGCCCGTGAGAAAACTCTCCCATGGTAAACCTCACCCTCTTCACTATTTTTCCGTTTCCATAATAAGCCTGGAATATATATTTTCTTCAAGACTGTTATTCTCCGTCACTTTCTTTGTAATTGATAACAATACAATACACCCTTGTACAAATTATTCTTATTTGACGTTATTACCGAGCAGAAAAGTACACCCGTCTAATTCAATGCGTAGAATATCAAGTAATTAGTTTAATTTCACATACAGTTGCAGATTTAAGGCTCTGAACAGATGGGGTAGCATTGAGAAACGTTGAACCAGCAAAAATGTAATAGAATGTTCAAGAACATCTCATTTTTACAATACGGTACGATGAACGTATCTTTGAGGCATTTGGCCTCAAAATGTTCGTTTTGAAGGCCCTAAAACGCTTAGTTTACGACTTATTTAACGATATAAAATTCGGCCGAGTGTTGCGGGTTGCATTTGACATGAATATTTATGTTTTTTTAAACAAATCTTCCGCATTTTCAAAGTCAAAGGACAATTCGCCACGTCTCCATGAAATACTCTTTCTCTAGACACATCTTTTTTAAAGATTGGGTGCGTGCGAGAGTCGCAAAAGTTATGTATACTACTGAAATAATATAGCAGGCGATTTATATTGCTTTTGTTGTTGTTGCTGTTATTGATGTTTTGATAGTTGCTAGGATTACGTTTTGCTAATTGTGGGAGAAGTGAAGCCTGAGGCTGTGATTTGCTACTTACTTAGCAACATAAGAAAATCAAATTTGTAGATCATTTACAGATCTAAAGAACTATTTCTCGGGAGCGAAAATTTATAATTTTGAAACGTCGCTGACCTCGTTTTTTCGCTTCTTTTATTCATTATTCAACTATGTATAGTGAAGGGGAGGTTCGGAATAGTACAGTAAAGGTTTGGAATTCTAGAGCTCAAGAAAAACCGCCCAAATTATACTTCTCCGTAAGTAACATACGGAATTTTACGGTTTTTGACGGAATAAATGAAACGAAATCAAATGTAAGAAAACCACAGTAGATAAACATCTTTCAATAAACAATTTAGCTTGTTTTGGAATGGATAAATAACGAAGATCGAGTCTAGTTCAACTTAATACCTCCGTACGTAAGTATAAATTCTAAGGTACCTACGCACGAAGTTCACGGAGTTGTGATGGAAACTTCCCAAAATATACTAATATAGGAAAGCGAAGGCCAATGAAGCGAGTTTTCCTTACACTCAAGACATCACATATGCACCTTTAGTGTTCTGTGATATGCACGCTAACACGCTACTCATCGTTTGGTTCATAGTTCAATAATCATGGACAGAGCATTATAACAAAATAATACGTTTAAAAAACACCCCTAATACAATGAATATTATATTGTACAATTATTAAGTATTATACAAGTATCACAATACTGTCAGATTATTCTCGGGTCTCTTTCATAATTTCAGTTTCACAAACATTTTTTATCATCACTTATTTACTCCTGAGCCATGGGCGGCAATTTATGAACGTTTCCTAGCATGACTAGCATGACGTTAAGAACAGAAAAAAAATTAAGGACAAATCCACAAAAAACATTAATCGCACACACACACAAACTTAAATTAACAACGTACTATGTACAATATAAAACTTACGTATGGGCTACATTAATACAAGTCGCTAACATACACAACGTGCGGATTCTTATTCTCATACATTCGAATGATTATTTTGATTATAAACTCATAGTCCAAAATACTGATGTTTTCCCCGTCTGATCTATCAACAAGAAAACGTGATGTCTATATGGCCAAACAAGACCCATATATGGGAAACAGACCTAAAGGACATATACTGGGATATTGAATGTGTGATTTTCTGCTAGTATTGCGTGTTAAGCGGCACTTGGCGGCAGCTCGGGGACGTAGACGAAGGCAAAAATATTTCTGATTATTATTATATTATACTGGGAGCGGGAGCACCCTTCAGAAATAACGTGCGTATTTAATTGTAGTGTAATACTCTATACTACAGTGTAGGAAGAAAAAGAATTGGAAACACCTCACAACACGATCTCTAATTTTCGGTTGTTAACTCCGTGTTTACGTTCTCTGAAGCTGTAACTCTGCGCGCACACACCAGGATTGAGGTGCATTAGCGCTGATTCAACGATGGTTAGGATGGTGCCGGAGGAGCACGCAATTCTGAATCCGAAAATCGGGATGTCTGTCTGGATGGATGGATTGCCCCGCATAACTATCAGATTAAACGCTTTTGAGCTGGATTTTAGTAAATGTCAGGAGTAAGATCTAGTTCGGCAATTCTAAAGATCATTCATAGATTTTCAATTTTGAGGGTAGTTTACAGCAAGCAAACGCTTTTAAAATTTTCTAGAAAATGGCCGAATTTTTTTCTTCAATTTTTTTCCTCGAATACAAAATGCAGTTATAAGTATTCGATTTTCATTAAAACCTGTGACACTTAGAAATTTTCAAAAATCTTTACATTTACAACACAAAGGGATTTCGTATAAAAAGAAGTTTGAGCTTTCGACTCAATCGCATTTCGTGACTTCTGCGTTCAATGTAAGGTAGTGAGCCTCAGATGTTTCATCACTTCCTATTATTAATCGGTTTTATAGCATAAACACTGTTTTTTTTAAAAAACTCATAAAAATCATCAAACGAACGCTTATTTGCCGAGATTTGTTCAAAATTCTATTGTGCTATTTGTAATCAATTATAGAAATCATTCCACATTTTATCTTAAAGAAAACATGTGAATGTGAAGTTATTGTTATAAGCGCAATGAAAGTAGCGAGTACTCTTCAGTTTGAAGAGTGTTTTAAATGCAAAGATTAGCGAGTGTATATCAACGCAATGTCCAGCAACTGTCCGACACATCTGTTTTAAAAAAATTAAAAACATTGTTAAAAAAGCGATTATAATTATGTGGGGTAAATCACGTTTTTAAGTTAAGGCGAAACCGGGAGATGCGGCTCAGTGCATCAACTGATGTCACTGCAGTGCCTCTAACTGGAAGGTCCTAGGTTCGAGTACTGACGGTGGCAGGATTTTTCGATACTAGCTTTTCAGCTAGGTCGAATTCAGTCGCTCTCTGGAGGAGAATTCTCGCGGCCGGCTGCTCTGATCGGTAGTTTTCCGTGGTTTCTCCGATCAACACCAGGCGAATGCCGGAGCAGTACCCTACCAAACGGGCCACGGACCGCGCGCGATCTTTCCTTCCTCTTCCTTCTCCTATCCTCACCACTTACACACACACACACACACACACACACACACACACACACTTACACTAACATGCACTACACTACCACATATTCCGGGAGACTGGTCGGGAGCTTAGAGCTTGTCCCTGCTGGGGCGGTGCCCCGCTGGTGGGAGAGTCCTGGATAGGTGGAAACCCGACGGTAGGTCGGCGCCGGATCTCGCCATACAGCGAGGGAAGATCACCGCCACCTCCCGAGGAAAAACATGCACTACACTTACGGGACTAATAACTTCAGTAGTTGACGCTCCCAGAATCACAACCAAGCAAGTTAAGGTGAACAGCAGGATTTCTTGGGTTCAGCATTTGTAAGTTAAGGTGAAAAGTAGGATACTATTATCCTATAACATGTACGATCTTGGTAAACATAAAACATTTTCATTACGTTTCCAGAAACGTGTTCCACTCTATGTTCATAGTGAATAATGATTGCCGTGTTCCAGAATACGTAAACATCTTCCATTTCATTAGCCTTTGACACTCAATACTATTCGACATGAAACAGAGTTCTTGGGTTTTCTATATAGTGAGTATGTAGAACTTTTCTCCAGCCACATCCCTCGTTTACGTAGCTTCCAGCGTGCATCCTGGCAGTTCGAAATTTTAATCTAAAGATGGAAAAGTTTCGGTTCGCCGCGTAATCCCACTAGTTTCTTCCTGTTTATATAATCCTACTTTTTTGTTTATAATTATAGACACTGAGTACACTCTCAACAAGTAGGAAGCGTTTCCATTACAGATGGACGACATTTTTGATAAAAATTACATTTGTTATTTATAAATAATAAGCATTTATTATACACACTTATAAATACGATACACATTTTATAAAAATATTTTTACATTAATCAAAGTTACAAAAATTTACAATATTATTTTTATTCATAAATTGCATTTCTCAATTTTTAAAGTCTTTTGCAGGATAGTCACAATAATTAACTAGTGGTGCTACAGAAATGCACAGACGTTCTCGGAGTAAAATTTTCTAATATCCTTCGTGTGGGCCAGCATTGCGATCTTGCCCTCATCCTCTTGGCGGCTGCCATCTATCGTCGTCCTAAGTACTTTTTTTTCCTCAATTTTTTCGGTTTCCTAATGGTAGTTTCAAAATAATATATTTAAAATATTAAAGAAAGGTAATAACCCGTCCTATATGGAAGTTTTCGTTGAAACATTTGAAGCCGTTTTTAAGAAGATGGCGTTTACGCGTTACTGTCAATGCGAAATTTGAAGCTCTTTTTCACAGGAATCTATCGAGTTTTCGAATAACTTCATTTGAAGTCATTTCAAGCACTTTTACTCTAAAATGCAATAATATACAAATTGATAGAAATATGCATATTAACGACGTGAGGGATATTTAAAAAAATGTGTAAATTTTTAAAAAAACAAAAGAATACCGCAAAATGAACTTTATGCCACATTAAACAGTTAAATTAGTATTATCCGTACGAAAAGTTTGAAGAAAAAAATTGGAACCGTTTTTGAGAAAATTTTGTTACTGTAATTTTTAAAAATTTCAAATGTTGCACGTACTCTTGCATGAAAACTACTAAAATTGTCAAAAAAATCTACATGATCTTATTGAAAAAACAACAAATTTCATTTAAAGGAAAAACCTCTATCTTCAATTTCATAGATGTAAGAAGACGCCGAAAACAATTGAAACATTTACAATTTGTTTACATTTACAAAGTGTTTTTTTTTCTTTGTTTCTTTTTTCTCCAAAACGTCCGTCTGTGAACACCACTTGCAGCTATACCATGCATAAGATTATTTTTTCAAATCGAAATATCCCCTGTCCATCTGGCTCGAGTCGCAGCTTTGAGATTTTGCAAAACATACTTTAAAATTTGGGAGTACTTTTACATGAAGCCCCTGGGATATTTTCAAAATTTTCTCAAAAACGGCTCTAAATTTCAAATTTCTTTAAGAAAGAGTAAAATACATTTATAAAAGTGGCATAGGTCCGATTTTAAGGTTAACTCTGAATTTTCGAAAATTGAATTGAATTTGCCTTATTTTACGTGGCGAGACTCAGGCATGAGGCCTGCTCTTCCGTCTGACCACGCAAATTTCGTTGGCTTTGTTTTAATTTTGAGGATCTTTTACATGCAGTAAATGTTAGTACACTTTTATAAATGTATTTTACTCTATTCTTACAAGAAATTTCAAGAAAAAATTTAGAGCAGTTTTTGAGAAAATTTTGAAAATATCCCAGGGGGCTTCATGTACAAGTACTCCCAAATTTTAAAGTATGTTTTGCAAAATCTCAAAGCTGCGACTCGAGCCAGATGGACAGGGGGTATTTCGATTTGAAAAAATAATCTTATGCATCGTATAGCTGCAAGTGGTGTTCACAGACGAACGTTTGGGAGAAAAAGGAAACAAAGAAAAAACACTTTTTCGGTACCAGGGGACCCCAAAATGTGTATTTCCAATGAAATCATGAAATCGATTTTCCACAGCATTCCATAACTTTATATTAATAGTATATCACTTCGAAAATACTTATGTATACGAGAAATTAAAAAACTGGGAACTAACAAATAATTACAATGTTAAAGTCATAGAGCAATTACCTTTTATTTTACTATACCAAAGAATATCAGTTCACGAATAAATAGTATAAAACTGCATTTCTCTAGCTGTTTCTTGTAGCCCCCCCCTCCCCACCATCCGTGCACTTCCGACATCCCTTAATTTAACGTCAAAGACTATTAAAAAGTTCCACGAGGTTTCACAAGTTAAATAAAACTTTTCCATTACCCAAATGCAAACAAGGATCTGTTGCACCTTGTTCCAAGTATCATTGTTAACCAGACGCAATTCGCAGTGTGACTGGGTACCACAGAAATTTCGTATTCATATAATTGAAAACCAAAGAAAAGCGCGGAGGCAATTTCTATTTCTCCCGATGAATTAAGGACAGATGTCACTACTTCACATCACGACATACTTAATTTCTCTAGTGCTGGTGGGTTTTTCTTTTGTTGTCGTTGTTTTACCTCTCGGTCTTTTGTCAACCCTCATTCAGGCTATTCGTCCTTTTCTCCAAAGGTGCCCTTTGTAATTGTTAACTCTCGTTTCATTTCATTGCATTGCATTGCTCTCTGTATCTTCCCGTTCCACATTTATCTTGCCAAGATGAAAATCCTTCCTTGCGTTGGATGCTTAAAGGTAACCTTTAGGACCACCTCGACCAGTTTTCAGTTTCTTTTTCCGTGTACTAATTGCCGAGGTGCCTCGCAGACCGATTTCATCTATACATATGCGACTCAGGGGAATATATGTGAAGGGAATGCAAGGACGAGGGTTGAATGATGATGCACGAGGCTGGGGGAGTCTCATCATGTCATGACACGCAACTTAACATCCAAATCCGATGCAGAATTCGTCCCGGGGCTCTTCCAGCCAAAAAGTTACAACGGTACCTCCTTAAAGAATTCCACTACACAGGCCGGTCTCTGCTCGTGTAATTAATACTCTCACAACTCCAATGAACATTCCTTCGGCGTTTTCCAGATATGAGTATGTTGGTGCTACAAAAAAAGCACGTCAATTCAAATACTAAAAGATGTAAATCCCTGCCGAAAGAGATTGAAAAAATCGCCCAACATCGTCAAAAGCGATTGTTGTTGGTTAAGTCCTAAGTGAGGCATAAAGGGTTTACACTTTATGACCGTATTGAAGACTCTATCATGTAAAATTACACGTTGAAATTAGTTCTATACTCCGGTCATTGGGGCAAATATATCACAAAATGAATCTTCCAAGCTCATTATCCCCCTTGCATGCAAATTGCAAAAATTTTGAACAAGAAAATAAGAGACAACATCGTATTTGTCAACGAATCATTTTATCGATAATTCCAGGTTTGAATCATTCTCGTAAAACACAGCGTCGAGAAATGAATTATTTCTTCAAATAATTCAAGTCGATTCAAAACTTTTCATCATCCAAAATTCCAGTTCTTCGTAATGAATTTGATATTCCAAATAATCCAGGACATGTAAGTGTTGAAAATTTCGAATATTTTGAACTCCGGTCGTCTCGTTCATCTCGCGTAAATATATTGAATTTATGTCAATTTGTAAAGTGGCTAACTTCCAAATCTCGCGTCTAACCAATGGTGAACTTCCATCTTCTCCTGGTCTTCAATCCATTAATCATTCTTCCTTCTGGCAGACTCTGACGAGTACACGAACAAAACTTGGCATCAATTTTTTCCCTCAGTTGAAGTCAAAAGCAGTAAATACTACAGGTCCTGTCGCGGGCAAAGTAACTTATATTTATTATTGGGAGGCTTGCATGAAACCATTACGGTGGTAATATGACAAATAAATCCCGAAGACACCATTACGATAAGAAAACATTTTTTTTACAACAATTATACTTCCGTATACTTGTTAGTGTACTAATTGCATTCATTGTCCTTTGAAACAAGATAAGTGACCTATCAAAAAAATGCTGCTGTTTATAACAGGTTTGTTGCCTTATTTTTCACTAAAACAGAACACGACACTTTATTTTAATTTTCCGTATACTTGTTAACTTTCAAATTATATCTGAGAACATAATACATAGAAAATATCCATTTTTTGACACTGTAGGCACGCACTATCTCGTCGAAACACATTTCCACTGTTTTGAAGCGCAACGGATGGAAATTTTTTTATTTTATTTTTTTATTGTTTTTTATTACGATTGCCAGAATTTTGATAGCGAAAATCCTATGCGTGAGATATCGCAGGAAACCATGATGCAGTTAATGGCAATGAGTTTCGACGCAACTCGACACCACCAACCTGGGAAATTAGACACCTTGCAAACCTAATGAAATGTACACGGACCTGCAATACACAGACCCGTTGACTTAAAATCACACTTTTACGGGTACGGCTGTATTATTTGAAGAATCAAAAGTTTCCCGGTACTGTTGTTTCCTTGAACTTGTAGCGAATCGCAATGTTGAAAAAATGTATGAGTCATCTTCAAGACGACGGTCCAACATCTACACCTGACATCGCACCAAACTCTCGCGGGGTGTGAATTTAGACATCATACAATATTAAATAGGGAATGTAAAAGGATTTTACCTCAATTTACTAATTAAGAAGCCCCACAAAATTCGCATTGTTCATAAGATTTTCAAGAAATTCATAATACTGAAAAAGTGTTTCAAAATTTCATTCCATTGTTCACGTTTGGGATTTTTAAAATTTTGATCTTTTTCTGTGATCACTACATTCAGTCAAGTGTAGTATTTTAAAGACATGTTTAGTTTTCAGCATGGTCTTTAGGAATTTCTACATCATCAGTTTACAAAAATCTCTTTATAAATGGGAATATTTTATACTATAGAAATATAATATATTCCAAACGGAATACATTCCATAATGTTACATTACAATCATACGCTGCTTTGAATCCCATATGGTAGTATGCTAAAAACTTATCCAACATCAAGACTTTAATTATATTAAATAGTATTAGAAACTATAACATCACATCAAGATGTAAAAAATGAATACCTAGGAGAATTTGAAATTATGAGAATTCAAAACATACGGGGCCTTTTGAAAATTGCTTAATTATTGAAAGTCTTTTATTTTTCTGTTCCCGGATTGTTTAAGTATGCTTTCGGAGAACATGATCTCCAGCTACTCGGAAGGAAGTTCTTGTGGGTTCGAGAAATTCTAAACACAAATGGACAACATGGAGAAAAAAATTGAGTATTCAAGATTTCGAGATCCACAGATTTTCTCTCCCGAAGATTAACAATTTCTTTCCAATGCCCTCCTCACCAAGCAGTGAAAATAAGCTAATGTGAAAGTTAAAAAAAAAATGCTTTTCAAAAAGAATCTACGTAGAGAAGTTTTCGCTCACGGATATATTGTCCCAAATTTAGTAAAACGGTTCATATCGCTGAAAAGTCTGATTCCGTTCGCGTTCTTTCTCGAGTAACGAAGTCTTTCAACCAACCGCCAACCAGGCCGTTCGATTCCTTCCCCTTCCATACGCTGACTGGGCTTTAAGATCTCATTATCAGAAACTGCCTTGCAGATAAGACCGCTCTTTGCAGAACGCGCGGCCGATGACGCGTTTGTTTACATACAGCTTACACGCGCAAAAGAAAAAAACAACAAAAACCGAGAGAGAAGACGCGCAGGAGAGGGCGCGACGTCCTCAATCAGCAAGGGACGCGCGTCGCGTCGCGTCGCGTCGCACGTGTGCGTTGACCCGGCCCAGCCCGCCCCCACCTCTCCGCTAGGGGGCGCCGGGTTGCGCCAGCGCGCCGTTATTTTCACGGATGCCGTGTAACGGAGCCGCGCCGCGCTCCCGTTCGCAGGCGGCGGCGGCGGGGCCACGCGGCGCAGCAGCGTTTCCCGCGCTGCAGGCAATCGCCCCCGAAGGTTCCCCGCCGGGGGGGGGCCCCGGGCGTGCGGCGGCATGGCGGCCGGCCCGCAGCGGCGCGCCTCGGCGCGGGCCCCCGCCCGCGCCGCGGCCGCGCCTCCATCTCGCGACTGAGCCGGCGCCCGCTGCCATCGATCGCGCGCGCTTTCGCCCGCGCGACACCTCCGCGCAGCAGCCCCCGGCTCCAGCGCGCCATCGATCCGCGTCGCCTAGCAACGCGCGCCGCGGCTCGACCTGCGCGGGGGCGGCTGCCAGGCCAGGAAGAGCCACGAGGCCGCGTGCGACGGCCGCCGGGCGGGGCGTCCGCGGAGGCACGCGATGCTTCACCCGGTGACCCCGCGCCGCGACCACACCCTCACCCGGGGATCGATGCCCGCCCGCCTCCCGTCGCAATTCACGCGTCAGGGCCTCCTTCACCGACGGGCGCCTTACCTGGGCTTCCGGTCGCAGAGTGGTCTCTAAAGTCGTCCAGCTCGATTTGGTCTCGTAGGGTGCGCATGTCCGGCGGTCACGAGCCCCTGGTGCGGGGGGCGAGGCGGGGACGTGGCCTGGGTACACAACAGCAAACGTCAGCGCCGGGGGCGGGTGGCCTCGCACGATCTTTCGGCGGAGCCGCCGCCGCCGCCGTCGTCGTCGCTGTCACTTCCACTGTCGGCGAGCCTCGCCTCACCACACGCCTGCATTTTGTTATCCGCCCAATTAGCCTTCCCGGGCGCGAAGGGTCCGCTAAACAGCTCGACGCCGGGAAGCTGTCACACAATCACAACACCGAGGCAGCAACGATGACAGCGGCGGCGGCAGCGTCGATCGCTGCGTCGCTCCCCGCGAACCACCTGGCGAAGACAGTGGATCGAGCTGTAGCGTACCTCGCGCTCGTGCGGAGGCGCTGCCACCACCCCGACGCCACGCCGCGCGGCGCCCGGCCCGGTCCGGTCCGCGCGCGCCGCGCTTCTGCGGACGCGAGCGCGGCGCTGTCTTCGCGCGGGCGCAGCCTCCTCGCCGCCACCACCCCGCCCCGAGCCACCCCTTCGCCGCCCGGGCGCCGGCCGCCCGGCCTCGTTCATCGCGGGCCGGGCCTCGTGCCGCCCGGCTAGCTCGCGTTCGTACCGCCGGCGCCGCTCGATACCTCGCCCTTCCGGAGCCCGACCTTTGCAAAAGGTGCGCGGACGCAAAGGTCGCGGCGCGCGGGCCGGGCCGGGCCGGGCCCCGAGGGTCGCGTCCAAAGGTCCTGCCCACGACCCACGCGTCCCGAGGGCCCCTCGGCTCGCCCGACCGGTCGGCCGCGCCGCGCCGCGACCCCCTTGGCGCTTCCGAGCAGGTCGAAGCGAACAATAGCGCCCGTTCGTAGAGGGACGTGACCTTCACCGCAACGTCGTAATCATGAGGCCGGAAGTTACGACTCGCACAGCCGGATCCCATGCCGTGAACTCTTTTAACTGTCCTTTTAATACAAACCCTCTTTTATTCACTTCTTTTTCATTCCTGTGAGTACATGATCTTAGTGTACACTGTTATAGATTTACATTGTCTGAAGCGCTGGGTGAACATATCTATTTGAATAACATTGTCCTGCCACATTCACAAATACATATTTTTTTCTCGTGGAAAAGCAGATTCTAAAGCCTCCCCCATGGACACACCGTACTGTAACCTCACAACATACGGTTCGAGGTTACGAGCGCCCATTACAATTAGTTGAAAAATCCAACAAGATTTCGTAGTAATTAAAATTCTTTTTGATTACATGAAGTTAATCAAAGCACAACAATGACTCTAAAACAATTAATTTAATATTTAAAAAGGGTATGTGTATTTCTAATGACAACCATTCTTATGTCGAAATGTACATTTATCTCTTACCTACAAGTCCTTCTAGATCGGCATATTCACCCCTACTTTTGATGACCATTTCAGCATTCACGAACACGTGATCAACGTTCCGAAATTATAATTTTTTCGCGAGATATCTACTACCAGCACTTGTTTACCTCACCCTATGGCGCCATGTTGGCGAACTGTCAAATAAAAAAATCAAACGTCCGATAAAATTCACATTTGTCATTAATGTTCGAAATTGATTTTCTAGGTTGAAATTGTTGGGAAAAAAATGTATCAACAATTTTCATTTACAACCGTTGTACTCAACGTGCTTGACTGTTTTAAACAGATCGCAATGTTTAGCTTTAAATACACATGGCGGCAAATACGAATATTCCACTGAACAGATCACGTAACAAATTGACCTTGACCACGAAAGCCATTTGTCAAGATTCATATTGACTATACGGAAGGTCAAGATTCAGTTACATCTAAAACTGCTGTAAGGCGAAAATATTCCACGTTGTCTCTTAACTGTTTAAATTGCTTTTTTCATTAAGATAGTACTTTCATGATTTTCAAAAATATTACTTCTTGAATACAAATTGCTCTTCTATCCAACCTTGAACAATTTTTTACAATACCAACCATCAAAGATTCTTCCAACCGAAAAACACTACTCTGTAAAGGCCAAGGAATCAAGGTTTTGCCAAGGATGTAAATAAAAAAACTAGTCAAAATGCAGTTATGTATCAATATATTATAATGGAAATCAAAGACATGTAAACACCCAATATATTACACAGAATTTTACAGCAAACATTGTTAAGAACCGCCTCCCTCCTCCAAGGAATTAGTTTTTGGCACTTCACTGCCTCAGATTAAGTTGCATTATAAACTTGAAACATAAACAATATTTCACACTTCACTATAAGGTGCATTAAATTATCACTTTACAAGCTTGGATGTTATAAAAAATTCTTTTTACAAAATAAATATAGTAAAAACTGCAAAGAATAAATTATCAGTACATACATGTACCACAAGTAATCAGGCAACCTGTCAAGGAGTTTAAAAAAAATCTGTCAGAGGAACCTCAAAAACTAAAGTAAATCAAAAGCATATTCAAATGTTTGTTGAAAGACTTCACTTTTAGTTTCAATATTAGAACTGTTATTGGAATAAAAGACATAATATAAACAATTTTTCTTCTTTCACAAAACTTTTCTCTAAATGACAGCAGGGAAATTCCTACACCAAGACAGGAGGAACTTTCTAGCTGACCTTTTGTCTGCAATGCTAGAGAAACACTTGGTGACAGCCCTGTCCACTCACTGCCTTTCCCCACTGTCAACTCATGTTTCTACACATGCCACAACCAGTAAGGTTGCATTGCAGCTTGGGCAGTTCAGCCAAGGCCGAAGTAGTCACTATATGGGAGGTTTATGCTACCTATCTATGAGCCCAGCCATCTGCAGCAGAGCAGAGCGGGCAGCCTCTGCTCACTTGCGTTGAGCTGGGGGCACATACATCTGTTGCTGGGCACGAGGGGTCTTACGCTCTGACCCTCCAGGCCCTGACGCACCAGAATTGCTGCCGCCTTTCACATAAGGACGTGTGCCTCCACGCCGGAACTCTAGCACTCCTACAACACCACAACATGTTGTAAATCAACTAGGGCATACCAATATAAATAAATGGTCACGCTACATCTGTTAAAAAAAAGATAGAGGAAGACGAATTCCAGAGTTGATTCTTGAGAACATCCGAATTTGCTGCAAATCAAATGTGTGAGTAGAACAAAATTTTGATATTAATTAATAATTTGGATTGGTTAACACAGAAACATTTTTAGAATAGAAGATAAAACAAAGAATGAACAAATGATTCTGAATTAATTTACTCCCTGTAAATTCTCCGAAAGCTTTTAAAAGAATAGTCATTTACACAAAGACTCCCACCTTTAAGAAAAATAAGCACAGCAATTTTTATAAAATGCATTATTTTCATCTCAAAACTATCTACCAACCACAACAGAAGACAATGATATCACCACCTAACACACTCAATATTACTGTAGTATTGGTTATGATAGGAAAAATTTTAATTTTCACAGCACAAATTAGATGGCTGATACAAGTCCTTGGCAACAGTGAATACCAGAAAAATAAGATCGTGCAATATTGATAAATATTACTGAAGCTCACTACTTCTAACTACAAAAATAACAATACTGTGCACGGAATACTTCGCACTTAAACCACCAAAATAATAACTTTAATGAACTGAAAACATATATAATTATACAAAGGTGAAACAAAAATGAATATCAACAGAAGAGAATAAAAATCTTAAATACACAAGTGTGTGAATTAACATGGGTACATTCTAAGGTTACAGACTGCTATAAAATGGGGTTCACACAGCAAACAAATTAAAATAGGTACTATTAAATAATTCGATTGCTGATTCCTCCATATCCTGCCCTAAAAAATAAGTTTATAGGAACAGTGACTACCATTGCCATTTTGTAAAACCCCTTGAATTACTTTATAGTATACTAAAACATTCTGCAAATAATAGTGCATATATATATATATGTAACACTGAAAATTTAAATAAAATGTTTGTCAACACTGACATTTCCATTAATCCATTAATCAGAACTGTATGAAACATAATACATAAGTATATGTTCATCTTAAAGCATTACATTTAATTAAATTACAATAGCTCTCAGTTTTACAATAAAGGGGCACTAAAATAAGTACAGGAAATTTTGAAGTTATACAATAGTACAATTTATTTAACTGTATAGTTATAAATGTATAACAAATGTCACGAATTCCACAAAATGAAAATAAAAAGGCCCTTTCTGATATTGACACATGTTTCTCATTGCAGTTCACGTACAGAAGATAAAAAAATCAACATTTTTATTATGAAAAACAAAAATAGTTGAAAGGAATGGAAGAAACATTTAAGAAAGGGTATATCACAATGATGACAAATAGTTTGTTAAAAAGTATAGTAGCAACATCAAAGGCGTGCTTCTCATTAAGCATGCAAATAAGTAAACATTAAAAAATGCAACTCAGAAGTAACAATGTAATATGTTTATAACTGGTAATAACTCTACTACAAAATTAAGTGACCATAGTAACTACAGACCACAACAGAACAGTCAACAAAAAAGCAACACACTTCAACATAGTCAAATAATAATCATTGTTCTTAACAAATCACAGAGCACATAAATGTTCTCACAAAGGAGTAAAATAAATATGGTATTCCAAGTGTCGTCATGAATTTGTTGACATTTTTAATTACTGAAGGTTCTGTATAGGTTCCATTCGATTGCTGCATAAGGCTGTACTGGGAAGCAAAAAAAAATAAAATAAATGAAAAGAACTATTTTGTAAACATTCAAAACAAATTGTAAAAAGAAAGTAATGTATCACAAGAATTACCAATAATTACAGAATTGATATGTAAATGCACCATACAAATACCTCACCAACCCAATTTCATAGTTTCCTCAAAAACAAAACAAAACGTTCAAAACGAAAAAAAAAATTGTGCCAAAATAATTTGTAGTGTATGCTGTAAATAAAAACTTTTGAACTTGGGTCAATGAGTTTTTATTAGCTAGTTATACATAATAGTTTGCCTACCTGAGAAATGGTTCTGATTATTATTCTGTGCAGACAGAGTATCAGAGGAGCTGTTGAAGGCACTGGAAGACTGAATGGTCTGCCCCAGCTCATCCTGAAGAAGCAAACACCACTTTCAAACTTGCACATAAATAACTTAATGTTCAAAAAAAAAAAACTTTTTCATTATATTCAGTAATGCAGAACATAATTATTCACCTGAGTAAACGGTATACAATGATCCTGAAGTACTTCTTCAAAATTGCCATATTCAACAAATCGAACTACACAAGTACGTTCTGACACACCAGTTACTTCAGCATTGTAGTACTGTGGAATAAATAAATTCAGACACATATGAATATATTTCAGTCACAAATTTTAAATGTAAATAACTTTGAGCATAGTAAACATACCATGTTGTCTTCCCAGTACTTTGCCATGCACTTATCTCCTTCATGCCACTGCCAAGGTTTCTGCTCTGGTAGAAAGTGGTTGGACTGAGTGTTGTACACACCTCCACCACTACCACCCCCTCCATAACCTGGAGGGGAACTTAGACCAGGTGGGCTGCCTAGAGGCTGAGTAGGAGTGGGTGATGGGTCCTTGTAGGAATAGTTCATATTGTACAATTGATTCTGCTGATTAGATGGACCCTGAGGACGACTCGAATAACCAAAACCATCCCTACCCAGCCCACCCTGAACCTGCAGGGAACTGAGTTTTTGAGTCAAGGCATCCTGTTGTGAGGAAAATTGCCGTCCACCCGCTAGTCGGTCCATCTTCATTCCCAAACCACGGTTCACCTGACCCTCCAGCCCCATGTCATATCCTCCTGTAAAACCTTGTCTTGGAGCTACATTTCTTCCACCATCATAATTTGACAAGTAACTATCGCCATGATTCACATACTCATCCCTCAATTTTCCATTGTTGACAGTGCTGCCAATAGGCCAATTATCATTACTATAGGAATCATTGTAAGCACTGAGCCAGGATTGTTGGCCATAGCCACTCTCCTGATTCAGTTGGTGTTGAGGTTGTTGCTGTTGCTGCTGATGATGGTGAGGCGGCTGCTGCTGCTGTTGTTGAGATTGAGACTGATGATGTTGATGCTGGTGCTGAAGATTGTGTTGATGTTGCTGGTGTGGTTGATGCTGTTGGTGCTGCTGGTGTTGTGGCTGCTGATGCTGCTGGTGCAACCGCTGCTGATTTTGGAAGCGTGGAGGCTTCTGGGGTGGAAGAGTTTGAGCCTGATTTCCAGGATTTCCACCCTGCCCCACAGGGTGCCTGCCTCTGTCAGGCCTTTCTTCCCGGTGGGTGTATCCCACCGAGCCAGATCCTCCTCCACGAACATCACCTACACCCCCCCATGTATTGGATGAATTGCTGCTTTGATTTCCTCGACCTCCACGACCGCTATTGCCACCACTATTACTGCCACCCCCACTGTTGCCACCTCCTCGAGGTCCTCCTCGACGTGATTGCTGCTGTTGATGAGGTTGATGTTGATGATGTTGTTGCTGCTGTTGCTGCTGAGCATGTGATGTGATTCGTTCAGGTCGATTACTTTTATTGCTAACAACACTTCGTGGTATATGTGGCTCAGCAGTGGTTAGCCTTCGATCCACACCTGAGATAACTCCACCATTGGAGACAAAATTACGAGTATCTGGTTCCTTCTCTGAAAAACAAGAAAAGAGGAAGAAACAGAATAAGTATATTTCTTTACTTCAGCCATTCAAATTATTGGAGAACCCTCCAATACTTATAACAAAGAATTGAATGCCAAAGAATTGAAATTGTGTCAACAATTTGAAATAACAATATTGCATAAAAAATTAATATACTTTTAGTATTTGCTTAAACAATAATTTTTATTTATAACTTTTATGTAGGGGAGAAATTTTCAAAATAGAAACCTATCTCCTAATATATCAATTATATATACACGTTTAAGAAGCAAAATATGAAAAACATCATGGTTCACACTGATCCCACACTGAATCTGATCCTACATTTTCCCTACATGATCTCAAATTTCTCAGCAATAAATTTATCCAACAATGACAAGAACATTCTTCAATATAAAATTACAATTTTCAATTAAAAGAAAATATACACTAATCATTTTTCATTTAACCTAAATGACATTGCAATATGGTGGTATACCATAGTTATCTATAATCCTCATATGTATGTGATAGCTAAGCACATAACTCTAGAACATTAATAATTATTATTCATTTTATAATACCTATTGGGTAAATAAAATTAATTTCTTTAATCATGGTTCACCATTTTTTGTTCCCCTCTAGCAGTCAAGTAAAATTGACAAGTCATTTTCCTGAATATTTTGTTCTCTTATGATATCCCTGTTTTTCCCATCTTTTTCCTGTTTTTTTAAAAATCAGTCACCTACAACATCAAGTGAAACCAGTACACTGAAAAAAGTATTTGGGAACCATTATTTGAGAGAGGAAGATAATTGGAGTATTTGAAAAGTGAAAATTAAAGTTTGTTTGTTGTAGAATTAGGCAATTGCACAGACAGTGTAGGGGTTTCAGAAGGGAATGTGTAACATGGTCAGAAATGGCTGATACAATAATAATAATAATAATAATAATAATAATAATAATAATAATAGTAATAATAATAACACTAACAATAATAGTAGTAGTAGTAGTAGTAGTAATGGAAAAATAAATTATGTCAATAGGTAGCAGTACAAGCACAATAGGTTTCCATATTGGTAGCAGTGATGATTTTTGTGTACCATTTTAGTTCCTTATATGATCAGGAGAATTACCCATTCGAAGGACTTCTCCATACAATAAAGAGCAACACATCTTTAATTTCCACATTAATCATTTTAAATATCAATGAAGCTTATCTGACTCAGCTATTTTGTTTAGTGGTATTGTCTTGATAGCAATCACATGATCTTACACAAAGACATAAAAATGAAGATTTTATTAAACATTTTAGGTAAAAATCCGTTGTGAATTCCCTATGCTATAATATCCCCACTAACTAGAAAAATATATTCAATAGTTTCCCTAAAGTAAACTCACCGTTTTGGACAGGGAGCTTGTCTTCAAAGAAGTCAAACAAAGTAACTTTCCCAGAAGGCTTTGGAGGAGCACCAGTTTCTTCCTCTCTGACTCCTCGCTTTCTTCTCTCTGGACGTTCTTCCTTCGCTCTTATTTCTCCTTTGCGCTCTCTATCATCTCTGCGAGGTCCATCTTCTTTCTTCTGCAATTTCATAACTTGCATTACAAATTGAGCATTTCTCTCCTATCCCACATTCAACAATATTTGCCTGCACACTTTCAAATAAAGCATATTTGTCTAAATCACTGCAATACACAGAACTGAATATTAAAAAATCATGTTTCTTTTCAAAACACACAAATCAATGCAAATTCTGAAAGACCACACTAACTGATGATTCATGTGTTGTAGTGAAATCCAGTAACCTACTAGTATCTCTACTTTGGCCTTTATGCATGTCAAATATTTTTTTGCAAAACAAACATTATAACAATACATGATAAAGTATAAGATAATGCACAATATCAGAAGTTTAACTTTTTATAATTAATTTAAAATTTTTTTATCATTTAATTTATGACAAATGTTTGAATAATTTAATTTTTTTAAAATTAGGGTTTTCTGAAGTTGGCCAAAAGCAATTTCTAGA
This sequence comes from Teleogryllus oceanicus, assembly GCA_964035755.1. Lineage (NCBI taxonomy): Eukaryota > Metazoa > Arthropoda > Insecta > Orthoptera > Gryllidae > Teleogryllus > Teleogryllus oceanicus. The sequence goes on along the minus strand of CAXIVR010000005.1, from coordinate 126,159,812 downwards.
TAAGTATTACAGATACAAATATAGAAATTAAATATTCCATGTTCCACACCAAATTTCTTTTTGCTTGACAATTACACATATTACAGTGCATATCCACTACTTTTGATTTTTAACATCAATATGTTAAATGTGAAACATAGATGATGAGTATACTAACATGCAAGATATGCATGATGAATATTATGCCTGCACACATTTATTAGCACTGCAGCACACTTATTAATAAGTTTAAAGGGTTCTTGTTGACAAGGATGATGAATAAACTTAGTATTATTTAAAAATTTTATGTAGATATCATCTATACAATTGTGCTATTTTCTTTTCAACAATGACCCAGGAGCCGCTGAACAAACCCACTTCATTCTAATGTAACACAAAATAGCCACTACTTCCTGGCCCCTTAAGTGTCATGCTTGACCACTCTCCCTATTCCTAAACTTGCTCCCCAAGATATTCCATAAATTTCACCACACCATTCTAGTCCTCAAAAGGTTAATTGTTTCTTCCATTGACTATTTCATTTTACTTAAATATATAACAATGAAAATCTTAATTACAGCTCTAGCCATGCAAACTCATGATCTTGCCTAAAGTTTAGCTGACATCACCCAAACACACACACATGACTTCATGGGTTTTTCAGTCCTGGAAAACACCCAACATGTTAAAGAAGTTAAGATCAATATATTAAGAGTTAACACGTTACACAGTGTAGACATGACAAATGACATTTATTATGTCAGTGTTAATTGTCAGATAGTGGAGATGCACCTTTATAGGTGTATCAGTGGCAGTATTGTCATAATTCTGATTACCAAATATCTGATACAAGATTTCAGAGAACAGTAACAAATTTAACAAATCAATAAGAAAATTGAGTATGGAAATAATTAATTTTGCAAACTATAAACAAAAAACCTTAAGACGAGGCAAACTTTTAAAGCAATAGAAAACCTTCAACAGTTGCTAAATGTGTGCAGTTCCTCTTTCAGTTTCTGGACAGAGTAGATTTTGTTAGTGACAGAAAAGTCTGAGAATGCTGGCAATTGCCGATAACACACAAAGTAATACCACAGTGTTTCTCAAATGTCAAGCTCAAAGAAATATGGAACTTTACATCGTAATGCCCATATCCTAGAACTAAATCTATTTTCTGTTACGCTACGCAAAAACAACCAGTAGTTTTCTAAAAATTAAAAAAATTTTAATTACCTGTAATGATTTTAGCGCTCGATCAACACTATTCCGAAACAGGCGCAACGCATATTCGGCCTGCTCAACACTAAAGCCATGATCCACTATCTGCTGAACATTATGGTCCAGAAGCTAGAAACATCAAATTACAATAGGTGAATTTACACAGATACAGCAAAATACCATAATGTTTAATTGTTTAAAAATTGGCTACCAAAAGAATGATAACTTTCTGGAACTCAGTAATTGCTTAGAATACTTTTGACAAATTAAATTACATCAGAGCTGCTAGATTGTTAGAAATAATCAACAAGCACAAAGACAAAATTTTTGTTTTGGCACAATAAAAAATACTATGGCCAGTTAGGAGTCAATGAATTAACAGCACAAATAAGTATTTAAATATTTAACTCACCCAAATTTTAAATTAGATCAAATTAATTCTTCACATATTATCAAATTACTGCTGATAAAAGAATGTGCACTTCACCATAATGTTTTCCATTTCTTTTAATTTTAATTATACCTTTTTGTTTTTTTCAATTGGTTTGCAAAAAACCACAAACTTAAAACAAATACTGATACCCATTATAAACTCATGGAGTACAATGAACTTTGAGTACAGTGTTTAACTTTCTTACAATTAAAATCTACTCCAAATTTATATATTCTCGATTAAAAAATACATTGTATTTGTGCTTTGGCCTTTTTTATAAACTTTTAAAAAACTTATTTCATAAAACTATATTATTATATCAAGATTATAAAACACAGGAACAAAAAACCACTCCTAACATCTATTAAAATTTTTACAGTTACTATCCCTTATGAATAATCTGAAGAAATAAGTTGTATCAAAAGACTGAATACAAGTTTTCCTATCAAAGAACAGGAGGTAAAGGAGTCTAGGTAAAAGAGGGTAATATTATAAACAGCATAGTTTAACACACAGCTGATATTGCATAATGGACTTTGTTGGTAATAAACTTCCACACTAACACTTTGGTTTACAAACTTCAAATAACCAGTTATTTACTCTCCATCAGCTCAATTACATAAATATATACTACTGAAAAATGATATCTTTACTTCACTTACAGGCTTATTTCCTCCTCCAAAAACTTTCTTTGCACCTCCCCGAGCTGCTTCTGCTATTGCATCTTTCCTCTGAGCTTCAAATTCTGTATTATCTCTGTTTTCCTTGTCTTTAGTATTATCTAAGGACTTAAATAAAAAACGTCAATAAGTAAGCAAAAAAAAAAACTAAATAAAAATTTAATACAAAATGTAATTAACAAGTACCTTAAAATTTCGATCTTGAGAATTGATTCTTAGAATTTTCTCACCAAAAGGTATCCAAGGAGGAGGACCACCTTCCTCACCAACTCGACCACGTGTATGTTTCGCAAGAGACTGTTTACATAAATAGCTGTCAGCAAGAAAATTTAACTTTATTTGACAATATGATAAGTAAAGAATCTCACCCGATTAAGTTCCCACTTCTCTACAAGATGAGGCACCTTTCCTCCAAGTACTTCCAAACAAGAAGGTCTCAGTAAGAGGATACCATGAGCCATAGGCAAGTCAGTCTTCAGGAAAAGTTTTGTACCAGGAGGAGTGTTCAAACTAAAAACAAACAAAAAAATACGAATGTTAACACAAATGTGATAAAACATACATTATTCTCTCTCAAATACAAATCATTTAATATTTCTCACCTAATAGACGATATGTGCTCCAATTCAATGGCCTGGCAACATGTTTGTCCATCTGACAGAGATAACTTCAACATTCGTGGAGCAGCCCGAGACTCTTCATTAGCTTTCGGAGCTGATATATTCCTTATTTTTTGTATCTGTACTACTATCTTTCCGGGTACCTTTACATAACCATGCACAATATGAAAACTTTCTTAGAGGAAACCAAAATCTAAATATCAGCACTGAAATGTTTTTCTATACTTACACTCTCCAGTTTTCCTTTAGTGATTTCTTCAGGGAAACTTCCAGCACTAATTTCTCTAAGGTCAACCTAGAATCACGGGCAACATTTATGTAAATATACTCTAAAAATCACAACTTTCCATTACAGAAACGTGAAAATACCACTCACATCGATGGCACTGCGGATAAAAGCCTTAATATCTCCAATGCTGCCATTAACACCCAATACATTAAGACCCTCTTCCGTCAGGTACCTACGAAATTGGAAGAAATAAGTATAATTTTGAAGCACATACACAATCAAAATGCCACACACACACCATCACAATCGCTTCTTTCGTAGTAGTGACAGGCTCAGATTTAAAGCAATAATACTTTATTTTTCCTCATTACACTACTTCCAGCGCTTAGCTTACACACGCGTTTTCTTTAAGAACGCGTAAAATGTTGAAAAAATACGTACCAGCCGTGCTCTTTCAACTTGTCGGTGTCTGCCATCTTCCTAGGCCAAATCCACACACACAAATGAGAATAAAACAGAAGTACAGGCTATCTTAACCATATAAACCATCTTTGCCGTTCGTCACACTTCATGGTTTGGGACTGATCATACACGAACTACCATTGTACCTTACCTTCCAGAGTCTATTTCTAAATTTCTGATATAAGCCAATATTTGTGATGTCAAGGTTTCTTTTTCACCCAACTTTCTAGTGCTTATGAGATCAACATATTCCCCACAAAGTGTTATGAACAAGTAATTTGAGCTTATAATATTTCAAGGGTCTTTTTACAATAAACGAAGCCACATTTTACAGCATTTTGTGCGAAATCACATCGAACACAAATTAAAATCATGCTTGCATGGGCCGCGATATTCCACGTACCGTGGGAGTACAATGAACCTACATATGGAAACCGCTCCCCCGCATTTGCTCTCGTGGACATTCGGTGAACGAAGAACCCGGCACACTAATTCGATTAATTTGAATTGCCAGTAGTGTACATACTGGCCGTATTTTTATTTTCAACGCTTATTTATACCTCACTCGTGAATATTTAGAATTTCAAGAATTGGGTTTGTCCTTTCCATTCTACGACTTTACTTACGTATTCACGTAAATGGTAGACTACTTAAAGCCATGCAGAATCCGATGATATGGTAGGACCAGATGAATTGGATACAGGCGGAGGAAATTGTGACACACATTTGACACTCATTAAAAGAAAGTGATTTTCACAAATCCAGCGTTTACTGATGCAATATAATACAGGATACAAATCAGCTTCTTTACCCAAAAGGCAATTTAAGTTTGGGAGGTTGGGCACATGAAATAGGTTAATATACATAATCGGTTAAGTACTCGATACTTTACAAGTGAGTGAAAGGTGACACAAAACCAAAATAAACATTTCAAAGGTCCCATTCATTCTATCACAATGCAACAACCTTCCAATATCACACTTTGACATATTGACACATTCACTAAGGAGCAAAATCATTCTAAATATACATATTTAAATATTCATCCATGCAACTTTCTATTAATTGTATTCTACTCTTGGCAAAATAATCCAACTCACAGGGACTTGTTCGCCATTGCAAAACTTACTTGCTTATATCCAACAAAGAATATACCACAGTCACTTCCTTGACATTAATAAACTTCAAATATCTGATTTAACAAGAGACAAGCATACACACAATATGCAGTTAGTCCATGATCACTGCAAACAGGAATCTGCAAAGTTGAGCAGTACATATGGGGGAGGGAACCTGCCATGCACCAATTTGAACAAAATGTTCCAAAAAAATATCTGTACCTTAAAGGACTTTGGAAAAAAATAGCAATTTTAACGTATCTAATAATAAAATGAATTTGTGTAGCCATTTACTGAAAAAACTATTGAGAAACAATCTTTGGAATTGATCCCTACAGTGAATCACCTGGCAGGCACTTACTCACAGCCTGTCCATAGAGGAGTCCTTACCCAGCCCTCCCAGTAAGTTACTACACCCACAATCAAAGACTGTATTTTCATGACAGTTTACACATTGAAATGCCACACTTCCAGCTCTGAACCAACATCTCTTTGTAAGCATTCACTATTAATCAGTAACTAAATATTGCAGCACTAGACTTGGCTACACAAGGCAGTGGATCTAGTGGAAAAAGTTAAGGTTCTTTATTCAAGACTTGGGAATAATTCCTCCCACTAAGGCTGTTTCACAAGAACAAGTCACTGACACCATACTGAAAAATTGCAGAGTACGTATATCACATTTTGAAAGAACATTCTTTCCACAGAATCCAGTCTACGGTGCATGCAAATGGAATTTTATGGAGAAACAAGACATTTGACAGCAAGGTAAGATTTGGAGGTTGAGAAAGTCAGGCAGTTTCACTAGCGATCCAATTAATAATTTTTTGTTCTAGAGAGACTAGTCAAGTTATCTTGCCTGCCTTTCTCAAGCTTGCTCCTTAGCAATGACACTGCACCAACTGCAACTTGCAATGTCTTTTTATGATGCTGTCAATGCACTTAAAACAATGGACGAAATGTGCAACCATTGCACATTCTACATATTCCAGTTTCATCCAGTCAAAATTTTTACAAGCTAGCTGATCTGAGTATATTTATGATAATTATAAAATATATACAATACCCTCCAGGATTTAACATCCTTATTGAACTGAATCTTTCAGACAAATTTCAGTATTCAGCGAATCACATAAAGGAGACCCTGAAATACGTAGGTATGCTTGTTAAGGATGAATGAGTGAAAACATATATTTAAAGAATATAGTGCTTTGAAAACTGAAAGATCTACAGAGTTGTGAAGTCGGTTGTTGGAGAGAGACTAGCAGTGGCACAGGGCCAAAGGGGCTTGAGAAAATAGCTGTCTCAGAGACCATCGCGATGCCACACCCACTTCTTTGAGGTATGATCAAATCGATGAGCCAACCATTGCTGTTCCAACAGTTGGTAGCGGCCAGGAGACAGGTACAAAGGCTTGCCCCGTCTACAAAACATAAAAATAGTCCATTTTCATTTTATAATTTAAAAGATGTTATAGACCAAGAGCACAATTTTGCAACACACACAAAAATACTCACTTGAGCTCACGGTCTTCCTCACCAAAACTATCCAGGTACACTGATCCCCACAAACAAGCTCGCTTGCCACGAATCACAAGAATATAGGATGAAGTTACCACTAAATACATGGCTGTGCCACCACCACAGTCAATGGAGTGCTAAAACATATACACATGTTTAAACACATTCAGATATAAAAATATCAAGAACAATGCTGTGAATAAACAAAGGTAACACAAACAGAAATGATAAAGGAAAAAGAATAGAAGAAAGGTAAAGAGAGACAATAAATGAGAAGAATAAAAAAAATACAAAAGACATTTAAGATGGAGGCAGAGGAGGAGAAGAAGAAAAGAAGAAGAAGTAGAGAACAAGGAGATGGAGCAGATTAATAAAAAGAAAACATACGCATTACATACAATGCAATTAACGTAATCATTGAATTATTGATAATTATTCTTTCACAAATTTGTGTATATTTGAGCACATACTATAATGCTCCTACTAAACGAGTTTTCTTTTCCTTTCTCTGAGATGCACAATAGGTATGTAGTGGTTTGTAACCAACATCAAGAGAAAAATTTGATCAATAAAGTAATCGCTTAATTAAAATGTCTGAATATTTCCTGATTTTCCAATGAAATTTAACATCACACAGTAGCCATGTATCCACATAAAACATTCCACAAGAAGATCAATGACTTGGAATACTTTTGCAACTTCCAGTTGGATAACCAGACATTAGAAATTTGAAACAAGACTTGCAAGCCCACATTTTTGTTGAAATTTTTAATTGTTCATAATTTATGAACTCCAGAGTTAATAAATTACAAGTTGCTCAAAGAGACCAACATGTTCAAGTTTGTTGATTAATCACAAATGTGATTAATCAACACACATTTATATTAACGCACGCAGTTATATTAATATTAACATGAATGCCAGCGCCGCTACCCAAATTTGTTTACAATGCTCTGTGTAGTCACGGAGGTTAAGTGAATTTGAATCTTGCATGTTCCTGGTTGGGTGACCGGCTAGTAACCCCGGGATCTAACAGCGTCAAGCCCCTGGCCAATGGGATAAAAGGGACTGACCGACTGACTGATTGATTGCGATGTGATGGAGAAACTTGACTAATATAGTAATTATTCAGTAACGGAGGATTACTCCAAAGAAAGCGCCAATGCCCAACAAGGATTAAAGAGACGTGTTGCCAACGACCCAACAAATTTATAAAATAAAATAAAAATGTTCATCGTATGAATTTGCCTTTTAACCTGCTCCTTGAGCTTGTGACAAAAAAAACAAAAAAAAAACAACAACAACAACAACACACACACACACACACTAAACTTCTAAAACCTTTTTCGAAACTTCGGTTTAGGAATCTATTTCATTGGAAGAGGATATTTATGGATACCAATGATACTTAGAATCTAAAACATAGTGCCAGAATGGAAACGAGATTGATATCCTATAAGGTTTGGAAATCTAGACGAAACCAAATTCAGTCTTGGGGACATGGATCAAGAGAGCCAACCATGGCTGGTATTGCACAACTATCAGACATGACCAAAGAGACTGGAAATGGGAGGATGACAAGGTCAAAGAGACTGGAGTACCATAACAGCTACAAGGAATGAATACGGCCTTTTAAAGGAGCGTCTGACACTAAATATTGTATACGGGAGGTCAGTAAGCTTGACTAACATGTTTAATTACTTCAGCGACAAGTTCAAATGACACCAATACAGTACTCTGCACGTACCCCACACTTCAAACCTGTAATTTCACGATCAAGAAATATTAACGTAGAATTCAAATAACAGCGGATTCTCTATTGTCTGAAGAATTAATTCTGATTGTGCTTTGGCATGTGCATGTTCATCATTATATACAGATGGAATAGGAGACCTCATGGATCTACTGCTCCAGGACCCTTGTTTTCAGTGGGTAGTACATAAGAGAATCGAAAGTGTGAAGTTACGACAACTTTGCATCAGAACTCACTAATTCTCTTGCTTGGGTACATCATTTGGTAACTAACAGTCGTGGATCCGGAACTAGACTCTCTGAACATACAATTTGAATAGCAGTGTGCTAAAGGCCATATGGTTGATGGTTTATTTCATTTCTGAGCATGTCAATTGCAATGATGTTGATGAATATGTATTTATGATGATATGTATGAAAATATATTAATGATATATATTGATATATGAGGTATTGATGTATATGTTGATCATATACCGTACGTATGTCATATGATCAACATGAACATCAATACCTTGTATATCAATATATACCGTCCGTCCGCACAATGCCGGCGCATAAACTGTTCAGTCGATTTTCTCCAAAACTGATATTCCCAAATCATTCTGGCTGATGTTGTGGCTCCTGGAATTTGAAACCGATATTTTGAGTTTGGGAGTACTTTACATGAGGTCCCTGGGACATGTTTCTAAAAATGGCACCAAATTTATGTATTAAACCTTGTCCTTGGATAGGGTAATGGACACTGACGAGAATGATGCTCTATTTTTGTTGGAATTCCTGTTATTTTGAAAATTAGCTAAATTCCGATTTGGCCATTTCCTACAACTATAATATTGAAATACGGTTAGTTTGTTGTTTTTTTCCTTTTTTTCCCCTAAAAGAAATCTATTCCTTAAAGACAGATCTTGAAATAAGGTCATGTTTAACTTTTCGAAAACATGAGTAGTTTTCAAGTATTTTGCCATGAAAGATAGGTAATTTTTGAAGTTTTTTCCTCACAAAAAACCCTCCAATTTTTATCTTTAAATTTTCTCCAAATATGTAATATAAGATGGTAAATTATATGGTGTTATGTAGTCCGATTTTCGGGTATCGCTCGTTTTTTTGAAAATTGCAAAAAGTTAAAACGACAAAATTGAAGATGGAGATTTTTGGCTCCAACAAAGTCTGCTGTAAAATAGGGGTGCTAAATCAGCACATACTCTCTCGCCATTAGTAATGGAAATCAAATACTTTCAAGTAATAGAATTTTTATTCAAAATTTTAAATGAAAATATATTTCTGGCATTGTATAGATATGCAGTGTATTCACAAACATATCAGATGAGATTTCCAGCCTGACAATATTCTTCATAAGTAGTATGGAAGAAAGTAAAATAATTCAAAGTTAATAAATAATACGATACTAAAAGCATTGACAAACAAATGTAAATAGTTAAAAAACTACATAACGGTAATTATTGAATGAATGGTGGTGTACCATTGACTGATGTTACCATAACCTAAACAAAATATGTAGGTCTCTGAATTCATTCTAACCTCAAATGGAACATTCATTTAAATGAATTGAACACAAAAGTAAGTTCATTATGCTACGCGTTCATGACTCTTCAAAATCCAGTCAGCCTTCATACTACCCATGCACATTTCCCAAATGTTCATTCCCGCATGAGACATGGCATAATATTCTGGGGAAATACGTCTTACAGCTTGGAGACTTTAAATTACAAAAAAGAATCGTATGAATAATCAGCAAATCTCACCCATGTGATTCTTGTAAGCCTCTCTTTATTAATCTAGGAATTTCGTTGTCTGTTGATTCATGAATCAGTGTTTTTTTTCAAAAATGAATTGTGGGCGGGAATATATTTTCAGAAAAGGCCAACATCTATAATTATTAGCACTCGACATACTAATCATATTCATCACGTGACAGTATCAACAGCTCTACAAAAAAATTCACATACATGTACATTATTTTACAACACTTTGCTAGGTGACATGAAACAATTAAATTTGATAGAAAAATTTAAATCCCAAATAAAATTGTTTCTGCTGCATAGCTGTTTCTATGCAATTGGAGACTATACTGAGTATCAAAAGGAAAGCAACATTAATTTTAACAGTGATACTTAATGTATTATTAACCATTTGGACGGTATAATTCTAAACAACCTGTAACAAGTATTATACCGCAGCTTCTAAGTCAATGATCCCTATTTCAATCAGGTTTATTGTCCAGTTTCCCTGATCCTTTGAGCAAATGCGGAGATGGCCATTTGTTTTGCTTCTGGACATAAATGTAACTTCATTATCTGTGCACATCTTCTAAAATTCAGTGAGAAATCAAAGTTATTCATATTATTGTTCTCCATGTTTTCACACTATGAATTATTATTCCTTCTCTAAGGACATGAAGGATAAGAGTCCTAATTTATTGCTGATTTACCCTTGGAAACAGATTTTATTTACATCAGAACGTATATTTTGTTAACAAGCCTTGTAAAAAGCTTTTAACTTTTTTTTTGTATTCAAAATTCAAGTAGTATATGGCTTAGGGTAAGTATCGCAGAGTTATGAAAACATGCACTGAATTCACTTCTCCCTGTAGCACGTCACACACAGTTTTTAACTGTTTTTGACATTAAATAAATAAATAATTGAACACTATAGTATTGTAATATTCTATAAATATATAAAAGTATTAGTTTATATTACTGAGGACGAAAGGCAACCATTATTATCACCTTCTATTATCAGTGCGGTGTTACAACAATGGGTTAAAACAATTAACAATGGCCGCTCATCTATTTGTTTTCACATTTAACACAATTAAAGGACACAATTTAAAATGGAATAAAATAAATTTAACAAAAATATAATTAATAATAATAAAAAAATATGAAATAATAAACAAATTCTAACTTGCGCAGCATCCAACGGCGTAAATTGGGACTGGGTGACTGAAGGCTAGCAATCTTTATTTCATATTTATTTCAAATAGGTTTTAAATAATTTCTGAAAGATTATATTGTAAACATATAACAAAAGCTCCAATGTAAGAAACAAATAAATATGAAATAATAAACATTCTAACTTATGTAGCATCCAACTGTCACAAGATGCCTCTAAAATTATGATTACGAAGCACAGGATTTTCAGTGGGCAACTAAGTTTGCTGCCCTATTACTCTAAAATACTCACATTTTCGAAAAATTCAATTTGACCTTATTGTAAGATCTTTTTTTGATGAACACATTTCATTAAGCAAAAAATCTTATTTTTATAATTGTAGTTGTAGGAACATGCCAAAAATTTTTTGAATTTTTTCAATTTTCGAAAAAGTAGGGTTTTCAACTAACATGAGACCTGCACCATTCTCTTAAACATACTTCAGACTATTTTTTTTTTTTTTTTAAGTGTCTCGGGTGCTTCATAAAATAGCACCCTCCAAAACCACAATATCGGATTCAAATTCAAAGTGCCGTGGCATCAGCCAGATTAATTTAGGAATATCAATTTTGGAGAAAATAACATAAATGGTTTAGCCCCTAGTGTTGTTTACAGATGGACGGGCAGACAGAAAAGATGTTTTGCAGTCAAATCGATTTTTCTGTACCAACAACCCACAAAACAGAGGTTCTGGCTACACCATGCATTAGAGAATTGTTTTTTCTATATTTAGCAACTGTATTTATCCCCTTTTTCATTGCCAGGGCTGTGTAAAAAGAGTTTTTCAGTCGAAAATTCGCCGGTTTTCGCGCAGCATTACTCACGTTATCTTCTTATGAAGTTCCTTCTTCAGTGCAAGAAAGTGAAAATCAGCTCTTTAGGGCAGGTCATGTACAGTTTTTTGAAAAACCTAGCAGTTTTTGCGTAATTTGCGTTTGAATTTCTAAAAAGTTATTTTATCAAAAACCACTCCTTTTTCTTCTTCTTTTTTTCTTTTTGTTTTCTTTCATGGATAGAAGAAAGGATGCTTATAAGAATGGCACAAGTCTCATTTTCTTTGAAAATTGCAAATAACGTTTCGAAACTACAAAATGGAACAGAGATTTTTATCTTAACCAAAATCTGTTCTAAGAAATCATTAAAAAAGATCAAGTACATTTGTTTGAAAAAATTAGTAGTTTTGAGGAAATTTTTATTTGAAATGATTGAAATATATAGTGTCCCACCAACTATGGACCACAAGAAAAATCCTTATTAACGAAAACTACAGGCCACACGAAACATTAGTAATTTAATTAGTTTATTAGTATTAACAGTTAGTTATTTTTCAATTGTTAATGATGTACTATGACTAACCCATAAACAAGTTGAAATCAGACTACAGATGGATATTAGCGTTTTTGCCAAGAATTGATATTTGCCAAATGAATTGCACATAGTTTTGACGTTATACTCGCAGCAGAGTGTTGCTAGCTTCTGGATAATTTGCTATGTGTACTGTAACAGTCAAATTTATTCCTGTTTGTTTCATTTGTAAAATTAACAAATGATTGTTGCTCCTGATTATCGAAATGAATACAGATATGCATCATAGTTGCTTCATTTGAATTGGTTGAACTGGACTTTTTCCGGTAATAGCCGAGGAGTTAGAAGTGCAGATATTGCAATATTTCAATATTACATAGCTGTACTCAATAATGCAAGAAAGTATGTGCTGTTGTAGCACCACTAATTTTAACATGGAAGATGGAGGTGTTCCCCCACTGGATGATGATTGTCTGAATAATATTTCTGTCAACTTGACAGCTAGTGGCTGACAGGGAAGAGGGGTTAGCATTAATCAGTCTTCAAATTTTAATGATGTTAATTATTGAGTTGCCGATACACTTTTTTTTTTTTTAGATCTTACAGTGCAAAGCTACTGCAAATTGGAGTGTGTCATTACTTGTTTGGTTATGCATTTTCCGTTTAAAAATGCATCTTGCTGAACTTACTTTTCATCTGCTTTGCGCAGGTTGTGCAAAAATGTCCTGCTATTCCTTTCATTAGTGGGATTAGCGTACGTGTCCATGGTAAAGTACTGGGTGGCACCAACCTATACATTGTCTAGTGGGTTTTTCCACAGCCTGGTATCTCCCACCAGTGGAATACCACCTCAGTCAGGAAAAGCTCTCGACTGGTTACCTGATGTGTGTGGTGCTAAGTGCATGTTCTTAAGAGGGAGAAGACAGAACAAGGATAGCATCAGCCGTGGTCCGTGGTCCCTTTGTGAGGGTACTGCTCTGGCATACACCTGGTGTTGATTATAGAAACCATGGAGAACTACCAATCAGAGCAGCTAGTTGCTAGAATTCTCCACTTCTTTAAATCAAATTCCATTAGTATGTTCACACAGGAAAAGTGATCAAGTTTGGCTTTCAACATGCCCCAGCCAGCCAACAGACTTCTCCTGCACACAGCAACTTAACTCGACCAAGTTATTTGGCTAGTGTCAAAAATCCTGCTTCCTTTGGGGTTTCCAGCCCCTAGGATTTCCAGGTCAGAGACACTGCATTGACCCAGGCCATGTCCCCGCCCCGCCCCCAAAATCAGGGGCTCATGACCGCTGGACATGCGCACCATGTGAGACTAAATCGAGCAGGACGACTTTAGAGACCAGTCTGCGACCGGAAGCCCAGGTAAGGTGCCAGTCGGTGGAGGCCCTCACGCGTAAATTGCAACGGGAGGTGAGCAGTGGCGACGAGGGGCAGGAATCAATTCCCGGGTCAGGGTGTGGTCACGGCACGGGGTCACCGGGTGCCTCCACGGACGCCCCGCCCGGCATCGCGTGCCTCCACGGACGCCCCCCCGGCGGCCGTAGCACGTGGCCTCGTGGCTCTTCCTGGGCAGCCGCCCCCATGTCACGCTTGACATCCCCGGAATCACAAAATAATCAATCAATCTGATTCAGAACAATTAATTAACCATGATGATGGAGAAAAATGTAACAGTGGCACCTTAAGAGTATTTGCATGACATTACCCTTTTCATTGAAGATCTATCTACATAATTTTTTCCATCAGCTTGAAAGGGATTTGTAGGATGACAGAAACAATACCCTGGTACCTTCACACCAGATTTCATTAGTGAAGTCGAAAGGCATTCAAGCTGGAATATATAGAATTATCAGCTGAATTTTTATGTCACCTAACTCTTGGAATGTGGTTTTTGATACGATAAACTGACACTACATTAAGTTGAAGTGCATATTGTGGAAAATCTATTTCTACATATCCTCATTGTTTTCTGAGATATTCATATCTCTGTGAAATAAATACTTTCCTTTTCTTCTAAACGTCACTTAGTGTTAGTAAGTTCAGCAAGGAAGTCAAAAGGGTTTTTGAGTTTTTGTAATTGTAGTGTAATATGTGTAGTATTCTGAAGAAGAGACTGAAAATGTATAGATAAATGAGAGAGATGAAAGTGATAAAATAAATGTGATGAAAATATTTTAAAAATTGTCAAGTTCTGTTGATTTTTTATGAAAGACTAGTTGAACCCTTGTGAAAAATTTTGCACATTTATGCATGTAAAGGTTACTGAAATATAATTTTTAAACTTACATTCAATTCTTAAAAGAGAATTCAAAGATATAAATGAACTATTTTGAGCAGACTCAGCTTTAACACAATAATTGATATTTTGTGTTATTAACTTCAGTGATGCACCAAGAGGGGGATCATTTGAATATTTTCTCCTGCAAAAGTGGGACACGCAACAGACGCTGATCTCATGAAGTCAACCGCCAACAGAGCAAAGTCCTCCATAAATCTAATATTCTGTTACCAATATGCTTATCACATACACAAGTACAAATATAGAGTAGAGTTTCTCTTAAATGCTAAGCTTGAAAAAGCATATAAAACGAGTGGTGCTCCAACAGCACATACTTTCTTGCATTATTTCTAAATTTGCAATTTTTGAAAATTCAGAGTTTAACGAAAATAAGACTCATGCCACATACTTTTAATTCTCTTCTTCTATCTGTGGAAAAAAGAGCAATTTTTGAGAAAAAAATGTTAAATTTAAAAATGATTTCTTGTATTTTGTGTCAAATTGAATGAAAACTACTCATATTCTTGAAAAATTGAATATGAATTCATTTAAACATCCACCTTTAAGGAACATATTTCATTAACCCTCCAAGGACGAGTGTGACATATACGTCACAGCAAACAAGTTATAACTTGAATTATTTCCTGTCGCTGCATGTCGATATAACTGCACGTGCCGGTGTGTTCTTGTCGCAGAGGGGTCTGGTTCGTCAGTTGATTGTGTGATCTTGTCCGAGAAAGGTGTTGTAATATTTTTTTCTCGCTGTTCAAAAATTGTGAGTTTTTTGCGATGGACCCAGCGCATTGGTAAGTTGAATTCATAGCCTGTATTGTTATTAGTTCAGTTTATGTCAGTTGTATATCTCTCACAGATTGTTATGAAAGGAATAAAAATATTTAATTGTTTTTATTTTTATTAGGGGAGCTGTGGAGCGTGAAAGTCAGCGTGACGTATACGTCACACTCGTCCTTCTCCATTGCTTTTCACGCATCTCCACAGTTTTTCATACTTTTGCATTTCATTCAATTGCACTGCCAAAAATCGGAAGTTTTTATAATATATTTTTCATTTATTAGGAATAATGACCGTTTTAGCGACAGACTGACTGTAGCTAAGATAATTCAGTTACTAGAAGAAGACATTCCAGGTCATGGTTGTGGTGATGATAATATAGAAGTAGAGGATATTTTCATTGCACCACCGCCTGTGAATGAGCTAACTGACGAAGACAGTGGTGATGAGGACACAGGAGGTCTGCTGAATAATTTGTGCGGCAATCAATTGGTGAGTGAAGCTGAAGCAGTTTTGTCTAATGGAATTCGCATTGGAGGCCCGGTACCGACTTCTCGGGATATTCCACAAATAGGGAACGTGCGTGGATAGATGGAGATCTAGTTGATTCAATAAAAAAGATGGGCTATTTCCTGAAGATTATGCGACAAATACAAAAATATGACTCCGTTGAAATTTTGGAGATATTTTAGATGATGAAGTGATTTCCTTTTCCTCACAGAGTCCAATAAATATGCTTTGTCTAAAAATGAAAATAATATGAATATTACGACAGAAGAGATAAAAGCTTTTCTAGGTATTCTGATCCTTTCTGGTTATAATGTTTTGCTAGGAAAGAAAAGTTACTGGATACGAAGCCAGACATGAAGAATGTATTAGTTTCTGTATGTATGCGGAGGGACAGATTTTTATTCATTGCAAAATACTTTCACGTTCTGATAATTCTAATATTGACAATAACGACAGATTATTCAAGCTTCAGCCACTCATAAATCTTCTCAAGAAAGGATTTATTGATAACTTTCTTGAATGTGAATTTCTTGATTACGATGAATCCATGGTGAAATACTTTGGCCCACATCCTTGCAAGCAATTTATTCGTGTAAACCAATACGATTCGGTACAAAATATGGTGTCTGAATACATTCTACGGGTACTTGATAAATTTTGAAGTCTACCAGGGTAAAAATATCGCCAGTGACAAACCCTGAATATGAAAAGATTTTTGGCAAAGCTACAGCCCCCTTGATTTCATTTTTAGATGAATTGCCAGATCGTAAAAGGAGTTATCCAGTATCATATAATTACAGACAACTTATTAACAAGTTTCAACCTTCTCAAGCATTTGAAAGAATGAGGGTACTCAGGGACTGGGACTATTAGGAAAAACGGATTCCTAAAGATTGCAATTTACCATCACATGAACAAATGAACAAATGATGAAGATGGAACGAGGAATATTCCAAAGCACAATAGAAAAAATGACGGAATTCTCGTTGGGAAATGGATGGACAATAGTGTGGTTGCAGTTGCATCAAATTGCTCGGAGAATCTCCAGTCAAGAATGTAAGGAGATATTCATCAAAGAGAAAAAACATATAAATGTCCCTCAGCCAGCAATTATAGGCATTTACAATACAAATATGGGTGCTACGATCGAATGGATCAAGATATAAATCAATATCAGTATATCTATTTGAAGTAAGAAATGGTACTGGGCTATATTGACATGGCTCGTAGATGCTGCAATAAATAATGCATGGCATATTTACAAGAAGACAGGAAAACTAAACTGGAATTCAGAAGACACATTGCCATCACATACCTCACAAGATATAAAACAGCTGTCAAATCTGTGGGTCCAACAGCTCTGTCGTCGAAGAGGTCAACTTCGAGTTTTGGACGACATTGTTACGATCAGGCGGATCATCTACTTGGGAAGTGGAAAATAAAGAGAAGAAGGTGTGCGAATGATGGATGCAAAAGTGTCGCGCTCAATGTGCATGAAATGTAACACTGGCTTGTGCTTGAAATGTAATGTACTGTTTCATTCAAAAAAATGAAAACTTATTCACCAATATTTGAAATCTCAAACTTTTAGAAGAACTGAATAAGGAATTGTAATTTGTTTGCTACTGATATTGTAATCACTGATTAGTTATTACTGATTAGTTAGTTGGTGTTTATATCGAATAAGCGCTTATGATTTGCAAATAAATGTTCTCCTTGTTGAATATTTTTTTGTTTAACCACAGTATAGTTATCACCCCTAAAGGCGCAGTGTGCTGAATACATCACACACCCCTACTCCTCACAGATACGTGGAATATTTTTTTTAACATTTTTTTGGGCTTAAACTAAAGTAATAGAATTAGAAAAAGTAAAAATATTTAACTTTTTTTACGAAAAATAATTCTCGTCCTTGGAGGGTTAAGGAAAGAAGCTCTATCTTCAATATTGAAATTGTAGGAAAATGACCCAAAAAAATTGCAGTTTTGCAATTTTCAAAAAATTTGGGAAGATCAATGAACCTGCACCATTCTCTTAAGTGTCACGCTATCCAAGAACAAAGTTCGATAAAAAATTTGGTGTCATTTTTGAAAAAATTTTGAGAATGTTTTTGAGGTTTCATGTTAAGTTTCTTCAAAAATCAAAATATCTGTTTGAAACTTCCCAAGCCTTGAGATCATTCAGATCAATCACGGAATAACAATTTTCAAGCAAATCAGCTAAATGGTTTAGGCACTACCACTGACGAAACAGTAGACATGTTTTGGCATCAATCGATTGTCTTGGTATCAAGAACCCTCAAAATATGGATTCTGGCTACACCACATGTTAGAGGACATTATTTTCTATATTAAGCAACAGAATTTAGCCACTTTTTCATTGCCAGGGCCTGGCAATAAGAGTTTTTCTGCCCCAAATTTATCATTTTTCAACACACAATTACATAACTTTCCCTTATTACAAAGTACCTTTGTAAGAACAAGAAAGTAAATACCTTTAGGGCTCTAATATGCTTTGAATGAGAATTATGTGCAACAGTAGTACATACAGCTAAAGAGTGTTGCGGGTTGCATCTGCACACCATATATCTTATTTAATTCACTATATTTGAATCACATATTATACATAAATTTTTGCTTTCTGCACTACTCCTCCTCCATATAAATTTTAACTATGGCCAATCTCACACTCCTCCATGCACACACTATCCTTAGAAAGGGGTATGAAGTTTTCTCTTCATATATTACTACATAGATTATGTGAAGAGTTTTAGACCTCTGTTCTGTAGCAGTACATGCTCAGTGGTGTAATAAAATCAATCAGAATATTCTCAAAGTGTAAGCAATCGCACACATTCAAAAAGTGTAATTATGCATTCAAAATTACGCTCACCTGTACAGCCTCACACACATTATGTTGCTTGCAGCAATTCTCACGTAAACATACTAATGCACCACATAGTAAACATATACTAGTTTCACGTGGAACTGAGTGACATTGCGTGCACTGCCGACGATGGTAGTACTGAAAGATACGATCATAAAGCTCAGGCAGACGAAGCAACCTAGGTTGCTGCCACAGCAAATGCTGCTCGGCCAGGAAGTTCCTTGCTGACACCTGTGAACGGTGCGCAAAAGCAGCCATTTCCTCACACCACGCTCTCGCTGCTCCGGCTTCACCATAAGCCCAGTTCAAAGCCACAGCAGCATTAAAATGTTGCCAATCCATGCCTTCTGAGACAAGTTCCAGATAATATACAAGCCGCACAAACTCAGACTGAGGTGTTGTAACATCAGGAAGAGGCTGTTCGTATAAATGATGTCGAAGAAGGGCAGCCAATCGCAGGAATGGCAAACACAATTGCTGAACCTAAAAAAAAAAGAAAGATATATACTATGGTGTAATACACATGTTAAGCTATTATATTAAATCATAAACAACAAGCTTCCTTCTAGTTAGTAACAGAAAGTAACATACTGATTTTATTGTACAATAGTATGTCGATGATTCAGATTAATATCGACATGATTCTTCCAGGTTATCAAAAAGTCAGAATTGTTCAAATGAACCAATGAAAGGACTGATAGAGGTCTTCAACGTAAAAACTAACTGGGTAAAACTGGGTAAACAGAAGGTGAGATGGAGCAATAAAATCATGTAAGTAATTTTTAACGTTTTTAATTATGAGAAAATGTTTTCCCTTTATGTAAAAAAAATGTGTATTTATGTAAAATATTGCATATACAGACCGTCTTATTTACATCAAATTTAAGCCACAACAAAATCCAGTATGTACACAAATATATACATATATACAGTACTCTCTTCATGCAATTTTTTTCACTAGAATCAAAACTGAATTATCGACAGTCTGGATTTTTGACGTCTCAATTTTTAACCCACCACTGACCATAAAATTCTAGGGTGTCCACTTCTACAAATTCCCCGACTTTTCCCTAACTATTCCAGAGCAATGGAATTCCCTTTTATTTTCCGGATTCCCAGGAAAGTAGCCACCAAGAATTTCAAATATCAAAGTGGAACTATTATTAATCCACAAACAAAAATTGGAAATAGCTAGTGAAAAGAAGGTTTGAATATATATTTAACTATACATCAGTCAAAACATTTAGAAAATACTACTGGTTAAGCATCTTGATATTCAAATTGTACATATTTACCAATGCCATTTTTAACTATTGGTGCTACAACAGTACATAGTACATCGCATAGCTGATAATCAGCTGGTAATAATTAGGGAACAGATTTTGCAGATTTTTGTCCATTGCTTCAGGGCATAACTAAGTGGAATTTCTTAACTTTTAGTTAGAATTGGATGCTATGTAGATTAATTATTTTTTTTTTTCCTTGGCATATTTATAATTCTAGGAGCTTATTTTGCAAATTTTGTTAAAATAGAGACTTATCTGTGAAACGTTTCATGTTTTCAAAGAATGTATATTTATTTGTGAAGGTTCACTGATTAGAAACAGCCTGTCACAGACGTTTTTTCTTTCTTTTCTATAGATGATAAAATTCTTGTGAAAAAGTAGGATAGTTCTTGATATCATATTTTTTAAACCAGACAGAAAAATGAAACAAGACACAATGTACTTCTGAAATGTGCATATTTACTTCCATTATTTCTCCTGTGATTTAAGATAGGTTACATTATGTTTGTGCAAAAATATATCTTTTCATTACAAGCACGCTTCTCCTGAATTTTATCAAGAAAGATTTATATAGCAAATGAAATTTTGTTAATTTTAATAGTAAATATACGAGCATATTTTACAATTTTTAGGTCATAATGTATATTTTTAAAAGTAATTTCAAGATTTTTTAGAGCATAAAAATCCTCTCCCTAGAAATAATAGTAGCTCCTCAAAATGATACCGGGAGATCAGTATAAAATGCAACCCTGCTATTCAAGGCACCGAGAGAAAAGTGAAAGTTTTGCAACACTGCTTCTGGGACAGCTCCTTCGACTGCATTTCAACAACACTCTATTCACCACCACCCCCTTCATTTCACTCACCCTCTTCCTGTGGGGTGGGTCTTACCTGCACAAAACAAAACAGGCTGCATCTTCATTCATAGTTCCCTTCTTTCACAGTTAACTTACAATGCGCCTCAGCATAAAGCAACGCAGATTTGTGGTGGAGGAGTATTTCCGAATGCAATATTTCAAAGAGAGCCAAGCGGCTATCAGAGAAAATTTTTCATCTGAGTCTATTCCGAACAAGAGTACCGTATTTCGGTTAGTGAAGTGCTATCATGAGACAGGAGGTGTGTGTTCGGAAGCGCAGTCGCCGTGCTCATGCAGCGAAAACTGGAGGACGTTTGGGATGTTCTTTTAACTTCCCCGAAAACATCATTAAGGAAACTTCAGCAGCAACGTAATCTTGCTTATGGAGTCTTAGCAAAGGTCTTGAGACACTTGATAACGTATTTTTTAGTGATGAGGCTTGGCTTCATCTGGATGGATGAGTTAACCAGCAAAACAGTAGACTCTGGGGTACTGAGAGACCACTGCATTAAAAAAAAAAAAAATTGGATTATGGTATGCGATTTCTTGTCACAGAATAATTGGACCGAGAAATTTTGTATCCCTTCTAGAAAAGGATAAGAGAAATTGTTGGTTTTAGCAGGGGTTTCAGCAGGATGGGGCGACATTACATACTGCCAAGTCGACAATGCAATTCCTGAAAGAATTTTTTGAGAACAGAATAATTTCTCAAGGTTTGTGGCCCCTTGTTCGCCTGATTTGTCACCACCAGATCTTTTAACTTTGGGGATGCCTCAAAAGTGGAGTTTATGCAAATAAACCTGTTAATCTCGAAGAGTTCTAAAGAAACATCGAGGAAGCGATTTGCATGATTGATGAACAAACTTTACATCGGTTTGCAGCAAATGTTCTCAAGTGAGTTAATTCTTGTTTGTTAGCAAATGGAGGGCATTTTGAACATTTTTTGTGAGGTTTGTTTGTTTCCGACACCAATGTATAATTCATAATTTCCTTTTTATCATTCATAATACATAATTTCCTTTTCTCCTTTACCGATAACCTAACTACCTTTATTATTTTTGTTGCATGGAATTCCAAATCCTTTAGGTTAAATTTCAATAATGGCTGTGATGTATCATTAAGCAGTGACCATCATTCACTGATAATTTCACCAGTGATTATTAGTCACTGACTACTGAGCCTGCTATTTTAAAATTACTTCTATTTTTAAAGTAAGATTATTTCAATAAAAATAATTATTATTAATAACAACACTAATAATAATAATAATTATTATTATCATTATTATTATTATAATAAATTTGTTCTGCAGATCTGGAATTAATACTTTTTAATGCATATTTAAAACAGCAAGTATAAAACATCTGTACATTTCTGGAGCACATTTGTTGTCACCAATACACAGTTCTCATGCAGCGAAAACTAGAGGAAGTTCAGGATGTTCTTTCAATTTCCCCAAAAAATAATTAAGGAAGCTCCAGCAGCAATGTAATCTCTTGTATGGAAATACACACTGAGCCACAAAAAATTGAAAATGTGCGCATTCAAACAGCGGACTTCTCAAGAGCTTAAGGTTCCCTTACACGAATTACTGTAATTGGTTACAGCGAATTGTTAGTGCAAGTCTTGATGCACTTGATAAAGTGTTTTTTAGAGACAGATACGTATCAGAATAAATTGAGAAATTAATTTTTATCATATTTTAATTAGTTAATTATTTTTAAAGTAACCTTCTTCAATAATAATAATAATAATAATAATAATTAATATTTTTTTAAAACAGAAAAGTATAAAACATTTACATTTCTGGAGCATATGTATCTAATTATGAAACTAAAACAAGCAAAGTTTACTATTAAATTGACCTAAACATATTTTACATATCAAGTTTATTTCACTTTTAAACATCATACGAAAGACTCATCGTTCTTGACAATTCAATTTTCTTTTGAAGCCAAACAAGCAGGCGCGTGCCTCTCTCTTTGAACTCGGCGGTCACCTGCTCTCCTCCTCAGGGTGGCGTTAGTGGGAGAGGGAATTAAGCGTATCTCCTATCAGTTTACCTGCTTGAAACCACCAGCTGCTATCTGACCTGCTCAAACATGGTTGCCAGTGCATTTCGCTCCGCCTGCTGTGGGTTGCTTTTTATACTGATCACCTGGTATTTACCCTCATGGCAGTACAGATCTTATAAAAGCCACAACAGCACACTTTCTCTAATTATTTTCAACCTTTTCAATTTTTAAAAATTCAGAGTTCAATGAAAAGTGCATCTGCGCTCTTGTTACAAGCACACTTTGCACTACCCGGGGGAGAAATGTAAAGAAAAATTTTGAGTAATTTTTCAGAAAATCTTGTTTATAAAATTGCCTTTACTTCTCACAAAATTGCTTGAAAACAACTCAAATCAAAATATGTTTTAAAGTCAAGGGGTCTCAACATCAGCCACATTGATCAGGGAATAAACTTTGGTGGCAATTTTGCTTACTATTTACTATCTAGAATTCACGGCTAGATAGATAGGTGTTTTGCCATCAATCAATTTTTTGGTATAAAGGATCATTTTTACTAAGAATTAAGAATTATTTTTTTTTTGGGATAAAAGACTTACAACATGAGTTTGTCTGTTAAAATATTGCTGTTTTCCATTGTAGCATTACTCTAGTTTCTTTTTAACAGGTAAGTAGTTTGAAAGAAGGTTATAAAAGCAATCTGACACATATTATCATTAAAGGTGGTAGAATCAAAATTTCAAAGAAATGTTTACTTGCTACAACAAAATTTTCTTCAGTTCTTAAAGATGAGTCGATGTTGATTATCATTTCTTGACCATATTAAACCAACCATCATAGTTGTATGAAAGTCAAGTTAGTTAAATATTCACAAATCAAACAAACTGAGCACATACCTGCATTTCCAGATCTCCAGCTGATGTTGCTGAACTTTCAGTACTACCCTCCAAATACAATTGTGAATGTTCTAACGTTTGCACAACAAGTGCAAGAGCTGCATCAAGGGACCATCGAGCACCAGGCATCGGTTCTGGACAAGATCGCCGCCTCGCACGTTCTGCTTCAGGTAAGTGACAGCTCAACTGAGCTACTACTTGGAAGTACAGAAGATTGTAAAGCACCTTCACTACACATGAGAAGTAGGCTGAAAAACATAATTGATAAATATCATGTCATGCAATGCATATTAACAAACAAGAAGTCTTATCTAACAGGGTACACAGTGGTTTTCTGAATTTGATTAAAGTTTTCATTTTTTACACTGTAGCATTTCAGTTTACTGTAGTTTCAGAATTTATGTCTGCAATGAACACTTGAGATTCTTCAATTTTAATCCTGCAATTCTCATGTGGGTGGTATTTGCACTACTTCTGAACACTTCTGTATGCAAAGTTTGTCAACAGTGAGAGGTCAGGTATTCCTTAGGGATATATTTACTCAGCAGACTGTGATATCATTTCAGAGTGAACAACTTGCAGGAGCTGTCTTCATTCCACTGCATACCACTGCACTACTTTGTAATACAAACTCTACAGCACAACAAAATGTAAGTATTTTATTTAAACTGATATTTCACAGTCAATTTTACTTTTATTCTTTTGGATGTATTATAAATTTATTATTGTAGTCATTATCTTTGTTGTTTTCATTTGATTTGATTTTCAATTTTCTAAGAAGCTACCATTGCATTTCTGCGAGTCTCAAAGCACTGAAGAATTTTGAGGATATTTTTACATTGCTTGAGAGAGTGATGTTACCTGAGACACCTATAACTGGAATGTAAGTGGAGAACATTGGCAATGCACTGTTAAATGTGATTTACATAATAGTTTTGACTCTCAGGATGAAGACTAAATTATCTGCTTTCTGATCAGATATAATTCTCACATTTCAATGACTGTTTTCAATGTTACATGTTAGTTTCTCTGTTTTCTTTTCTTATTTTTAAATAAAAATCAATTATTTTATTATGTTTTGGAATTATTTAACCAAATAACATTTAGTTTTTACATACTTTGATGCTCCCTCAATAGTTTTAAGTAAATACTTTTTTCTGTTAGTTTTAAATAACAACAGTTCCTTCATTATAATACATCACTATTACTAATGTTATTTAGAATTGTTTGGTGAAATCCTGAAAAAGCAATGGGTGGGCTCAAAACTGCCACTTGTACTGAAACGTTATGTTAATTGCTTCACACAGGGCAGAATTAAGGTACAATTTTTAATCCAAAGAAAACTACACACTTTTTCCTTGAACCTGAATACTGTAATATTCATGTGAAATCCATTACCATTAAGGTCCAATTAGGAAAATTTGGTACATAAGGATTATTCACATCACATGGATCACTACACATAGAATTTTCAAACAAATGTCAAAAAAATTAAATTTGTAATTATTTGCAATTATTGTAAAACAATAAATTGATACATATAATTGTACCTAATAAAACTAATCATCATTACATCATCTCCTGCATAGAAGTCAAGATTTGACACTATATTTCCCTGTGTTTCCTGGTATATTATCTGCACTTTCATTTCTCTGTATTTTCCACATTTTTCCTATTTTTCCACTGAACTATCACTGGTACAAGTGCAGGTAATTACATAAAATGGTATGAATGGAACCACACTGCTCTAAAAAACATTCTTATGTTCAGTCAAATGCATTATTTATCAACTGACAGATATATAATGACCAAAAAGGAAATGGTTTTTGAGAAGCAGACAGAATTATATCTTAAAAGAATGTTAAAAAGATGTGAATATTCCAAACAGTATTTTAAATTATACTTTTTTTAACATTGAGGACTTGTGATTTCTGAAAAGCAGTGAAAGCAAGCAAGCTTGGTACATTTGATATAATAATATTCCCAGACATGGTTCCCAGAGCATTATTAATGCATTGCATTAATATTATTTTTTTAAGGATTACAAACAACAAAATGATTCTCTAACTCTTGTTATAATACTAAAAATCGATAGGAGGATGCTCATTTAAATTTCTCAGTGGGTGCTAAGCATTGACTGATAAAGTAATTGTTTTGAACATTTGAACTCTGCAAATAATTAGTGAGAGGTTGACTCTTTAAGATTTTGAAAATATTCTCCTCAGAAAAGGTTGGCTAACAGCACAATTCTCATTTTACTCACTTTGATCTAAGTGCAATGGCAGCAGAAGAATGAACTGAGTCAGTAGGGCCGCTGGATCATGAAGCAGCAGAGGCACCTGCCGCTCTAGAGGTGCCAGTGCCAGAGGAGCACAGTCGGGCTCAGGGCCAGCACCTGCGACCTTCTGCCATGTTTGCCAGGCAGGCCACGTGGCAAGCAGCCGTGCATGCATCGCCAGAACGTGAAGAAGAGGAACTACAACATAAAGCTCATCTTTTAAAATCTAGACCTATGTTAAATTAAGAGCTAAAAGAGATTGAAGAAGAAAACAAATAGTTAAAATTAACTGCTGCTAATGAAATCCCCTCTGAAATTACACCAGTCATCAACCAAGTTAAATGTTGATTAATAGTATTGAAGAATATTAGCAAAGTCAGGTATGAAACTGGCCCTTATCACTTTGCCTGAGTGACAAGGTTTTTAACATCGAAGTTTGTCCTCTCATATCATCATAGAACCTGCAATTTGTTATCTTATTTTTAACGTACACAAGGAAATTGCAAAGTACCACATTTTCTTTCATCTTTTTCTTCTTTTTTTTTTTTTTTTTTTTTTTTTCCCTTTTTGCTAAATTCTCCTTACTTCCTCATATGATTTTCTTCATTTCTTTCCCTTCCACGGTAACTCCCCTTAATGAATTTTCCAGAAGTAAAGAATGTTTAAAATCTATGAAACAAGGAGTTTTATCTTTAGAGGAGATAAATAGTTTTACATGCAAGAATACCTTTTGGAATTAAATAATACATAGTTTTTTTAAATTCACTGAAAGAAGGTTTTTCACAAATGAGATTCCATGACTTCAAAACGGCAAGTTACTATTCAACATTTTTTATGAAAATGATGCTCTGACATGGTCAAACTCTCTATTACCTGATACATAATGTACTAAAATGGTTTTCAAATCAGACTTGTAGAAAACCTACTTTTGTATAGTACTGTAAATTCATCAATAGACATATGCCTAATACACAAATTTATTTATTTATTTATTTATTTATTTTACGTCAAAAAACAGTTAAAACTGCGTATGACGTGCTATGGGGAAAAGTGAATTGTGTGCACATTTTCAAAATTCTGTGATCCCTACACTAAGTCATATACTACTTAAATTTTGAATTTTTTGAAAGGAGAAAAAACAAAACAAAATCTCCATGTAATAAAATTTATTTTCAAGGATAAACATGCAATAAATTTTGAATTTTGAAAGGAGAAAAAACAAAAACTCCCATGTAATAAAATCTATTTTCAAGGATTTCAAATTAAAAGAACTATGCGGTTTTTATACAAGCCATAATGTGTACATAGATCATTGGAATGAACCATGGAGACAAAATAATAATTGTTATAAATCATCCAATTAATCAAATAAATATACATTAAACTTATAAATAACTTGTATTGCCCAGTTCAAGAAAATAGAATTGAGGAAATTCAATAACATTTCAATTAACTTTTAGATGTGTTAATTTGGCAAGGCAAGATTCTGATGAATTATAAAAATCCAAGTTCTGCATTCGAATTCCTGGAGTAACAGTTAATTTGTCATGAACAAAATTATAGTATTTTGCATATCAATTTCGAAATGTTCCTCTATAAAATTCCCTTGCAGTTGGAAAGAACTTCAACATTCTGAGGCAAGAGGAACAAGCTTTAAAAATATTATTTTAAAAATTTTTTTGAAAAAAAGTTTTTATAATATATATATAATATATATATATATATATATATATATATATATATATATAGATATACACACAAGATACATTTAAACAACTGATACATAAATGGGGCCTCTGAGGCCTGGTGCATTATTTATTCTGTTTACAAGATTTGGTGAAAGTGACCAAGCTTGGGGGGATTAGTCTATGCATGTATTCAGCTATGCGCACCTAAAAGTGTAATGAATTGAGAGATTTTGAGTGTAATTGACATCTTAAAGCCTAGTGCAGAAAAAGATCATATGCTTCATCATATAACTTGGGCTATATTTATAATATTAATATTAATAATAATAATAATAATAATAATAATAATAATAATAATAATAATAATAACAACAAAAAATATATTTACTTTATAATATACAACAATACCTATATAACATGCTTTTTCAATTTTAAATGGTTATATGACATTTACATTTCATCCCTGAATTGAATAGCGTTATATCTTGTATAGTTTATGTGAAAACAGCAAGACAAGCTAAAAATTCAAATTTTGCACAGCAGAATTATCAAAATTATGCTTGCAGTAAGTTTATTATTCAGAACTTATTAAACATGTATATGTGCCAATCCACACAAATTGTATCTTAACAATGAATGTGGTGGCATGTCTGATATTACAGATGATATGAAACATGATCTTCATGCCAAGAAATGCAATATTCACACCTGCTAGAAACGGATAAGAAATGGCTGGAAAATTCACATGAATTTAGTTCTGCACCAGATAATGAGAAAGAGACAGTTATGAGGCTGTGAGGTCAACCTGAACAATCTGCCATCTGCATTGTTATGGGGCAAGGATCTAAGGTGCATTTAAGAAAATTTGATTATGAAAGATTAATTTGAATTCATCAGAATTATTGACAAACTCTGAGCAAATGAGGATCATCAAATGTGGAAAATCTACAGAATAGGAAAAAATTCTAGGACCTGAGAAAATACTGGTCATCCAAAACCTTGAGACAGGTGAACCGATCCATATTTCGGGGATCCATCCACAAAATTCTAAGAAATTTCTCTAAAAAACATGTTTATTGAAGTTTTTAAGCAACTAAAATGCATTTTGGATGACTAATGGCACCTACAAAAGTAACCAATAGCTCACTTCATCCTCTCAACCAGACAAAATCAACTGTGACAATTATTAGCTGATTCCCTACAGGTTATTCTGAAAGAATTCTTAAAAAATCGTGTTATTGATGATTTCAATGATCCTACGATGGTGAAACGCTGTGAATTACTGTTACTCTCTTTGTGATATTTACAATTATCTTCATGACTTGATTCATCAGGATATTCCACGTTTTAAATTAAAAGAAAATTATGTAATGATACAAAAATTTAAACAATTATTTTGATCAACTTTAAATGCCAGAAATGGATGAGCTGGACAACTGTAATATGTTTAAAAGTTATTTGTTATGGATATGCAAATAAAAAAATAAAATGATATAACTGAATATTCAAATAAAATAATATAACTGAAAAGACCTATCAGAGGCATCATGCTTATATTACAAAACTGAAAAATTATCCTCATATCTACTCAAGGTATGGTAGACTGGATGAACACAGTGGAAAGTGAAGTTGTTGGAAATAATTGCTATTTAACAGCTCTTATACTACAGGACTTAGGTTCAAACTTTTCCAATACTGAACCCATCATTACTCACAAGTCTTAAAACCGTAAAGAACATTGAACAATTCTCAAGAGTCCTAATATTTGCCATTAACGTTTTCCAGATACAGTGAAACTTGCCCAATGTGGAACATGTATAATGTAGAAATCTGTCTAACGTGAACATGAATCACAGGCCTGGCAAACGTAAAATCTGCGGTATTACACTGCATAATGCGGAATATTGTCAAATACGAAAAAAAGACTGGTCCCTTGAGATTTTGCATTGAGCAAGTTTTACTGTATCTTGATTGTGTTATTATTTAAGGTCTAATTTTAGCATAACCAACAAAGAAATTAAACAAATTTTAGAAGACTTGAATTTTTGTGATGTGAGGTGTAAGTTGAGGACTGTTCATGATTGCCAGAATCCAACAATTAAGAATGTACTAATAATGAATCCATTGGCTACAATTTGTATGCCGATAGTTATTACCCCCCAATAGTTTTACGCTTGGAAGAAGGGGTTTCCTAAGGGCCAAAGGCAATGGCCTTTTACCCTTGTTCACAGATCTAAAGTGGAAAACATAATGGAATTTGTTTCTGAAACACTTCCTAACATCTTAGTACCTACAGCAAGGGTACTTGATTCTCTCATTTGTAAGAAAATAAAGCCAGGAAACATTGCTTGCGTAAATTATTTTGAAAGTAATGCAGAAATAATAGAATGATCCTCTTGCAAAATTTTCCTCAGCCAGAGGTGTGATTCCTTTTACAGAAAGAATAAGATTTTCTTATGATGACAGTATTCAGAAAACAACATTTTATCTTCAAAATCTATTAATAAATTAAATATGAAACTTTTGAAAAAAGTGTAACGAGTGTTTTTTATTTATTTATATATTTATTAAATAAATAACTCTGAAAAACGTTTTACATTAAGTTGTCGAAAAAGTATGAGTTTTTCATTAGCTTGCATATCTTTTTCCCTTCATTTGCTTTACATATATACCATGCATTTGAAGCCCCATTTGTCTAAACATGTCTGTCTCCTACTTGGTGCATCAGTGGGTTTATGTGCTAACAAAACCGGATAATAATTTGAATTAGAAAATCTGTTAAAAGAAAGTTGATTTCCTGAAGCTTGAAGAAAATAAACCGAAAGTGACTCACCAATGCAGGAGCGTTTGGGTGTAAGGAGCGCAGAAGCTTCTGCGCCAGGACTACCACTGCCAGGTAATGCTCCACTTCCTTCTGCGGCAGTGCTAGCTGCTTGGCACAGCGAGCCTCCTCGCTGCACCAGCTCCACTTCCAAGTTGGTGCGAGCAATTGAGCTCACGAACAGGAACAAACTTTGAGATGTGGGAGATGCAGATTTCTGCTTAAATTTGTGGTATGTACTATTTGTCATATCTTCCATGGATTTTGCCATTGCTTCCACAAGACTGGAGGACATAGGAGTAGGAGGGTTTTCTTTCAAGAAGTTACACACCTCGGTAACAATAGCAGGAAGGCCTGTAAAAAAATTCCATAAAAATCTTTCATAACATATTTCTTCACATTCTCTGAAAATCAATAGGATTATATATAATAATAATAATAATAATAATAATAATAATAATAATAATAATAATAAAAAATTATTTAATGTTATAAGTGAGCATTATAGTACTTAATTATCTGAAAAGAAGGGAGTCTACATGCCCTGCATTTGAGTATTATCCATTGAACTAACCATATTTTGCGTGTTTGATTAATAGTTATTTATGCAGCATGGGCTTTATAAGGGTTCTAATGATCAAGCAGCAACAAAAAGCCCCAGGACTAATCATCTTGGGCAACAAAAAGTCCATCGTCCCCCAAAAAATAGTTTTTGATTAAATTTTGTTCTTTGATGGCATGAAGGATGTTTAAGAGAATAGTGCAGTCTCATTTTTGTTGAAAACTGATTTTTCAAAAATTGCAAAAATTTGATATTTCTTTGGTGTCTTTCAACAACTACAATTATGAAGATGACAATTATGATAGATTTTTTCTCTCAATGAAATTTGTTACTTAAAGATAAATTTTGAAATAAGGTCATGTACAATTTTTCAAAAATCTGATTATTATCATGTATATTACTGAAGGAGTAATATTGTGTAAAAGTACATGCTGTTTTAGCACAACCAGTTTTTTTGTTAATTGCATTGTTTGGGGGAAACAAATTGAACTCCTTTTGGTATAATCCTGCTTTTTCTCTAGTTAAGAAATATTTTGAAATTTTTTACAATAACATTTGCCTGTATATTTAATAAATTTTTTAGTGCAGAACTTTTAAGCTCTAACAACCAAAACACACAATTTTTCCTCACATGCACAAACAAAGGTGTGTAGTACTTTAAAATAGAAAATAAATGAAAAAAAGACAATGCTGATGATTTCGTAATTTTTTTTAAAATAATGATTTTGTCAGTGACATAGAAATTGTAGAAAGAAGCTGACACTGACAGAATGATGACTATGATGTGATTTTTAATGGAATATCATTATTAATATTAATTATTGTTTGCAATAATTATTTGAAAGATTTAGTTCAAACAAACAATGCAATGACTGAAATAATTTTATTTTGCATTACATGGAACAATTACTGACAAAAATTCTCTAGCTGGATGCAAAAGAAGTTGACAATGAATTACCTCGATTTTCTTCTCCCATTATTATAAATTTAAATGCTCTAAAACTCTCATTCCTTGTACATGTTAATTTTAAAACCGGAAAAATACTTAATTACCAAAGGGTGGCAACATCAATCTTTCTTAACCTTATATTGTCTTGAAGTGCTACTAAATGTGGGAACATGTTCACACATATTATATTTTCTAAATAAAAATTGTAATGTGACAAGAACTAGCCATTATGTAAATAGAAACCTTCAAAAATTAAAAGCATTAACCTGCAAGAACATTAAACACTACCCTGCAAGAATATTAAACACTAAAACTGAAAAGCAAGAGAAATCAGCATTTTAAACTCATAAAAACTATTGAA
This sequence comes from Teleogryllus oceanicus, assembly GCA_964035755.1. Classification (NCBI taxonomy): domain Eukaryota; kingdom Metazoa; phylum Arthropoda; class Insecta; order Orthoptera; family Gryllidae; genus Teleogryllus; species Teleogryllus oceanicus. Next base: position 126,127,354 of record CAXIVR010000005.1, on the reverse strand, counting down.
TACCAGCAGGTCGTGACCGCACAACAGCAGCACATTCTCCAAGTTGAGGAGACAATGGCAGCACCGAGTTGGCAAGTTGACGGCAAAGTGGACACCAATATTCGCCACGATCAACAGCAATACTCTGTTGACGCTGCTGAGATCGTAACGACTGCAGGTACGAACGCAAACAGTCCAAGTGAAGATGATGGCCACATGTTTGTACATGAACACCACCCTCCCAGCCAAGATTCACAGATAACTGCCATGAGAACTGAAACCCAAAAATAAAATAGAATAAAACATAATATTCAGATGATTTACATATTTAGTTTATTAACATATAACATGTTAATTTTGAGATTCATTATAATGTTCCTCAAGGAAAACTAGAAATCCTTTTTTACTTTGCATTAAAAATCATAGATTGAATTATATGAAACTATATGATGAATGACAAATTTGAAATAGTTTGATACAGATTTACACACAGGTCTATGTCTCTTTGAATGGTGCTTATATTATTGTAAAGTCCCCTTGCATTGAATTATAATTCCTGAATAAATTGAATTGAATTATGACTGTCAGGACATCTTTAAAAGAATCCCAAATTGTGCTAATCAACTGAACAATGATGATGCCTTTTTCTTCCCTGTCAAATCGAACTTCAGAAAACGAACTTCAGAAGACAGCTTTAAATTTTTATAAGTGATACCTGCTACAGCTTCTTACGCCCATTGTATTAGATTTATAAAAACTGTAATACTTCTTATTGACAAATGTTTTAACCAATTATATGATTATGTAAATAAATTAGTTTCCACATTACATTAACACTAAATAAAAATCATTTTAATTTCCTTCGTTCAATAATTAATTTATTTTTAAATGCCTCTGAAAAAAACCTTCCTTAATCAGAAAACCTACAACAAGAAAACTGTGATTAATTAGAAGAGCAAAAGAATACTGTCTTAATCTGTCTCCAATTATGTAACAATAGTACATCCAGCATATTAATAATTAAAATACCACATATGCTGAATAATAAAGCTCTTTCATTATGGTACTATAAAATGATACTGACACTGTCGAACTGCATGTTAAGCTCTTCAACACGTCGGTCAAATTCACTAGCCAAACTATCATCTCTTCTCAAATTCCCCCTCTCTTCATCACTTGTAGGTAAGGGAGCTCTGTCCATACTTCGTCTCTTGTGACCCAGAACACTTGTTGCCTGCAACAGAGCACTCTTGTACATGTACATATTACCCTATCAGTGGTGTGTACTTCTCCGTACCTGTATTAAAAAAGAAATCCAAACCTGTACTAGCACCACTAATCCCATAGGTTTATCTTCAGTACTAGGGGTTGTCTGACTACATATAACACAGTCATAGTCTCGTTTACTGGCCAGTAAAGTAGCACCTTCCTCTTCACGCCAGTCCATTCCCGACAAAGCCTCCTCATCTATAATTTAAAAAAAAATTATACTCGGGTGATTGCACATGCATGAAGTGAATATTCCACAACAGAACAGAAATGAAAAAGGACATATGAAATAATGTTAAACTGAGGGGAAAAAAAGAAAAGAAAGAAACAAAAAAAATTTATTAAGAGAGCCATTAAAAATTAGAAAAAAGAATGGGGGTGAGGGGGGAAAGACAGGCTGGGAGGAGATGCAACTGATCATACATGAGGGACAGCATAGACCTTCCAACATGAAGTTGCAGTGTATTACATACAATTTTATACAACATAATAATTTGCTAAGACAAACATTGTTAATCCCATGTAATTTCTGAAAGTTGTAGTAATATTCTGAATAAATAAAATAGCGACAATCAAAGTCATCTCATAGACAAAGACTCAAAAGGTTTACTTTTCAAATCATCTGTCAACAAACTTCACATTCCATTAGCTCAAACCAAAAAATTGCCAACTAGTGACAACTTCAAATCCAGCAATTTCGAAATTTTAATGTGATCCTAATGTTGTTTTTCCTGAAATAACTGTAAGAGGAAATGTGAATGAATTCATTCTAATAATCATTGAAACAAGTAATAAATTGTTACTTGAAGATGACCTTGAGTTGTTGAGTTCTTCTTGGGTGACTATAATAATGAAGAATTTAAATGTCACTGGATGTACAGAACTTGTTCGTTAACTTCCCTTCCAATGAGTGTGTGAGCTTCGTCTCACAAAGGTGCTACCCATACTCCTGCTTTACTTACCTGTACCCCAATACCAAGCATGTGAGCTGAAGAATTATTCAAAGTATTATTATACTTACAAGATTATATACAAAAATAAATCAATACTTCAATTCTTTTATTATTGTTTTTAAATAGGTTTTTTGTCGTTTCTTTTTCTTTTTAAACGTGGCAAGTGGGAAGAGCAGTGGGAAAGGAGGAGGACTGACCGGTCTCCATGGCGCGCTCCATGAACTCCTTCTGCCTGGAGGCGAACTCTGCCATGAGCTTCTGCTGGCGCTCCTTGGCGCGCCGGCGGCGCTCCTCGCGCTCGCGGGCCTCCCGCTCGCGCGCCTCCTCCTCGCCCTCCTCGGGCTTGCGCGGCCACAGGCGGTCGCGCGCCTCGCGGATGGCCTCGCGGCAGAAGGCGTCCAGGCCCCCCCCCCCCGGGCTCGTCGGGGTTGAACGAGTCGGGCGTGCCGGCCAGGCGCCGGCCGCTCCGGCGCGGGCGTGGGACAGAGAGCGCCGTCGCGAGGTTCAGCCCCGGCGCGCCGCCGTACGGTACCAGCGCGCGCCAAGCGTCGGCTACAGAGATACACGGGGGCACACGCGAGGGACGGCCCAAGGCGATCGCCCACCTCTGAAACCCCAAACGATGCTGAACGTCACAGACGAGTCACGACAATCACCCAAAGGTTCTCAAATACGGGGTGCAGCTGGGATCTCAACCGAGTAATGCCAACTTGAAGTAACTATCAGGGATGGTCACGTGCCCTACCATTTGTTTTATAACGTGTTGGGTTTAGATTAATAGGGGTTTCTAGGCCCCAGATTAAAAAAGGTACATATACATATATTAGGTACACTAAACACCGTCAACCCCCCCCCCATGAAGTACATACAAATCCATTTTTCTTCACCAACCAGATACGTATCATTCAAAGGGGCGAAGTGACTGCACATGGAAGTGAGTATAAACCAAGAACTACGATTATTAGGTTTGGGGGCCGGAGCACTCACCATGACCTGCTTGCGCTTGCGCAGCGCGGGCTTGCGGCCGGCGGAGGTGGAGGGCAGGACGTCGGCGCGGCGCGCGCGCGCCAGGCGCGGGTAGGGCGTGGCGACGGGCACTACGTCCGTGCTGGTGGACTGGCGCGAGGGGCCGCCCCCGCCGCCGCCGCCCTCGCCCGCCGTCAGCGACGGCGCGGGCGGCGGAGGCGTGGACGGCGGCTGCGCACCCACCGCCACCATCTCGCCCCACACGGCCACCACGTCGTTGCCCTCCGACGCCGCCGACGCCGTCAACGCCGACGGCGGGGGACTGGGCGACGGCGACTCCATGGGCACCATCTCCGTCCCCGGAACTAGCGCCACGGCGTCTGCAACACACCGTCGCCCTCCGTCACTTCACAACGGGGAAGGTCGCGAAGCATAGGAGCAGTGGTTCTCTACGACAGACCTCATTCTCTACATACGGTATTTTCTTACTTTATGGAAAATGCAGTCATTAGAATTAAAGAAATAATGAGAATTAATTTAAATGACATAAAAGTGAAACTTTGGTACGAGCGAAGGAGGGGCACTCACCGCCGACGCCTCGCGAGGAGCCGCCCTCGTCGCTGGCCCCGGCGCCCGCGCCGAGCTCCAGCATGAGGACGGGGCCGCTACTCGCCGCCTCCCCGAGGTCCGCGCCTTCCCACTCGATCTCACCTGCGGCACCCACCGATTGCCATCTCAGCGTCCTCCTTCTCCACTCAAGCAAAATGCTCAAACCAACACACTCCCTCTTTGTCAACTCTACGACTACTCTATGACTTACTATGGAGTAAATATATAGCAACGAAAGTCAGATGCAGCAGAAAAACATCCGTGTAGGTACTTGCAAAAGATAAACATACTGCACCATAATGTTCAATCCCTTTTTTCAAATAAAACCGAGTTTATCGAGGCGGCTCTACATAGCGATTTAAACCCAACTTAACATTTTCCAAATTCCAAACTTTTACCTTGCAGACTATTATTGTAGAGAAAGGGAATTTCATGAGGGTCCTGCAGGGGTTCTGATATTTACTATTTACTAATATCGATTCTATCTCCTTGACGGAATTAAATGTGTTTTCCGTTGAAAATATTTTCGAAATTTGTTGTACACCTTCCTTTGCTAAAAATGATATTGCTTTGTATCTACAGGCCTCCAACAAAGAGAGTTGCAGATTATATTTTGTTCTTAGAAAAACTAGAGATAACACTTAATAAAGTCAGCAATTGCTCTTTTCAATCCATTGCTGAAAGTGGAGATTTCAACATTGATTTTCTGGACGAATTTTGCGAGAAAGAACAGTTTCTCAATTTAATTAATTCCTATTCCTTAGATATTACAATAAATATGCATACATGGATCACACTAAATTCAATGAAGGCAATCTATCAAGTTATAATTAACAAAACTCGATATGAAGATGAAACAAAAGATTTAGGGTACAGTGACAACAATGCTCATGTTCTCACCAATATAAGAAATGTGAAAAGTGACACAATAAATAATAAACGTATGAGTAGATTCTTTACTAAAAGTAAAATAAAAGTATTTATTGATTATTTGATGCAGGAGTCGTGGGACGTGGTTTATAATGGTGTTGACACAAACGATAAATATAATTGTTTTTCTTCAATGCTTTCATTTCATTTTAACACATGCTTTCCTCTTCAAAAAATAAAATTGAATATTTTACAGAAAAGCATTTCATGGATAACACAAGGTTTAGTACATCATGTAAAAACAAGCGATTTCCTCCTCTATTTAAACAATACAAATCATTGTAAAGAAAAGTCAATAAAGCAGGCTAAAATCATGAAACACAATCAGGATATTTTGAACTCAAATAACAAAACAAAAGTAATGTGGAATATAATAAAAAATATGACCAAATCAACTAGAAACCTTCTAGAGAATGTTGTTTTAAAATATAACAATAGAAATGTGAACAATCCGGCAGCAAGTGGCTAGTCTCCGTGATCAACACTGTTCGAGAATTGGTACCGATATCAGTAAGGGTCTTCAGCCACAAAATTCAATATCACACATTTCCTCAAAAATTTTAGTCATGATGTTCAGTTTCAAAACTTATTCCCATGAAATTCTCAAAATAATCAGTAAGGTAAAAAATAAATATTCAGTCAATTTAGATTGAATTGTTTGTTAAATTCCTGTGCACCTGCCATTATACACCTGTTAATACACATAATTAATGCATCCTTCTGCACCAGAACTTTTCCAGATATTTTCAAAACAGCACTCTTAAAAAAAGGCAACAAAAATGAAATTCAAAATTATCAGCCTACTTCTCTTCTGTCAGTTTTTTCAAAAATATTAGAGACCCTTTTTTACGTACAAATGGAAACCTTTCTCAGTAAACACAACACGCTTCCAGATTGCCCACATGGATTTAGAAAATCAAAAGCTATGGAAACAGCCATATTCTTAACCCAGCAGGGGGTCTGTGGGACCACTGCAATCCTTTCCCACGCTGGCTACCCTCACCATTGCTTCAGGACAATTCTGTTTTTGTATCACGATATTTAGTGTTCTTTCAGTTTGCCCATTTAGTGAATTTTATTAGTGTGCCAAGCTATCGTTTCGTTTGGAGTGCCCAGGGATCCCGTTACTTTAGGAAAGGTGTCTTCAGTGTCTTAAATTCTTTTGGGTTGGGAATGTAATTCAGGCTGTATTTTTTTGTTAGGATATCTCTACAAAATTAATACCGAGAACTATGAACATTTTAGGTCACTTTATGTTAAGAAAAAGTGGAAGAATATGCCAGTGTTTGCTGAAAACGGAAACAGAATATCGTCACTCACCGTCCTGGAAAAAAGCAGTCTGCACGAAGTTGCAAAAGACCAGGACAATGCTTTTCTTTGTTTATTGAATCGAATGTGATTGAAAGAATTACACAATACAGAAACATCAAAATTCAAATGGATTAAAAAAAAAAAAAATTATCGCCGCACCTATAAGACTGACGCTGGGGAAATAAACACAATAATTGGACTACTTAATTTCACTGGATCTGTGAAATCAGGCATCAAAATTTGCTGCATTGTGGAATGTGGTATTGAAGGTATTGAAGTTTTTCATTGTACTTTGAATTTGAAAGGATTTCAATTTTTGCTATGAAACGTGAGCTTTGATGCTTAGAGCGAAGACTGGTAGACAAATTAACCCCAATTACAGAAACGTTAGATGCTTTCCTGATGAATTCTCAGAATTGTTTAGAACTAAATTTTTAATAAATTGTTTAATTACATGTAAAAATTGTTAATAATAGAAGAAAAATATTATATTTATTTTTTAAATATTTTAGCATATATTGTAAAGAGTGTGGGGGTCTGAAGACGCCCTACGTTACCACTTTTGCTTCAAAAAGTCACATTGCAAGGTTAAAGATGTTGCCTCATCACTGGATCAAAACGAAGCACCTTTTGGATTATTTTTAGATCTTTTGACGTCATTGATCATGACATTTTACTTTCAAAATAACGTTCATATGAAATCCATGGTATTGCCCTAGATTGATTATGTTCATACCTTAAACAAAGATCTCAGAGAGTAGAAATACCTTTCTGGATTGATGAAACATCATGTACACACTTTTCCGACTATCTGCCAATTACACATGGAGTCCCGCAGGGAAAGATCTTAGACCCAATTCTCTTCCTACTATATGTAAACAATATACCCTCGATGATTCGAAACAGAAGAACAGTTCTCTTTGTGGACAATACAAACATTCTTTGCAATAAAGAAACCATAAATAGTACAACATCAAATGTTTCAAATTTGTTCCATAATAAAATATTAATAGTAAATTAAAAGAAAACAGTTTTAATACAGTTTTCCATTTCAAATAAACAATTCTGTACTCCACTGAAAATGAACGGTGTACCATTGACTGATGTCACGACACCAATATATTTAGGTCTCTCAATTCAGTCAAACCTCCAGTGGAACATCCATTTAAATGAATTGAACACAAAATTAAGTTCATTATGCTACACATTCAGAATTTTTTAAATTCAGTAAGTTTTCATACTGCTCGTTGTGTATATTTTGCGAATGTTCATTCCCCCTTAAATATGGCATAATATTCTGGGGAAATACATCTTATAGCTCTCAGACTTTTAGATTACAAAACGAATTGTACAAATAATAACCAAATCCCACCCACGTGATTCTTGTAAGCCTCTCTTTATTAATCAAGGAATTTTACCATTACCTTGGCAGTTGATTTACGAATCAGTGGTTTTTTCTCAAAAATGAATTGCTTAACGGCGAGAATATATTCTCAGAAAATGCCAAAATCCCAAGTGAAATCGTTTCTGCTGCATGACTGTTTCTATACAACTAGAGACTATACTGAACGTCAAAAGGAAAGTAATATTAATTTTAACAGTGATACTTAATGTGTTATTCACCATTTGGATGGTATAATTCTAAACAACCTGTAACAAGTATTGTACTGCAGCTTCTGGGTCAATGACCCCTATCTCAATCAGGTTTTTCGTCCAGTTTTCCTGATCCTTTGAGCAAATCCTGAGGTGGCCTCTTGTTTTGCTTCTGGACATAAACGTAACTTCATTATCTGTGCATGTCTTCTAGAATTCTGTGGGAAATGTAGTTATTCAAATTTTCATTCTCCTTGTCATGGCAGGAAGTATTATTCCTTGATGAAGGACATCATGGATAAGAGCCCAAAATTTATTGCTGATTTGCCCTTCAAAATAGATTTTATTGCATTGGAGTGAATATTTTATTAACAATCCTTGCAAAAAACGCTTATTTTCTGTCTGTATTCAAAATTCAATCCCGCTGTCAGGCGTATTAATAACAGAAGATAGTCTGCCTCCCCAACAGGTCTAGGCCGGCGCGAGCAGAGCGGTGTGGGCCGGAGCCCGAGCCCCGGCGGGCGGGTGCTCGCGTACTTCGAGGCGGCCGAGGCCGCGGGCTTCCGAGCACTTAACGCTAATGTGGAGCCGCGTGCGGCGGAATTAGACTATACGAACTCAAATGCCAGAGGTCGGCGGCGTCCGAACCCGCGACGCGACACTCGGGTGACAGGGGCCGCGCAACGGACCTGCCCTGCCTGGCCTGGCCTGGCCCCACCCGACCCAGCTCACCCCGACCACGCCGACGCGACGCTACGCGAGATTCGTGCTTATGCAGCGGCGCAACAAGGACTTTTTTTTTCTCAGAGAAGAACGAAACATGTATAGTTCAGCCAAGTTTGTTTTCTTTTAATGAATTTTTCGTTTAAGCTGAATTTACTTTTTATTGTCATTTCTTAATTTATAGTGTTATTTAGGACGTATTCATTGGAGATACTGAAATGACTTTCTTTACTACAGAAAATTAGTAATCGGCCTTGAGGGGGAGAGGGGTGCGCTGTCCCGAACCCCTTGGGTTCGCCACTGCAATAGGAGAAAGACTTTCTGAAATTGCAGCCAGCAGACCACCAATAAACGATGAGAAAGGTTTTTAGAACTTAAACTTTGCAACCAAACAATTACATTTACAAACACGTGTAATAATGATACACTGATGTAGTGATATGGTACGATGTGTTGGCATGGAGTAAATAATGGCAATACATAAGTATTTATCAATAATTCTCACAATCATATCGTCGTTTATTGTGTGGATTAGCAATGTGTTAAAAAGTTTCTGAAGTTTCCGTATTGATATTCAACTGAAACTACTGAAACCCTGATAGAAAGCATAAGTAAAACGCTGCCACCTTGTTAATGACCTGACAGACTGCTCATTCCCCATGTGGATTAAAACTAACTTGTCTCTGTCAAGTAAACAAATTTGCTCAAATGACTTCAAGATAGAAAACCAGCAAGAAGAAATAGCACGAGAAAATTGTGGCCCAGGAATCAAGGAATAAGGAGAAAGGAAGAAATAATTTGTTGACTGTTTTAAATCAATATTGATTGTAACTGAAATATTGTCAGTATTAGATTAAATTATGAAATATTGTCAGTATTAATACACTTATCAACTATGACTAACGTTGTACCACTTCCACTTCACTGATTCTTAAAACTTGTTTCCACGATCTGAAGAATCTCATATACCAGCAATGACATCCCGGAATGGAAATCGTAACTAATTCTCCAATCCCCCCGGAAATTTATGTCCACTTCGACACCAAGCAGGCTTGGGCTCGATCCGCACTCGGTGGATGACCTTCCTCAAGTTGCTAGACAGCCAATCGGAAGAGTAGAAGGAGCTCAGGTCCTTGTCCGTCACCTCCGTCTCTTCCGAGTGGGATGCCTGGCACACCTGCAAACGGAACCACGGGTTCAATTCCCTGCGCACGAGGCCTCTTAAACGGTAGCGAAGTTTCTCTCTCGCAGCTCGCTGTTCTCATGACATGATCCGTGATTCATCGCCGAATGCGTCATGCCTCAGTATTAGGACGACGATTGTTAACGTCGTGAGAGTACTCTTTCTTTCAGAAATAATTGCTACGCATGACACGTAGTACTCAAATGACTGAAATACCGCGGGACATTCCGTTCACACGGTATGCTCGAAGTTTTTCACAGCATATTCATTCTACTACATTTATAATGAATGTGTTTAATAAGACGTTTTCGGTAAGACTTTAAACTGTAATCTGACAAGAATACAGACAAAGCTTCGATGCAATTACCAAAAAAAATCCTCTTCGTTCACGAAATACAAAATTATCTGACCCTGAAAACTAAAAATAGATGTGCAATATCATTTGTTCAGTTTACGATACGTGATACTTTACACGTTAGTTTCTCGCGCGAAACAGTCCAAGACGGGGCTTTCACAGCCACTCAATCCCTCCGATCCACAGGAAGTATTTAAGTCCTAATTCGACAACACGTGTGTGTAGGTATTGCTTAATAATGGTACAATACAGATCTACTAAGAGGCACTAATTAAGGGTATCAACTAAAGTGGATCATTAGTTATTTGCATACCTTTATTAACATCGAAAAGGTAATTTTGTTGAAATTATCGTACATAATATTTTGTAAAATTTCTTAAAAAGGACACATCATTGGATTAAATTATTTAAATTCCACTCCTCATTCGCAATTGATCACATGGCAACTCAAATGTTGGAAATGTGAAGAAATGTAAATTTTATTAAATTGGGAAAATACGAACTTGGAAAGGGGAATACATTTCAAATCACTTCAAAGTGCCTCATCCGTAAAGGTAGGTCAAAGGTTTAATCGTAACTACTGAGCAAACACACATGTAATTATAACTGATGTGAACCAACAAACACGCTCACCTGGGACTGCGGGTCGAGCGGCTCGGCGGACGCGACGGCCATCTCGAGCAGGTAGACGGTGAGGGCCATGACGTGCTCGGAGACGCTCTGGCCGTGGACGGCGCGGTGCAGCACGACGAAGGCGGCGGCGTGGAAGACGCGCGAGCGCAGCAGCTTCTGCGGGTCCTCGTACGCCGGGTGGCAGGGCGCGGGCGGGCGGAAGGGCGGCCACGGCGCCCCGCTGCCGCGGAACTTGCCCGCCTGCTGCACGCTGCGCGCGCGCGGTACGCCGCCTTCGTTATGCGGCGGCGGAAAAGCTTGCTGCCGTGGAACCGCGCTCCACGCTCAACGTACTTCGTAAACGTTTGCAAACTCCAAGCTTTCACGTTCGCCGTTGATGTGGTAAAACAAAATACAATCGCACGACCAATGCAAGATCCAATGATCAGAAGCCAAGAATTTTCGTTTCATAACGTTTCGTTAGAAGCCAATGCACTTTGCAGGAGCGCAAATTGTCATCATTGATCTTGAAACATTCCACGATCATTCGTCCCGCTCACAGCACAAGAAAATGTACACAGAAGTGACTAAAATCATGGGGTACCTCCTAACATTGGCTGTCGGACCTCCTTTGACCAGTAAAGTGCAGCAACTCGACGTGGCATGGTACTCAACAAGTCGTTGGAAATCCCTGCAGAAATAGTGAGCCACGCTGCCTCTATAGCCGTTTATAATTACGAAAGTGTTGCCGGGTTAGGACTTTGTGCACTAACTGACTTCTTGTTTATGTTCCATAATTGATCGATGGAAATCATGATGGCCAAATCATTCGCTGGAATTGTCCGGATTGCTCTTCAAACCTATCGCTAACAATTGTAGATTTGTGATACGGAGCATTGTCATTCAAAAAATTCCAATTGTGTGAGAACGTGAAGTCCATGAATGACTGAAATGGTCTCCAAATAGCTGAACATTACTATTTCCAGTCAATTGGGCCAGAGAACCCTGACAATTCCATGTAAAAACAACCCATACCAATATAGACACACTACCGGTTTGCACAGTGCCATGTGGACAACTTGGGTCCTTGGTTTCGTGGGGTCTGTGCTACTCTCGATCCCTACCAGCAGCTAGTACTAACTGATATCTGGACTCACCTGACCAAACCACGTCGTTCCAGTCGTCTAGGGTCCAAACGATAAGGTCACGAGTCCAGGAGAGGCCCTGCAGGCGACCCTGCTGTTAGCAAAGGCCTCGAGTCGGTCTTCTGCTGTCATAATGCATTAGAGCCAATTTCGCCGCCCTGTCCAACGAATACGTTCGTCGCACATCGATTTCTGCAGTTATTTCGCGCAGTGTTGCTTGACTTTTAGCACTGACCACACTACGCAAATGGCGATGCTCCGGTCACTGCGCTGTCCGTGGTGAGAGGTTATGTCTGAAATTAGGTGTTCTCGGCGCACACTTGGCCCTGTGGATCTCGGCATATTGAATAACGATTTTCGAAATGGAATGTCCCAAGCGTCTAACTACAATTCCGCGTTCAAAGTCTGTTTATTCCTGTTGTGCCACCATAATCATGTCAAGCCTTTTCACATGAACCACCAATGCCCTTTAATACTTTTTGTACACAATTCTATGGCCATCTGAATCTTTGAATATTGCTATTCCATGACTTTTGTCACTTCAGTGCATTTGTCATCCCAGCATAATTGCCTAAAATAAAATGTCTTAATGTCTGCCATTCAATTGCATTTGTATATAGAATGTATGTATCGGGAATGTACAGAACAAATACGTAACATTGATGAGTGGCTGATTTTACATTCACGTTCACATTCACATTCGTCACATTCGCATTCATCGTCACATTCGCATTCATCGTCACATTCGCATTCACCGTCACATTCACATTCACCGTCACATTCACATTCACCGTCACATTCACATTCACCGTCACATTACATTCATCTTCCCATTCACATTCATCTTCACATTCACATTCATCTTCACATTCACATTCATCTTCACATTCACGTCCACGTTTATATTTACGTTCACGTTCATATTCACGTTCACACTCGTTCTCATGCTCATAATCACGCTCACATTCACATTCGCACTCACGTTCACATTCTGCCTTTGTAAATGATACGTCTACTTTCAAATTAAAACTGTAGGTTTGTCTTTATGCCAACGTTAATGATTCTTCTGCAATGAAAATGACGTAGACGAAAGGGCATAAACACATCATTTAATTCATACTGACAGCGAACATAACGTGAAGGCAGCATCTCTTCGAAAATATCTATCTATGTATTAAACACTCGAAGTAGAAATTCTGAAAACAATTACAGTAAATAAAATGGACGGAAATATACCGAATGAAAATGAGCCCAGGTTACAACATGGGCGCGATGGGTAATTTCTATAACATTGGCTAACAACGGAAACTTCGAACGATACTGCGGTACGCGATCTGTTATTATGGAACCACATTTTCGTAAAACGTGAACGCTTGGAGTTTGGAAACAGCAACGTTCACATGTTCGATTGTCATTCTGAATAAGTTTTGAATCTCTGTCATCGAATACACATCAGAAATTGAAAGAAAACTATGCAGCTTTCGATAGCGTGAGAGGTGTCACTGATTTCGTTTCTCGAGTTTCATTATGGCTGAAAACTCATATATTTCATTGTGTTATTCCGCCTATTCCCATGCTATCCAGTCTGACTGAATTCTCAAACTCAGTGCGTCATTGTTTACGACAAAGCTGTTATGTGACAACAATGCTCCAAGGAAGAGGTTGCCCGCTATTAAATATTTGCTATTCAAATAATGCGTTATGTAACAGCAACTTTGATATTCTTAGTAGTTAAAGAAATGTTGAAATGTATAATACTATACTATGTTATTGCAGGCGTCGGAAGGTGATTTTTAAATGTCTCCCTAGACACCTCCCATTTCTTGCAATAAATCCTCCATAATAGCAATAGACCAACTTTAAAGTATTAAGTACGGAGAATATCTGCTACAGTTCGTTGAGAATAACGTTAGTTAACTTACCTTTTGGTTGAAAGCTAATGCTCATTACTACACGAACAAATCTTTCTATTTAAAATCAATTTTTAAAACTGGGAGCACGACGGTAGGTCCAGGCTGTGGCGCGAATGGCCCGGGAACAAACTACTCGTGAATAGCACAAAACGAAAAAAGTCTACAAATTTACGTTTCTTGAATATTGCTTTAGCAACAGTATCCAATGTTTTGACATACTACCAAAAATAAGCGTTTCGAATTGGATCTACTACGATATCTATTCACGATTGCGGTTTACGTTTACTATCATACTGAGAAGATTGTAGCTTACACTGGTCACCGCCCCATAAACGTGAAAAGTTCTCACACAACTTCCTGTTTTAGCAGCCATTAGCACACAGACTCTGATTCATGAACTGCGTGCTCATTAGACGATTATCAAGTTAAATTATGCTCGGAAGAGAGAGGGGTATTTAGCAATGGCTGTGCCGCTGACGCAGATGCCCTGCGAACAACCTTTTCACGTTTGCGTGGGCGCCAGCGGAAGAGAGCGGGGGAGGGCGCGATACGCACTACTCTGTGAAGCGGTCCATGGACGTCTGGAAGTCGCGCCGGTGCACCGCTCGCAGCAGCACGTGGATGGGGTCGTACAGCTTCTCCCACACCTGCGGGCGCGGCACGTACATGCCCTGCTGCATGTTGCCGCTCGCCTCCAAGTTGGGCGCCCGGTAGTCCGCCACCTGTGCAACACCAGACAACCCCTTTCCTTACACCCTCTCATCCGTAAAACTCCCCAATAGTTTTCGAAAAAAGGATGAGCAAGGAAACGGCCAGAAGATACATCCACAACCGGACTGAATAGTACTGGTTACTATAAACTTAAAAGGAATTATGGACAAAATAAAGAACATTCTACTTCAAACGGTGCACTGAAACAGACACTATTAAAACGTCCAGCAAGTTTGACTGATTCACAATCGACATCGCTAAATTTATTTGTTATCCTTTTTTCCGTTTTGTAAGTAAATATAGGCAACATTAAATTGTGACTACAAAATGCAACTTAAAAAAAAAAAAAAGAAATTTAATAACCATGCAAATAAATCACCATGCATTAATACTATACTACACTCTCACAAAAAGAGTATACTAAGGCAAGAGTAAAAGGAAAGATAATTTTCTAACGTTCGTCCATATTCGTAGAACTTAACATTTATTTAAAGTTTGAGCACACAACACTACAAAGTTAGTATGCACATAGAACCGCTAACAGCCATTTTCTTACGATAATACCACTGTTACTCCATGGATATTGTTAAAAACAAGGATATATATAACAACAGATTAAGTCTGGGTTGGATACCCTCACAACACACTACTAGAGCGAAGTTTTATCTACCAGTTCTACCTTTAGAACTGATAGATAAAACTCCTTCATTCATAGCATCAACTTCGGCTAACAAAGTTTCAACTATAGATGATTTAGGTACTCTAAGGGATGTGCATTTTGACTGATTGGGAAAGAAATGAAAGTCACACAAGGTGATTGCCACAGATAGTGATGAAGCCTTTTACAAATGAGGTACCTGTAAACGAGCGCACTGGCAAAATTAGTGCAGTGACATAACCTGCATTGAAGTTGCCAGCAGTGGCCAAGCAGTAGTTGTCAAAGCGGTCGCTCCGTATAATAATTTCTCTATAATAAAATAATGTTGCAAAATTATTACTATTGTTATTTTTTAATATCTCGCCTTCTACGTACATGCGCAGTAAAAAAAGTATTGTACTGCTTCGGCAGAACATGGTGATTTTTCGATATTGAAACTCTTACTGTGGGGCCTAGTGTCGAAAAAGTGGATAAATCTTGTTCTCATATGTAGTAAATTAGTTCCTTTAGCACGTTGTGTAGTCAGAACCCACGTTTTGTGAGTCCTTGACACCGAAAAAGATTGATGCTAGAAATTTTTTTCCTTAATAAAATCTGCTCTTAAAATCTAGATCTTCAAATAATAATGAAAATTTCTGAATATTTGAAAATTGCAAATGCAAAATCAACTTTTTTAAGCGTCCAGAAGGTTGAGTTTAGTCTTGCGAATGGGGTGTAGGGGTAATGTACCAGTCATGTTAACTCTAAGGGCCTAAGTTCAAATCTCGGCGCGAGAGAAAAACTGGAAATACTTTCTTTGGATTCATTTAGTATTATAATACAGCGTAGCCTTTACAAATCCTCAGATAAAGTAAGTGATGTTGTGGCTCAACTAGTTTCTAAAGAAATCGCAAGCAGTATTATGTTTCGTGCTTGCGTGATTTCACTTCCGGGAAGTGATAAACAAGGATGACGGAATGTCATTTCTGTGATAAAAGGGAAGGAAAAGAATTCACGATTCAAATAGCTCATTTCACATTAAAAATCTGATTTTTTAAATAAAAATTTAGAAAATTAAATAAAACACTAAACACTTCGCACACTGAATTTTTAAAAAATATCTGCGTTCAGTGCGAGTTAAAAACACATGGGCAAAATGTGTATGCGATATGAGCTCAGCCAAAAATAATTATCATAATTAGGGAAC
Source organism: Teleogryllus oceanicus (assembly GCA_964035755.1). Lineage (NCBI taxonomy): Eukaryota > Metazoa > Arthropoda > Insecta > Orthoptera > Gryllidae > Teleogryllus > Teleogryllus oceanicus. The sequence goes on along the minus strand of CAXIVR010000005.1, from coordinate 126,111,258 downwards.
GGATTTTCATGTAAATACATATTTTTGCAGGGACAAGGTACCTGCATTCACTAATCTTTTTATACGACACTCTGAACTAACACACGACATTCATTCTGAACTAACACGACATTCTGAACGACATTTACACGACATTCTGAACTAATTGGAACCATTTTATTTTTACATATTTTGGTATAATTCCATATTTTATACATATTTTATCTACTGCTACATATTTAGTTACATTTTAATATATTTATAGTCGAAAATGAACATTTCACATGTGATGTTGAAATATATGTTACTTGAAAACTAACTTGTTACTGAAACACGCAATGCGGTTGTATAAACGCTGACGCCGGACCATCGCTTCTTGATAACCGCGTAGTCGGGCTCAAGGATCAACGTATGTAGCGTGTGAAGCAGAAGGAATTTTTACTACGTACTTACTCGTGTTTCATTGACTGCATGCGTAACTCGAAAAAAAAATCCAGATCATTGTCATATCCCTTTTCTGGAGTAGATAGGGGGTATGCTCCCTTTATCCCCCCTTCTTTCTATTATAGGCTACACGGTACTATTCACTTGAGCACCGGCTCCTCGTAAACAACACTGTATATACTACGAAAGTATTATATATTTCGGATGAAACTAGCAAATAATTGCTTCTGTAATGTAAAACTTTCTTTCAGCTTCTCTGAATCCATGTTAAGATCTGATCCGCAACGTACTCTGCCTGGAAAACGCTTGACGAATGAAATATTAAACTTTATAACTAATTTTTATTTCACATATTTTCTATTTTTCTTGCATAATTTTGAAAAAAATTTTTTATTACAATAAATTCCGTTCCCTAATCATAATCATTAAACGATGTAATCCAAACCACAAAATGAAAACAGTCAGATCACAACAACAAAACGTTCACCTTAGCACTTCCAACGGGAGGGGATGAGGTCCGTCGATAATTGTTTGATTTTTATAATTTCAATTTTTAGGAAGCTGAAAATCATTGCAAATGTCTATGATGAGCGTTTTTTCTTTCAAATTATGACGCAATATATCACAATTGTTTGTCATAATTTGAGTTATTACAGCATCTTTAGTTGTAGTTAGTAGTTGTAGTTAAAAATCGGAACTATTCTCCCGAATACTGAATACTTTTTAGAAATATTTGTGGTATTTTCAGTCTTGGTGTAATGCGTTACTATGTTCTGACGATGTAGCTGCCTTTATTTTACATAAAAATGGAACGGCTTTCGTCATTAAATGCATACATTGCTGTGTGAAAGTCGATATATTTTTCATTTACAGGCGGATATTTAACGTTTAAATGAATGCACGTGTATATTATTAATTATATATATTTATTAAAATCATCAATAACGTCAATGGAATAAACAAATTAAGTGGTGGCGCCCGAGGTCCCTCCTGGTAGGGAGTACAATAATGTAAACATTGCATTGCTAGGGTTAAACAAGCGTTAAGTAGGTACAACAACACTTCCTGAACTAGCACGCTCTAGACGAGGGATCTATCTATCGTCAAAGCACACCAATTTGGTGTTTGAGGTGCGAGATAATGCCAGAGGTCAAGGTGCCCTGGAGAGGAAAAGTGGAGGGAGCGGCGCGCCAGGCAGAAGTGGGGCGCGTAACAGGAGCTCTTCGAGCGTAACGGCTCTCGCTGAGTCACCTGCGCGGCGCGAGCGACGGGAACATTCACCGCCGCCCACTCGCGAAACGGCAGGCGAAGGACGGCTGCCAAGGCAGGCGATCTGGGATGGGGAAAATAGACGCAGACCGAGCACGTGCTCATGTCTCCCACCGGAAAGGACCCCTTCGTAAATGGTTAAACAAAATGTAATTGTTAGTCAATATTAAATACATTTTAAAAACTGCTGTGGCAGTGTATGTTCACGTCCTTATTGGTTACCTCTGTTCATTTGTAAATATTATTAGGGGTCCCCGTAATTTGGTTACACTTGGCGCACCAAGACAATCCGACCCTGCAGGTAATTCGTAGACCTCGACACAAAATCTCATGCTTTCTACGAACAGAAATGTGAACGTTCAGACGAATAAATGTATATCTCTTGAACTAGATCTAATCGTTGTATGACTAGTATTTAATAGAATTCAGGAGTGCAAGATGATACTTTCAAGATTCTTTTCGAACGAAAAAAAAGAAAGAAAAAAACACGCTACCAGACGTATGATTTCATCATATTCTTCTAATTTAGTTCTAGAAAGATTAAATGGTACTCACTATAAATGCGTAAAATAGCAGATTATCAATTAATTACAACATGAAATGACAATCGAGATTAAAAAATGGTTATTAGTATGAAACATGCTTCGCAAATACATTGAACTACAAGTATTAAACACATCGTTCATGATTTTGCTACTCAAACTTCAACAGGGTGTGACACCACTGCCCTCCATTGAAAATGTAGTAGAATAACTTATCAGGATTATGTCACTAGTTATCAACACGTTGTTACACGATAAAAGTATTTTGATGTTAACAAAGCAATGACTACTGGAGTAACTAAACTATGCTAGAAGGGTTGATCGGTAAGAAAAAATGTATAGGCGGATTAATTCTGTTGAAAGAAAATGCGATTATGACATTGTAATATCGATTACATTTAATATTTTACATGAAATAATACGCAGACTTCTTATATACTTCCGTATGTCCACTCCTGTGAGTCAGGACATTTCCGCACTTGTCTAAACGATACGGAATTTAAGAACCGAAGCCACCACGAAAGAACCCAAACAGATCTCATTCAAAGATATAATCATCTTGTCTTCCAGCTGCGCAGAGAAGGTTAACCCGAATGACTTGATAACGAATACATCACAGACGACGTCAAAGCTTAAGTGCACCAAGAAAGAACTATCGTAGCATCTCAACCTTCAAAAGCCCTCTGCTGACGGATCGTAAGGGTGTTCGGTACATATGAAATACGAAAAAGAGTATGATCGATAGCTCTCGTAAACAGTAGATACTTCGTTGTCCGGGAAGGTCACAGCGGAAACGTCGGCAACTGTACTTACCATCTCCCGGTAACAACTCCGGTCGCGGAAGACTACGCTTTCACTGGTGAACAGCATTTTTGTCACAAAGAAAGTGAATAAAGTCCTAAGCTTCGTTCGAAAATGAATAAAGTTTTTGCCTTTCGGGCTCGGTTTTCCTGTCACTCGCTACCTACATGTAGCGCAATAACAGAAAGCACTGCATATTTGTTATCATGTTACGGTAATTTAATTATTCTGCAGATGTAATTATTGTGGTAATAGCTCTACAAACTGCAATGGTAATAGCACTGAATAAAATTTAACACGTCACCTACACTACATTTCTTGAACGATTATCTGGAATACTTTCCGAATAATCTCTGCATCGGAAGTGACGAACATGGCGAACTTTCACCCCAGGATATTCATCAAATGAAAAAAAATATTATGAAGACCGCAGTGTTGTCCGACTACTGCCAGACTTTGAAGGAAGACGTTCTTCAGACAAAGTATTGCAGGAAATATATTTAGGCATGCTTCTTCTCTTATGTTGTATTTTTGCTCTTTACTTTTGGGTCACTTGTTGCGAGAGTCGTTCCCGGATACATATAATAGATACGGAGACGCAAGAGTTTGCAAAATTTATTCATTTGAAAACTGAGGCCGATAGAAAAATTTTTAAATTAGATTTGTATCCACGGGCGAACTGCCTTCCTGAAACAGCCAGTTTTGTTGAAGTAATAGAAAAAAGTATGTTTTTTAGAGCAGCTGGCGATGGCCTTACCTCCGCGAGCACAGCCTCGAAGTCGCGGCTCTGCGCCGTGCTGCAGCGCTCGGGCATGAGCTCGATGAGCTGGCTGTGCGTCTTGTCCCCCATGCACAGCAGCGTGACCAGCTCCAGCTGCGACAGCGGCGCCTCGCTCACACCTGCGGGCGACACACGCGGGGCGTCAACGCGCACGCTCGCGCTCCTTCGTCAACCCACAACACGGACACGAACAATGCGGGTTGGCTGGTGTGTTGCTTCCCACCCACACGAAGTCACGACTTCTGAACCAATCAACGTGTGATCGAAGACCAACGATCTAGTTTCAGCATGGGACTGATATGGACGGTAAGCAGGTTCTTAAAATTAGTATGAATAAGCTAAAGTATTCACGGTACCAACGTCAACTCATTATACTACAAGCCACGGGGATTTTGACGTTTTATTGTATACGGTAATTATTTAGAAACCATTAGATAGGCAAAGCATTGGTTAATCGCAAATGTAAACAGTGAAGTTGTATTCAAAGCTTCACGAAACTGCGTTGTTTTTGTCTACAAACAAGTGTTATAAAAATGCATCACATTATGTTATCAAACTCCCATTAAATAACATCTCTAACGAAATGTAAAAAGCACACGCATCACGCTAATCAAACTTTTGGTGCACTCTAGGCGAGGGGTGGTGCCTTTAGAGCAGCCGGGTGAGCTTCATTTCCTCTCGCTCCTTCGTTCGCTCACCTAGGTTGGTGCGGACGCTCATGAGCGTGGCGAGGAAGGTGAGGCAGCTCTCCAGCATGGGCGCGTCGTGCTCGCCCTCCAGGAAGGACGCGTGCGTCGACGCGTACGGCGCCAGGCTCATCCACTCCAGCACGTTGAACCTGCGAACGCAGCAACGCGTCTCCTGCAGCTCGGGACACAACACGGCAGGTCCCAAACGAACAAGCATCAACGAACGTCATCCCTCGACTTCAAGGGATCATTTAGCCAACCAAATATTGGGACAAACGCTCGGAATCATTAACCAACAAAAAATACAAGAAAATCAGAGAAACCAAAGATGCTGTCCATGGTTTCTCCTTGCCCTTGAATAACTTGCGTCTACAAAGTAGGATTTCATTAATGATGAACGGCACACCGTTGAACAAACTACCCAACACTTGCCATGATGAACAAACTACCCAACACTTGCCATGACTTCCTAAAACTAGTGTTCACACTATTGGCGAGTCGCAGAGCAAATGGAGTTGACAGCGCTTGACGCGGCTCAGCAAGGAAGCTGGACAGGGCCTTTACACACGCAATTTCGCTTGCGCAAACGAATTACTGAGAAATTTCTTGCCAGTGTAAAGCCAACTTCAAGTATGGACACGCAAAATAGCAGCATCGGAAACTCTTAGGATTATAAAAAGATCATCATTCTTCAATTTGTTTTATTCTAAGCGCCTACGCGAAGTATAATACAAAAATAAATAAAAAATTGAAATGCAATGACGTTGCGTCGATGTACAACGTATCAATGAAACGATAGAAATGATAGCAAATAATTACTTCCAATCCTCTTATTCTGCAAATTCATCGCTAAAAATACATCAAGCAAAAAAACAAAAAACAATAAATTATACTAATTTTCGAAGAATAAACGAACCTGAATGACAAATTGAAATCTACTCAAGAATGTATTAAGTTCACGATAAATTGTAAATCAACAGAAATGCGACGAAAAAATAGTTCTTTCAAACAGTATTCTAATTAGAGTACCAGAGATACCTTAAAAATTGGTTAGTGTTGCAAAGAGAGGAGTAATTTTGATTATGTTCTTCCTTGTGCATTTTCCTCCACCTTTAAAAAATGCTAAGTAAAGCCAATTTTTACTTTACTACTTACTTTATGTATACCGGATAACACTATAAGAAACAATATAAAGATAGTTATGAAATGCTGCGATCAAAAGTGTCGATTTTCGACGACGTTTTTCATCGGGAGGTGGAAAGGGTCCCGCCTGACTGGCCAGGTAACCAACCAACCAAATTCTAGATCCGGCCCAATATAAATCCGAGCGCCCACCATCCAGCCCTGAAGAAGACCACGATGAGATGGTCGAAAAGTCGGCGTAACTGCCCTCGACAGCAGAGAGTATTATGTTGATGACTGACCGCGGAAGCCTACGATTGCGTGTTTTTCCCAGAGTATTCTGAAAAGATTCAGCAAGAAATATAGTCAATTGATTCGTCCTATCAGGAACAATCGACTGTGATCACGTTCTTAGCTGCATTTAAAACTCTTAGCTTTAATTTTTTTTCATTAATTCTTTATAAAATTAGGACTAGTAATCGCCAATTGGATGGAGCAAGTCGTAATGACTCTTGTGAAAAATGCTGGAAAGAAGGTACACTAATTCACAGCGTTTCACCAATGTTTTCTTAGGTGCATTGAAACCTTCAAAAACATGTTTTTTCTAGAACTCTTTTCAAATATCTTGGAAGGAATCCGTTAAGAACTGTCGCAATTGATTTATCCCGTCTAGAAGGGTTGAATGAGTTATTGGTCACCTCTGTAGATGCCGTAAGTCGCCCAATACACGTTTTAGTTGTTTAAGAAAAGCAAAAACGTTTTTTCGGAGAATTATCTTTGAGTCTTTTGGATGGATTCGCAAAAGAATTACCAGTTGTCCATGAGTCGAACGACACCTCATTTGTCTCGAATGATGCATGGGAAGTGAGTGACAGACACCGGTTACTCGATTACTACGATGTACCTACGTATACAAGAAAAAAAAAAAAGAAGGTAGATGCCTATTCTTAGAGTTTTTGGAGATGGAAGAAAACGCACAAGTGTGGGGGAGTCGATAACCTGGATTTTTCACAATAAATTTGAAAATTAAAAAAACAACACCTTTTTCTATTTAAAACGATATCTCTGCTGAGCTAATTATCCGTGAAGATTCACCGCAGACGCGCATACTCACTTGTCCAGCACCGTACAGAGGAAGGCTTCGGCCGGAAGCTGTGTGGCGCATACTTGGAGCAGGTATAGGTCGGCATCTACCATGGAGTTACAGAAGTTGCACTGGATGTAAGTCATGGCTTGGCCTTTGATTTGAAGCCCGTTGCGCACCCACATACCGCTTAGGATTTCGTAGAAGGCCACCTGTGAATAGACAAAAATTCACTCGTCAATTCAGATATATCATTTTTCTGAAGCTGAAAATAACTGGGTGAAAATGACAACAAAATTCGCTAAGCGACCAAGCACACCCATTTTTTCCTGTAATTCTTTGGCTACAACAACACTGTGAGGACGGGCGTTGTCAGGAATGAGGCCATCTCTAGAAGCTGGCATTCTTCCTCTACCGTTTAAACGTTTACACCGTACGCTCAGCTCTTTGGTGAATTTACGCAGCATGATGCCCTCTTTCTTGAAGAAAGTGAATATGCAGCAGCTCGCATTTGGCGGGAGCGTCATCTTCACATGGTACGAGCAGCTCAGCTCCAATTGGCGATATTGCTTCGGTAGGAGCAGAAGTTACGGGTTCAAGTTACGGTCTCTAATCCTTCCGCTTATCAAGCAGTTTAGTGACTTGATTGGAGAAAAAACTTTACGTTTTCGAAAGTTCTCCTTGTGGATTCTCCAACACCATAACACAAATGATGAGAAACATGTAGAATCTGAATTTAAAGTTAACTATTTGATATACTGGGCAATTTAAAGGCGATATTTAAATTTTACGGTTTGATATTCAGAGCAAGTTAATTGCTCGGTCTAAATGTTGCAGCTTATTAATATACTTGGCCATATTACAATGTTTACCCCCCCTTAGCATCTTGCTTACGTATTGTAAATTATAGACCAAGACCGAGCCGTTCGAAATTGTGTTCCATGTGAAGCTACATTCACCTTTAAAAAAATGATTTACAACAAGAAGAATTCTCTCATGGGCCCAACTAATAAACAGTTCATCTACTAAAAATATTCATTGCAAATATTTCAAGGACATAAAATAAAAAAGTACAACTTCAAAAAATTAAGGAAAATCTAACACGCTCAGAATTCGATTGGCAAAATTTTATCAATGTTTTCAAGGGCACATAAAATTGACATCAACTCTGAAAGTGAAGTGAAAAACTTCTCTTCTTGATGCAGAACGTTAATGCAATTTCAAACGTGGGGGCGAACGGCTTAACAAACATTCTTCATGATGTTTACAAAACTGCTTCCAAAACGATCTAAACTATTTTACAAACTCTAGAACACTGACAGCGCTAATTATTTCTGTTTTACGGGTTAAAACTCAAAACATAATAATTATCAAGCCGATGTTACACAAGATCATCCACAAATTGGCCTGCGTCCAAATAAACTTTCACCGTTCAATAATACAGAAAGTAATTGACTCTTAATTCAAGGCGGAATGTAAAGGACAATAAATAGAGGGGATGGGGCAACTCAATGCTAACCATAATTTTTGTAATTATTGTAAATCTCAGGAAAAAGAAAGATTCTCTAAATCCAGACATTTCCGGGTCTTTACTTTCTGCAGCTTCCTTTACATACATTGCAGTTCGAAGAAGACGTTTGTAAAGCGCTTGGGTCGTGGTGTTTTAGATGTGTGAAATTGAGGTTATTTTGTTCCATTCCATTAAAATGAGGTATCTAAAATATCATTAACAAAGTTCTTCCTATCATAAATCTAAATAAAAGAGAAATCTTAAGGATTTTTATCTGAAACTGTATCAGCTTTCCTTGATTTTACCTTTCCTTGATTTAACCATGTCATGTCACTTTACACAGCTAGATTTATATACGCTCTCTAGCGTGAGAACGAAGCCCGACGATTCCACAATCAAAAGACCTCAAATCCTAAGCCATTCACGGTATCTGCACTATCAGAACAAGTCGGTTCACTGCAACAGCCAATGACCTTGTATTTAGAAGGCCATTTAATATTGCGCGGCTAGGATAAAGATGCTTTCTCTCAACATGTGCTCCAGCAGTGACTGTAGCTTGAAAGAAAATTTATAGAATAATGTCTTGAAGCCAATAATCTTTAAATTTTGTCATTACGTTATTCAGTACACAATATTTGCGATGAACTATTTTGGGGACCATTGATCACTAGTATTTTGGAACGTATTTCTTATATCGATCTGAAGTTTTCGTCCCCTTTATAAAACATAAGACAAAAGTCTCAACGAAAAGGAATTCAGCTCAGGAGGATGCACTCCGCAGATGAAACCTAACTTGTCTGTACACGTACAATAGCCCAATTCATACAGACATAAGTCTGAGATGTTGAAAAATAAATATTTGAAGATGCTGAGTTCAGTTAATACATTGGTTAATACACAGTGATGAAGCGTTGAATTTTTTACAACTAGATAAGAAGGGTACACATTTCAGTAAACTTTCAATTTAGAATAATTGTAAATTATTGTTATTTATTAATGTTATCAGTATTTATTAATGGCTTTTGATCAGCGCAAGATAGCGCTTTATTCTTCATCTCTCATATCAATCTATTAAAAATGGAAGAACAGTTGTTTGCTGATGACACGAATGTTCTTTGCAAAAAAGAAACAATAAATAGTACAATTTCAGAAGTTTCAAATTGGTTTTGTAATAACAAATTAATAGTTACGAAGGAAAAACAGTCTCAATGCAATTTTGCGCTTCAAATCGGCAGTCGTATTGCAAATGAACAATGTGCAATTAGCTGATGTTAAGGTAACAAAATTTCTACAACTCTCTTTTCAATCAAACCTCCAATGGAATGTACATATAACAGAATTAAACACTAAATTAAGCTCATTATGTTATGCATTCAGAATTCTTTCTAATTCTGTCAGCCACATGCAGCTCGTTGCGTGTATTTTGCAAATGTACATTCCGCCTGAGATATGGCGCATAATATTCTGGGAAGCTCATCCTTTAGTTCCCAGACATTTAGATTGCAAAAGAAAATTATCCGAATAATGAAAAAATCCCATCCACGTGATCCGAGCAAGCCTCTTTTCATTGAGCTTGGACTTTTACCATTGCCTTGCCTATTTATTTACGAGTCTGTAGTATTTGTCAAAACTGACTTACTTAACGGTGGGAACTTATTTTCATGTAATACTGATATTTATAGTTACAACACTCGACGTAGAAATCATGTTCATCAAGTGTCAGTATCAACAGCTCACTACAAGAAATCCACATACAATACATGTACGTTACTTTACAACGCATTGCCAGATGAAATTAAACAATTAACAAAAAAAAATATTTCAAAATTTATAAAAACACTTTTCTATACAATTAGAGACTATACTGATCGTCAAAAAGAAAATAATGTTTACTTTAACAAAAACAAGATATAGTATAATGAATTATCTACATTTGCATTATATAATTTAAAAAAAGACTCAATATGCCTGTAACAAATAATGTACTTCCGGGTCAATGACCCCATCTCGATCGGGTTTTTGTCCTGTTTCCCTGATCCATTGAGCAAATGCTGAGATGGCCCCTTGCTTTGCTTCAGGACGTAAATGTAGCTTCACTATGCGCACGTTTTGTTGAACTTTCCTTGTGCTTGTAGTGGTAGTAGAGCTTAGGGTGAGTTTCTATTTTGTTAACATTACAGAAAAATCAAATCTGTTTGTTCCTTTACTGTTAAAAATAAGTTTTCTGTAACTTTGCAACGAAAATATCCAGTTTTTGAAATGTTAATCCTCGCTTTAAATTTATTATTATTATTACTATTCGTTTTCATCTTTCAACTATTAATAGTTAAATTGTTGGGAAGGGATTCTGAAACTCAAGAAAGCGTGCGCAGATGATTTTCTCCCCCATACGTCACATACAGTTTTTGACTTTTTTTGACTAAATAAATAAATAAATAAATAAATCTAATTTTATCTTCAATTCTCTTCTGTAAAAGTTCGCAGGAAATACGCTAAAATGATAATTGCCTAAGAAATATCAATTTGCAAATGTTGGAAAATGGTTTAATACGGCAGGGCAAAAAATTATCTTCAGGAATAATCAGATAATCCTTCCCCACTCACAAGACTTTCCTGGGGACGTTGGCCACTCGTATAGATTTTGTACCACGTAAGGCCTATTTGATTTGGCCTTCCTCTAACATCCCAAAAATAGTTTGAACTCGAGAGATTGATATACATCACGTACCCTATCAATAAACCACAAACGAAAAGAACTTCTAATGAAATACAAGACAGGAAGACGACTTCCGACATGACACAACTACATATCCAACATGGGTGCACTAGATCTGAAGGAGGAAAAGGCGCTTATTTAATCTGTGCTGGATTTATCGTCGATTGTGCCTAGGGTACCCATCCCTCACTTCGTTTCACCAGTCTTTGGGCTGTTAACAAATTCATTGGGCTTTGCATACTTTTTTAACTCCTGGTTCCAATAATTAATGACAAGAAATTCACTTTCAATTTTTTTAAATTGAAAAATGCGCACCTTCTAAAGTAATGACTAAAATATATTTAATTTGTTTACGTTAGCCTGTTTTAAATTAAAATTTAATTTAACAAAAATTCGACGTAAAATGTAGAAAACTTTCTCTAGCAACAATTTTAGCTATACAGTTACGTTTAAAAATACGTCAACCCTATAGTAGGATAAAAGGATAAAAATTACAGTTGTCTACATATTCCCCCCTCAAAATTCCCTTTTTTTAAAAAATTAATAAAATAAAATATAAATAAACTTTAAAAAATCACTGTCATTTTAACTCCGGCCCGACTTCGAATTGTCTGGAAATATAAATATGAATGGCAGTAAGGCTCGTCAAAGAAGAAGTCAATACACTGATACTGGAAACTATACCATGAAACTGACAACAATGATTTTCAAACACACACACACACATAAGGACATTGGTACTTTTGGTACCTTCATGTGCTCTGACTACTATACAAAGTAAAAAAAAATATTTATAAGGAAAAAGTTTTTTTTTTTTGGTTTTTTTTTTTTGCCTTGCATTTTGCTTAGCAAGGAAATAAAAGTCCCATGCAATGGACACACGCCTTTAGACGTTTATCCGTTCAATTCCGAATGGAATTTCGAGAAAAGTATCTCAAGGGGCCTGCAGACTCTGCGTAAGCAGTTAATTCACACCAAACGAGGGGAATCCCCGAATACCACACGATTCAGCCATTCCGCAATAAACGACATACTATCATGTGGCAGCATGGATACCATCCCAACAAAATATATTCTGACCTCACTAGTGCATCGTGTAGACAGAGTAGAGCATCGTAAATTTTACCACACGACTAACACAAGTGGCTTCACCAAGGACAAAGAAAGAAACTTAAAAAACATTAGCATTGCGCGGGGCGCGAACGGGACACAAAGCTGAGGTAGAGGGAGCGCGGCGCGACTCTCAATTATTCAATTCGCGGACTCGCGGCGGTTCGCCGGGGTTCCGGGCGCCGCCGCGGAAGCGCTGGGGGCACGCGGGATCCCCCCCAGACGCGAGCAAGATCCCGCAGGCCGACGGCGCGCGAGCGAGACGAGGCGGGGCGCGAGAGCGGGAGCGGGAGCAGAGGAGTGGCCGCACAGAGGGGCAAGGCGAGCGAGCCAGACGCCCGCCAACGCCGCCACCCAACGCTGCGGCGGCCGCGTCGCGTAGCAACTCAGTCATGCAGCCGCCCTCAGCCGCGCGGACGCTCGTCGCGGCGGCGGCCGCCGTCGCGGCGCTGCTGGCCGCCGGGGGCCCCGCCCCCGCCACCGCCTTCGGCCTCGACGACGTCGGCGACGTCCTGCAGCTGGGCCGCGAGATCCTCAAGAGCGTGTTCAGCGCGTGGAAGATCGTGGACGAGACGAGCGGCAGCGACGGGGAGAGCCCTTCCATGTTCCGCAAGAACGAGCGGCGCCTGCTTGGGCGGATCGTACAGGTACGGAATGCGCCTCGCTAGGCGGCGTTCTGCCCGAACCCCACGGCGCGCCCACTTCAGCACTTTCCAAATTACCGTACACTTACTAGCACTTCCGGTTGGATGCAGAGAAATTCGATGTCTCGAAGACCCAGAGCGGCAAAAAGATCTGGCGCTTGGCTAGAGTACAGTGCCCATCCGCGTCAACATGTCTGCTAGGCAATAGAAAATGTATCACTGACAGTTGCAACAGAACTTGAATACAACAGGGTGAAAATAGACCTTTGTATTGAAGCAAAAATAAAAACATCCAGGGCCAATGTACATTCGTTTCTCGCACTATGTACACTTGAATTTGGGTTGCGTGGACGCGAGCGTTGTGCACCGCTCAGCTGGCGGGCCAGCGAGCGAGCGCGTTGCGCGGGAGTGGGAGTGGGGCGGGGGTGGTGGGTGGGGGCGACCTCCGCCGGCCGCGCGCTTTCTCGCCTCGCCGCGCGCCGCCCGCGCTCCGTCACCGCCCGGGCCCCGGGGGGAGCGCGGGCGACCGAGGGGAGGGCGTGCAAGGCAAGGGGACGGGGCAGCTGCATTGGGCTTGCAGGCCGCACGTGTAGTCTCCCGACACGCACGCGACCACCAAGTGTGCTGCCGAGCTCCAAGCGTAGCTTATTCTGACTCTGCATGCCCACAGCTGTCTTCCCGGCGTGCTCACCGCGAGGATCCAAATCACTGCTGCACTCGTGCGAAATTCAAGCTAACGGCATCACTTCGCGAGAAATTTGCACATGAAACAAATAATTTATCATCAGAAGTAACTAAAGAGAGTATTCTCGAACTTGATTAATCGTAACGCAGAAGTATTTCATTGTGTATGATTGCAATTCATCGAATCTGCACGGTAGTAACGCGGGATAATATCAGCTTTCACATTCCTGATAACAGTTTATTAGGAATAAAAGTACACAGTTCATGAATGTAAATGCAAACATCAGACAAACTAATTCCAAAAAACGAGTAAACATTCAATATACGAACGCGTCTCTCACATTTCTAGTAACGGTTTATAAATCATGGAAGTAATCAGTAACTTCTGAGAAAATTAATTCCCAGCAAAATCTCGAGAGACGCTAGGGAAAGATGCGAAAGGCTACAAAAGTATGCAGTGTTCTCCGTTTTTGCTTTTTTTATCGGAAGGAAACAGATACGGCAACGCCCACTAAGCAAACTCCGCGATTCAGTAATATGGTGACGCGCAAAAATATGGAGAACAGAAGCTCAGTGAAAGACCCAAATGATGTAAACAGCTAAATAAGGCATTACAGGATAAAAATGCAGATATGTCAACAATAAATACACTAAAACGATTGTAGATGTTGACATAGAAACCTACCCTCTACCCGCTTGAACATGCAATACAACACCACCACAGTTTTTATAGCAACGTTGAGATGTCGTTTCATTATTCTTCTGCAAGAGACTTTCATGCATTTTGGCATACAATGTTTGCATGAATAAAATTCAAACATGGTTATTTCTAAGAAATGTCACATTTTACTGAAAGAATTGTGGTGAACAACTCTCTAAATGAAAGTGTCTTACGATACAGAAGGAATGCTATTTTATTGAAAATTACTATTTTCTGAATCTGCTTTGCTGTCAGAATAAAAACTTGCAAAGGAGGAATTGGTGGGCACACGCTTTGAAATGAATAATTCCTTTTAACAAAACAATATGAAGTCATTGATATCAAAAGGTAAAAACATAACACTAAATTGAGGAAACCTTGCGCACAAGCTATACCCCTATTAAAATTTTATAGGATTCTCTTGCATATACGGTGTCATATGCACAATCCTAAGACATACTAAACTAGAGATGATACAACAGCACATACTATCAGGAATTATTTCCAACTTTTGCAATTTTCGAAAATCCAGAAAGTTCAATGAAAATAAAATATGCGCAATTTTTAAAGCGTTCTTTATTCTGCTATAAGAAAAAAATTTGAGCTGTTTTCGAAAAAATTGAACATGACTTATTTAAAGAACTGAGTTTTTTGACAGCCACTACTAAAAACAGCTCTTTCGCGGCATGCCTAGCGTACTTACAGTTCAAGTTTTAGCACTAGTGATAAAAGTGAATCGATACTCAAAGTGTTCTGATAAATCTATGAATGCAACAAAGGAAATGAAGTACTTTCGTCTGATCGGAAGGACCAAAACCAAAAAGACAAAAGAACGAAAGGGACGAAGAGGATAAAATGCCAAAAAACACAAAAAACTAAAAGAACGGAAAGGAAAAATTGACAAAAGTCAGTTAGGCTGTTTAAAACAATAGTGTATGGCACACGTGGTAGAAGTGATTTTCTTTCGCTCCTAGGATTGCATCACTCGCCGCCTGTCGGCCTCGCGTTCTACACCTCTCCTACTCGCAAAACAAAAGCTCACTTTTACCATCTGTATCATAAACAACTTTTGGGAACACATTTTCTTTAAGAAAAAAATTCCATCATCGATATTGTACTTTTGCAATTTTCGAAAATACAAACAGTTCCCCGAAAATAGGACCAGTACCACTGTTTTTCACCGTCCTTTGGGGAAAAAAAAGCTTTATCCGACGGGGGGGGGGAGTCAAGAAAAAATTGGATTTTTATTTACAAAATATTTGTTGAAAAATTGCCTATATTTCATGCAAACTTATCCGAAAAAATATCGGTTTTTCGATATCAAAGATCCACAAAACGTGGATTCTGACAATTCTGACGTCTTAGAGGAAGAAATTTACTACATATAAGAACAAAATTTATCTACTTTTTCGGTTCCAGGGCCCGACAATAACCGAGATTTTCTGTCGAAAAATCGCCTACATCTGCCGTCCAATTGCAATACTTTCCATATTACTTTTATAGTAACGTGCGAAAGTAAAAGGAAAATTTGATTTCTTTCCCATTGTTTGCAAAACAATTATTACGCAATAATTACGTTTATATTATAGTTTATACTTTTCTAAATGTATGGTCTGTAACAATGAATTTCATGACGTCTCCAAAATGTGGACTCGCTGCGCAGACTCAAATTTTACGAGGAAAATGAATAGCGATAATGATATACTGAAAGACATTACGTAAAGAGCTCTGTAAATCGTAGTGGTATTCGCTTTGTTACTCGAGGAAGAGAAACGGAGACAACACAAAATAACTGAGGAGAAGATTCAAAGGTACTAATAGTGGGGTTTGAAGACAACCTTCTGGCATTACTTGCCTTCAAAAGTATCTTGTGTAAGACAAGTCCAGAAGATCATACAAGTTTATCTATATTATCAAGAATTTAATTTATTTAATGGCGAAATTTGCTCATTAAGACATCTTATGAAATGGATTGTGGCGCTTATATATCTTTCTATTGTTTCAATGTAAACGAATAGTGACAAAGTTACTGCGATGCATAAATTCAAAGTGCAAAGCACATTGAAGGTCGCGCAAAAAATATCACTTTTAATATTTTATTTATCAAAATGTTACATAACCGTAACACGTTTACAAGCACTCGTTGTACGGTCGATTCGACATCTTGGGTCAGGGGCGTTTAGCCCTCCCGGCTGCTAAAGTTGTGCGATCGATATCCGCTTAAGGGATGAATGTTTTGTTTGCAGCTTGGGGAGGTGCGGGTGAGGCATTTCAAGTCCTTCGAAACCCTAATTCATTCATTGGGCTGATCGGCAACTGTGCAAGATTGCTGTGCAATCTGCCAGTGTGTGTAATTGGGGAACTGTATCCAAACATCCGGAACCCTATTTGCAAGGGCAACCATGAGTTTATATGCAATGATTCAGAACCGTAATGGACCTAGAGGATCTGGGGGGTTCTGGGAGCGCGAAGGTATTCTTCATTGGGAAGATCTTCAGAGAAGTCGTCAGTACTTCGGGAAGCTCCGGTAGGTCTTGCGGTCTCCGATAGGTGGCAGCTGAGAAGAGGGTGGGGCAAAACCAAAAAAGATAACTCAAGAATACGAAACTTATACGAGAAAGTCTATGCCACTTTACAGCATCGCCAGAATCCAACTTTCGTCCTCTTCCAACGTTCCAGTGTAACAATTTTCCTTTAAGCCTTGAAATCACTTTGTGAATAATCCAGAGAACCACATAGCAGTAAAATGGTTCAAAATTAAGGACTTGCCTTTTGTACATGATGTAGAATCCGTCAGTCAACTTTCACCGAGTCTTCAATGATACCTTCCATTGACGGCGTTCCTCTAATAAATGCCAAAAAACTTGATCCAGATAAAAATCAATAATCACGAACAATCTTGTGCACACGTTTCTCCCCTAATTTCCCTTATATATATATATATATATATATATATATATATATATATATATATATATATATATATATAACAGAATTGCACATTCCACTCAGAATGTATTATAATGACGTGATCTTGTTGCTTGAACTGAAAGTATTTAATCAATTAATTATTCCATTACCTCAGGAACCGAATCTGAGTTCAATTCCAGGTCTGATATTAAAGTCCTTCCGTCGTATTTATATGTCCATCAAAAGGTGACAATGAGGTCTAGAACCTACGAGAAACAAGCTGTTACCTTCGCAGAGTTTCATATGTGTTCTAACAATAGTAGTTCTTGAAATCTCATTCAAAATGAAACGACAACGTAAACGTAATGCGATCGAAACAGATTCAGTCCCTCGTTATTCGAAGGAACCATGCAAATATGTGATATATCGTAAACGTAAACATAAACATTGGCCGCGAAACTTCAGAAATTCCTAATTCGACGTTTACATTAAATGTTTAGCGAGCACGGTCATGAACCGCGTACCAAAGAACGTCTACGGCTTTCGTCAGTCTTAAAGTTTAGAAGTTCGAAAGATACAGCGAGTACTTTAGCAGGAAGAAATTTCACTGATTTTTTCCGCTTTAGTGTACTATTCATATTTTCCCTGAGGAGATGTGTGAAGTATTTTACACTATTTAAATAAAATATTAATGCCAAAGTTCAATCGATTGCATAATTTGTAACTATCAATATTTGCTTAATAAATACCAAATTATGCCAAAAATAACGACACTAATGTTTTTTAAGAAATATTTAACTGTCCAAAACTTTCCTTGAAATCTAAAGATTCATCTATTAATTCCTTGAGTATCCCCAAAATTCCAAAACGTAGTCATCCTGGTAAAAGCATAATTTGCTATTCATCATCATAATTATCACTCACGAAACATTCCACAAAACCATTCAATCTGCTTATGGTACAAACGCATTTTAGCATGATCACGTCCATTTTACTGCCGTTCGATTGCGTAGAGAATTTCCCGAGTATTTATTGAATCGAAAATTATTACACCGATTAGTGTCTTTCTTCACTTTACTTCTTTATCACAAGAGGTAAATTCTCAGTGAGGAGCCACAATAGCCATAGTTACGATGCCAAAAATTTGAACACTACCATCGCATTCTCGGTAAGGTGTGTCTTAAACCTGTTTCATATGGTCATTTTTTCATCCATTTTACATCATTCTGCTGTGCAGAACGTGGAAGAAAAAGGACGTTCGTTTCTACGGTTGTTTGGTGCCGAAACTGGATGATCGTGATTCCAGAGTTTTACACAGTCATTTCGGTCTGTACGTAATGTGAGAAAATACTTCCTCCGGACCGCAAAGGCTGAAGATCACATTAGAACATGAATCTATGGTAACAAATTAAGTTAGGTTATATTAGGATGAGCACGAACGCAACTTAAACCAGTACATAATTTATTTCTCGCTACATAATCACTTCACTTTACATTACAATTCAACACATCAGAACGCTCTCGGAACCGGCAAAAGGAACAAATCGAACCATAGACATAACAAACCAGAGAAAGTTCCGAAAAGTGGCGCCAGGAGCGCGGAAATAAACTGGATGAAATCTGTACCGAAAAATGAAGCGTGCCTCATTTTTTCGTACAAATTACATCCAGTCTGGTCCGTTACTTTTCTGTACCGGTGAAAATGGATGAAAAAATGATCGTGTGAAAATGCTTTAGATGTCGATAATGTGAGTAGTGGATATGTAGATGGAGGAATGAGAGGTAGGGAAAACGGGAGTACCCAGAGGAAATCCGGCGCGTGTCAGTTCTGTCTCTCCCACAACTTCCACTTCGATCGGATGGAAATTGATCAGTCAAGCACTGCAAGTGAGTCAGTTCCAGTTGTTCCCTGCCCCTCTGAATGGTACACGTATGTCGTTGCGCTGCGTGCCGCAGGTGGGGCTGCAGACGGAGCGGCTGGAGCAGAACATGGGGACGGCGGCGCGCGCGCTCACGCGGGCCGTGCACGACATGCCGCGCCTGCTGGTCGTGCGCCTGCACCTGCACGACCTCGAGCGGGACAGCCACGACCTCAACGACCAGCACGCGCAGATGCAGCGCTACATCGACAGGGGCTACGACAACGCCACGGGCGCGTGGTCGCTGGAGCGCCACACGCTGCAGGACATGGCCGAGGCGCACGTGTCGCACGGCCAGCGCTCCACGCGCAAGGTGCTGGCGCGCCTGCACCGCGCCGCGCTCGACGTGCCGGGATGCTGGCCCGCGAGTACAAGGTGAGCGGCCTGCCTGGCTCTCTTCCTCTGCGCAGGGGCGGTTCCAGCCGACGATTTGCGGGGGGAGCATTTAAATCAATTTTGCCAAATACAGGAATGTGAAAGAAAACTAGGTCTTTTTTTTGGAGGAGGACGAGTTTTTAAATTTGTACAAATGCAATAAATTAATATCCTAGAAAATAATGCGTTAACGTAAGTCTACTCAAATCAAAAATTTCCTAATAACATAGTTGTATACGTAAACTTCAATGTTTAGTGAGAAGAAAAATTTTAAGTGATTAAAAACTTACTTTAAGTAATTAAATCTTCAAGATATGTATAGTGGATTATCATATGTGGTTGATGCAAACCTGAAAAATAACCTGTACAATCCAGAAAGAATCATTTCAATATCTCTATTAGTTCCCGAGTTATGCTGTATCAATACGCAAGGAAAATGAACTTTTCAGAAGTCATTAAAATTTGCACACCTATAATACCCCTGCAGCGTTAGTTACACCTGCGTTTGTTCTCTGGTGTTCTCAGTAGGATAGTCTAGTTTTTGTTTTTTAATTTCACATGCTTGCGATGCAAGGGGGCCAAGCGGGCGACGCCATCTTGAAAATATTTTATTATATCTCCGAAAATATCGCAGATAGAAAAAAAAACGGATTTCAGCACAAGAAAGTATAATAAATGATGCTTTCAAAATGGCACAAAAACAAAAATTGTAATTTTCCATAATTCTCGATCACTTTTGAGTAGACAAATACCTTAACAACAAATAGCTAGCTTCAACAGTGAAGGTATATGGCAGGTTGAAACAAAAACAAATTTAGAGTTTTTATGAAACCTCTGAGAAAATTCAGAGGTTTTAATGAAAATTGATCTGCCTTACTTATAAGCCCACTTTGCTCAATTTCAGCCAAACATTAGAAAAAAAAATGATTCATTCTATAGTAAATTTTGAAACTACCTTAAAGGATACCTCCCTCCAAAACCATAAATGTTTCAAATTCGCAGGGCTTGGAGTTTCGCGACATTGATCGGGGGAACATTTATGGGGGAAATTCAATGTAGCTCTCAGACGGCCAGATTTAAGAGTTAAAAAAACAACACTTTTTCGGTATGCACGTCCCAGAAACGAATTTCTATCACCATCTCCAAATCGATTTTTTTGCAACATTACGTAACTTACTCTGTTACTACTACTTATATACTACTATATCAGCAGGTAAAAACTGTTTCAGCCAATGTACGAACATTTGATTACTTCCCAATAACCCTGACGTAACCGAAAAATAATTTCAGGTGAAAGTGGAATACAGATGTGCCTCTTGTGTCAGGGGCAGCCGCAACCCGTAACGCAAATATGCACAACATCGCGGTCACAAAAAATCTGTCAGGGGCTAAGACAAAAGGTGCCGACGGCAAGTGGCGCAACGGTGTAGTTACGTTTACTTGACAGAGCGATTTACGAGAGAATGGAAGAGCGGCGCAAATACAATGGACGAGGGATGGTTAAACTTTTCTCGTGAAAATTAACTATTAGTTTTTACATTACGATGGGAAGAAAAGTAAAATAAGAATAGCATACAGCAAACTATTTATTTTTAAAACTCTTTAAATTACACTTACAACTATCTGTAATTTCGTAAACAGCATTAATTTATTCTTACTTTGGGATTGATATCACACCACTTAAATTTGTCTTTTTCTGCTATTTTATCGCACAATTATTGACGTTTTTTCTCTTTATCTAATTGATATTACATATATTATTCGCATCGTATGTTTTAATATAATTTCCAATAAAATGTTTGCCCCGTCGATCTATTTCCATGTTTACACACCACACATGCACAAATTCAAGATCGGAGGAACGGACCCGATTCTCCAAAGCGGCGAAAACTGAAAGACAAGTCCTATTTACTTTCGAAACCGCTATTTTTGTCACCGCAGCAGGTATATGGATTACACCGAGGAGCTGGTGATGTCAAAACCATTAAAGAAAGGAACATTTTTACCGACCAAATACCTGGGTGGCTCCTGAAGAACTTCCTACGAATTTATGAAATACGACAAAGTCAACCACACATTCAATGCACAGTTAAAATGGCACTTCAAAATTACAGTAATTCAAAATGTATTGTCATAATGAATATCTTCAATAATATGCAAATTATAGCCCTGAAAACATCTCAGTTGCTGCCACAGATCATAGCATTTGCGTGAATGTTGCGAATTTTTCAGTTGCTCCTGTAGTAGGTAGAAATTATTCATTACTTCGTATACGTGACTTATATATTGGCTACTCAAAACCAGTACTCAAACACATGAATCTATGGCCCTGACACAGGGTCTGGGAATTTGCAAAACAGTTTACTGACCACAGTCGCCTTTCAACATGGAACGTGAGTGAAAGAAAGAGCCACTTTGTGGGAGCCTCGTGGGCTGGCATCTGCACGCCGTAGCTGATAAGCCGCGTGCCTCAGCGCCTCTAACCGCACACCGACCGTGGGGGGGGCGGGGCGGGGCGGGGCGGACGGGGCGGGCGGGCGGGCGGGGCGGGCGGGCGGGGCGGGCGGGGCGGGGCGGGCGGGGCGGGGCGAAGGGTGGTGGAATGGAGCGGGGCGCTTCTTTGTTGTTCTTTGATTTTATGCGAAGCCAGAAATGTTCGTGGCGTTTCGCAAGCTATACACAATGAGACACCATCGCAAACAGTGCAGATATTGCTCTTTAGGAAAGCCCGCTTCCCGTGGTGTTTTTGCTTCCTTCATCGAATTACCCGACGAACCTTTCCCTCGACCAGTGCTGGAAATACAAGCAAAGACACGGCGCTTACGTCAAAGTTAATGGTGTGTCTCTTCACAAGCTGTGCGTCTATCGTTGTGCTTTAACAAATCAATGAGTTGTGCACGTATACGAAAATTGTGTTGAAATTAGCCTTTAAGCTTTTGGAATATTTCGGTACAAAATGTTACTAGTTTCAAAAGTCAATATTTTTTAGGAGACATTATCGACGTCATTTGATAACTTGGAAGTTTTGTTGAATTTCTCAACAAGAGTATACTAATTCACGCACGTTAGTTTTCTATCATTTTGCATAGAATGACGACGAACAGTATTTTTTTATGGAGGCGGTCTACTCTACAGATGTCTACATTTCTTGGTGTTTTCTTATAAGGAATTTGTCATTCACGATTTTTCAAACTGATTTTCAGATTCCATCTACATATCGATTTACAGTTATTTAAAATCTATTCAATTGATATATTCAATAATTTCTTTACTACAGCAAAATAAGAAAAATTACACACAATAATACGCAAGCACAAATTCATATTTCCCGCGTGATCTCTCTCACTCTCTCTTTCCCTCTCTGAAAGAGAGACAGAGGCAAAGGCAGAGAGAGAGAGAGAGAGAGAGAGAGAGAGAGAGCGAGAGAGAGAGAGAGAGAGGAGGGGGGAGTATCGGAGTATATGCATCGCAGTCTTGCTAGTGACTGTTCTGCTGCGCCAACAAGATCGAAATATTCCTTTGTAGCATTTTCAGTTGCCTCCAAAATATGTTTCTACTTGTTCACATTATTGTCTTGCGAACTGAAAATAATAAATAAAGCATATTCTGTATATGTATGTGCGTTATCGATCGAAACTAACATAGTCCAAATGAAAACTGAATCATTGCTGTGGATGCAGTTATTCCTTTTGTTGGTTTGAGTATTATACGTACGTATTTACAAGTGAACCAAAAGAAATACAGCTACTATCGACTGTCGTTTATCTTTCATGCCCAGTGTTGTGAGCAAAGAAAAAACAGCAACGCGTCGAAAAAGAATGTTAGTTGCTGCGCAAGAATCTAAGAGCACTGGGGAAGGATTATCTGTGGTTGTGTTCGGACAGACGCAGTGAGTATTGAGGGAAATAGCAAGAAATGCCTATGAAAGCAGCCAATTTCTCGGAAAAGTGAGTCGGTTTATACTTGCAGGTATCCAAAAGACCAAAAGTGAATGCGGAGTGTTCGAAACAATACATTAACATTCCGGTTATTGGGACTAAAACTATACATTTCTTCAAAAACTTGAAAAACATATGAAAAACAGCGTAGTTCCCCAAACTTGCCCCAAGGAAGGGCAATATACATTCCTCTTGCAGTCAATGCTCATGAAATCGCTAATGATTCCAGTTCTATACACGTAGATAATACATTTCCTTTGGGGTATTTTCATACCTCGACTAAACACGTGTCAAATAATGTGAGAACAAAAAGACGCGTATGAACAGCTAACGAAAGCACATACTTATTACAACTATATAAAGTATATACTTACAGCATACTTTTAAAAAAAGTTCCGAGCAACCTCAAAAAGATTTTCCCGAAAACCTACAATTCACCACACCAACAAAAATGTTGAAAATGATATAAAAAACGAACAATTTTTATTGCGATAATTTCAAAAGGCATTTCGACGCTGCATCTTCTGGAGTTGAATGATTACGGATGAAATCACGAATTTACATTCAAATGTTGCTATTTGACCTACAATTTTACATCCATTCTACTTAGTGGATATGAAAATTACCGCAGATCAGATACTTCACGAGCACTACTTTATTTATAAATGAAAGTTCCGATAAATGAGGATGCGCTTCAAATCGTAGAACTTCCTAGAATCCAAAACATTTTATATTATACCCTATATTAACGAAAATGTTGATGTCTGAATACACACATCCACATCTATTGCATACAAGAAAATTACTCCCCGAACGTAAATATAGATTTGAAATACCGTTACGTTTGAAAGCTATTCGCACGTCACCCAAAACTCATCCAAGTTCCTCAAGCCAAGAGTTTAAAGAACTAAGAACGAGGGCGGCGAGGGAGAGCGTCGCACCGTCAACGAATCGATTGTTCGACGCGCCCCCGCCGCCTCCCCTCGCCCACATCCGGCTGGCTGGCAACGCGGCCGCTCGCCCTCGCCCTCGCCTCGGGGGTACTTGCCCCGCCCGGGCAAGCCCTACGGGACGGCACTTCGCCCCGCGGCCCCGGCACCCAAATGCGCAAAAAGCGGCCTCCGCGACCCACGGCTCCCGCCAATAACCTTTGACACGGACGCTCTCCAAGCAGTGAGCGCGCGACCAAGATAAGAGAGCGACCGTCGGCCCGTCGCTTCCACAGAACGAGGAAGTCCTTCAACTGATCACATCCTAGCGCGGGCGCGGGCGCGGGACGGGGAAGGCGCGGGGAGGGGCGGGCGGCCGACCGACGGCGGGAGGGGGAGGAGGGGCCGCGCGGACCGAGGGGTGGCGAGGGGGGCCAGATCCGGGAGGGGCCGCGCGGACCGAGGGGTGGCGAGGGGGGCCAGATCCCTCGGCCTCCGAAAGTCGGTGACGTGCGGGCAGCCCTTGTGCGAGAGGACGCCGCCGGCCGTCCGACCTACGCGCGTGCAGGACGTCGGCCCTTTCCACTTGTTTCGCGTCACACCCAGGCAGCGCCCCAAGCTCCGCAAGTAGGGCGTCCGTAGTGGAAAGCGAGGCGAGGCGAGCGGGGGCCCCGAGCGAGTGATTCGCGGAGTGCGCGGGAGCGAGTGCGTGTGCGTCGGCAGCCGCGCGGGAGGGTGCGCGAGGGGCGGCGCGATGCTGCGGCCGCTGCCTCTGTTGGTGGTGCTGGCGCTGGGGGCGGCGCGCGCGGGCGGCGGCGGGGCCCGGGCCGGGGCCGGGGCAGGAGCCGTGGCCGACGGGGCCGCGATGGCCCTCGTCGCCCGCGAGGAGCCCGGCGCCGCCGCCGTGTTGCGCGAGCGCCTGCTCAAGCGCCTCGAAGACCTGTGGGACGACGTGCGCGACCCGCGCTGGGTGGCCATGGCGGACGAGACGGCGGGCGCCGACGCAGAGTTGCTGCGAGCGGTTTACGCGCTGGGCGACGCGGTCGAGCACGAGGTGCCGGGCTCCGCCGCGGCGCCGCCCCACGGCCTCGACTCCCTGTGGGTGTGGGCGCGCACAGAGGCGGAGATAGTAGCTCTGGAGACGCTTACAAGACGTTTCGCCGAACCTACCGCCCCGGCCGCCTGCCCGGCTCACGCCAGACCTACCAGGATCTCGCGGACGCCCTACTGGCCGGCGTGCCGGGCGTCTTTGACCGCCTCGAGGACTCGCCTACACGCGGAAGGTTTGACGCGAAAAGTCCTTTATTTCCAGCCCCGGGAAACGGATATGATTCACGTTTTGTAATTAACGAAATGTTAGTTATGTCTTCTAGCGTAACTTCATTGACATAATGATCTAAAAACATTACGTTATTTTTCAACATGAAATAAATCGAGTGTCAGGAACATATTGGCCATACGAGTGCACTAGCGTTTCCTTTGAAGCATTGGAATTCATTTCTATTCACTGGTGGTTTTAGTTTGCAATGACGCAATAGTGGAAAGCCAACACCGTCCATCTCAAAAACTGGCGCACTGTTCGCGTCGGATGACGATTGAGAAATCCGATTCCTGTTTTGTTCCGAGCAGTTGAAATCTAACACCACAGCGTTGTGGGCCTCTCGGGTGTCACTGTCGACACTATTCATCCTGTTTCCGCCCGTTTGTCGCTATCGGAATGCCGAGCCAGCAACCCGACGTCGGCAGATGTAAACACGCGAGCGTTAGTGCGTCACCACTGTGCGGACATTCAATGTGCAAGTCGAAAACCGCCATCCCCTGTCCTGTTCCAGGAACTGGAGTCTTTGCAGTGCGCCGTGCAACAGAGCCCGCAGCAAGTGATCTACAACCTGTACAACGCCGTGGCGCTGTCAGAGCTCAAAGGTTATGCCATGATGCAGTTTTCGTGGATGCTGCTGAGGCTATATAATAAAGGTACGAACTCGCAATTCACACGCGTAATCGCAAACCTTCACAGCTGCGCCAACCAAACACCTCAACACGTACCACAAAATAATCTGAGAATAGTCGAGAATCATATACTACACACCACCGCACGTGCCTTCCTCCCATTCCACTGACATGCTTTGTTTGTCAACCTCAGAAGCTCAGTTGTCAGTTCGCGACATCAACAAACGCAGGCAACGTTCCAGGCGCACGGTGTAACGATGTGCCATCGGAAAGACATCTCGCAAACTTCCGGCCTGACGTTGACATTCAAGCGATAACGCTCTCCCGAGAATCTCGATCGCCACCGCAGCTGGTCGTGGAGGCCGGCGCAGCGTACAGCGTTTCCTCTGTCCTCGGCCGGCGAGCTGCTCCGCTCCGCACCGCGCCGCGCCGCGTCGGGCCCAGCGCCAGCGCGGGGCGTGGCGTGGCGAGGCGGGGAGGAGCATTGGGGGGCGGGGCGGGGAACAAAGCGCTGGCGAGTTCGGTTGGCAACGGCGCGGCTACGCAGCCTGGCTAGCTAGCCTTGCGGCCCGCTCATCCGCACGCATCGCCATCGACGCAAATATCGCTCTCGTACGAGCCCCGGCGCGCGGCGATGCCGTGGGGACGGCTTCCGCGCCGCATCAGGCGCTCGGAGTGGGGCCATGCGCTTCAAGAAGAAAAGCGTACATCCACAAGTAACCCTGCAACCACGACATTTCACGGGTTAGGAGAAAACTCTGTTCTTACGTTCTACAGAAAGAATAGAAGGGGGTGACTGTTTGCGTATTCACGAGTTCTAATATCCGAAGATAGGAAAAACAGAATCCTTTCCTGTTCGTTCTCACACGTTTCGTATCCTTCTGTATCAATATTCCGTTTACGGTTCGTGAGAAGAAAACATACGCATTGAATAAACGAATACTGTTTCAGAATTAATAGGATTTGCGAAGACATCATTTTTCCAAAAGTCGTAAAGGCAATTGACGTTCCCGTTCTATTTCGGGTGGTGCTTACACAGTTTGTTGTGACTACACCTCCGAAGGCGAAAATGTTTGAATCTGCCTTTATGTATTAGTTACGCTTTTGACTGGTCCCAACCTCTTTCCAAACATTCACAATCAAGAAAACATATGGAAGTGATTTTGGGCGTAATAGGCGCCATCGATGGTTTTTGCTTGTTTGCAAAAAGCATACGAACTACATGCCAACTACATGCCACAGGCAACCTAGAATTAGTGACCCCAAATTAAAATGAAGACAAACCTAATTCCATAAAACTGCTTGATCGTATGCGATTACACATAAATTCCATCTTCCACAAGGAATTTAAATTCACTCGGCAATGTGTAGTGGCCCGACGTCGAAAGGAGAATTACAACTGCATGCAACAGGACGCGGACAGTTTGATGGCATGCGACATCACACCTACATGTACTATCCCACAGAAGGAATAGCAAGCAATGAGCGAGTGAAGTCTAGTAGTCCGACATTCAAATAAAGCACATTACCTACTATCGGATATCATTCTATAACACTGTTAGTTCCGCGGTCGTGCAAGTACCCGGCTTGCTGGATCGCATGCAATCGTGCCGCAGTGCATTAACTGCATTCCTTTCCCACGCATCCTCTCTTGGCATGGCAAAAAGCATCGTGTTTTTAAAACATCGAGATTTTCGAGCGATATGATAACATCAATTTTAGGCTTTCGATGTTTTCTTCACATCGATATATTTGTCCACAAACATCCACGTTTCCAAAAAATATTATCATGATATAAATAAAACTTTCAGGATCTAATATTTTTCGTGGATTGCTCGGAATCGACAATTCTAGACAACTGTCATTGTCGTCAATCCCCAGGCGGCAAGAAACCGTTTGCTAATCGCAACCTTTATCCTTTGTTGATTTTGTACGTGGTAATATCGTTAAACTGCAGTCTGAACCTTCACTACATAGAAAATTGATTAGAAAATTAAGATGGCAGTCCAATTTAAGGCACAATACACTTTAAACTCATATTATCGTGTTATGTATCACACTAGACCCCAAGACATTTTACTTCGAAATGTTTCATCATATCAAAACAACACGATCATCACGACATCAACACGAAAACATGTTTTCATCGACATGGAAAACCTTTTCGCGATGCATTTTTCTCCAATTGGCCGGCATTCGCGTGGCCCGCAGGCAACTTCACGCAGGAGGCGACGCTGCTGCGCGACTCGTTCGAGGAGCGGTCGCGGCGCCAGGTGGAGGCCGTGCGCGCCGCCATGGGCTCGGCGTCGCGCGCGCTGTGGCGCTGCGACCCGCGCGTGCACCACGAGGGCGACACCTTCGTGCAGCGGGTGCGCCCAGACGTACGTCCGACATGTGGCTGTGCCAAGCGGTAAGTGGACAGCGGTTTGAATACGAAACCCACTTCACTATTATAGAATTAAGGTACTGATGGATTTCATTAGTTTACTGAAAGGGTGCGCATTCACTTGATTCTACTTGAAATTGACTTCCTTCAATTTCCGCTTTTTTTTATTATTATTATTATAGTTGTTGTTGTTATTATTATTATTATTATTATTATTATTATTTAAAGCTAGATACGTTAAATCACCGACACTGTTTCACCTACGTGAATTCACCCCCATCCCTCAGTTATCTTGGCGTTTGTTGGTAAACAAACAGACTAGTTGAGACACGTCAGGGACATGCAGTGATTGTGGTCTCAGTGAAAACAAAGGCTGCCGATGGCTATCTTACACAATGCGCTTGCCTCACAATTTACTTTACTCTAATATTAATAGCTTCCCATCGCGTTCCAAGCATTCGCGCAAATCCCCGGTATGTTACGGCATAGCTGCTTTTCTATTGCGCAAGGAGAAAAGTGAATGACACGACAATTCTTTCCAGGATATGTTAAGATTCTACATCAACGCTAATTGCCAAAGAAATATCTGCTTCGGTCTGAATTCAGTTCTCACGAACGAAATACAAGGTTTAAAACGCAAAAATAATTTTTCTTCATTAACGAGCGCAATATATTTTATTACGTACTAAAACCCTTAATTTTCCTAACACTCAGAAAGCTTCCTTCCCGCAGTTGACAACAAATTAATTCCTTCATGAATCAGCTGTCTTCAACGGTAATGATCGCTTGCCTATTTGAGGCCAAATCAGACGACGCAGTTTCCTCAAAGGCGAAATCTAGCGTCGCGCTCGTAAAACGTTATCGCCCTATAGTTTTAACGACAATGACACAATGAACAATAAAAAGGAGTGCAGGACTCTCACTGATGAGCTATATTACGTGGAATTGCCTTGCGTAAGAAGTGGTACAACTTTTTTCTTTTATTTTGCTGGCAAAATTCGTGCAATGTTTAACGATATGTATAGATAATATTACATAAAGGTAGAGTTGCTTCGATATTAAGCTCTTATCCCCTGAGCATTTTATGCTGTGGTACCTCAGCTTCTCGAGAACAAAGCATTTTGACAGACTAAGATTCACAAGTATGATGTAAGAACACTTAGTACCATTCGGAATCTGCGATTTCAAGAAGAAAATTTACATTTGCTTTACAATTAAAAATTGTAAAGACAAAATAACATGTAACAATATTACTTTAACAATATTTAGTTTTATGGGTGTCCCAAAATTTCCCGCAATTAAGACGATTCTTCCAAAAAAATCCTGATATTCCCCTTACTTTTCCAAATCAATGATCTTTCATATGTGTGTGTGTGTGTGTTGTGTGTCGCGCGGTGCGCGTGTGTGCGCGCGTGTGTGCGTGCGCGTGTCGCACCCCGAACAGGAAGTATCGGGAGGAGCGAGAGCGGCCAGTCGCAAGCTGAACTCGCTTGCCCCTAACGCAACGATGCTGTGAGCACACCGCGCGCGTGTGACACAAGCCGGGTTGCCGTCGTGTTGCAGGAGCGGCAGACGACGCGGCGCTACGAATGGCTGGAGTACGAGAACGGGCGCACGCTGGGACGGCCGGGCACGTGCAGCCGCCGAAAATTCAAAGTGGACAGCTGGTGGCGCTGGCTCTTCTGGCATTGCTCCTACTGCTTCTGCCTGTGCGACGAGCCCGGCCCGCGCTCCGACCGCTACTTCAACATGCGACCCGTCGTGGCCGACACCGCCAACAACATGTACGTGATAACTCGCGGCAGCGGCGACAGGCGCGCGACACGCGATTGTGTTCGACTCTCATTCTTTCTGCGTCACTTCCAGTGAGACACTGTGTTTCCGCCAGCTGCTCCCGTTGGCTTCCCATATCTTTGCGGTCTGGTCGAGAAAAACCCGGATGTATGGAAGCGGATAAATCTGTCATACGCGGATCACAAACAAAAGGATTACTTTTATGATTTCTATTCGAAGTTGGGCACAGAAACCGCGTCATAAAACCGACCACCTTAGAAACATTCCGTGTCACATAACACATCTCCCGGTTTCTTTACGCCCCCACGAGAACAAGGGCCCACACGTTCCCACCGCAGCGACGAGCGCATTGTTCGCCGCGAGAAACAGCCACGACGCAGCAGTGAAGCTGTAGCAACCGCGGCCAAGGTTAGATGTGCGAACGAGCTTTCGTTAGCGCAGGCGGGCGACGAAGCTCTGAGAATCGGCAGCAGCGGATCGCGCGGAATTCCCCCCACACCACTCTCCGGTTCCCCGCTGTGACGGAGCCCGCTGCCGCATCCGCATAAGTAATAATCCGGTTAGCAGAGGCCGAGACCCTCCCTTCCTCGCTGCTTCCGCGCTCGCTCCACGGTGCCGCCGCCGCACGTCCTTCCACCGGCGCCGCACTTATCAGCGGTACTCCTTCCGTGAGAAAAGGTGTCGCCGCGAATGACGCACGCGTGAAAGTTCACGCTCAACCCGAGAAGAAGACACGTTCCTTTGGGGTGAAAACCACAACGAAAATCCGTCCTAGAAACCATTGACATAAAAGTGTTGCCCACAGAAATAGCGAAGTTGTGATAATAATGAAGAGATAAACATTTAAGTCTCACAATAGTTCGTGGACTGCAATAGTGACACAACTAAAAAAAATCAGGTGTTGATGTAAAAGAGTTTACAGATTCACCTTGAACTGAAATGCATTGCAATCACACTTCTGCCATTTGTTGGTGGAACACTGACTGTAAGATATGCTGCAGGAAGGTAGTCCAATTTACAATTCTGGTGACAGCATTAACTCAAAATTCGCATATTTTGAGTTGTGTCACTATTGCAGCGCACAAGCGATACATAAAGTTATCAACTCCGAGACGAATGTTCCTTTTGCACTATGTCCCATTTCCTAACATTCTGACGCGTGTCGCAGGGTGGTGACCGGGCTGCGCTTCGTCAAGAAGAACCGCGTCATCCACCTGCAGATCCGCGAGGGCGCGCTGCTGCCGCGCGGCGCCATCAACGCGTCCAGCGTGCGCTGGCGGCCCGTCGACGACTACCACACCACGGACGCCGACGTGCAGAACACGCGCGACTACCACACGCTCAGCTGGGAGCAGCGGGCCATCGACCTCGACGACCTCGAGGCGCCGCCGGGCCACGTCGTCACCGGTGAGGACACCACCCCGCTCCCGTGCGCTCCAAACTACCCACAGGACTTGTCTCCGTTGGTAGTACACGTTAGAAGAACCGATCAATCATACCGGAAAGCGATATCTTCACCCAGTAATAATGTAACCTTAGATTTCATGCGATCAGTCAGGCTCCCCATCTTAGTGTTGAGGTGATAAGTTAAGCAATGGCTACTAACTAGTTCCTGGATCAATTCACTGTTCAGTAAGTTTTTCTGTATCTTCAATAATTCACACCCCCAAAATGTCTTCAAACAAGCAAATACAAAATACTCCGCACTAATCCTAAAGCTCCTCAACTAAATCCTCTGTGAATAGGCGAATTATCCGTCAACAGGCCAAATGTATCACGAGTAACACGAATTTTTAAATTGCTCACGATAGTAAACGCTTCAGTACATCGGTAACGCATCTGTAAACTCAAGTTTTTTCTGAACTACATTGTAATGTAACTTTTCATAAGCTTCATTAAATAATTCAACTTTTCTTAAAGGAAACTTACTTTACAGTTGAAGAGATTCTTACAGATCTCCATCGCGTCTTACGTAAAGGATCTCAAAGAACCGAGACCGAATTCCGACACACGTTTCTGGAAAAACTTCTCTGACGTCCAATTGAACGTTTCCGCCGTATCTTCCTCAGCCGCATCCGAAAGAGACGAACCTCCCATTTATTTGTGCTGTTTGCGCAGGGGTTCGCTTCCGCAACGTGGGCACACACCTCAACCCTGAGATCATGGTGGCGCCGCTCAACTTCAGCGCGGGGACCCTCGTCAAGCCCCACGAAAAGAGCATGTGGATGAGCAATGATAATACGGACGGCGCCATGATAGGACCCAGGTAAGCTCCACGTACGGATATGCGCACTATTAACAGGCTTTCTGAACACACTTTGAGAAAGTTACAGGAACTATACACAAATTACCTACAATTGTAGATTACGTCCCCGTTTGCTATCCAAAAAGGGAAATTTTCATGCCTTTTCAGAATGAAAGCTTCTGCCTTCGCAATTTCATAAACAATTATTATTAATCCTAAAAACAAGTCAGCAGAACGCGAAGGCCTCCGCAACCCAGCAGACACAAATGTCAAGGAGAAACAATCATAATCAATGCGACCTTCGCACCGAAAGTATGTTCCTCCACCCTTTCCCCCCAAGAATGAAAGCTTCTGCCTTCACATGCAAAATAAAATTTTCCCGACCTCCTCGATCACATGCAAAATAAAGTTTTCCCCGACCTCCTCGATTGAGATGCTTCCGATCAGAAAGGCATTCCCGTCGTCTCGTTTGCGCGCAGGACGGAGCTGAAGCTGTTGGCGCCGGACGTGCCGACCAACTCGCTGGCGGGCTCCACACCAGACTCCAAGTCGGACCAGTTCCTGCTGTTCACGCACTCCGACATGGCGCGGACGCGGCGCAGACGACGGTGCCGTTCCTGGACGCGCAGGGGGGCCCGGCCGCCCGTGCCCTGGCCGGCGCCGGCATCTACCACAAGGGCACGCCGCGCTACGGGGGCTTCGTGGCGCCGCGCGTCTTCACCTACGACTTCAGCCTGCACCTGGCCGACGACGCCCCCGCCCGCGCCCACGCCGCCCCGCCCGCCGCCTAGCCCTAGCCCATGGCTAGCCTCGGCACGCGAGGAACAAAAAAGACTTGCAGGCGGCCCGCCACGGCCAATATAATGTAATTCGTGTGAAATTTTATTTTCACTCATGTTTGTTCTGTACTTCTTGTAAGAAACGTTCTAGCCTGCTGAAGACGGCACACTACCCTAGATGGAAATCAAAAATAAAGGCAATACAACTTCTATTGTTCTGCATGTTTATGTACATGTACAATAGATTCCTTCTGAAAAACTCTTTGATAACATTGCTCTTGCAACTATAGCAACTGTGATGAACTATGTAGATCACATGAACGAAATTATAATGTTGCTACTTCAGGACCTTCCTAGCTTGTTAGAGAATATATCCGTTAAAAGGATATCTATTTCTTTAATAATAGAAGTGGATCTACCTAGTCTGCCATTGAGAGCAACTGCCCAGAGTGTGTTTGAATGTGTTGTTCCTTTCCTCTTCTGCAACACCAAATTATATTGCAGAAGGAAAACAGAATTGTAATTTTACAATTGTGTCTAATAATAAAGAGACTTTTGACAAATAATTTTACATTCTTCCCTTATG